>JAWZSL010000040.1:1200000-1800000 GCA_034769285.1 Lutjanus argentimaculatus | reverse complement strand
CTAAACTACTTCCTCATTGGAGGGTGGATTCCTGACCTGAGCCCAATGGGACCCATTAAGGACTAGGGCATGTTTGGACAAAATTTAGAAATTATGTCTAGGTTTGATCAGGTTCAGTGATATCGGTTTCCTGTTAGTGGTTGGGGTTTTGTTGTTTATGTGACGATGCATGAAGGCAACAAACAGGCTATTTCAGGCAGTAAATATTCATATATCCCAGCTAGAGATGTTTAGAATAGTTAGTTCCCAACTATTTTGATAATCAATTAATCATTTCAGCAATTTTTCAAGCAAAAATGTCTTACGTTTTCTTGTTTTGGCTCCTTAAATGTGCGGATTTGCTACTTTTCTTTGTTATTTATGACAGTAAATGAAGATTCTTTGGGTTTTGGACTGTTGGTTGGACAAAAGAAGCTATTTGAAGAAGTCACTTTGGGTTCTGGGAGATTGTGATGAGCATTTCTCATCTTTTTTGACATTGTATAGACTAAACAGTCAATTAATTTAGCATGGAAATAATCAGCAGATTAATCGGTAATGAAAATAATCGAGTTCAGGGTGGGTTCAGTTCCTATTTTCTGGGTCTCAAGTCGGGTTTGCAGCCCTAAACATGACAATTAATGTTAGTCTTTGTTGTTATGTGATAACTGCTAATAATTAAAATAATTTGGCAATTTGGCAGCAAGTAAAAATTGACTTTGGGCAAGTAGATTTCTGCCCAGCTGTGCAAGTGGATAAAAAGCCACTAATCCTGAACCCTGCATGTGGCCTGAGTCACTCTCTAATCCTCAAGGTTTGACATTAGCCATGGTCTGATGGCCTGTGGCCACCAAATATTCCATGCAGGTGGCCCCCTGTGGCCACCAGGTTTTACCCCTCGACTACAAGCCTTTGTCAACACAATATTACAGTTCCACCAACGTACAGATTCCTTCATGCCTTTTAGTTCAGCAATCTAGAAAAACACAGAGTAGTACTCGTTGCAGACAGCGATGTGTTGCTGTCAGATTCTTAAACTAAGTGAGACATCAAGCTCATTTTTTATCAGAAACACCACATCACAATTTGAATTTAGGAGATTGGTAATCTATTGGGCATAATGTATTGGCATCTTCTCGAAACCATTTTCAAATTCAGTTAACTGCCAACATGTGTTGTTGTGGTACAGCAAGTTCTCCAACATTCCTGCTCCTTCTTATCTCAAAAACACTGGAACATGATGGCAGAACGACAAGTTGTTGCAGGCACATTTCAGAACAAAAGAACAAAAATCTTGTGAAGGCAAACAAGATCATCCACGCGAGTAACATCCATCATTAATCTGAAGCTCGCGTGTGAAAACATTTAGCATACAAACGTGACATGAGTTCTTCGAGTGTAAATGGAGCAGCAGTTGGACAACAGTCGACACAAGTCTGTGTGTCACATGTCATGAGCATCCAGATTATATTTGGATTATGTCCAGATTATATTACTATATATACAAGTGGATAATCCACCTATAAAAGCAGCTGGAATCGCCACCAAGATGCATTAAGAATCAAACTGAAGTCACACTGCAGACCACTCCCGCGCACACATTCTGGTCACATGTTATTTAAGTGCAAATGCATCCATCTCCACAAATAGCAACAAAACCACCTCATAGTGAATGCATAGTGTGTCACATGATGTTGCCATCGAGGATCCACTGTAAAACAGAGGCACAGCCTTGGTTTGGTGTAGATGTGACCTACAATTCAAGAATCGTGTTCTGAAAATAGTTTCCTCAAACTTTGAAATAAGAGATAAATAATAAAAGCCGTGTGTTTGGAAGCAGCAAATGTAATTTTTGAGTGAGAAGACAGGATATTGCTTTTCAGATGGAGGAATTAAATTTTTAAATGCAGAAAGCAGCAATCAAATTCAGATCTGACTAACTGGCAACCCATCTTACTGCTGAGGGTAAATAAGCTTTGATTAAATGGTACAATCAGTCTGAAGGAACAGATAGAGAGTGTGTTTGAGGCCAGTCAGTTTGTTCCTGCAGCTCTTCATCAATCTGTCTGAAGCACTTGAGATCTGTGCGATCAACAATCAGTCACACAACTGAATGATCGATACAGTCTGCAGCAGAGGAAAACACAAAGGAAACACAACTAAACAGGCTGCTAAAGAGACAGAACAAACTGAAGCTAACAAGCTGAGCGGAGTCCCCGCTTCAAAAAACTAATTAGGAGAAATAGATTCTGCTGTTTGGTTCATTATGGCTATAATTATTGCTCGAGTCACCATTTAATGTTGAAATTTAATTATGCCCAGCTGCATACGATATACTAACTCAGTAGTTTGAGTCTGGAGTGTGCACACTCCTAAAAATAAGACAAAAAATGCAGAATGCAAAAATGCAGAAAATGCTGACTAAAATCAATTGAATTTTGAATGAGGTTTGGTTGGACACAACAGGGGGGCATGATCAACTCCACAGCTGGAAGGAAGAAGACCAAGGAAAGAAAAAAAAGACATTTTTAGGGTAAAAAAATATAATAACACTTTCAGTATGAACTGGTAGACAGTGGTCAGCGTATTGAGACAATAAAGGTTTAAGTTTTGAATCAGAGAGAGAGAGAGTAAAGTGTATCTGCTGTAGTGTGTTAATCCTCAGAAGACCAGCTGTAATCTGTTGACCTCTCTGCTGGTGCAACACACACACACACCTTCTCGGGAAAATACCTGCAGCTAAAATATGTTTCTCCATCAGAATTAGATGATTGTACACCAACTATACAGGCTGCTAAAGAGACAGAACAACCTAAGCTAACATACTGTGCACAGTCCCTGCTTCAAAAAAACATAAATGGGAAAAACAGATTCTGCTGTTTGGTTCATTATCGCTATAATTACTGCTTGAGTCAACATTTAGTGTTGAAATTTAATTATGCCCAGCTGCATATGATGTACTAACTCAGTAGTTTAGTAGAGTCTGGCATGTACAACAAGACAAACATACAGAATGCAAAAAAACAATGGAATTTTGAATGTGGTTTGGTTGGCTGAGCTCTTGTAAACGCACCAGTAAGATAATTAATTGTTGAGTCTCTTTCCCAGGATGTCAAATACCAGTGTTTTGGGTTAGTAAAGTGCCCCAAGCATACGATATAATAACATTTGAATCGCTCCAAAAAATGAAAAATGCAGAATGCTAAAAATGCTGACAGAAATCAATGGAATTTTGAACGGGGTTTGGACACAAAAAGAAAGGGATGAACAACTCACAACTGGAAGGAAAAAGACAAAAGAAAGAAAGAAGGACATCTTTAGGCTAAAAAAATGTAATTATGCCTAGTTGAATAGAATATACCAACTCAGTTTTGAGTCTGGAGTAAAGAAGACAAAAGTGTCATCAAAAATGTAGAATGCAAAAATTTGGAATGGAATTTTGAATGAGGTTTGGTTGGACACAACAGAGAGGAATGGTCCAACCACAACTTACTGTAAAAATAAACTGTTTTCACTTAAAAAAAAATAGTGTCCAGGCTGCCATAACATTTTAAGATGACTAAATTAGAAAAGACAAAATGATGCAATTTAAAAATAATTCAAAACAAATTGTAGGCAGACAAACTTTATTAATTCTGTTGTGCCTGGGAAAACATGTTCATAGTGGGTTTTTTTTTTTTTACCTGTGGAAACAAGCAACCCCAACTTATCTTAAAATGTATTAGAGACACACAGCAAGTTTTCATCATATATGTAAAAGAACTCATGTTAATGAGTTCTGAAAATGGGGATGGAAGTATCTAATTACAGCTACTCAAGTTGCTCTAATTAAGCCAATTTTGGAGGATACTTGTACTTTTTTTTCAAAGCCTGTAAGTTTACTCATACTTAAGTCTGCATTACACTTTGTAATCTACTTAGTTACTTTTAAAACTGAGTACAATTTTAATTAATATCCAAACCTTTCATCAGCATTTTTGTAGCCAATGATTGCAAACAGGCCAATGAAAACCATGTGACCACGACCGCTGACCAGAACAGAGACTGAGATTGAACAGAAATAGAAACCTGAATTTAGAAAAGGAGGTTGCGCTTCAACAATGGGGTTCTCAGTGGAGTGCTAGACCCCAAATCCAGCAAGCACACTCCAAAAAAGTTGAAAGGGCAGCAAATCTCAAGTCTTCAAGTCAGGGAGGACAAAATACTCACATTTCAGTTGTTTATTTAGTTCACATCACAAAAAGCAAACGCTTACGCATTTCGGCACAAAGCCTTCGCTCTGATTATTTCAGTAATGTAACAGTACTTCACATTTTCAGTACTCTCTCCACCGCTGCTGAAATACTGGAAATTATAAGTTTAATTGACTAAAATAAATAAAACTTATGTATTTTCTTTATGTTAATGACAAAAAATGAGTTTTCACTAAATTCCTGTCTGACTTTTTTTTTACAGTGTGGAAGGGAAAAGACAAAAAGAAGAAAAAAGAAGTTCTTTACACACACACACTCACACGCTGTTCTTTGGGAAAATACCTCCAGCTAAAACATGTTTTAACATCAAAGTTGAACGTGCAGAATGCAAAAAGTGCAGGCTAAAATCAATAGAATTTTGAATGGGGTTTGGTTGAACACAACAGGGAGGGATGATCAATGCACAGCTGGAAGGAAAAAGACAAAAGAAAGGGGGAAAAAAAAATACATTTTAGGGTAAAAATAAATACAATAAGATTTCCAATATGAAGTTGGAGACCAAGTTTGGCTTATTGAGGCAATAAAGGTTTAAGTTTTGAATCAGAGAGAGAGAGTAAAGTGTGTCTGTTGTGGTGTGTTAATCCTCAGAAGACCAGCTGTAATCTGTTGACCTCTCTGCTGGTACAACACACCACACAAACACACACACACACACACACACACACACACACACACACACACACACACAACACTTCCTTGGGAAAATACCTGCAGCTAAAACATGTTTGACCATCAAAGTGGAAGATTGTACAGCACCATCCCCTCAGACACACACACACACTACATAACCCTGACCTCATTCCACTGTGTACGAGGAGATACAGCCACTTCACACACTCCTCTCCTGCTCTCTATCGCTATCTTACAACACACACACACTCACACACACACTGGGTGGCAGTAGCCTGTGGGCGTGCGAGCAGCTGTGAATAATTGTGTTTACAGATGGCATACGTACGACCTGTGGGTTGAGAGAGAGAGTTGGTCTTCTCGCCCTCACAAAAGAAGACAGGGATGACATTTACACTCAACCTCTCTCTGTCTCTCTCTCTCTCGCGCGCGCTGCATTTTTCTATTTTTTGCCAGTTTCAGCTATTTCACTTTAGTTAGCTTAATTGGCGTAAGTGGTAACGAGGCGTTAACAGCCAAAGCAGAATAATGAACAGTGACATAAGTTAAAAAAAAAAAAAAAGACAGTGGAGTGTTTTTAGATGTGTGTCTAATGAATCATTTGGCTCCAGAAAACAGGTAAATGAAGTCGTTTATTTATACCAGAGGGAAACTGAGCTTTAAAAGTGAAACAATAAAAGCCAACAGCTACTCTATATCATGATCTAATTTCTGTAGTGTAGGTGTAAGGCAGCGTGTGAAATACCCATGAGAATCAGAGGGGCTACATAACAAAACCACACAGTATATGCCTTGAAAATATAAGAAATGTTACTGGAGATATTTTAAAACGTGTAAAAATATGAGGACCTTTTCTGGAACGACGTTGTGACTAAAAGCGAGGCATCCAGGTATTAATTTAATGTCTTTTTATTTATTATTTTTGTTTGTTTAGTGAATAGTAGAGCTTTCTATCCAACAAAAAAAAAAAAAAAGCACTGCAAGATAGTGGTTTACTTACAGGGAAAATATTTATGTTTTATTGTACTTTACTGAAGGATTCTGTTGTTAGTGTAGGACTCTTGAGGGCTTTTCACACTGCACTTAGCCCCAGGCTAAGGGAGCTGTTAGCCCCCAGCTAAGGGAGCTGTTAGCTCAAGGCTAAGAAAGCTTTCACATTGGCACAATCCTGAAACATTCCAAAGAGGGCTAACCTCGACTTTAGGCTAGGGCTTGATGACCCTACTCTGGAGCAGGGTTAGCCCTGAATTTGTGGGGTTATCCCCTGAAAGTCGACTAAGCCCAGGGCTAAGAAGTGCAAGTATGAAACAGGGCTAAAACAGTGGAGTAGTCACCAAACAGACATGTAACCCAGGGTTAGTAGAGGTGCAGTGTCAATCATATAGCTGTGTGCTTATCTTAACCCTGTCACTGTTAAGAATATGCAGTGTGAAAAGCCCTTTAGAAATAAGGGTTCCAAAAGTACAAGCTTACAGGCTACAGCTACTGTAACCACAACAGTTCATCCTGTCTGTTTACACCTGTTAGCAAAGTGATTTACTGGTTAGTTTTGGTGTTTCTACTTTAAAACAGATTGAAATGTTAAAGTCAGCATGCTAATGTTGAGTTAACAATAAGCTAACATGTATATTTGGCTCCTTGCTGTTCTGCATTGTAGGTAGAGAAAAAGTAAAGGTTAACGTATCGCCAACTTCTTGTCCGTCAACTGTTGACTTACAAAACTATGAGTTACTTAAAGTCAGTAACAGTAGGCTAACAGTAGCCTACTGGCAGAAACAAGTAGTCAGTGTGCATCATGATGGTACACAACAAGATGTGAACATATGATTCCAGTTAGCTCGTTCCTTGGCTTCAAACACAACAAAAGTAAAGCACAAAATGAGCCTAGTGACTCCTGGTGTGATTAGCATCATTCAGTTTGCCATGTGCCAAAAGGCTACAGCTAAACTACTTTTTTTAACCATTCAGTTTCTAAATTAAAACAGTCAGAAACATAAAAGTCAACATGCTAACGTCATGTTGATAATATGCTAGCATAATGTCAACTTTAAAGCTAATAAGTCTGTTTTCCCGCCTCCTAGGCTTTTCTATGAAATTCAAATTACTATGAAATTATAGCAAAGCTACTGAGTTAAAAGTCAGCATCAAAGTCAGTACAACACTGTTGTGATTTATAAATCACAGTATTTCTAACATTATCTGGCTAACATTATCTTTGTACATTTGATTTTAGCTAGTTTGTTTCAAGCTAAACTGGCTTCAAAAACATCAAAGATAAAGCAAAAAACATGTCTGTTGTTATGTAGCATCACTAGCATCATTTTCACTATTTAGCAACATTCAGTAATGTTATGTTTCACTACTCTACGATTTAAAACAGTCAGAGCTGCAGGAGTCCAAAGTGTTGAGTCATGCAACAAACATACAAAAATGAGCTGCACACTGTGTGTGTGTGTGTGTGTGTGTGTGTGTGTGTGTGTGTGTGTGTGTGTAGGTGATGTAACATCATTGGGCTACATCTCTCACTTTCCTTATATCGGCTAACAGGCACCAGCTAACTGGCTAACCATTCAAATAACCTGTTAGCATTGCTTTTTCAAAGCTGCTGGCAAGAAAATGATAAAGAGGGACAGACGTCATAAAATCAACATGCTAACATGATGATGACAGGCTGATAAAATGTTAACTACTGAAGACGAGGGGAGTGTATATTGTGTTAGCGTGCTCCCTCCTAGCCTCCCTCTGTGGATCTATAAGTGGAGCTGATGGAAGGTTGGACTCAGTATGATTTACATAATTGGGATGTTAATTCGTTAAGCCATGGGAGTTGATTATGTTGCATATTGATTGTGTTGTGCTGCTGTGAGGTCACACACCTCTTTAACGAAGGTATACACAGAGCAGGGGATTGTGGGAGTCTGATTAAAAATACAACTGCTGACACACTACATTTTGACACATGGCGCAACGTGTGTGTGTGTAATAAAAATAATATGTGTAAAAGCCAGCAGTGTTTATTGGTTTGACTGGAGTGTGTGTGTGACCTGCTGATGGATGGAGGAGGTGAAAAGAGGAGTAGAGGGAGGGGAAACTCCACCTGGTCTTACCGTTCTCCGGGTGCTCCATCTCTCCGATGCTGCCGTCGGGCGTGGTCCGCTCGTAGTGGTCCTCCGGCAGCGCCAGCGGGCCGATTCGCGGCCCCGACGACGACTTGGAGCTGGGCGTCTCCGACTCCTCCAGGCCGCTGTCATAGTAGCTGTGCTGGGACGCGTCCTGCAGGTCCTGCGCCTGATTGGCTGTGGAGAAGGTCACTCGGCGATGAGGGAGCTGTGATTGGCAGACAGAGAGAGAAGGAGGAGCAGGATTAGTTTAGTTTGTCAAACATTTTACGGCTCATGATGACACTTTAAGTTAAATTTAACATATGAAATGGTTTTATTAGAAATCATTTCCAGTTTGATCTGATGCAGATGAAGCAGTTTAAAAGATTAAAGACATCAAGAAGAAGCCAGAGTGTAAAAATAACTTTAAAGAAGTCGTTTAGACACAGGGACTGGAACAATCACTTTCAAAAAACTTTCATTAGTTTGCGCTCTGTTCTCAGACTCACTTATTTGATTTTTTTTTTTACTTTAATTTTACTCCTCAAATCCACACGGATCAGTCAACTTTCATCTCGTCACCACAGATCACATTTCATTTCATCCTATTGCTGCTTTCATGTCAACTTATCTCGTTTTACAC
Organism: Lutjanus argentimaculatus; assembly: GCA_034769285.1. Lineage (NCBI taxonomy): Eukaryota > Metazoa > Chordata > Actinopteri > Lutjaniformes > Lutjanidae > Lutjanus > Lutjanus argentimaculatus. Next base: position 1,791,394 of record JAWZSL010000040.1, on the reverse strand, counting down.
CATCTTATTATCTCAGCTAATCTTTTGTTATATTTTATTTAAAAACAAGTCAGCCGAACACACTGACATCTATTTCTGACCAACACCAAATGCAGCTTCAAGCCATGTATCTTATGAGTGAAATGAATCAATAACTTTAAAAGAACAACTGACGTGTTAAAGGTTTTTGTGTCAAGACTGTCTTACTGAGAAGATGTGATCAGATAGTCACTGACAGAGGTTTCCCCAACAGAAATAACAGCCTCAAGTTTAAGTTTGTCATTTCAACTATAGAAAATATTCTTGAAGTTAAAAATAATTTCTTTAGGACAGGAGTATAAAACTGATGAAACATCGACAAAATGTAAAAACATCAAGGAAAAAACATGAAATATCTTAATCTTAATAAATTAATAAATTATTTTAATCCATCTGTCGATCCCATTCCCAACCGCCCCTTTTCTACTTATAGAGCTCAACAGGGACCTCCCACTTTTTCAATGGCCCCAGTTCCAGATGTCAGTTTCCCATTCATTCATTTATTCAGTGACCTTTCAGAAAATCCTTATATGAAGAGTTATAAGCCTGGAACCAAACCAACCAACTACGAGATGAATCATTATCATAAAATGTTTGATTCAGAGCAAAAAAAAAGATCCTAAAATGGTAAAAACTATCCCATAAACCATTGCGAATGACGCCGCTTCTTTTTAAATTTAACTTTTATCGTTATAGTGTTTATGCTGTTATTAACAGTTGTAATATGTTGAAGTTTGTGTTGTGTGTGTCTATAAATCATATTCACAGAGACATAACAACATTACAAGTGAGATTCATGCTAGCTTATGTTAGCTACCTCACTAGTGAGCCTGCTAGCGGCTTTTCAAGTAACTTTAATGTAAACCCATCCACGGATGTATGAGACGCACTGGGCTGTTGGCATAGTATAAAGAGGGAGAAAGTCCACACATGGAGGAGCTGGGGTGGATGGATGGCTCAAACAAACAGGACTGCTGGGGTTTGTATTTCATGTGAAACAAAAATGTTATCAAAATTTGTAAGATACATAACTTTACATGCATCACATGACTTTCATCATGTGGATTTCATCTTGCAAGTGGCTTCAGTGACGGTCTTTGGTCAGTCATGGTCTTATCCTAAACCTGCGCAAATAGTTTTTGTGTCTAAACCTACCCAAGCTACAACTGTTTCACAGTGCTAACCACGTGGTTAAAAAGGCTCTCTTACCACCTCAGATACAACCGCTTGTGTTTCAGTATCAGACACCGAGGGGCAGTGACAAAGAGATGATACGTGTCGAGCTGGGATGAGAACGGGTTGCATACTCCAAACAAATAGGGGCAGCATATCACGTTAAGCTACAGTAACAGCTAACTGTAGCTGCCATTAGCTAGTTAGCTAAATTTGCTGTGCAGCTAGTGAACCTTTTAGCTAATTCTGTCAGGACTGGGACCTCAGATATTGGGGGAGTGTTGGTGTTTAGGCTCCACCACGAGCAGAGGAGCTTCTCAGCAGCCTCCCAGGGCCGTTTTCCACCAAATTAGCTCTGGTTCTTGAACAGGTTCCGTTCTAGTGAAGGAACCAGTTTTGAGCCAAACCATCAAGGATGCTCATCAACAGAGGACGTTGCACAATGCATAACGTCCTGTAGAATATGACACGCCCACTTTGGATCCCAAGGAAAACCTGCTATCTTTTGGTTCCAGCTGGGAAGCAACTTTTCCAAACCAATTTATTTTTGGTGGAAATGATCAGAACGTTTCAAAATTAGGTGAAGGCACTGGAACCAGTGAACACGAGCGGATAGAGAGCAACTACAGCTTCTGAGACTATTAGAGGCCAGTTTGACAACAGGGAATACAGAGCTGAGGTGGTTTACAGCAGCTCCGACCAGGACTCTGACTCCAAGGACAACAAAGACACCGTGGGCTCAAGCGGGGACAGGTCAGGGAGGTTACAGCAGGGTCAGCCGCCAAATACGGCAAGAAACCCACCTCAGTGTTGTTGGACTGAGGGCAGACTGAGCACCACAGTGACTCACTGTCGCCTCTTGAGGTACAAAGTGGTATTATGAGACAGAATCGGGCAAAGCTAGCTGGTTAGCATGCTAACTTCAGTAGATAACTCTGCAATACACCATAAATATCAGTCTTTGACATAACACTGGCACCTCTGGACTGGTAGCTGGAGAGGTGCCAGTTCACCTCCTGTGCACTGCCGAGGTGCCCTTGAGCAAGGCACCGAACCCCTAACTGCTCGGGGCGCACCTGACTATATGTATGTGTGTGCAGCCCCCTCGCTCTGACACCTCTCCCTGATGCATGTCTATAGGTCCTGTTTGTGCATGTGTGTGTGTATTTCGGGCCTGTGTGTATGTAGAGAAAAAACAACAGAGTGAAAAAACTCTAATTTCCCCTTGGGGATTAATAAAGTATGACTTAAACTTAAACTTAAACTTAAACATCAAATCATCAACACATATTTCTTCAGATTCTGTTGATAATTTTAGTTCATTTTTTAAATGTTTTAAACTAAAATTCATACATTTTGCACCTTTAAGTGTGTGAGAACGTGCGATACAAGGTCTTGGTTCTTTCAAATAAAGTGCATAATATTAAAAAGATAGCATAGCCTCCCTCTGTGGGTGGATTTTTTTATTAATATATGAACACACACATTGTGTCCATTTGAAATAAAGTGTGCCCCGGTGGCCATGACCTGCTACATATATTTTTGAGTTTTAAAGGAAAATATAAGCCTTCATCTCATATAACTCCATATGTAGGTTGCACTGCATTAGATTTGACACTTTATTGTTTAGTTTCCTGTGAATTTCTCCAACATGTGTTTGTTTCTTCTCCCACAGAGTCGTTTCTGTCATGGAGCAGATTGTTTTAATAAGAGCAGCAGGCTGAACACACACTTTACTGCTCCATTTACTGTGTGTTTCTGGGGGTGGAAGGTAGCTGTCTGACTCGTGTGTTTGATGGTTTTGTAATTAAAATACAATTAGCCTCCCTATAGCGCTGCAGGGACGCTGGACGTCACTCACACACACCGACACACACACTCACACAATGTGCAAACACACAGAGTCCTGATACAAAGGCACACAACGCACGGTCAAACATTTCAATCTCTCACACACACACACACACACACACACACACACACACACACACACACACACACACACACACACACACACACAAACACACCTGACCGGCCCGGGCTGATAAAAAGCAGCATCCCTGGCTCGACAGATACTCCATCACCATGGCAACTGGGTGCTGTCAGGACCCTGAACCAGTAAAACCAGCAGATCATCACACAGAAACAGACTGGGGTTGAGCTCTTTTTTAATGCCTTTATCTCTACTTTTTTTAAGCAGCAGCTGTAAGATTTGCTTCATGAAAATTTTATTTTTCTCACGCAGGGATTCAAACCAGCAAACAGCCGGTTATCAGTCTGCATCTTAATACTTAGAGGCCGCCTCTCCACTGCTCATCAGCTGCTGCACAATGACTGGTCACCAGGCATTTTCCTCTGCCGTTTGAGAGTTTCGGCTCTATAAACGGATTTAAAAATATCTGTAACTGTGCAGCGTGCAGGTCCAAACCGCCTGAATTAATGTCACAGTGATGGAAAATGTACAAAACTCAAACCACACCGGAGCTGTCCTTTAAACTGTGTGGACACAATGTGCTGTCAAGGCATCAAAAGCGCAGATCCCCGGTGCTCCAGGCGACAGGCTCCTCTCCAGGTAAACACATTTTAAATGCTCAGTAATAACTGGACTCTCAGCACATCCGAGCGCTCAACACTATCTGTCTTTATTCTCAGTAGAGCCCCTGAAAGTAGACGTGTTCAGACAGGTCACTATTTCTATTTTCATGCATATTGGGAGGTGTTATGTAATGCCAGCAAATGTTTTTACACACAAAACTGTCAGTTTTTCCTTTTCACTACGTCCACGTCTGCTCACTGTGCATCCTCTGAGTGTGATTTTACCACAAAGCAGATTCTGATATTTCAGATTTCACGCTTATTTAATTTAATTGCATTATAATTTTGTGTACCATTTCTTCATTTGGTTTGATCTGCATTGTTATCCTAGAAATGGCAGCTGTATTTGATATTGTTTTGACCTTGGGTTGCAACTACCGTTTTTCTTCATTGTTGATTAACCTACTGATTATTTACTCAATTAATCCATTAGTTGTTTGCTCTATAAAACGTCAAAAAAGGATGCAAATAATGGACTAAAGAAACCAGAAAATAGTCACATTTATGAAGATGGAATCAAAGAATTGTTTCTTAAAAATTACTCAAAATGGATAATCAATTATCAAAATAGTTGGGGATTCATTTAATAATTGATTAATCATCATTACAGCTCTAATATATAAGGATAAGGACAGACAGACAAGAGCAGCTGTTTTGAGTGAAAGCCTCATAGATTTATTATTCTGTTTGTTAAAAATTGTTTGTGCTTCATGAATTAATGTTTCACATAACTTTGCACTGCTAGAATTGTTTAAATATAATAAATAATTTAAAAAATGAGAAAAAGATGTGCATTTTAATTATTAATGGTTAATCGGTTAATTAATTAATGTTTTCAATTAAAAATTAAGGAAAATACACAAAATTTCTAACACTAAAGGCAGCATAACTCCACACCTTCAACTGCATCATCACACAATTATTAATTCATAAACAAAGTAAAATTTTATGAGGAAGATGACTTCACTCACTGTTCCTACCTTCTGCTTCCCTGAAGGAGGTAACACCCTCCTGGTTCACCTCCACCAATCACAGACCTTTAAGCTTCCACTTTTCTAACCAGTCACTGTATCAGTATTCTGTTCAATCAGCTGCTTTTCCAGCAAACTGCCGCCACTTCCACATACTGACGCTAACGTCCAATCAGCACCAGCAACATCACTGCTCAATATAATTATAAAGTGACCTCTCCTGACTGAGATGAGATTCCAAGATTCCCACCAAACATCACTCAAAACAGGTTATTTGTCCCTAAAAAAATCGGGTCCCAGTTGGACACAGAAAGTAAAGGGAAACTGAAAATTAGGGATGTGTGATATTGGATTATTGGTTGACTTATTTTGGCTGATTGCCAAAGCCGATACTGATTTGTAGCTATATTCGTACATGCAACGAGCCCTTCACAAGAAGAGAAAACCAATATTTATCTACACTGGCAGACATACTATTCAATACTTTTCCACTACCTTTTTCTGTGTGTGCATAATTAAAGCGTCATCTTATCGGCAGAAATGTTCATTTTGAGCTAATATGATGCAGTATTACATTTTAAAGCCTTTATCAGCCATACAGGTGACATCAGACAATATTATCAGGCAAACCAACTGAAAGTCAATTAAAATTATTTGAATATTTGTTGTGTACACATGAAACAAGTTGAGCTTAATTTGAAAATTTAGGAAACAAATCCCTTGAAAAAGGTAAGTAAATAATAATTAGTCTCAAGGTAACTTTATATCTATGAATTAAGTTCACTTAAAATGTTGTTATATTTACTTTTTTTTTTTTTTTTTTTTTTTTTTTTTTTTTTTGGATTGTTCTAACTTGAAGCTAGCACAGGAAAATAACTTGTTCTTTTTTAGTGTATCCAGAAGTCAGTGCCATTTTTTTTCCTTAAAATTATATCTGGTTTGGTCTTCTGTTAAACCATTTTCAGAATATTTTAAGGTGTATCTTTTGCCATAGCTAATGCTGCACAGTTCATATTAATAAACATTTAGCAGAATAGCTAAAAATGGCTGCTGATGATGGATATGAGACGGTCAATACGATGTCAAATACTTCCTTCATTAGCTGCTTCAGTTGCAGCTAATGAGGGATTTGGGCTGCAGCTATCGATTATTTTAGTAATTGGATGATAAATACTTTTGCTTTATAAAATTTAATAAGACATACATCTTTTAAAATGAACTAATTGGTTTTCTTTTTAGAAAAAATCAACATTTTTATAATTCTATAAAATACATTAATACAATACTTATTATAGTGCACTATAATACATATAATAGTACACTATTATAGAGTATAATACTATGTTCTATAGTCTCACTCAGTGTCCCGCCCACAGTACTATCTGATTGGTTACACTCCACGAGTAACGGCCAATCAAAACTGAAGGCTGTCAGAGAAACAGAGCTGCTCCAGTGAGCTGAGCAGAGCCGAGTGTCTAACAGGACAGACAGCAGATATCACTGAAATTACAATAAACAACAAACATCACAATCTTATGATCTGTCGCTACAATGACAAGCATGTCCAGTTACACCACTGAAAATGTCACAGCCTGCAGGATTTCACCCGATGGAGGCAAAAGTGATGGTTTTTAAATCAGTCGCTCTTCCTTCAGTGTCACACAGAGCTCTTCGGAGTAAAACAGCACACACGTCTGTCTGCTGTTTTCACTGCAGCTCTGCATCAAGATTTATAGAGAATTATTACTTTAAAAAATATAATTTCAACTAAAACTGTATTTCATACTATGATGGTCACATTTAGTGAGAATCCAATGAAATGAGATGACACGCCATGTTTCTACAGCCCAGAATGAGGATCTTTACGAGTTATCCTACCCACTTGGAAGAGGAAAGAGAGGTTGCAAGTTGAATGAACTAAAACTTCCTGTTTAAGCATTGATTTGGAGGTGAAATGGTGCCTAAATGTTCAAATGTGGTTGAAAAGTGAAAAAAGCTTTTCAGATATCTGAATTATATTTGTCATTTCAGCCACATTAAAACAACTCTTTTCATTGTTCCGTTACAAACTGGTTCAAATTGCAGAATAGTAATTTGAAATCTGTTGAAACACCTGTTATATCAGTGCTTACTGGGACTGCAGGTCGGAGGAGCAAATGAAAAACCCACAACACAACAGTGTGCTTTGGAAAGTGTTGGGCACTGATGTAAAGAATATGTGATTTTTCAAGCTGAAAAGCACAAAAACAACAGTTTGTGTACTTTCAAAAGGACAGAAGTGGTTTTCAGTGTTGTACAGCCAGTTTTTTTCCCCTCACAGGATTCCCAACACAAATAATACAGAACACATTCACAAAGAATAAACATTTCCATTTGCCAAATATTCAGATTGGTCCCTACCTGAGGCCCTGCAGCGGCCCCACAGTTAAATATGTGTGTGGTAGGAGTGTGGCGGTTTGTGTTATTAATAACTGCTTCCTGCTCCCAGCTTCCTCGGCTCTGTTTGCTGGGTGAGCATTAGGAAATAAATCACATCTATATATACATGAAGGGAGAAATGAAGCGGATCAAATCGTCTCGATCCCTCTCCTGCCTGTCTGTCACCTCCAGCACGCCCAAAACACAACACACACACACACACACACACTACAAAATCCCTGTTTTTTTTTCTGCCCTTTTTGTATTTCTGCTTGTGTGTGTGTTTGTTTGGCTGGAAATAGAAGTGCCACCTCAGCAGGTTGCACCATGGGAAAGTGGAGCAGATCAGAGGGGAGGAATATAAAGACCAACCAACATCCAGAACAACCTCCACCTCAGCCTCCGCCCAGCCGTCCACCGCCATCTTGTACCCGTGCAGGACGTCCTCTTGTTCTAGATCGCCGCCATGCCGAGGACAAAATGGCCTCCATCTGCCTGACCGCGCACCCTGGTGTTCCTTGCTGCCCTATTTTCTAACTAACCGCAACTCAGAACCTCAGAGACAACAAGACAGAGTCCACCACGACAGCTGGAGGTGAAAACATGCAGACTGATGGCGTTCATGGATTGAGAATCATTGATTTGGAAGATTCAGCATGACTTTAAGAAAACAAGAAAGCGCAAAGAGGATGAGGGTCTAAAATCTGTGCAGAACCCCAGTCTGAGAGGGACCAGAGGAGGGTCAGAACTGGTCCAAAATAAACAAATAATTTCATCTGATCTAAGAAAGACCCAGTCTCAGGTCCTGGGTCAGGTCCAGATTACTCTGAACCAAGTGGACCCATGAAGTTTGCGTTGACAAGATAAAACATGGCACTGATTTCGTTAACAAGTCGTCTTTCCAATTCGTCCAATGAGTGTTTTCTGTATGCATAATGTGTGGTTAGGTTGAAGGTGGAGTAACTGATTCTGGAGAAAGACAGTTGATCGATGAGTCCTATTCCCAAATAAAAACCCTTGGGGTTGATTATAGATTATGGAATGAGACTCAACAAACTGAATCGCTAACTCCAACTTTAAGCTAGTTGTGCACGACTAAGATGGTTGGATGGTTGGTTAGAAGAAGCCAACCAAAGACATATTTCTTCCTCTTTTGCTTCTGAGACACAACAGGTCTCCAGTCCTTGAAGGATTCAGGTCTTTCTTTAGGTTAAAAAGAAGCAGGAGATTTTTATTTGGATAATTTTATGTTTTACATTATACCATTTGATTATGGTGGTGGAAACACTACGACTTTTGTCCATAGTCAACACAATATGGGAGTTGTGTTGCCTTAACCATGTAAAGATGAAGGTCCAGTGCAAAGAATGTCCAGGAGTCATTTGCAAACAAGCTATTCTGTCATTTAGGTTTGACATCTTGGTTTACATCTATTTCCTATTTTCTGTTTTTGTTGTTTGAAATGATTCTAAAACGTTTTCAACCGCAAAACAGAAAAGAAAATTGTACAAATTTGTGAAATTATGGAGATTAAACACATTAAAAGATGACACTAGTAGTAGTTTTATTGTTATTCCTCCTTATCAGCATATTTTTCTCCATTTTGAGCTGTTTAATATTCTGTGTTTTGACCCTCTAAACATATATAACAGACCTGAATGTGTTGACTGAACACAGCATAACGGTGATGAAGGTCGCTAATTAAGTATTCAAGGAAAAGTAGCTCATCATGGCCTCCTTCCTCAGCAGCAAACTGTTAATGCTGCACTTTGAACGCGAGTTCCTGATAATTTCTCCGCTGAAGAATATTCAGTCATCTGCAGGCAAAATGCACATATGCACTTTTATGTAAAACAAGGAGGCATGATGAACCATTTTTCCTTGAATCCATAGTAGCTGACCTTCATTACCATCGCTGAGGGAAACACAGAGGCCATGAATATGCTGCAGAATCCATCATGCAGAAAGGCAGAATTAAAGAGGCTTTAAATGGAGCACAATACAGAGTTTGCTCAAGATGGCTGCAAAAGTGGAGGCAGCGAGTGATCTGTGAGTCTGTCAGGGATGAAATTAAACCAAAAGAAACAAAAAGGTGATTATTTTGAACGATAAAGAACAGAGAAAATAAACTTCACTGCATGAAACACTGATTTTTACGATGATATCATGAAAATTGATGCCACAGATATTTGTGTGACATTTTGCTCAGTTATTTGTTGTTGTAGAGGAAGAGGATGTATATGAGAGGAGGAGGAGGAGGTATAAGGAGCAGAATGAGGAGAAAGAGGATGGGGAGGAAGACAGCGAAGTAAGAACAGCAATAAGAGCAGCGGAAGGAGGAAGAGGAGAAGTGGAAGGTGGAAGGAGAGAAAGAGGAAGGTTCAGGCAGATAAGAGGGTCCAGGCCTCTTCCTCCTGCTGCTGCTGCTCCTCATCCTCCTGCAGGAGGTGATAGAGGAAGAAGAGGAGGAGGAGGAGGAGGCGCGTTCACTGGGCCACATTGTTCAGAGATGATTAAAAACCAGCGAGAGGAGAAACGCACGACGCCTCGCTGGCTGTTTGTCAGCCGAGACACGGAGAGGGAGATAACTGAGAGTGTTGTGTGCGTGTGTGTGTGTGTGTGTGAGATCCTCATTACCTCCCTCTGTGGGAGATAAGAGTGTGTGAGGCTGCATTGTGCATGCTTATAAAAGTCTGTCCTTATCAAGTATGCATGCACACACACTCTTAAACCAAAATACACACATGCTAACACACACACACACACTCTCGGCCCACGTGAAGAGCGGCTGCCAGCGATAATTCGACACAACTGTGTTGAATCCGAGTGGAGAATGAATGAGGAGTGGAGAAATAGATGGAGGGAGAGAGACTCCAGCAAAAAGAGACCTAAAGAGAGACAGACAGACAGTAGGTGTTTCCATCCACACGTTTTTATGCACATTTTCAATTTGTGCAGGAAAAAAACAGAGTGGAAATGTAGAAAATTGGAAAAAATCTCAAAATACTGCAGCAAAATTTTCCGCCTTGCTGGGGTGGAAAACTTTGTGTATCGATTAAAACAAATGCAATGGAAACAGATGAATAAATTAAGACTTAAACGTTCAGTAAAGAGCTAAATACATCAGATCTGTGTGGAGCAGTGAGGAAACTCTACCCTTCCTCATATTAACTGACATGCCCCCAGTTTGGAGAGGCAGCAGGAGTACTTGTGTAGGAAGCTAAAACATATTTTATTGAGTATTTTCACTGCGTTTCCTTGCTGTCAGACAGATTTTTCTGACGGGATACCACCATTATATGAGCCAAATATCGCTCTCTGCAAACCAACCAAACTCCATTGGCAAGAATGGTGATTTTAACAAGCAGAACATGGGAGTTGCTGAACTACTGCTGCCTCGAACTGTTAGTTTGTTTGTGTGACTGTGTGATTTCAGTGTTTAAAAGGGTCAGTTTGGAGTCACTGAAGTCACACAATAACTCAAATTAACTAACCAATCAAGGCAACAGTAGACCAGTGACTCCTGTGTTCTGTGAGATAAAATTATGGTCTTTGTCAGTGGAGTTTGGTTGGTTGATAACAGTGGTTTCTCCTCCTCAGAAAAGGCTGTCTGACAGAAATGTAAAGTGGCAAAAATATAAATATAGCGTACATTTAAACTGTATAGAAAGGCATCCCCTTTTTCTTTTATCAAGGTTCCAGTTGGGACCCTTTCCATCTGTGAAAAGTTCCAGCCACAGTCAAGTGGCTACCTATGGGGTTCCACCAAGAACCCTTATAATCAAAGGGTTTCATCTAGTTCTACTAAGAACTCTTTTATATTCCAAGGATTAAATCTAGAACCCACCTAGTTGTTTTTCCATTGTTTGAGTTTTCACTAGAGCTCTTTTAACTACATCATCTCCTCGTGTCCTCTTCTTCTACACCAGCTGAAGAATTAGCTCCACCAGCTGTTTATCTCCACCCAAATCCTTGTAAATGCACAACCGTAATGGATGGAACCACACATTACTTTGCATTTTCTTTTGCCGATTTCCTCAGAATCAGGACAAATGAAGGTAGAGAGGGACTGACAGAGATGGAGAGGATGGAAAGAGGAAGTGGTGTGTGTGTTTGAGCGTGTGTATCATCCAATGGTGTGACAGAAAACACTGCCCTGCAGCCAAAACAGCACTCCCTCTTTCTCCCTCTACCTTTCTTTCCCAAACAACTCTGTACCTTCCCTCTCTCTCTCTTCCTGAGTCTCTCTGAGTGGAGGTTGTGAGCACGACGCTGCAGGCAGTGATTCGCTCTCTGGGAGAAGCAGCCTGCTGTACCGAGCGGAGCAGGTGTGCGTGTGTGTGTGTGTGTGGTGTGTGTGTGTGTTTCCATACATACAGCATATATATAATAATTCTCACATGAACAGAACATCTGTCTGCAGCTGCTGTTTGTCCTGAAACTAAACATTTGTTTCCACCACAGTCTCGTGTCCTTTTAGCGAGGCAGCTTTAAACACATCATGTTTGATCTGCAGCTTCTGACCAATCACCAATCTAAATTTAAACAGAGGACTGTCCAGTTGTTCTTGACATGTTCCACATTTAAAGTGGATATTAAATGAAAAATGCCTTTTTAACACTTTTAGATCACTCCCTGGTCACACTGTGTACTTTATTAACAATATGTGCCAAATACTACAAAAAAAATCATCTCTTTGTACTATTATATAAAAATTCAGTCATTTTTTCTTCCTGTAAAACAAAATAGGACATAAGCTTACATCAGCTTCAACCAACCAGTTCCAACCAACGACACCGTGACATCCACCCATGAATAGATCATCAACTTTTAGCAGCACAGAGCCCAGATTCAAGCCACAGACACGTCAGCTTTTCAACATTATGTCCCACCTGCCTGTCCTCTTTCACTTGGAATATGTCCAAAGCCATATACTGTCAAAACAAATTTCTTTTTCTTTTTCTTTTTTTTTTTTTTTTTGTGACCAAGGGTTTTTTTTATTGTTTTTTCTTTGTTCGTTTGGAGGTTACAAATCATGTATTTTAACAAATCACTTATTAAGATAACAGGAAAGAAAAAGAGAAGAAAAAACAAAAATTAAACAAAATATTAAAATAAAATTCTAACCTCCATCTACATTTCTATTAATCATAAATTTTACTTTGCAGCCTCTTCACCCTAACTCTCCCCCTAATAAATAGTAATTAAAAGAAGAAAAAAAAAAACTACACAAATTTCTTGTAAGAAAACGTCCATTAAATAACAGCTGGATATAAATGACATTTTAATAAATGTCTGAACTATTGATGGTGAACATCAGTGTGAGTTCATTATAATAAACTAGATCCTTCAGCAACAGCATAATACTCATTATATAGCCTACACTGTCTGTGCTGATACTACTGAGTATTTTTACTTTATTAATGTTTATAATTCATAAATACACAGTTTATTTTATTTTATATTATTACTTACATTTATCTTACTATTATGTTCTGTCTTTTAACTTATCCTTTAATGGAGCTTACCAGCAAAGGTTTTTCACACAGTTGTACTTGTATGATCGTGTGACAATAAACATCTTGAATCTTGAATCTAGCCAAAAGTTTGTGGACACTCTTTTGTGCCTCCTAGTATGAAGGGAAGTCTTCTGTAATGTTGGAGATGACAGTGTTTTTTCCAGCTTTGTGTTTGTTTCTTTCCTGTTTCAACGTGACATTGTCCTCGTGCACAAAGCAGCTCCATGAAGAAATGTTGTTCCCTGAGCTCAACCTCATCCAAAAACTTGGAGATTAAACTGGAACACCAACTGTGAGACAGACCACATTCATGGAATTCAAATAAAAGACCGAGACACTTCCTCCTCTGCGGTATCTGACTAATAAAATGCTAAACACTAAGACACTGACAGAGAGTTTGATTACTGATAATGGACGGTGATCAGAGAGCAGCAGCACAAACAGCAGCTCTGTGTCTCAATGTAAAGTTTCCAAATAAAAAAAAGCCACAGCAGGGAAATGAGTTTCCACCGGAGTCCAGAGACTGTGAACATATGCAAAACACACTCACATGCATGCACAAGATGCTGTTTGTGTGTGTGTGTGGTATCTGAGGTTAAACACTAAAGATTATCAGACAAACAAACAAAAAGAAAACTTTGCACAAAATCCTTCAATGTTTTCTTTTTCATATTAACCTGAGACTCACAATCAGAACTCTATACAACAAAACCCTTTATTCATTTAACAAAAGGAGCCATAATTCTCAGAGGTTGAAGGATAAGTCAGGAGATATTCTATATTTTTCTTTGTACAAATCCCCTTTATCTACTAACAAGTATTGTGTGTGAATCAAAGCCTGATGTGTCTTCTTCTTCTTCTGTGCCACAAAGCTCCACTGTTGTCCAAAAACTATTGAAAAATATGTTATTTCATTGCCATGAACACACACACTAGTTTATTTTGACTAAGTCACACACACACCACAAACACTCACAAGAGCACCAAAAGTAGATTAATCCGCCGGTGAAAATAGACCCCAAAACATGCATTTCCTCTTGTATGTTTGATAAAATTTGCAGTGAAATTACTGAACTGAGAGCCACAGACAGGAAGTGAAATGTTGTCTAGACAAAAAGTAACTGTACAGGAGGACTGTATCAGTGTTCAATAACAGTGTTACAAGTGTATATACATATATATATATATATTTTTTTTTATAGTTTGACTTTGGTGTAAAACACACAGTATGATCTAAAATAGTACATTAGTGTGCTGATGCTCTCTGTCCCTCCTTGTGTGTCTTTGTCCAACAGAAACAAGCTGTATCACTGCATCTGTCACTCAGCATCACTCTGCCCCACATCAACACACACACACCATAAACACACACACACACACACACACACACACACACACACACACATACACATACACACAAACACACACACACAACACACAACACAACACACACACACACACACAGATGAAACAGGTCAGCTGAGTCTCTCATCTGGTTCCCAGAGTTGAATTGTACGCCTGCATTCCTCTGCCCTGCAGGTGTGTGTGTGTCTGTGTGTGTGTTATCACTGAGCCAGTAAATCTAGTGTTATACTGGCAGAGCACATGGAGCCATAACTCTGGAGCACACTCACCTCCAACATCACACACACAGCAAACACACACACACCAGTCATGTCCTCAGGTAAACTACAGTTTTGTCGGGAGGGGAACCGCACACGCAAACACACACATAAACACAACACACACACACACACACACTCCACAGAGCTGCAGTGGTGACAGCTCTGTGGTGTGTATGTATGTGTGTTTTTGTGTGTGTGTTCAAAGCTGACAGTGACAGAGACACTGACGCAGCAATCCAATGAACTCGGGGGGTGACACACACACACACACAACACACACACACACACACACACCACACACACACACACACACACACAACGGAGATCAGAGAAACGAACTTGAATAAATCTTCCTCTTCAGCTTGTATTTTTCAATTTGCTGCCTCGCTGCTCTCTCACGCGGCGCTCAAACTCACTGACAACAGTGAACGCAGCGCTGATGGCTGACGGGCGGACAGGAAAACCCCCCAAACTGACCCACGGAGACAGTGAGCGGGGGGGCAGCTGTGTCCCATTGTGCAGGGTTGCTGTATTTTTGTATGTATGAGCATTTTATGAGTTGCTGATGTTTTTGAACTGTCACTCTCACAACAAACTGTGCAACAAAGCAGTTTCTTTACATTCACTCATATACAGGAGCTCCAGATGATGAAGATGAGTTTTTGTTTAGTCAAAGTCCATCTTCACCCTACAATTCAGAGGTGGTTTTTCCCGGATATTTCAAACTATGACCCAAATCCTTGTTGGATGCTCTCCGATCACGTTATGGTGGGATGTCAAATCTGGAGCATCGGATTGGGGCCATTTTGAAACTATCAGAATAGAGAGATAAAATATTTTTCCTATATGACTGATGCTGCATTTTGAGTGCCACACGCATGCTTCAGAGACAGTGAGTGATGATATACCACAGATTTTCAATATGTGTATTTTATCTAAATTTATTTCCGTTGCTATGGACACAGTTCTGATTATAAACTCTGGAGGGGCAATAAAATCATTGTTAAATCACTAAAATCATTTTAAAATTCATATTTTGTGCCAAATTATTGATTTTGTATTGGTACATAACCATGTAACAAGCAGGAGAATGTACAGTAAGCAGGTCACTGTTGTGAAAAAAATCCATAAAATCAGTTTTTCTACAGTAAGTCTGATCAGATCAGGCTGAAGGACTCCTGTGGACTTGTTCCTGACTTCCGTCTTACAAGAGAAAAGGCCCGTGTTGCAACTGCCCCCCTAATACTTTTGCCCCGGCTCTCTCCTACCTGTTTGTGTCTGTAGATCTGACGTTTCTTCAGTCTGTCTGTCAGTTTGTTTGTTTGCATTTACTGGATATTTGATGCATTTACATATTCATAATTACTCTGTATTGTCTAGAGACAGTGTTCTCGATGTGTTTCCATGCATTAACATGTATTTCTGATCATTTCTGACAGTTTGTGTACATTCGTTCCCAGGTGATGTTTATGGATGAGCATGTATTGTGATTTACTGTAAAGTGTAAGTGTTTTCCTCTAACTTTCATAACGAGCAAGAAAAAACTTTAGATTGAACTGAGGCAGAGAAAAACAGCAAAAAGTGGGATGGAGTGGTTTCCAGCTGACAGCTCTGGTATGTTAATCCCTAAAAACACCTCCCTCCTCCTCCTCCTCCTCTCCCTCCCTCCTGCACTCAGGAATGCTGGAGCAAGTTATAATTGGCTCCAGGACGGAGCGAGGGAGGATGAAAGAATGAGAGAAAGGTGGAGTGATAAAAAAGATGGAGAGGGAGAGATGTGAGCGAGGAGATTTGGTTTTGATTTGCTCGGCTGTCGTCCAGCTTCGACGTCGCAGAGAAGAAAAACACACAGCAGAAACTCTGATTTCCAGTTTTCCGTATGAAGTAATGACTCAGAAAATCTGCTGCTGTGTGAATCTCTTATTCCTCCTAATTTCAGCTGGAAGATGTTAAATCAGAACGATCTGGTGAAGTCAGGGGACGATGTGTGAAGTGGGTCAAATTTTCACTTTCAACTTTTCGGGAATATCAGTTTCCGAAACAGATTGGTGAAATCATGTCCAAATTATTTCATTTTTGAAGTGCCATCATTAAAGGAGTCGCATCAACACCCCAAACTTCATGTTAAGAGATTTTATAGATATTTATTTTGTGAAACATTAGCCTACTGTTTCACTTCTGTCATCATGATATATATGTTGCATGCTATAGCCAAATTTCTGTATTTTTTCCAAAATAGTCTGTTATTAGAATTTCCCAACATTTGGTACTCGTGGGCAAATGTTGGTGTGTCCACACAGAAACTGAGGTAAATTTTTGCCTCATGCAGCACGAAGGGTGTGTGTGTTTGTGTTCAGTCGAGCCTCTGAATGAGCTTCGCACTGAAGACACTCCGCTTCTCTCTGTTATCTCCCTTCTTTTTTCCCCTCTCGTCTCTTTGTGTGAAGTAAAGCACATTGGATCAGAGCAGAATCCGATATGACTCACTGTGTTTTTTCTTCCAGAAGCTTAGGATCTGCACCCAGGTCTCTCCTTCAGAGGTCTCTGGGGCTCATCAGCCGTCTGTTGGTGAGCAGCAGCGATTTTTAAAGGCTGCATTATAGCTTATCAGACTGTTCCAGCTGCTCTATTATTTCCCTTTACCCACCGAGTCATTATCCACATTACTGATGATTATTTACCAAAAAACTTCATTGGGTTAATATTTCGCAAAAGCACCGATCATCAACCCTGCAATACTGTCACAGCTGCAAAATTTTCTGAAATCATGAATCAAATCTCCACGCCTCTCCCTTCCACCAACTCTATACATGACTTAAGAGAACACTTTAATAATCAACTTCTGGATGCACTTGACACGGCTACTCCTCTACAGGAGAAGAAACGTTCGATGACGAGACCCATGCCTTGGCGAACTAGTGCTATATGTAAATTGAAAAATATAGAATTAAAATGTGAAAAAATAGATTGACTGTCCACCATGACAATTACAAAGACCCTACTTCTCAAACATTATTACTGCCAACTCAAACAAGCCCAGAACACTATTCTCAACCATAAATAGAATCTTAAATCCACATTCAACCATACACCTTGTAGACCAAGCCTCCTATGCTTCATGTTAAGAATTTGCCTTCTTCTTTAAGAAAAAGTTTATAATATCAGACTCTACATTCCTGCCATCTCAGGATACACAAGTGTCCTGCTTCAAACCACCCCTCCCTCACAGAGTATCATGACTAACTTTGACAAAATCACAGAGGATGAACTATTCAAAATTGTCTCCAGTACGAAACTATCTACCTGTTCTCTCGACCCTATTGCCGCTGACCTTTTTAAGAACGCTATCTATTACTCAGTCATCTTGTGAAATGTGTCAGTCTCTCTGGTGCAGCTCTAAGCTGGTTTCAGTCTTATATTACTGGAAGGAAATTCCATGTCAGAACTGGGGAATGCACATCAGACACAGCAAGTATTGGCTGTGGTGTACCACAAGGCAGCGTTCTAGAGCCCTTGCTATTCTCAATATACATGTGGCCGCTGGGAACCATAATCCATCAGCGTGGTGTGAATTTCCACACAGCTACATGTATCTGTGAGCCCCGATGACCCAAATACTGTGACCATCCTAACTAACTGTATGTCAGCCAATAATGAGTGGATGAGCACCAGCTTCCTAAAGCTAAATGAAGATGAGACTGAGATCTGCCTCGTTGGCCCAGAGAATAAGAGGGATTCTCCTCTTGCTCATCGAGGACATCTGGCCTCACATGCAAGGTCGCAAGTGAGAAACTTTGGTATTATTGTGTATCATTGTCAGCTAAATCTCAAAACACAACTCTGCTCATAATTTCTACTTTTCGCAAATGTTCTCTGAAACATGAGACGGTAAACAACTTGATTCCCTCTGGACACAGAGAACAGAGTTTTCTACAACATTTACTAATTATTTACAATATAAATTTAACAAGTCTTGTGTTAAAGAAAAACAATGCAGATTGGAAACAGACTGCTCGGGAAAATGAACCACTTTGTCATGCGCCAGTATTGTGGGAACATTACAGAATAAATGGCCAAATCTAAGTCGAACACATGACAGAGAGCTGCAGACAGTCTGAAAACAAATAAATACAACCAT
Source organism: Lutjanus argentimaculatus (assembly GCA_034769285.1). Lineage (NCBI taxonomy): Eukaryota > Metazoa > Chordata > Actinopteri > Lutjaniformes > Lutjanidae > Lutjanus > Lutjanus argentimaculatus. The sequence goes on along the minus strand of JAWZSL010000040.1, from coordinate 1,772,937 downwards.
CAAACCAGCTGCAGGTTTAAAGAACATAAAGATCCATATTTTACAGCTGGGCTGCAAATCTTTGAGTTCTCATATAAAGGTTTGGTTTGAAGTTATATGACCATCCTTTGTGTCCATGCAGGAGTCAATGCTTTCACACGCACAGATGGAGTCTAACTGAGGCAAAGGCTGAGGTCAGGAGGAGGAGGAGATGTGGGGATGTGTGTGTGTGTGTGTGTGTGTGCGTGGTGGTGGGAGGGTGTCTATATTTTTCCTTCTTTACTTTCGCCTGCCCATCACACACGCACACACTTCAAGAAAAGATGACAAGGTTTTTTCATCCATCTCTTGCGAATTTTGTTCACAGACAGAGAGATTTGAAAGGAGAAAAGAGTGAAGAGAGTTCAGTGAACAGAAGACTCAATCAGCTGAACCTTTTTCATGAAAAGTGCCTCCACTCACACTGGACTGCTTTGTGATGCTTTATGTGTGTGTGTGTGTGTGTGTGTGTGTGTGTTTGTGTTTCAAAGTTAAATCCACAGTCACAACACACACTCCAGTTTAAACTTTGACCTCCTTGTCTGCCTACCAATAAAACAAATTTTCAGTAAAGTTCTGATTCAAAAAGAAAATCACACAATGCAACTGTTTGTTCAAGAATCATTCTCATCACAATAACATTATTACTCAAGTACTGCACTTAGAGCTCCAGTGTGTCACATTTACAGGGATTTTTTGGCAGAATTGGGCAGAAATCTAACAAAATTTTCACAAGTATGTTTTCATCAGAGCATAATCACATGAAAATCACGATTTTGTTACCTCAGAATAAGTCCTTCATATCTACAGAGGAAGCGGCTCCTCGTCCACAGAGGCTGTTGTGTTTCTACAGTCGCACAAAAAAAAAAAAAAAAAAAAAAAACCCACCTCATTATGTAGACTTTCTTGTTTTTTGTGGCCACCGTCGATTCTCAAATGCTTGGAGGAAGACAGTGAGATGAGGTGTTTGCAATCTCAAGCTCACCACTAGATGCCACTAAATCACACACACTGTTGAGTACAAATCTGAGATATTTGTAATTCACTTAACTTCTCATTTCATGCCACTTTAGACTTCTAGTCCACTGCTTCTCAGACAGAGATTATTATACTTTTTACTTTATTTATTATCTTATTAATTAACCTACCCAGCTGAAACAACTAGTCAATCAGTCGATTTTCTGGTTTACAGAATTGGCAAATATGTGTACAGTAGTTTTATAATCACACTTGTGAGGACATTTCTCACTACTTTTGTGAACCAAACAATTGATTAATGGGGAAAATAATTCATCCATAATGAAACTAATTACAATACCAATTACAATAGTAAAATCCTGCTTTTACATAATGCACAAGTAACTAGAAAGGCGCTCTGAGAGCACAGACCTCCACAAGGTCCAACAGTCCAGTAGGCTGCTCTAAGATACTCAAATTTACAAGCTCAACCATCATATATGTCTGGATACATTTAAATAGGCTTATTTATAATTATATCAACTTGAACTGAAAGGTTCTATGAGGCCCACAAGGTTATCATAAAAAACTTGGAAATATTGCAATTATAATCTGACAAAGAGAGTCAATGTCATTTTTCTAAACTAAAACATCAAAGTACACGTCAAATAGATTTTTCCCAAAGATGGTTTCTGCTACTTTAGGTAGTTCTTATCACACTGATGTTTGTTTTTTTGCTGTTTGATGCTATAAAAAGGGGTTTCGTGCAGTGATTGACAGTTCTATGGGCTGGCTCTATGGGCGGTAACTTGAAAGTGCAGCTCCAACCAGTGCAAGATGGCAGCTCTCATATCCGAGGTATTTTAGTTCCAGTTTTGTACAGCGGGAGAAAGAGGAGACGTGTCATCCATCTTTATTTATGTCAGTAGTTGCTCCCTGTATCTGACTTGCCTGATAAACCATAAAACCTCAAGTTTTGGACCTTTCAGACAAAAATAATAATTCAGAAAAGGTCATTATTGGAACCTGATATCACATTTGTGTCCATCCCAACAGCTGATCAGTTCCTCATATGATCCCACATGAAAAATATGCACTGATGTTTGAGGTGGCTGTTATGTTTTGTTGTATATTTCGTGGCGGCAGCACACCTTTCACTTTCATTATAACGGATATGATGACATGAGATACCAGCGATACAACTGACCTAACCTACCGTTAAGAAAAGTGAAGAATAATCTGTGTATACACCCGGTGATTCGGACCTGCTCCGAAATTTTGCGTGGTCTTCCTTTGGCCTAAGTGTCACCCTTCAACCAAGTTTTATGAAAATCAAAAAAGGAGTTTTTCTGTAATCAAACCAAACCAAAAACACAACCTCCTTGGCAGAAATAATAATTATAATCTAGTGATATAATTAGTGCTGTCAAACGATTAAAATTTTTAATCAGATTAATCACAGGGTTGCTGTGGATTAATTTCGATTAATCACAATTAAATATCATTCATTTTTAATCTATATTAATCGCGTTTCATTTGCATGAGCAAACAGACTCAAGAAAGAAGGGAATATATATGCACTTAATGTGTTTATTAAACACCTTTAAAGGTTCATGTTAACAAAAAACTTTTTCCAAACAAACATTTATCCACATTAATGTGGCCCTCTTACTCTTTTCAGCCAGCTACTGAGACTGGTATTTGTGTTAAAATGTAAAAGGTTGTCTGAAAAATAAATCCAGTAAAGTACAGATACCTGACTACTCGTGATACTGTTGGAATAACTTGTAGCATTTAGCATTATCACATGACACTTATGGCCAATATTGGCCTCTGTAAATCGAAACTACAAGGGGAAACAGCTAGCCTTGCACTGTCCAAATTCTGAGACAAATGTGCCTACCAGCAAGCTTGATTTTGTACCTTTTACAAAGTATGACATGTAAACAGAGAGCTTTAGAGATGCTGATATTTAGATTTTTTTACCTTTAAGTGAAGCAGGTTAGCTGTTTCCGTCTTTATGCTACGTTAAGATAACCATCTCCTTGCTGTAGCTTCTTTAACTAGTAATTTCTCTGTCACTCTTTTTTCAGCCAGCTGCTGAGACAAACCAACTGGTTGACGTTATCCGAGAGGAGAGCTGACCGCTTCTTATTAACAATGTTGCCTGCAACTGACAACAGTCTCTCACATGGAACAGTGGTTGCAGGAGTGGCGAGATATTTGCAAGCCAGCAGTGCCAGCTTGTCATGAGCTCTCGAATGAGCTGACCACCACTCTAAGGGACAGTCCTCCATACTAATGATAGGCTCTGCTCTGTACAAGTGCATGATTCTGTCAGGCAGCAACTCCTCATCTGATTCTGAATCTGAGCCCATCTGTAAAAGATTCCTTTTCTTGGGTGGCTCATCTTCACAAGTCTGTCGAGGTGGGGATTGTTCATGCAGCAGTCCTCCAAGTGTGGTCCACACCCCCTCTCTGTCACTCTTGGGGAGGCACTTGAAGTCCTTGAACCGAGGATCCAAAGCTGTTGCAATCTTGAGGCATTCATCGTTGACAAAGCGTTCTTGATGGGAGCTTAGGTCTTCCTGGAATGCTGTTTTAAACCTAGCTACATATGCAGGGTCATCATCAGAGGTTTCCATCACACGATGCAGGTGGCAGACTAGTCAGCATGACTAGTTTGTGGCTCTGCTGGTCCAGGGTCGCTTTAATTGCTGCTTGGTTGTGGTTTAGACGCTTGACCATTTCGAGTGTTGAATTCCAGCGTGTTGGCACGTCCTGGATCAATGGCTCCTTCCGCTGCCCCAGGGTTGCTTGCTGTGCTTCCAACTCTAAGGCGTTTGCTGGACTATGTTTGAAGTGGCCAACAATTTTCCGACACTTGGATAATGCGCTCACAAATCTGCTGTCACCAAGACTCACAGTGATGCATCTCTGTAACATGTGAGCCACACAAGGCATATGCTCAAATGGAAAAATTTTAGCTGCAGCTGTCATGTTTCGTGCACAGTCAGTCCCTACAGCTGTAATTTTTTCTTCAATTTCCCACTCACATGCCACTGTTAAGAAGTGTTCAGCACATGCCTCTGCGAAGTGACGCTCTTCTGTCTTCATTATTCTCAATGCGAACGACTTTAATTCCCATGCGGCAGTAATTAGATGTGCAGTAACACCAAGATAGTTACTGTTACTTACAGAAGTCCAGTAGTCTCCTGTCAGGGCGACATGTTTGGCTACAGCTAAATCCTCGTGCTTTTTTTCCTTTTCAGTTTCATAGAGCCCATGAATTTTTGACATTATTGTGCTTCTTGATGGAGCCTTGTATAATGCGTCTTGAGAGGCAACTTGCAAAACCTTTGTAAAGCCTGTGTCTTCAGTCTGCAGTTTGTTGCAATCCACTTGACAACTGTGTCAGTCAATTTGTCCGAGGTAGACTTACAGAGGCCCCGACGTTCCGTGAGGGTGGTTTGTCGCAAGCTGGGTGACGTGTTAGCCAAAGTGCTAGCAGAATCCCAGACTAATGCATGCTTCACGTTAATGTGGTACTAATGTGGTAAGCTGGAAGTGCTTCGGTGAAAAGAAAACTCCTTCCTGCAGAGTGTGCATATTACTGTATGTCGGTCGACTGTTCCGTCTTGGTTTATTTTGTATTCAAATTTCCCAAAGAGAGGGCCATTGTGCTGTTTTGCGTCTTCCATTTCAAGTTGGTTGGTTCTGCCACTACCGGATCAACTGCCCATTTGCGCATGTGCGGCAGCATGCGCGACGGTAAGTCTACTTGGACAAACTGCCCGAAATGCGTTGCCAGAGACGTTTCAGGGATTTTGAGTCATTAAGCACTGCAGATGGGTTAACTGCGTTAAAAGTTTTAATCAGATTAATCATGATGATGGATTAATCTGCATTAACACGTTAATTTTGACAGCCCTAGATAATATAATATACAATCATATAAAAGTCAGTACCAGAAAGTGGAAATACAAGTAAAGTGAATTTGTACTAGGGCTGAACGATTCTAAAACAAAAAATTTAATTGTGGTAAAGATAATTTTTACATCATTATTCTTATTTTGATTGAAAAATGTGTTAAAATGACTGTGGTGTGATTTATTTTTGCAAGACTTTGTTCTAAATGAAGTCTTTTAGTAGAACAGGACATCTCTGTTTTTTGACACATTCTACCTCCTGTGATTTGAAAATTGCAGAAAGCCATACTGTGATTTTGATAAAAAATTCAATTAATTGCACAGCTGTAATTTGCACTTGAGTAATGTACTTAGTTACTTCCCAGCAGTGCTCCCGGGTGCTGCTGGTGTTTAATGACCTTGACTGAAATCATGTTTCCAGCTCAGTAACCATCACCTGTTTACATCTTCACTGTTATACACTACATACAGTAAACACACACACACACACACACACACACAACACACAACACAAATGTAAACGCAGAATATGATCTGTTTACATCCTGTAACATGTTCCTGTAATAAACAACATTTTGGATGTGTTAATAGATTTGGGATTGTTGGGATTAAGTAGATTAACTGTGACATGTTTTCTGTATGTTTCTATGAATTCTTATTATAACATCAGCCGCTGCAGCACTGGGGACAAATTCAACCTGTTTAACATAACAACAATGTTGTGTGTGTGTTTTGTGTGTGTAAATGTGAACACACACTGAACACACAGCCCATCATCCTGTAAGCTCGAGTTTCTCCTTCACTTCCATCTTCCTCCTCTTCACAGCTCATTCCCTCTCTCTCATACATGGAGGTCATAAATCACAGCGACTCTCAGGACGTCTGTCTACAGCTCAGCTCCAGTGTGTGTTGTGTGTGTGTGTGTGTGGTTGCGCAGGTGTGCATGAGTGCCTTGGGGGAGGCAGGGTCCATGTGCATGTATAACAATCCATGTGTGTATGTGAATAGTAAAAATAGTCACAGCTGAGCAGGCAGGAGGGGGGGGGGTGGGGGTGTCCAGGTCGGGTCGATTGTCTGGAAACAATAGAGGGAAGTAAAACAGTGACGGACCGCTGCGGGTTTCTGACCGAGGAGCTTCTGCTGTGGGAATAAACAACGACAAAATAAAGACGAACAGAGACAGGAAGGAAAACCTGCCTGCAAACATTCAGCAGAGCAGCCGCACGAATGACTGACGCGGCGTCCGGTCATGTTATTTTTCTAATTGATGGAACAGATGATTTTCAACTTTTACTCAGCCGTACGTCACTGGTCTGGAGTCAGCTGGTTGACCCAGTGGTGGAAAGAGTACTGTACTCTAGCACAAGTACTGTTAGGCTGCTAAATATTACTCAATTACAAGTAAAAGTACTGCTTTAGAAATACACTTGACTATTGATTAAATGTCCATGAATATGCTTTAAATCGGGTAAATTTTTGACAGCGATCAATTGATTCATGATTAATCACTAACATTTTTACTCCAAACCTGTGCTGCTGCAGCTTTTTGTTTTGCTTTTTGTTTGTCTGTCCGTGTTTTCACTGGTTCATTTGTGTGATCAGATCACCTAATTGGCTACAAAAATACAGATTAAAGGTTTGGATACTAATTGAAATTGTAGATTACATTGTGTAATGCATACTTAAGTACAGACTTGAAAATCTACTCATTGAAGTATAAGTACCTCAAAGTGTTTACTTCTTTCTACTCCTTTTCAAACATGTAGGATTTAATTTGTGTTGCCTGGCCTAGTATCAATACTTGTACAAGTTAATTTAGTTAATTTGTTAAATTAATAAGTTAATAAATTTAACAACAAATTTCAAAGAATGATGAGTTATTTCTTTTTTTTCCATTTTGTCTTATAAATATTATTATAGTTTGTTTATTAACTGACCTCCGTGCAATCTCCGGTTTAGATTCCAGTGAATTCTATAATGTTGCTGCAGTTACTGAATCTTCACTTAAATGAGCATTTTCCTACTCAATCCAAACAAAACAGCTCTGTCTCACAGGTTGTTTTCATCTGAAAAAACACAATTTTCTCTTTAATTAGACACTAAACGTGTGTCAGTGTAGTCGCATGAACTGCCGTATAGTCTGATGATTATGTTTGTCTAAATGAAAAGGCAATTTTATATAATATGTGATTTTGTATATGTGAATATGTGATTGACAACATTTGTCTCCATTTGCCTCCTGTGTCACATTCAGAGTCTGACAGCAACAGATCATCACTGGATAACACTGGACTTTCAAAATAAAAGAGAAATGTCCCACACTTTACCCCACAGCTCTGTTATAAGAACAAACAACAGTAATGTGGCAGCAGGTCCTGTTTTTGCAACTTACATGAGAAAAATTGCCTAGTTTTTAAGTGGAAAAAGTTCCTGCAACCTGCTCAGTCGTCCCTACGACTCTTTACAGTGTCCATCACGGGCAGATTCCAATGTTATGATGAAAACTTCAGGTTCCCGCTACTGAGGACAACTTTTAACGTATCTCTGTGTGTTAATCCACTGGGAATGATTTTAAAATGATATTGAGGGTTAAACTGTGTTGAGTGAGCAGATAAGGACGTCCAGGTGCTACACAAAATATTTCAGAGGGTTTTTTGTTCCCACAGCTGTGAGACAGATGAGCATCATGTGATATTTGCATGATTTCTGTGATATGCTGCTGTTTTTTATTTACATATATTTGAGTTTTTCCATCTGTTTTCCATGTGTGCTGTTTTACTGATCTTTATTCTTTGGTGCTTTTCATGTGACCTGTGTCTTTAAATGTTGCATTCAAATGCATCTCATATCTAGATATGATTTAATCTGATTACACTGACACCTAATATTAATATGTGTCTCCAGTGTCATTGAGATCAGATCAGGATCAGTTTTGTGAACTCTTTAACACTGAAAGTAGCTAGCTCATTTGCATGAGGATGATGCCATCCTGCATTAATTTGCATAAAGTTTAGTGATTGTGATAGTTATAGATAGAAAGAATCTTTGGCCAAATAATCAGAAACTCGCTGCAGGAATGTTGTTATTTGAATTTAAAAGTACTTTAAAAGCACTTAATGATAACGATTACAGTTTTAGTCCCAGTGCAGTTAATTGTTAACCACTGTGGGAAAGTATGTCACATAATATGATGAAAGAATAAACAGAAAAATGCTTCATTATGGTGTAATTGTGGAGTTTGTGTGGGAAAGAGACATGCTGTGTGAAATCTCCACAAAGAAGATTTATAACCTTTTCTTAATCTGTTTTTGATCAGATGTGCAAAGGATTTATGTGATATAAAATCTGTGTGGTACAAAAATCACAAAAAAACACTAAAACTCAAATAATTTCAGTTAAAGTTATTCAGTTTTGGGGAGTACTGTGGTGAGTAATTCTCTTTTTTGACCTCAAAACAACTAATGTATCCTCCAAAACCCTAATTTATGCAGTAAATAGTTTGATTTCTAAAATATATTCAACTTCTGGTTGACCCCATCCTCCATTTTCCAGCATTATTAGCAGCTAACAGCAAGCAGAAGTCCAGTTAGCTTGTTCCTGATGGTTTGTTGTTCTGTTCTGTCTGTCCGTCTGTGTTGGCCAGTGGACCGGTGGCATGTTAGCCGGTTAGCCGTTGGGCTTTATAGAAACAGACGTCTCTACAGGAATGAGGTGGACACTAGCCAGAGTTCATTAGCATCCAGTCTGGATTAGCTGCTAGCTTGCCAAGGCTGCTGGGCTAGCCAAAAGAGACAACAGGCCCATAGGGAACGACTGGACAGGCTAATGCTAACGCTAACGCCAAGTCTAATCAGCAGCAGACAGGAGGAGAGACAGAGAGGAGGATGGCAGCAGGACAGCAGCAGTTCCTCCAGAATTACAATGAAGGGACAGAAACTCATCTTCATAAAGTCAATAAAAGCAGTCAGAGAGAAAAAGGGCCCTTACAGAAATCAAACAATAGGACATACTGTCGACTGAAAAACTGAAAATAAAACAGGCTGCGAAACAAACTAACAAGTGGAGGAGCTCTTCAGCCCCAACAGATTTGTGCTGAACAACATGGAGGAGGAATATCAGAGGCAAACACAAGTGATTAGATGATTATATCAACCAGGATCCGACTATCATTCTCAAGTGTGTCAGAACAAAATGAAAAACCTTTAAACATCAACTAGAAACAGTGTGGTAACGTTCCAGAGGTTTGGATACAGGGGAAGGTTCAGCACATTTGTCTTTTGATGGCAATGTTCTGTTCACATGCATTAAAGGGATAGTTTGAATTACTTTAATTATCCATAGCTGGTATAATACAGAAGATGGCCATCAGAACACCCCCAAATTAAATAAATATCAGTTTGCAAAAGCCAAATATCATTCGCTCCAAACCCACCAAACTCCACTGACAAAAACAGTCATTTTGCCTCACAGAACACGTGAGTTGCTGGTCTACCGCTGCCTCGATCAGGTTGTTAGTTTGTGTTTTTGTGTGACTTTGGTGTTTTAAAAGGATCATTCACATTCACCAAAGTCACACAATAATGCAAACAAACTAACTAATCAAAGCAGCGGTAGGCCAGCAACTCCTTCGATCTGTGAGGCAAAATTTCTGATTTCACCCATGGAGTTTGGTTGGTTTGGAAAGAACAATATTTGGCTTGTGTAATGGAGGTTTCCCATCTGACAGTGAGGTAAAATGCTATTTTTAGGAGTATAAAACACATTTTGCTGCTGACTCTGTCCAAAGAAGTACATTGCTTAGCTTCCTGCACCGGTACTCCTGCTACTTCTCCAAACTGGAAGCGTTTCAACCACCATCTACTGTAGGTAACCCCATAAAACCACACTTTAAACAATCCGAACTATCCCTTTAAGCCAGTTCCCTACCTCAGGGGGTTCAGGAAACCCCTGAAAGTATTTCAAGACAGCCACAATTAATGGACTGCAAGATTATTAACTGGGAAAAACGATGTATTGTACTGCAAAACAAAACTGTGTTTTTTTTCTGCAATTTTTGCTTTTTTCCTCGTGAATTACTTGATACTTTTACATCTTGTCTCTATGGAAGATGACAACATGTATACTTTTGTCAAGATAACAAGATAATTAATTGTAATAATTAACTCAAGATAACAGCATTACAGAAATATTTTAAAGTACGTCTGTTCTCAGCTTGTGTTCTCTTCTCCACAAAGTATTTTAATAAAATATCTTTTTGTTTTTACTCTTTTGTTCCTCTATATGTATATATATATATTGTTCTGGATCAATATATCGATTCAGTGTGCAACAATCTAATAATATTGATGCAAACTGAAAGTACTGATCCATATCATCATCTTGAAGATACACATTTATTTTGAAAATCCCTATAGCACGTCTGTGTCATGAATGTCTGGAACACTTCAGACATAAAAATGTGGCAGACTTCATGATATCAGCATTCCAGGGATTCCAGCCTTTATGCTAAACTAGGCCAACCACATGAGACTGATACCCATCTGAACATATCAAACTTCTTTAAAAAACAAAAAATCAAAAATGTTGAACTGTCTCTTTAAGCTGGAGATGTTGTGTTTTTAGCAGCCAGAACCTTAAACAGTAAAACCACGTTTTTCTGGGTCCAAGATCCAAATCAAACTGCAGTAAATCCAGTCGAGGCGCAGTGAAGGAGACAAGGACACATGGATTTAGTGATAAAAGGTCACAGATGATTAATTTTGGGAACTAATTAATGAATTAAAAGGTACAAATTACTATAATGAGGGTCGGAAATAAGTATATTGAGGGCACAGATTAGTGATCTGAGAAAATAGTTATTATAATTTATGAAATAACGTTCCTTCCCGGCTCTGAAGCGCACACACACACACACACACACACTGCTGCACACTGCTGCTGCTGCTGATCCTCCACATGTACACACACACTGATAACACCTGCACAGACAGACCAGGACCTGGAACTGGACTTTGACCCTCCTCTCCGTGTCCCCCCAGCAGAGCCCTGAGGTCTCACCTGAGGACACCTTAACCCTCCGAAACACTGATGAACGTCAACACAACAACAACCTCCAACCTGCGCCACATCTCTGCTCAGCTCACCTTTGGCACACTGAGCAGGTGTGAAATGAGGTCATGCGCACACACACACACACCGACACACACACACACACACAGAACTCCTTCCTGTTCCCTCTCATGTTATCAGTGTGAGTCGACTTCCAGCACAGCAAGCAGCGAACAAGGAAGTTTAATGTACAAATGTTTCTCAGTAATCTGATTCGTGTGTCACACTGTGCAGGCTTCAGTTTACTGGAATGACATTAATCACAATAATCAATTATTAATCGACTATTGAATTAATTGCCAGCTATTTCGATAATCGATTTATCATTTTGAGTCATTTTTTAAGAAAGAAATCCTCAGATTTCAGCTTCTCAAATGTGAATATGTCCTTTCTTTACTCCTCTCTGACAGTAAACTGAACATCCTTGAGCTATGGACAAAATAAGACATTTGTGAACGTCATCTTGGGTTTTGGGAAATATTTAGCAACAGTTTTATCCTTGCACCAAACGACTCATTTTCCTACAAATTCTCTGGAAGTATTTGCAAAGTGAAGAGAAAGCTGGATGATCTCTCTTTAGCAAAGGGAAGATGTACTGGTGCAGGAGGCAGCCTTTTTGACAGGAAACCACCATTATATAAGTCAAATATCACTCTCTCCAAACCAACCGAACTCCATTGGCAAAATCAGTCATTTTAACTTGCAGAAAAACAGTTACTGCTGTGCCACTGCCGCGGTCTGTTAGTTTGTTTGTGTTATTGTGTGATTTTGGTGAATCCAGACTAATCATTTAAAACACCAAAGTCACGCAGTAACACAAACAAACTAACAGACCGCAGCAGCGGTCTGAGGCAACTGTGTTCTGCAAGGTAAAATTGATTGATTTTATCAATGGAGTCTGGTGCCTTTGCAGAGAGCGATATTTACCTTATATAACAGCAGTTTCCCATTGAGAAAGGCTGTCTGACGACAAGGTAAAGCAGTGAAAATAGTCTAAATATAGTAAAGTTTTGAACTAATGCATTAAAAGGAGGTTAAATGACTGACTTTGCCAAAAGAGGCTGGTAGCTTTGGCGAGAGTGATATTTGGCTTATATCATGGGAGATAAAGTGGGTCTGACAGTGAGGTAAAGAGGTGAAAATTCTCTAAATATAACACAATTTCAGTGGACAGACAAAGGCAGTGGAGGAAAAAGTAGAAAATTTGACTCTGAAATGATGGAGTGGCAGTAAAATGATGCATAAAATGGAAATGCTCAAGAAAAGTACCTCAAATTTGTACTTAAATACAGTACTTGAGTAAATGTACTTAGACTGCGTGTTGCTCAAACAGGCAACAGAAGCACTTTTATGTGGAGTACGAATAGATTTAATTGGATTGTGATTGCGTGATAAAATGAAGTGTAATTAAGTTCAACACTGAAGAACGTCAGGCTACAGAAACTTGAAACTAATTTGTCCATTTTTAATGTGTTTGTGCTTCACTGTTTAACAAAGAATTGAGGCAGTGTTGTCGTGAGAAAGATGAATAAACATGTTTTTTGTTCCTCTCTTTGTGTCTCCATTCAAACGTGTTTGAGGAGCTGCCGCAGCACACTGTTGAGCTGCTGCTCATTTGTTGGGTTTTTCTCATTATTTGCAGAGATCACAAATAAATGGCTGCTTGTTTGATACCAGCGTTGTGCTTTGTCCTCCTAATCCATCTCAATGTTACCTTTCACTGCGACTTATAACAAATGTCTGAGAAAGAAGCTGGTATGTAAATGCTGACTTCCAGGAAACAGCTAGAAAATGTGATACCATTAATATACTGGAACCTGCATGCAAAAAAACCCCAAAATTGTTTAGTCACTGCAGGTCTGTCTGCTTTGGATGTCTTAACATGTTGCACAAGAAGTTTGGAGGGTGATGTCATTTATTTTTGACTTTTACAAGAACAAGCTTTAACTTAACATTAGCTAAAAATATTACTATATGGGTCTACAAGTTAGTTATCTTGCCAAACTGATCGTTTTACCCTGACATGCTAAGTCTTCTCTCAGTTAAAAGTGAAACACACTGTTTAATCAACACGTTCTCACTCCCAGCGTGTCAAATGCAACAGCTCGGCCAGTGGTTCTAAGTGGTTCTAAGCTTCAAACTGTCACGCTGTAGGAACCCGTCTAATGTCAGCTTTGTACTTCAGGGCTCAGCAGTCAAGTTAACAATAATAAATATGGAACATCTGGGTAGACTTTAAAAATAAAGGGATAAAAACTACAAATAAGTACCTTAATTGTGTTATTTCATGTTTGTATTGCAACTCTTATAACTTAACATCGTAACTTACATGGGTTATGTAACTAAGAGAAATAAAATGTTGGCTTTTTGTTTAACAAAAGGACACAAACCCCAGTCTTGTTTGTCTGATACATTTACATACGTTTAAAAACTTAAGTAATTTAACATGTAATGTAACATACATACGTTATGTAAAAAGAAATAAACGATGAGTTTTGATCTCACTCAGGACACAAACGCTGGTCTCCTGTGTTTTTATGCAAGTTTATGTACATTGCATGACTTACGGAACTTTATGTACATATTATAACTTATGTACATTATACAACGTAAAAAGAAACCAACATTAACTTTTTGTCTGACTTGGGACGTGCATGTATGCAACTTATGTATACAGTGAATGTACGTTATGTAAGCTAAAAATAAACCAACATTAACTTCTGTTTTACACTGGATGCAAAGCCCAGTCTCCTGTGGTGAAGTTTACGTGTGGTACAGAACTCAAGAAATCAACACTGCTGGGTCAGGGTCTTGTGTTTGAATGTAGGTTTACATATGTTACATAACTTAAACAGAAATCAACGTCGATGTTTTGTTTTAGATGGGACCTGAACCCCAGTCTTGTGGGTGGAAGTCCTGTGTTCGTATGCAAGTTTAGATACGTTACCTAACTTATGGAACTTAAATAATATAATTTACGGATATTAAGTAGATTAAAAAGAAATTGTTGACTTTTGGTCTCCATCAGGACATGAACTCAGGATTCCTGGATCAAAGTCCTGCATTTGTACGTAAGTTTACGTACATTAAGTGTCTTTAAAAGACCCAGGAGAGCAGGCTTTCAGTCCTGAGTCAACCTACCAAGTGAAATTCCAGAGTATGGTTGCCAGCACCTCATTTTAAACACAGCTGGGATGTTGTTCCGACATTTCTACTAACTAATGAACATTATGTAACTTAAAAAGAAAGCAGCATTGACTTTTGGTCCAGAAATGACACTAGAGGCGTCATAGTTTGAAGCATACGTTCAGTGACCAAGCTACCATGTTTGACGCGTTGAAAAAAGAAGAATTTGATCCTTTGTGTTGACTGTTCTTGCACAAGTTATCATGGATTTCTATAATAAACATCTGAACTTTAGTGTTTGTTTTGCATCACTGAGTTAGCATGATGTCACATATGTAGCCATCAGATCGGATATTTAAGATGGTTTCCAGGGTTTTCATTTCAAGCCAGGCAGAGACAGAGTTAACTAGATATCTGCAGCTGATAAAATCTGATAGTGACAGCTGACAAAGTGAGCGTTCCCTGCAAATGTCGAGTGGTAAATCTGCCACTGATATCATGGCCTGATAAAGGGCCAATTTTTGGGCATAAACTGGAGCAACAAATAAATATTTGTTTGGATTAAGGATGTCTGTCATTTAAAGAAATAAAGCAGTTAACAGGAGTTTTTGCAGACCTTCACTTTTCCTGGATAATTTCCTAAAAACTCAAATATAATGAGCAATCAGCACTTGAAGGCTTTCTCAGTTTTCCCCTCAACCAAATTACACAGTCCCCTTTTTCAGCAAACGTCCTGAGAATTAACAGTCACACACCAGAAAATTATTCTGAAATTAGAAGTAAATTAAAGGACTGGTAAAATAAAGTGTTACTAATGTAAAAAATAGAGATGTTTTAATAGCAGTGGAGGCAGCAGCTCGGTGCTGCGGGGTGGAAACCTCATATCTCCACTGTGAGCTGCCTCTCAGTTTGTGTCTGTGGGTTTAATTAAAGTCGGAGCCGCGGCAGAAACGGCTCCACCTCGTTCGTTAATTTGCTGCGGTCTGAGGCAGGAACATGTTTACTGTTCAGAAACAGGAAGCTGGGTTTTGTCAGCCAGCAGATAATTTAATAACAATGTTTTTTGTTTTTTTTTTTTAGAAGAACAGAGACAAAAGAAGAAAATGAAAGCCAGAGTGTCTGTTTTCTTTTTTTTTTTTATTCTGCTGTGAGTTGTAGAAAATGTTTTGATTTATTGCTTGTTGTTTCACTGCAAATAGAACTAGAGAGTTGGAATTAAAGAGGAAGGAATGTAATCTAGAATATTTTGCTATCTTTGTCACTGACTGGAGCCAGAAAGTTATAATTTGGGTCCAAGAGGCGACAGTTTGATAGACTTGGACTCCAAACTTTCCAAGAAATGGACCATTTTAGGTCTTAATGTCATATTATTGGAAAAACACAAACCAAAATCTTCAATCAAACTCACTTAAGAGGATGTGAAATCATTTTTTTATGAATACAATTAATTTAATTATAAACTCCAAACAAGATCATTGTCTCTGGGTTTTCAGAAGTCTCATTATCCTGATGTTTTTGGTCAAAAATATCAGCAGACATCCATGGGCAACATCACATGATTACACACAATGGCGTCTTGACAAAAACAAAATGGTCAGACCTCCAAGGAAACAGACTTGGTGAAAGAATCATGTATATGTGGAGGAGAGTGTAACCTTTTTTCATCATGTGAGCTCTATTTGGAGGTTTTTTTAATCACGTCAGTGGAGGTCCAGAAAGGAGACGGTGCACTTTCGAGTCATTTCCTGTCTCTCTGTCATGTGCGTTCTGCCGCTGCCCTGCCCTTTTAGGAGACCAGAGGCAGGTCTTGAGCCTTTTCACTCTGATGGGAGAGCTGAACATGAGCACAGATGATATTGGACCCATTTTTCACATGCCACATACCTCCAAACATTCTGACACTAAAATGGAATTTTTCAGACAAATTAGGAAAAATTTAACCTTGTTCAAAACCTGCAACACACCCTCAGTTTTCCCTGCCTAACTGACTCAAAGGTGGGCCGCCTTTGTATTTTTGACAGCTGTCTTTGTTGAAAATTTGGACAAAAACATCACACTGTGCCTTTTATCAGGAACTGCTTGAGCGCACTTACACCAAGCATGCTCACGTTATGCGCAGTGCTGCAGTGTGGAGGCAACAGGCGAATGATGCATTCAAAATTTCTGTGAGATCAAGTTAATCTTGAGGTAAATGAATGTGTGATTGTAATGAAGAGTAAGTTTGCTTAAGTTACAGAAGTAAATAAGTCTGGATTTTGAACCTCAGTAGCCAGACAGTTGACAGGTCATTGGGGAAACACACATGAACATCGGTGCAATTTCCCTGATTAAAAGATCAAAGCTGTTCGAACTATTGTGCTTATATCTTACTGTGTATTTTGTCAGTTCATCAAGTCCGTTAAAAAGTGTGTGACAGCGATCCTACTGCAGAAGACGCCTGCTGTTTGTCCTGTCTTTACCTGATCGGAAGCATTTAAGTGCTGTAAAAACTTCTGTGAGTGACTACATTGATGTCCCCCACTTGGGGCGCACCTAAAAGATTTCTGCGTCTCTGCGTGTGAGGGTCCACTGGGGTCCATGTGATGTAACTTTCATCGTCAGAGAGTTTCTTTGGTTGGTTGTGACTCAACCACATCTGATCTACTGCAATTGAGTGGAGCGCATCCTCTGCACAAACTCCAGAAAACAGTATACACTGAACTAATTGGTGTCCGTGGGGTCTGCAGCTGTCCGCGAACTGCTGTCCATTTGGGACTATGGACAGCAGTT
The DNA here is from genome assembly GCA_034769285.1 of Lutjanus argentimaculatus. Classification (NCBI taxonomy): domain Eukaryota; kingdom Metazoa; phylum Chordata; class Actinopteri; order Lutjaniformes; family Lutjanidae; genus Lutjanus; species Lutjanus argentimaculatus. The sequence goes on along the minus strand of JAWZSL010000040.1, from coordinate 1,756,030 downwards.
GACTGTGTCCAGTGAACTGTCCAGACTGTGCAACTCACACAAGGTCTCCAGCCTTTGCCATCTTTGTGTCAAAAAATCCAGGAAAACCCTGATTAAGATACCAGAAAAATAAAACGAGGAGCAAAGTAAGGTGCAAACATTAAGTTAGTACAGTATCTGCTTTCATCCATTCTTACGATGTTAACATCACTGTAGACCACGGGTGGTCACGTAAGCGCTGTGCGGAAATCCGTATACCCCACATTTGTTGTGCCCATGTGGACTTCTTCATGTGGCCACTACAGCTGCTGATCCACAGCGTGTGTGGAACTTGTCCTCCAAGCAGACTACAGCCTGCATCTGTCAGTGTTTCCTGTACTTGCCGCTTGCAAATAAACAAATAAACTAAACTAAACCATTTTAAACCATTGGCGCAGCTCGTAATGCACCATCTTAGGTATAGAGCATCTTTGATGATGTCACCTGATGGGAGAATTAATGCCATTACTCTACAAACTAACAAATATTCATATAACCATAGATTTTTTACATTTTGGTTAAAGTTTGCACTATATTTGGATGAAAACCTGTTTATTATCAGTCAGAATCTGATTGTGACACTTTATCTGGTCGACCACTTTGATTACTTTGTTTGAAAAAGTAAGAAATGATGGAAAAAACAACGGATTGTAACAAGCGGGACTGATCCATCAAGAGTATTTAGCACTTCTCTCTAGGCAGTAACCACGGCAACACTTAGAAACCACAGTTATGTCAGCAGAAACACAGACTGATGGACTGTAGGTGAGTCTGTGTTTAGTAAAGCAGCATTGAAAGGTAAAGGGGTCAGCCAGGGTGCCAGCTGTCACCGTGCCAACCAGACTATAGATACGGTTGCCGTAGAGACCTAAACAAGGCAGCCGTCAGTTGCATCACTGAGGGTCATAACCAGAGAGAGATTTAGTCTGTATTAGAAGTGCTTATGATGTTATAGATATTGGCTGTTATGTATTATCATTATTGTTTTATGTTACAGTGTATTTAGTGATTAGTGTGTGAGTGAATAATGAGGCGTGTCAGAGAGAGAGGAGAAGCTCTTTCTGATAAACAGGGAAATAAATTAAACCGATTCAGAGACACAATGTCCTCTAACTTATTATCCAATTATCTTCTCTGTGTGTGTGTGTGTGTGTGTGTGTGTGTGTGTGTGTGTGTGTGTGTGTGTGTGTGTGAGAGAGAGAGAGAGAGAGTGTGTGGTGAAACTGCTCTGTTAAAGGAACAGTCCAGCATTATATTTCATCCAGAGAGAAGATGGATGATGGTTTCATCTCCACTGAAAAGATAACTCCAGAATATGTTTAGCTTAGCTTAGCACAAACACTGGGAGCTAGCCTAGCTCCATTAAATGTTTATACAAGTACAGCTGAAATGATTAGTTGATTAATTGATAAGTCAATTGACAAACATTTAACCTTTCAAGCATCACAAACGTGAAGATTTGCTGCTTTTCTTTTGCAGATGAAAATCTGCCTTAAAGTTTTATTTATGTTACGTTCAGTGACTTTTTCCCCAAAGTTATAGCGACAAGCTAGCAACGACTAGCAGGAAACGTAGCATTACCTTGAATAAATTATGGGTTTCTCTGCATTTAAATATTGCTGGAAACATTTGAGATAATACACAACGCAATAAAATATCTAACATATATTTAGCATTAGTACACATGTTAATGCAGAGAACCTCAAACCAGATTACAAAAACTACAACTTACTTCATAGCTGATTCCTGTTAACAAGGTAATGTTTCACCTACTGAGGGACTGCAGATGGAAATAAGCTAGTTAGCTTAATTTAAACCTCCAGTACAAAACATCTTTTCTCTTCTATGAGACCGATCTATTTTGTACACAATCCCTGTTATAAAAAATTAAACTAAACATCTGATCGAATTTAACATGAGCAGCCTTTTCCCCTGTCCCTGATCGTGACACATAATCCATCTTCCTCGCCAAGGAAGTTGGTAAAATACGTCCAGGTTCTCTGTTGTTTCACACACACAGCACTTCCATCATGATCAGAGACGTCTGATCACAGCTGCGTCCACTCGAGTATTACATTTCTGGCTTTTTGGAAGATTGTTGCAGCCCAAAATGCCTGCATTTCTTGGCAGCTTCTCTAAAAAAAATTGTGATGAATGTTGCAATGTTTTTAGTTTTGCAATGAAATTACAAGAGCAAATAAAAACTGCAAAAAAAGTTTAAATTTTCTTTTAAATAAAAAAGCTCTATTTGTAAATGGAGACGTGCAACTAGTCAAACCTTGTGTTCATTTCAGAACCTGTGACAAAATAAAAATAGTCAAAATTTCAAAGTTGTGCAGAATTCACAGGGATTGGTGGAATTTGTGTTAATTGTTGCGATTGCAATATTGCAACTTCTTGGGGGGACTGTTGCACAAAATGTTAAACAAACCCAGAACCCACAATAATAGAGCAGGATCCAACCCGGACCCGCCTGACTGTATAAAACGTGGATCTGAACCCAGGTCTCAGTTCCTCTACTTTGGATAAAGCTCAGTTTAAAGTTCCCTCTGCTTCCCTCTGCCATCTTTGTGCTAAGCTAAGCTAAATACAATCTGGATGCACTCAGACAAAATCCATCTTCTAATCGGACTCAGGGGGGAAACAGCTAACAAGATTTTTACAAATACTGAACTGCTCCTTTAACAATGATGAGGATGAACTAAAGTGATAGTGTCAGCCAAGGAAGAAACACACACACACACACTCTGTGAGCCAACACTGATGCCAACAACAAGAACAACAACACAGACTCTTGTAAGGACACTTGCACCATAAGTCACTTTAAACACAAACACACACACACACACACACACACACACACACACACACACACACACACACACAAGGGAGTGTATCAGAGCATTAATATTCAGTCGGTACAGTAGCTGTGTTTACAGAGAGAGAGAGAATGAGACAGTGATGGAGGACAGCTCGCTCGCCCGCTCCTCGCTCGGCCTCTCAATTACCTCTGACTGTGATTAATACATCAGACTGCATTAGCCTCTCTTCTTCTTCTCCTCCTCCTCCTCCTCCTCTCCATCCAGCCCCTCCATAGTTTTCCTCCTCATCCCACCTTCTATCCATCTTTTTTCCTCCCACAGTCAAACAGAAAAAAAACACACTCGCTGAGGAATGTGTTGATTGGTTTTTTGACAGAACTGGTCTGTGGCACTGGGAGCAGTGGTTTTTAGGAGGGTGGGATGGGATGGGATGGGATGGGAGGGGGAATGAGGGGTGGAGTGGGCGGAGCCATGAGAACGCTGTGGTTAACCGAGCGGCGGCGTTCCAGAGACGCCATAATGACAGAGAGCGGGGCAGAAAGATGGAGCCTCTGCTGGGAACCGAAAACATAAAAACACATAAATGTGAAGTGTTGTTGATGTTTTCTGCTGTGAGAATTTTACTTTATTACTTGATGTGTTTATATTCTGGTTGGACAGTTTAATAAAGTTTGATACCACACACACAGAAATGTACATCAACACGCCATACTCGACCACAGCCTGCCAAACCATTCCACATATATCCTGTAATATATGATGCAAACTATCCCTGCAGAGAAATTTGTCTTGGACACATTTAGTAGAAATAATAAAAACAAACAAAACAAAAAGCAAACAGCACAAACTGAAGCAAATCACAACCACTAATTACTCATATTACACAAGCAGTGATAAGAACGCCATGAAGCTGTTGCACAACCGCGGCAGCCTCAGTTTCTTCATACCATCACACTGGCCGACCGTACCATGGAGTGATATATGAGAGCACAACATAAGACTGAAGGTTCGCAATTTTTTTCTCAGTCAAGGACACAGGATAGAAAATACCAGGCTGCGTGCACGTCTCTTAGATTAGAGAGAGACGGTCTCCACTGATGGGTGACGGCTGCTTGACTAGCGGGAGGGAGATTTTTATATATACATATAGATATATAGCCTATTTATTCAGTTTTTCATGCTTCTTCTTTATTACATATCTCATCCAAGCACTGCTCACTATGCTACAAGCTCATATCATCGTAGAATATCAATTATACCAAGACAAAGAATCTCCTGAAACACAGGCATCCTATATAGATTTAATATGCCCTTTTAGGTTATGCATTGTTGGATTAGGAAATATAGATTTAAATATTATTTGTTTAACTATTAAGTCTTTTGTATTTCATGAAATTTAAATGAATCTGAAAACTTTTCACGGACCCCCCACACTATTCCACACAACAATACACCATGTGCAACACACATACTTCGTTCAGCATAATATACTGTACCAACACCTCCATTACTACACTATAATATAACATGATAAACCACCCAGGTCATATACCTCATATATCATAACACCATGTCCACAATATACATTTGAGTGACAATATATTACATGAAAATGATAGACACTTGTGTGGTTTTGCCACATCACAGTCTACCTTCATGGATCAGTCACCATACCAACACTACACTACAATATACCATTATATACCACACAATCCCACATGTAGGAGCCATTTTTGTTTAATTCAACTGCTTGCAAACAAGACTAAGTGTGTTTTTGCTTTAGTTTTTGATAGTGGACAAAACAAACATAAGTTATTTTGAACACTTTGGATTCACATACTGCAGGTTTGCATGCATCCAACAATATTTTCTTAATTTGCACTGTACGCTCGCATGCATTCAACTCATTCTTTAACTCATTCACCTTCTGCTGCAACCCAGATCTGGACCTTCAATCAAGCCATGTCGGTGTTCATTCAGCTTAACAACATCACTGAAAGTCATGACACCATGCCACACCTGAATTTACCATCACATAACAAACCATCATATATTATGCCAAAGCTAATATATATCATACACTGCCACAAATACTATAGCGTGCCATACTGTACCACACCATATTGCATCATACCATAATATACTATCATATGCCACAGCACACCGTTCATACACAAAACCATGCCATTACATACCATTGGAGACCAAAATATTCCAGTTTTCCATCATATACCACACAATACTGAGACATTTTACTCGTAGAGGACCACTCTTTGAATTTCATGAAGTTTCTTTATTTTATCGAGCTTTTTGTTGTTCAACTTTTCAAAAACCAGCTTGTTTTTTTCAGTCTGAGCAGAATAATGTGTGAGATGTTTTTCAAAACAAGAAGTCATTCAGGGAGCTTCTGTTTTTTAAAACTAACTGACAGATAAAACCACAGATTCACCACAATAGCGAGAGGAAGTTTAAAATAATGGATGGCCGATTTTCATTCCTCAATTATTGTTTTCTTTGGTAATCAGCCTCCGACTGTTCAGAAGCAGGAATCTGAAAAATAATTCATGTGATTCTGATTCCTCGTTCAGTCTGAGCGGAAACAAAGAGCGTGTTACAAGAGAGAGAAACTTTAATTATTGATCAGAAAATCCTCGTTACAGCTTGATGTCACACCCCGACTCAGATGGGGGCTTTCCCATGGATGGAGGAGGGGGTTGATGGGAGTTGGAGGAGGAGGGGTCTGATGGGAAGTCGTGGCCTTAAAGCTGTAAATGAAATGAACACGAGCGGCAGAAGACGTTCCACGTTCCTCGTCTCACCAGTCACCACAACTTCCTGTTTAACTCTGCAGGGAGTTTATCACTTATGAATGATGACACGACTCGAATAAATAATACAAGACAGATGTGTGTGGTGTGTGTGTGTGTGTGTGTGTGTGTGGTTTCACTGTGTTGTTTGTCAGATGGAAACAAAAGAAGGATGAGAGATGGTGAGCAAGAAAACACTCTCTGCTCTGTTCACGCTTAGAAATAAGGGCTCCAAAAGTGTTCTTACTGAAAGGCTGAGGTTCTACACAGAACCATCTGACTGCGGGTTCCATTAAGAACCATTTTCATCCAAAGAACCCATTTTGGAAGAACTAGAACACTTTCATAAAGGGTTCTTTGTACCTCTCTCGGCTCTTGGGTTCTAGATAAAGCCCTTGGAATATGAAAAGGGTCTTGGCAGAACCCACTGAATGTGTTCTATACCCTTGGAATATAAAAAATGTTCTCAACAAACTGTTCTTCAACCCCCTGAATGTATTCTAGAATATAAAAAGGAATATAAAAAGATTTTTTGTAAAACTAGATTCTAGTTGTTCTAGATTGGTGGAACTGCCTGGGTGGGTTCTAGACAATACCCTTGGAATATAAAAAGGTTCTTGGTAGAATGAACCGATTGTGTTCTGATGATAAAACCCTTGGACTATAACTCGGTTCTGGGTAGAAACCCCTGAGTGTGTTCTGGATAAAAGCCTTGGAATATAAAAAAGGTTGAACTCCCCGGGTTAGCACCCTTAGAGGATGGAAAGGTTCTAGATAGAACCCCCAGAGAGGGGGTAAGCAAGGAGTTCTGATAGATAGTTCTAGGTATAAACCTTTATGTTGGGTTTTAGGTAGAACTCTCTAAGCTAAGAGTGTTCTATGTGTGTGTATGTATTCTTTCTGTGTGTGTGTTCTATGTGTGTGTGTTCTGTGTTCTGTGTGTGTGTCATGACGTATTAAATCTAACAGAACGGTTCTGCTAAATCTGCGTCCGTCGCTGTGAATCTGCAAACACACCAAAGCTCTCAGAGACAGAGACTACCTGAGGGGGGAGGAAAGGAGGGACAGAAGGAGATAGGGAAGGATGGAAGGAAAGGAAAGAAGGAGGGTTGGCGTTCTCTCGATCGCCCCGTCCTCCTCACTGTGAATGAACAGCAGCTCTTTGACGACAGAGAGAGAGAGAGAGCGAGGAGAGAATTAGGATTCAACGGTGGTGGTCGGCCGAGCGAGCACTGACTTAGATAAATCACCTGCATGCACAAAATACACACACACACAGCAGAATACACACATTTTACTGAAGCAGTGCTGACACAAGAGCACACACACACACACACACACACTCACACACAGTCACACACACTCGCAGGATGTAGCAGTAAAAAGTGAGAAGCAGCTGAAAGCCAAACTGTGTCTGTCCACCAGGGAGAAGTCATTAAACCCCCCAAAACCTGCAGGAGCTGATCTGACAGCCAGACGTACATGAGTGTGAGTGTGTGTGGGGGTGGGTGTGTGTGTGGGGGGGTGGGTGGGTGGGTGGGTATGAGTGTGTGTGTGTGAGTGTGTGTGGGTTCAGCTGCAGAGATTCAAAGCAGACTCACAGAAGCCACGCCTCTCTGTCTCACAGTGATAAAGGTCAGCGGTTTGTTTTAATTTGAAAATGTTTGTGTTTCCTCTCAGTGATGCTCAACGCTCTGCTGCTGCTGCTCTTTCCCCTGTAACAGCTTTATAATCATTCTATGAATGCTTATAACACTAATGTAGTTGTTTATGCAGATATGAGAACATCCTCAGTGTGTATTAATATAAAGTATTTGTCAAAAATTAGAATTTCTCCTTTAAAGAAATATTTTTGACTATTACAGAGTTGTGTTCTAGTATCATTCATTATCTGTTTATACACTGAACTGATGTTCTCCTGACTGCACTCTAGAGCTAACTGGAACTATAAAGGGTTCTTGGGCTTGTGCCCATTTTAATTCCTGGTAGAACCTTTATAAGGGTTCCACTTGGAATCCTTTCAGTGAGTTCTACCTAGAACCCAGCTTAAAGGGTTGCACCTAGAACCATCTGTGAAAGGTTTAACGCAGAACCCCTTCTGAGTGATTCTACAGAGAACCCTTGTATAGTCCAATAGTTCCACACAGAACCCTGTTTAGGGGATCTATCCAGAACCTTTCCACCCTCTAAAGGGTGCTAACAAGAACCCACTCTTCGCGTTTAACCAAGAACACTTTTATATTACAAGGGTTTTATCTAAAACCCACCAAGGTGGTTCTACCAAGAACCCTTTTATATTCCTAAGGTTTTATTTAGAACCCATCCGTTCCCATACCATTTCTAAAGTTTTATCTAGAACCCATTCAGGGGGTCCTATTTAAAACCCTTTTTATTCCTACAGTTTTACAGTATTTAGAACCCACAGATTCCCATACCACAAGGCTTTAGCTAGAACCCACCAAAGTGTTTCTACCAAGAACCTTTTAATATTACTACGGTTTTATTTAGAACCCACCCTTCCTGTACCATCCCTAAGGTTTTATCTACAACCCACCTGAGGAGTTCTTACAAGAACCCTTTTTACATTACAAGGATTTTATCCAGAACCTACCTAAGGGGTTTTACCAAGAACCATTTTATATTCTTAAGGTTTTCTCTAGAACGCACCCAGGGGGTTCTGCCAAGAGCCCTTTTAATATTCCAAGGGTTTTAATCTTGAACCCACCAAGGGATTTCTACCAAGAATCCTTAGAGTACAAAGAACCCTTGATGAAAGAGTTCTTCAAGGATCTCTTTGTTCTGAAAGGGTTCTTTGGATGAAAAGGGTTCTAAATAGAGCCCTTAGTCTTACAAAGAACCTTTGACTAACCTTTTGTTTTTTCAAAAAGGGGTTCGTCACAAGCAAATGGTTGTAGAACTTCAGGCTGTCAGGATTTTCAGACTAAATGATGTGAAATGTCACAAGAAAACCAAAGAAGACATTGTGATGACACACAGAATGACGTAAGATATTGGTTTGTTAATCCTGCACATTTCTTCTTTCTTTCTTTCTTTCTTTCTTTCTTCAGTAGCAGGATGTGTCTGCTTCCTGGAAAGAGTCTCGTCTCCTCTTTAAAAATCTCAGCTATTTTTTATTACATTGTACCACCACACAGGAAGTGATGTCAGCATTTCCTGTGCAGTGATCCAAGTCGAAGCCGGTTTCAGGAAGTGTGTGGGCTTTGGTCCAACCGTTAAAGGCATCCCCCAGGGAAGACAACCCCCAACATACACGTACACATATATATACATACATACACAGGAAGGAACAAGACAACAATGGATGAGCCACATCAGAGAGCCAGAGGAGGAAAAAACAAACGCTCCCTGTCCCACTGCAGGGGAATCCCTTGAAATGTGTGTGTTGGTGTGCGTGCGGGGGTCTTTCATAGCCTCAAACTCCTACTGCTCCAAGAAACAGCAACTGACAGAAGCAAACTGACTTCTTTAAATCCAACAGTCAACATGAGGGAACCTGAATCAGGTTTATTGCCGAGCATACGAGAAGTTTAACTTCCTAACAATAAACTGAGAAAATAAAAACAAACTGCAAAGCTAAGAATCATGAATATAAAACAGAATATGCAAAAAAAAGTATTTGTTTTTAAATGAAAAGAGGTGAAATAGATGAGATATGCAAAATATTTCAGTAAAGAATGTGCAGTCATCATGAAGAGTAAGTAAAATGTGCCAAAATGGGTCTTTTTAGTCTGTATGTGGTTGGGACAGGGAGGGGACATGGAGCCATGTTTTTGTAAGTTTATGTGTGGAAATAAAATATTCCACAAAAAGAATAATCTACTTTTAAAGCAAGTATTGTTCGCCTGAAAGATCTAGTTTTTAAGAAAAGCTTTGTCACATTTCATGGCACCTACTTTCCTGCACTGTGTCAGTAACAAACTGTAAATTCATAAGATGTTTCCTGGGCAGGACTCTGGACTTTGATACTAATTATCAGGAAAGTGGAGGCAGCGTTCAACTGGCACGCCTCCAGTTATTTGATCGAACAGCTCACCCAACTTGGAAAGCCTCTGAGTCAATGTGCGGGAGGTCGGCTGAACATGCAATAATGTGAAATTTGTATGCAGGCAAGAATACGATTCAACATATGTGGAGAATAAAGTTTCCAATTAAAGCATATTTACTTGGGTTTAAATTGACATCTGCTGGGAAAATCAACACAACTAAATCAAATAACTCAGAACTTTGCCTTTGATTTCTCTGTATTTGGCACCAAATTACATATTTTCTTTATGGGAAATGACAGATCTATAAAATAAAATGTCACTATTGCTCCCTGGTTTGCAAATTTTGTGTCTAAAGAAGAATAAATAAGGATGTTTTATTTATTAAAATAAAGTTCAAGCATCACTTTTCCTGCAGTCTAACATGCACATGAATGCAACACTGTTTACATGTACCATGTGACCATGACATCACGTTTGAGTCTGACCTGCAACTTTTAAGCAAATGACCTCAACATCACCACAGTCACATAACCATGAAACTACTCAACCTGTCAGTCAAACCAGCTGAACACACACACACATACACACACACACACACACACACAGCTGGACTCTGTTGTCACCTTGTAGTGCAGCGTGTTGACGAATGCGACCTCTGGCTTTGTTTACCCTCAAACAAAAGACCTCACAACTCATAACACACACTGACACACAATGACAAAGACACACACTTACACACACAGTGCCACACATACCAACAGAGACAAATGGCAGTCAATAACTTCCTCCCTCCATCTTTATGGAGCTCGTTAACTTCTCTCTCCCTAATGGCTTTCTGCTGCGCCTTTTGTTAGCCATACTGCTACACACACACACACACACACACACACCACTCAGCAGTCAGCTCAGGTCACACACTAACAGCGGTTGATGGATTTTCCTGCGTTGAGGAATCTTCAGTGTGATGGGACGTTTGGCTCGAAGCAAACTTCCAGTGCCAGCTTTTCCTTTTTTTTTTATTTATTTTTAAAAACATTTTCTGTCCCTTTAATGTTAAATATAAAGTCTGACATTCAGACGTCTTGTTTATGTGTCTTATCCAAAGTCAGATAAGATGATGTGTATCACTTTCATCACCCTACGTGGGCTACTTTTAGTCCACAATGACCTCCTCCAGGAGCTAGTTACACACGTTGAATACAAACTGTCTGCATGTTTGAAGACTGACAGCTAATATAAGATGCTAACTGCTAACGTTGAGGGCGAATGTGGCAGAAGTTAAAATGTACCCACATGTGTGCACACTGTTAACATTTAAGTCAACTGCTAATGGACACTATCATGCTTACGAAGCTCTGTGAATCTCCAGGCATCGCCATCTTGGCAAAGCCTGCCTTGCATGTTAGCTTACTAGCATGCCAACTTTACCTTGTTGATATGCTAAGAAGACTAAGAGTTTACAGTCATGCTAGCAGCTCTGTGAGGCTGTACTCTGTGAAAGCACTGCTTTTAGCTAAATGCTAACATGAGCATGCTAACATAGTCAAAATGACAAACTACAAGAGTATTATTTTTAACCATGTTACCATGGTAGTTTAGCATGTTATCATAAATCCACCTAGCACAGGGGTCCATTGGCTCCATGTGAAAGTTATATAGAAACCAATAATGTCTCTTCTTTTGTAACAGTTTAATTTTCATTTATCATTATTGTAGGTCTAAAGTCATTCTTATATTCCCTAACTGTGAAAATGTGTAGCCTACCCACTAAATATATATATATATTTTTTAACATTTTGTCCAATAAAATGTGCATCATAGCCTACAAGCCTTTTCCTTTATTTTTTGACAGTGACAGCTGAGGAACAGACAGAGAAAGTATGCAGTATGCAGCAAAGGGCCCCAGGCTGGAATTGAACCACAGACGTCTCATAGCCTCAGTACAGGGGACACATGCTTTACTAACTGAGATACTGAGGCACTGTTCTTCTACATTTTGACAGTGGCTCATCTCCAAATCAACAAAAGAGAAAAAGTCTCCAAGGAAAAGAGAGAATTTACAGTTGCAGCTGTAGGTGGCAGACCCCTGACCTAGCAGCACCTCTAAAACCAATTCAACTTCCAACAATTCACATTTCAAAACCATAAGAGAATTTCCTGGTCTTGTTAATCCCGGAAACTCTTACAATGGGGATTATGATTCTACAGGACGTTTCCAGAGACAAATATCACAACTTGTGCAGTTTCCCTGAAGCTGCTGGAGTTTGTCAGGACAGGATTAGAAGTCCTGGGATTGGACTAAGCATGATGGGTTTATTTAACCCCTTAATTGTGGTGCTATTTCCAGTCTTTATGCTAAGCTAACTGGATCCAACAGCATGTTTATCTCACAAATATTAGAGTGGTATCAGTTTTCAGTCTTCAAACTTCATGAATCCTTTTTTGTTTTTTTTTGTTTTTTTGCCAGTTACACAGTTTAAGTAAGTTTAAAAAAAATTACATGCATTTTTCCATTTCAATTCTACTTATTTTTCAGCAGCTTGTTGTGCTTCTGTTTGATTCTTCAGATCTTTATATATAAAACATTAGGTTTTGTTCATCACTATAAAATCCTCACACCTCACTTTTAGACTGGATGACTGGTTGGGTCGTAACTACAGAACACAAACTCATCTGTTTAGCTTAGCTTAGCACAAAGACTGGAAGCGAGTGGAAACTGCTAGCTTAGCGAGTCCTCCAACAAATCCTTCTAATGTGTTTCTACCTGCATGCGGCACAATTAAAGAGCTCACTGTGTCTCTGTCTGTCTGTGTGTCTCTCTATAGGAGGATAATCTGTCAGACAGACAGGTTCTTCTCTGTTAGTCGGTGTCATCAATCTCCAATCAGTCAGTCTTATTGATGAGCCCACAGAGCCGCAGCCAGCTGGCAGCTGCGGGAGAGACGGACGGACAGAGAGGAAGAGAGACGGATGGAGTGATGAAGAGAGTGATAAATAAAGGAACGTCTCCCCGGAGCGGCGAGCCCCGCCCACCTGGTGAAAGACATTAAAAGTCCCATCTGATGCAGGTTTTATGACTTTGATCAGGGTAATGTTCTCTGTGATGTGCTTGTCTTAAATGTTATTTATTTACCTTCCTGACACGGCGGCCATTTTAACATTTGTTCCTTCGGCGCTGTGAATTCACTGAACCCGTTAAAGTGGTGATAAACTGGTCATAGTCAGGATCATCTGTTTAATTGATTGTAAAAACCATGATGACCTTCACACAGCAGCTATTGTGAGCGGAGCAGAGTGGAGACGAAAGAGAGGACAGGGACAAAAGCTTGATGATCATGTGACCTATGAGGATACAAGGATTTGTCTTGAAATACTAAAAATGTATATACGAGTATCTCATTTAGCATCCACAAAAATCTGACTGAAAATAAACAGAACTATTAGAAAACCTGGTTCAAAAAACAGCTCATTTTGCTGTTCAGATCATTTCTTAAGACTATGTGGGCGTGGCTGATCACGTTTGATTGACAGCTCCCTCAGGGGTGTCAAAGCACAAGCCAAGCAATGTACTGCTGCAGAAAAATGTATTTTAAATCAATATCAATTTTAAAGACTGTGTTACATTTAGAACATTTTCACAGCTTTACTTTGTTGTCAGAAAGACTTTTCTGAAAGGCTGAAGCTGCCATCTTCGCTCTGTTAAAAGCCACCAGACTCCACTGACAAAAACAGTAATTTAACCTCACAGATCACAGGAGTTGGTCTGCCGCTGACTTGATTGGTTAGTTTGTTTGTTATTGTGTAACTTTTGAATTTTAACTTATTTTAAATATTATTTTAATATGGATGAACGCTACTGCTGTGGATCAGATTTTTTTAAATGCAAAATTACTGAAATGTCTCAGCACATGCATGCACGATTCAAACCCAACATCAGTAAAATTGACAGCTGTGGTCTCCTCCTTTATAATTTCTATTCTAGGCCGTAACTTGTGTTCTTCTTTGCCTGTTGCACATTAATTAGAGTTCAAATTAATGCCAAATGTTCACTGAATGAGTTAGTGTCTGTTTATGAGTCCTAAGAAATCACTAATAAACTTTAAGAAGGCGTAGATGTTTATAACAGTTAAACTGAGCAAAATGTTAATGGAGTTTGGCAGACAGAGAGACAGGCAGTTACATCACTCCAGAGTGTGTATTTTTAGAGCAGTGGGCTTTTGATTTCAAGACAACAGGTTTGAAAACAATTAGGGAGACTGCCGCACACTGTCTCGCTTTCTACTGATTTATTAAATAAACAACGTTTCGGTCTGAACGACCTTCATCAGGTATACTTGCAGCCTGCAAACATTTCTACACATATATAATAAAGAGACTGCCTACATTTATAAACATCCAATCAGAGGACTGGTGAAAATGATCAACACCTGAAACAAATTCCGGTGTCATCAGCCGGACTACAGGGCCGGAAAAAAACTCACTAGATCACAGTATACATTTTATAATACAAACCCCACCAAGAACACAATATACAGTTATCACACAAACACATCAAAATGTAACTGTTTTTGTGTACAAACCCCAAATTTGGAAAGAAGGAACAGGCACATATGGTTATTGTCTTGTGCATTGTGCTACAAAGAATATCTATCGCAAAAAATATAAAAAAAAAAAAAAATCAAAAAAATATAGACAACAGGTTTAACTTTATATCGACAGATCAACTGACAGAGTTATAAACAGCTGATCAACTTACAGTGGAGGACTCGTGATTGCTTAGATTATAACTTTAATTGGATTTTAGCCTATTTAATTTATAATCTGTGGCTCCAATTCACAATTTGGACTGCAGCACTCAGTTTTGGATGCACAATTGTTACACATTGCTACTTTAAAACTAACTTCTAACACTTTTAGAGGCTTAATTCTATGTAAGACCCTAACTTGTATGCTGTTAAAAGGCTATTGTGGATTTGGGTTTTTCAGTGGCCTTAAAAAACACAGTCAAGCAGAGAACTTCTGGGGTTCAATTCAAAATCCCTTTGACATTTTTAACAGCTCAGATAACTAAAGATCTAGTGTTGGAATAGTGTTTCTCAACAGTAGTTTGCATGGTTCACTACGTGTTTTTAGACGAGTAAAAGTACTAATACCATACTGTGAAAATACTCAACTAGTGAAAACAAGTATCAAAAAGTACGTTTCAGCAAAACTGAAAAGTCCCTGTCAGGACTATTATACATGATGTTTTTAGACTAATAAAAGAAGGTTTTTAAATAGGACACAAAAAACACCTAATTTGGATATACATGGTTTTCACTGGACAGGAAGGGTATGAAGAGTTGTAATCTGAAAAGTAACTAGTAACTAAAGCCAAATGCAAACTAAAGACAAATGCAGTGGAATAAAAAGTACAATATTTGCCTTTGAGATGAAGTGGAGCAGAAGTATAAAGTTGCATAAAATGGAAATACTAAACTAAACTAAGTACCTCAGATTTGTACTTGAGTGCAGTACTTGAGTAAATCTACTCAGTTACATTCTATTATATTGTATGTGATTGAGTAGAAATACACTGAATGTGTCTTTCTGTCTCTGTTTCTGTGTCTCCTTCTTTCTCTGGATTTCTTGGATGGAGTCAGATAACAGACGAGCAGAATTTCAAACAGGACACACACACACACACACACACACACACACACACACACACACACAAACTGACGTCTCTCTCTCTCTGTCACTGAGCTGTGAATGACACCTTCATCCTCGTCGCTTTAACATTCAAACATCTCTCTCTGTACACGCTGGGAATTAAATCTTCAACAAACACACACAAACTCACACACACACACTTCATACACTCACACACACACACACACACGCTGAGAACAGTGTCCAGATGTGTAAATGAAGTGCAGCTGTTTTAATATTGCTCTGTTTTCTCTTCGCTCTCCTCCACTTCACCTCTTCTTATCTCATAAATCATCTTCACCTCGTCATTCTTCCTCCTCCTCCTCCTCCTCTTCCTCCACTGTCTGACCATATGTTTGTTTCCCGGCAGGTAAAGCTGTCCAGGTCAAAGGTCGCCGTGTGCAAACAGCCTCATATTGACACAAGGTGGGAACAGCACAGTGTGTGAGGAGTGTATATGTGTGTGTGAGTCCTTTAGCTGGAAACCTATCTCTGTTAGCTGTTAGCCGAAACCTCCCCCCTTTTCTCCCTCCTCTCCATCTCTCTATCTCGCTCTCAGAGGACGAATGAGGACGAGTGAGTGATCGCCTTCCTCCTCGTCTTTCCTCGTCTCCGCTCGGATGAAACGGCGGCAGGTCAGGGTTGGTTAACGAACAGCCACCGGTCAGACTCTAACGGAGTGTGGAGCTCAGAGGAGGAGGAGGAGGGAGTGTCACATCTCGTCTTACAGGAGGCACAGGAGGAGATACTTCCTCCTCAGCTCCTCTTACCTCAAACCTTAAACACCAAAGACAGAAAGACACCACAGACAGACAGAGAAGGAGAGCGTCCCTGCAAGCAGCCTCACTTGATAGAAATAGATTAACACTCAAACTGTCAATAGTTGTTATGTTTCCATCCAAATGTTGCAGAATTGTTGAGCAAATTCCCCAAAACTTGCCAAAGGAAAGTGTGAATCAGCAAGTATGTTTCTCACTAGTTTTCATCAATTCAAATTTTCACAAAAATCCTTGGAGATGTTCAGTTGATTCAGAAAAAGTCGATCTGATTTCAATTCTGGGTAGAAGTTGAGTCACTTAGTAGGATAGAAAAGGGGGCACTGTGCACTGAACTGTAATATGAAACAACTTGCAAAACACATCTTACAAAGCAAGCTATCGACGTGGCAATCGCAAAGATTTTTATTTCAATGAAAGTCATTATCTAAAGCTGAATGAGGTAACATAATGGTGATTAGACCTATGGCCTACTGAAGAAAATATAGCAATATTTACTGTATATAATACACACTGCGTATTGCAGTATTAGAAATGAATGTCTGTAGAGAAAGTCTCAGAAAACTGTTGTATTAAGTTAATGCAACTTGAATGTTTCCTTTGGCTGCAGCTTTCTAATAAAGGTCATCTCGTATTTTGCCACTTAAATGCTTCTGATGTGAAGCAGTCACAGGAAATGCAATGAGTTTGTCAGTGAGCTTGTTTGTGCCGCTGAAATTCATCAAAAATGTGTCTGCAAAGCAAGACAATGGTCATTTTTTCATTTTTTGACAGCGGATCAGTTTGAAATATATCAGGGAGCAGCCACAGTGAGCTGTTAGATGAGCAGCTGCACACCTGCACCTCCAACGTCCAATGACTTCTTTGTTAAAATGACCACAGTTTGTTTTGCTGCCCCCAGAATTCTGGGACCTGTAGTCAGCTGATAAACCATATTTGATATTACCACTTGTAACTACAGGAGTCACCGAATCAACCAGGACTGGAATCAACATTTTCATTTAAGTTCCTAAATTTATTCTTCATAGCATACCATCCAGAAGCTGCACCGTACGCTGTGTGTACTGTGTTATGACACTGCAGTTTCCATTTTATCAACAGGGCAAGGAGAATCAATCAAAACAATCAATTTTGAAAATCTGTAAATTGACTGAAAAATAAAGAAGATAATGATTCCAGTTCCTCTTCCAATTAGAGGTTAGATCACAAACTGGAGAAGACCAGGGTCAGTCACAACTCTGAGGTGATCGGGGGTGCTAACAAGGTTTAGATAATCAAATGGGTCGCTAATGAGATAGAGATGGTCGACATGGTTTAAGACAGTCTGGAAAATGTCTCATTGTACCAAAAGCCCATTTGACTGAAAGTTTGTTATACTCAAGAAAAAAACAAGACAAACAAAAAAAAAAACAGTCACTTCTCAGAAGGTCCTTTTCTCTGAAAAACCCAAGAACTGCAAGGAGAATGTGTATTTTTGGTTCAATGGGACATTTTTCAGATTATTGCTGTTTTGGAGTAATGGAGCGTTGGGAAAATGGGCAGTCAAGGTCAAGGTTGACAAGGCTTAAGACAAAACTGTGATGATTAGGAGGATTACTAACTAAACTGAGGTGATCAAGAGGACCACTAACAAGATTAAGGTCACTGAGATGGTTACCAGTCAGACTGAGATCCCAGTAGTTCAGGAAATGTCCCTTTGGACCGAAACCTAATTTTTCCAACAGCCAAAGTCCAAAGGTCCATTTCTTCAAAACTACGCACTCTCCCCTCAGTAACATCTTAATCCTAACCCCTGACAACTGGGCTGTTGGACAAATGAGCTTTTGGTTCAACGGGACATTCTTCGCACTATTGAGGTTCCGGAATAATGGGCCGTTGGAACAGTCCCTCAAACAAGAAAGAGATTATCTGGAGGGTTGTAAGTAAGATTTAGATGATCAGGTAGGTTGCTAATGAGCTGGAGGTGGTCAAAAAGGTTTAAGTCCATGATGATTAGGAGGATTACTGACAAATGGTGGCCAACAAGACTGAAATGATAAAAATGGTCACTAAGAAGGGCGCCATGCCATCATTACGATGGACCATTATTCCAAAACCCCAATAGTTAAAAATGTGTCCCACTGGACCGAAATCCCATTTGTCCAACAGTCTGTTGTACCAAAAACAAGTGTCCATTGCTGTGTTCCAGAGCAATGGACCCTTGTTTTCAGGATAATGGGCTGTCGGATGAATGAACTTCCTGTTGAATGGGACTTTTTTTGGACTATTGAGGTTTTGGGATAACAGACCATTGGAATGATGGGCAGTCCCCTGATCAAGATGGAGCTTATTTGAAGGGTTGCTAATGAGATGGAGATGGTCAAGAATGAGATTGATCAGTGGAGTCATTAATGCCAAAGAATACTGGAAGACTTTATTGATGATTAGGTGATTATGAGGGTCATAAACAACAATTCTTTTGAAATAAAAAACTGTTAAACTTTGCTTGTCATCTCCTCCCTGCCTGGAAGGACTTTGGAGGCTGTCATTGGCTGTACAACCTGCCCCAGATTGAAGGTGTGTTTTTCCACCAGGTCAGTTGAGCTCAGCTGCCAAACTCCACCCACCTGGGCGCTGCCAGCAGTGTTACCAATGCACCTCTGAGTGTCAACAGATTCCTCCCTGCACTTGTAATTTTTATCTGGCATGTGCAGGATGGACACGGCTCACAGCAGCCACTCTCATACCTCATTGCAATTCAGAGGCTCTGATTGGTCAGATATACTGATGACGTCACTGCAGGTTCGTGCAGTTTGATTCCCTCCGAGGCCGAGCAGCGTATCCTTCCTCTAATACAATAATGTCACAGCTTTTTTGAGAGGTAAAATTCAATTACAGCAGTGCTCCATCTCCACACTCACACACAGCAGTGGTCACAGCTGCATTGTCGAGTCATAACAGCCTGGCAGAGACATTTTTGTGTATGTGACTGCATTCTCATTCCACACACACACACACACAACACACAGAGGACTTGCAGCCTCCTGATTCGCTGACTTGCAGTTTGTCGTCCTGTCAGGCTAACGTTTCAGCTGTCAGAACTGAAACTGCTAAAATGGCGTTTTGGGATATTTTTTGTAGGGGAAAGATCTTGTTTCCTTAAACTCAGATTCTGTCCATTTGTCCATCTCTGTCCCTCTGTCTATCCTGAAAGAGCATCATGTCACCTCACCCCTTGACCTCTGTGATCACATTATTATGTTAAAGCTCCAGGAGGGGATTTAGGAGGGAGGGAAACAAGAGGTAAAAGGAGGGAAGAAGTAGGAAGGAAGGACCAACAGACTGACAAAGGGAAAAGGGGACAAATGAAAGAAGAGAAGGGCAGATAGGAGGCGTAAAACGAGTCCGGTAATGAACCGGAGTGAACCAGAGCAGACTGGAACGTGTTTCTTTGTTTTTTTTCCACAGTTTATACGAATGTCTGTCTTTCTCTCTCTACCCAATCTCGACTCCTCGCCTTCCTCGCTGTCGCTGTGCAGCCGTCAGCACATTTTCCCAGCATGCAGAGGGAGTCAGCTGAACGTACGCTCCATCCAGCAGCTTTTAATGAAGCAGCTTCAATCTCTCAGTTAACGACAGACGACGAAGAGTGAGGAGACGGAGAGAGAGGCAGCGCAGCCTGTCATTTACGCTTGGAGCTGCTTCCTCTCACAGCAGAACCCGTCAGGATGTAGAAACCGAGGTTACAATGTGAAAACGCTCCGGCTCTTTAATGAGTTAACTTCCTGTACCTCAGATAGATACTCATACAGGGGATATCCATGACAAACGTTACTCCAAGCCGCACAAATGTCACTATTATAATATTTGTATATTTGGAAATATTTGTAGCTGAATATCAATGAGATTTAAGCTGTAATGATTAATCAGTTAAGTGTTTGGATAATTGATTAATCACTTTAAGCCATTTTTTAATAAAAACAGACCAAATTCTATGATTCCAGCTTCTCCAATGTGAATATTTTCTGGTCTCTTTGCTCCTTTATAACAAAAAACCCAGATATCTAGGCTAAAAATGGTTAAGAACCCAGATATCACTGCTAAAAATTGATAAGAACCCAGAAATAAATGCTAAAAATGGTTAAAACCCAGTTATAAGCATTAAAAATGATTGAGAACCCAGATATCACTGCTAAAAGTGGTTAAAAGCCCAGATATCAAAACTAAAAAGTTAAGAACCCAGACATCAATGCTAAAAATGGTTGAGAACCTGGGTTGTGGCCAAAAAAACTCATTTTCTGACATTTTATGGCCCAAACAACTAAACAATTAATAGAGAAAATTAATTAACAATGAAACTAATGAACAATGAAAATAGTCCTTATTTGCTGCCCTCAATGAAATATTGTAGTTTGAAAACACTGACAGCTAATTAATGACAATTAGCTAATGAGATGGTTAGCACTCAAAGTACATGCAGACTGCCTGCAGGATAGTGACAGAAAGCTAATATGCTGCTATGATGCTAACTGCTAAAGTCAATGGAAAACATGGAAAAATATAAAACGTGTACAATTAACATCTTTGCAAACTACATTAACATGCAAGTTAGTGACTCCTGGATATTTTCATGCAGAGTTTGAAAAGACTGACAGCTCATTAATAACAGTGATGACCAGTTAGCTAATGAGATGGTTCGTACTCAAAGAGCGTTGAAAACTATTTGCATGTTTGAGCAGACTGACAGTGAGTTATGAGAAAAAGTTGATATGCTAGACTGCTAGCATTACAGGAAAACATGGTAGAATTTAAGATGTGAACAGTTAACGTGCACATTATGTTAACATGCAGTTAATGACTACTGAATGTTATCATGCTGACTAATGCACCATGCTGATGTTGAATTTTGTTGTTAATGTGTCCTATTCAAAGTCAGATGAGATGATGGATATCAGTCAGGTTACTGCAAGATGGCGTCTCAAGGAGCAAATTACAGGCATTGAACACAAACAGTCTGCATGTTAGTGACACTAAACTAATATGCCACTAAGATGCTAATGGCTAATGTTGAGGGAAAACATGGTAGAAATTAAAATGTGTAGGCCCACAGTTAATTAAATATTGGATATTACAATACTGACTCACATACCAGTGTTGATATGCTACATGTCATGCTAAGGTTAACATGTTTGCACAGGTGCAGGTTGGATGTTTACCGTCTGTCTAGCAGGACCTTGTTGATCCAGTAACAAGACTTGAATATTCACAGTTATGCTAGCAGCTCTGTGAGGCTGTATTTAAACACAGAAGTACTTTGAGCTTCAGCATGCAAATGCTTTCAATGATGATGCCAACATGCTGATGCTTAGCTTGTTTGATGTGTATAATAGCTGAGGCTTATTTGGTCATAAACCAAAGTATTGCACAATTTTTGACCTGACGGTGGCGCTACAGGAACAGCCAGCAGATCACCAAAGTTACAGTTCATCCTCCACACACAGACTGCAGTATATCTAAAAACTAAAGAGTGCACCATTTCTCAGAGGCTGAAAGCTAAGTCACATGCAGCAGCTAACGTTAGCACACCTGCAGCCAGCGTCTAAACAATGTAAACTGACCCCCCATTGACAACAAAACTTTAAGTGAGGCACTGACAACTTCAGGTGATTATTTCGCTTGTTGTTGGAGATAACTGGGCTTTTTACTGTGATAACTGTCTTGGTTGTCTTAGCATTTTTACTAGCGTTAGCCAACATCCGAAATTTCAACATGATATTTAGTATGCCACAAAAGATTCCTCGGTATGTCTGAAACCTTGGTACGAAGAAATTGCAGACTATTAACTGGGACATATTACAGTATGCAAGCATAGCGGTGGCAGCAACAGCATAACAGGAAGGATCTCACATGTGCTTCCTCTGAGACACAAACAACAGCGTTAGACTGAGAAACTGCAGGCTGTAGCATCAGGTTTGAAAAGGGAGAGGGAGGGAATTTATTTTCTTTGGTGTGTAAAAAGTTCTAATAAATAACACAATGTTCAAAATAAATAACAGTGTTGAAATTGTGAAGCTTGGACTTTTTTTTTTTTTTTTTTACAGAAATTACAACCCTGTACTGATTTAGGATGCTTGTTAAACTGTCACCACATACTGTTTTACCTGTCAGCGGGACTCAGCATTTTCCCCTGACAGTGTTGTAATCAGGTGTTTGTGCGGTGTGTTCAGAGGATGACAGCGGCCTCTCACAGTACAGTGAAGTGATGAGGAGGGTGATGAAGCATCTGCAGCCTGAAATCTAACCCTGATCAGCTCTGCTGTCGTTTTCAAGCTCGACTTCCCTTCTGTGCAGGAAGCTGAGCGCCTGGAAAACACACTGCACGAAAACTGATCTATCACCCAATACACCTGGAGGGGATCGCCTTACACACACACATATACACGCACTCTTTCTCTCTCCAGAGTCCAGATCAATCGAAACTGTAAATTGTCTTTTTCATAGCTCAACGATTTTCTGATGATCTCTAGTTTCACTGAAGCTTCGTCAGGAATACGGCCGTTAACGAGTGCCACAAACACAAAAACACACACACTCTGTTTCCCTGCTGTTAGCTGTTATTCATTCCAACTCAGCTTTAACCGTCACCTTTTCGTTATCCGTTCATCACAAAGACTCATAGTTAAACTCTTCGACCTGCGATGAGTCACCATGAAGTTATTTCAATCTGAAAACACTCACACCCGCACACACACAGTCACACACACTGATCCTGCCGAACAGCGTTCCCGTCTCGCCTCTTCATGGGAAATGACATCAGCTCGAGGTTTGTGTGTCAGTGTGTTTACATGAACACAAGACTTCAGGTTTTCCTCTGAACTGAATCTGTGCAGCTCAGTTACAAACACTCCTGCTGCCATCAGGAGAAGAAGAAGAAGAAGATTCAGCTGAAGACGAGTAACTGAGGAAGGTGTCTGGCTTCAGTATCTCAACCTCCATCACATCATGAGGATCATAAACCTCCTCACGTCTCTGTTATTTCTTATTTTTTTCATCACACATCACCTCTATAATGATGTTATGTGTCACTCTTATGAAACATATTGCTGTTATGTCAGTGTCATGCTACGTGTTGCTGTTATGTTATTATGTTGTTTTATCTGTCATGTCAAGGTTTAATAAATATCGCTGTTATGTGTACCTGTTACATCATGTGACATGTCACTGACATTCCATTATTTCAAAGCCATATTTTCATTTAAATAAAGCTTTTTCAGTTCTTGTTGAATGGAAGTAAAAAGGCCAAATGTTGAAAGAATTGTACTTCTGTACTGTAATCAAAAGCAGATTTGATCTTCTACAACCAAACCAAAGTCCAGTCTCAAATTCAACACTTTAAAGTTTCTTTGCTTACATGCCCATGTAGATTTACCAAAAACTCAATAACACGATACAAAATTTACCACAATATTAAAAAACTAAGAAAAATTTGACTTGGAAAATGTCCTGTATGAAATAATAAATCTGATGTGCATTTTTTGTTTGTATAAGATTTGTTTTTCCTTTTGACTAAAAGTTTCTGCTTTCCTTCTTTAATGAAATAAAACAAAAGTAGCCAGCCACGACCGAAGCATGTGCAAAAAATTGGCATGAAGTGTCTTTGGCAATAAATGTTTGAATTACGTTTGCACACTTGCAAAACAAAAACAGCGCAGCAGCCAGTAGCAGGTGTTTCATTAAAGGAAATAATAAAACAAAATAATCATGTAACACTGCAGTGTATTTCAGCCGGGTACAGAATTGAGACGTTGGACGTTCTCATTCTACCATCAAACCAAAGTCCATTCTTAAATTTAAGATTTTAAAGTTTCATAAACTACAGGCCAATGCAGAACTGACAAAGAATATGTTTCCATCACTTTTTGGAATCCACATGAACCACTCGTCAAATCGGCATGAATTACATCCACTGCACAGCATTAATATATCAAGAAGACACAGCACCTTTCAAGCTGCTCCTGTTATTTCCTTCTTCCAAAACAGTAACACCAGACTATGACTGGTGTGTTAAATTAATCATAACACATGAGGCCAAATTGCCTCCTAAATCTCCATATGACCAGCTGCTGACAAGCATTTTAAAGGCTGTGTTTTTTTTTTTTTTGTTTTTTTTTAAACAGAGTCTGGAGCAGTGCTCACTGCACATTAACTGCACCGGGGCTACATCACATTGCTCCAGCAAAAAGCACTGAACGTTCACAGAGTTGATAACTTGCTGTGAGATTTGACCAGTTGCACCAAATAGGAAGCAACACACCAGGTAGTTACTGTGGTAACAGCTGAAAAAACTCAAGGAAGGCAACAACTCCCATGATCCCATGCTGCTGCACGACATCATCAAACTAGTTTTTTTGTTATTGTTTTAATGTGAAAGACCCTGAGCAGCAGAACTTACATAATTAGTTCACCAACAGTGAATTCTGTTGCATCTCGCCCTGTGAAAGATCCTCCTCCTATCACCAAACCAAAGTGCATTCTCAAATTTAACACTTTAAAGTTTCCCTCCTTACATGCCAACGTGGAGTCGCTGAAGAATATTTATCAGATACTTTTTGAAATCCACATGAACCACTCCATTATATCAACCACACAGCACTTACTTATCAAGAAAATATGTCACTTTTAAACCTTCCAAAAAAGTTGTGAATAACACCAGGAGCAAATGTGAGGAGTTGAGTTTTCACTAACACAAAAATATGATTGGTGTGTTAACTGCATGCAAAATTAATCAGAGCACACAAGGCCAAGATTCCTCCTAAATTACCATATTAGAAAAGGTAAAAAGTCTACTTTTTAAAACCTTTTTGAATCCGGCACAGTGCTCAGTCCACATTAAACACACCGGGCCTGCGTTACATCACTTCCAGCTAACTTCATGGAAAACAATGAGGGTAAAACAGCATCACTGATCTGTTTTAGCTGAATATTCTCCCACCAAGCCAATGGCAGCATCATAAACTTTTTCATATCACAAGGATCATAAACCTCCTGCCTAAAACTGAGCATTACACACAGCTGTGTTTTTCATCACAAATTCACTTCACTGCACTAAAAACACTCAGCTACAATAACAAGCACCTTCCCTTTAGGTCTGGAAAGCATGAACACATCACCATGATGAGAAACTCCAAACAAGCAACACAACATGAGATTATTACCTCGTCTCGTGTTAATTCTGACACGTTTCGTTCATCAAAACAAACCACACACTTGTGGACTGAAACTCTCACAGATTTAGCTGCTAATTCATGAGCCACAATCATTTGTGTAATGTGAAGTCTCCATCATTTTGTGATTTGTGTGTGAGTGTGTGTGTGTCAGCTGCACTGACTCACAATCCTCCACTGCTGCTGAACACGCTGCTGCTGCTGCAGGGTTGGTGATGCCCTCATGTTCTTATGTGGCATCAGTCACTGCCATGTCAGACACAAAACTGACACAACAGCTGAACACAAACAGTAAATCCTGTCTGATGCTCGTTTTTGAGGCCAATAATGTAAGTGTTTTAAGCATGAGCATTTTTTGAGGATCCGCCTGTTTTAAAGGGTTAGTTCAGATTCTCCAAAGTCACTCGACAAACTAGCAGATCGAGGCAGCAGCAGACCTGTGAGGTAAAATGACTGTTTTTGTCAAAGCAGTCCAATACTTGGCTTAAATATAACATCGGCTTCCAGTCAGAAAAGGATAAAACTGGGATAAAAAATATCTTTTAGAATTGAACTGCGTAATATATCTCTAACCAAAAGTCCAGCACTGAGTACGTTGGGAATTATCCCCAGAAATGGGCTTCCAGAGAGACGGAGCATGAACAGCAACACAGTGAAAATACAGATGTTGGAGACACACATATGTGACTTAACAGAGACTCTAGTTTGCAGTGTAAACCACAGAGTCATAGATTAACATCAGGCTTCATGTTCAAAGAAAGTTTACATCACGTCAACACTTCTCTACATATTTACAGTGGTCATCCATATGAGGACTCTCTCTCACTTGCTCTGTTGCTGCTCTCATGTGTAAATAGCCTCATTTTTCTAAATCTGACCCACCAGGGATTATGTGTGCAGCTTTCACTTGATGTTGCCCAGTCAGAATCTCAACAAAAGGCTGTATTAACAGGAAAGAGGCAGAGGAGAAAACAGCAAAATTAGCTGGTGAAGTGTAGACAGGACATCAAGACAACAGTGATTTTTTTGAGGGGCATAAGGCCAGACTGAAGGGGCACGGCGGCCATATTTGTTGTGAAAGTTCCTGCCTTGGTACTTATGAAAATTTAACATTAGGTTTGTGTCAGCATAATATTTGATTGTGAGTTCTGTGACCTTAGTTTGTTAGATAATGTTAGCTAACGTTAACTAGCAAACCAATCTAACTTAAGAGTACTGTCATTTTCAAAATCATGTGCTCAAGCCACGAGTTTGGCTGTAAGTCAGAAAGTACAGATGCTTTGTACAAACAATCATAATTTGTCACTTCCAGCATCTGTAAACACAGGACCCTGTGCACATCTGGTACGTGCTGGCCGCCACCTTCTGTAGGTAATTCACCGACTATAGATAAGTACCTCATACAACCACACTTGAAAAAACCCGAACGATCCCTTTAAATGAGTTTTTGAACACTTGTGACCATGAGCTCCCGTGGACAGATTATATAATAAAGACTTGTTTCTCTTCTGTACTAAATACTGAAAGCACTACCTTTTCAAACCCACCTCACCTCTCTCACTCTCTGCTTCTGCTGTGTTCTGGTGTCTCTCGCCCCTTCATTCTTCCACAGGTGCTTTGAACTTTCTTTTAAATCTAAATTAAAATGATTTCTTTAGAAGCATTCAAATGTCTTGAATGCAGAGCAGCTGAGGTTGAGTTTGTCTGTTTGTGGAAAAAAGTGCTGCCTGAGGCGTTTTCTTTTTCTGGGGAAGAAAAAAAAAAAGTCTGACAGCGCACCTTGTTTCCATAACAACAGCCGTTCATCCGGCTCACCTGTTGCTCTCCTCTATGTGCTCTTTTGTTCATTTAAAAAGATATAAAAACAATTGCACATTTCTGAGTAAAAGTATGTTCATTGAACCTCTTGAACTCACTTTAAATTTCAGTGTAGGCTGCTTTAAAGTCTTGGAAACGTTTTCTTAACAATGTCTGACAACCAGGGATGATCCTGGTGACTAATTTCCCTGTCAATTAAATGGAAATTATAATTCAGACTAGATTACACTGTAAAATAAATAAATAAAAACCTTGTAATTTTAAGGCCTCCGTCTCCACTATATCTTTAAGTTAACTTTTAAAGTTTTGAAGTAAACTAAAACAAGTTTTGCTGACCTATAATCTCTTGTTGAGATAATTTACTTTTCTTCTTTAGATAAACTTGAATCTGGGAGCTTCACAAACCCTAAAACTTCTTCAATAAGGTTAAACACAGTCTGAAAAATATTGCAGGTATTAAGAGCCATTTGAAGCCGTTAATCACATCATTCAGTAATCAAATTGTATTTTAAATGCCTCGTGTTATGAACATACTGCACGTTATCCTAAAAAACAGAGTAACTCACTAAATGCTTTTACTTTTCAGACCTGAGCAGGATCACAGCGTCTGTGAGCAGAGCTGTGAGCAGGATTTTAAGAACACTGAATTCATGAGTTGTAGCCATGGGGGGTGTGCAAGTCACAAACATGGCCAATTCTGAAATGACACTTTTTCAGTTCAGTTTTTTTATTGCATTAAAACCATTTTCACTGTCAAACAAACTGCAGTATCTTTAAATTGCCTGGCAAATGTTCTAACAACCCACAATCTACAATCTTAAAAATGGCAAAAGTAGAAAAATGATTTTTTTAAAATGTCTTAAAACATGGAGCTGCTCAGCTCTGCTGGCAAGAAAGTGCATACCAACTTTTGTTCACAACAAACCATACAACTAAGCAATTTGTCGCTTTAACTCAACATTAATGGAAATCTATATATTAAAAAAAAAAAAAAAACAGAAAAGGTTTGACCTCAGGACATGACCTCAGTGTCTGCAATGGTAGCTACATGTCAACAACACGTGTCATAACATTAACTGCCGCTCAGTGTGGCTAACGTTAGCAGTGCTAACAGCAGCAGTCTGGTCTCTTTAAAGGTTAACATAATGTGGTAACACATATTACACAGTTTATTCTGACACATCGCCTTCATACAACTTTATTTTCATTTTCTAGAACAAAATACTGCCCCAAACTGGTTTTACAGGCTGTTATCTGTCCCACTTTCCCCAGTTTACATCCAGGCGTTAGCTGCAGCCCCGACTAGTGGTGGGCAACGGTGTAACCTCACAGAGGTGACAGTTAACTGGTGTAGAACATTAATAAAACCTTAATAAGTTAACGACTAATATTTCTGGTGCTGACTAGAGAGGGTTTGGCGACATTTAATCGTTTAATCGATTAGTTGCAAATCTCCCAACTCTGACAATCTGAGTGAGAAATATTTTTATGGTTGTGTCACTCTGTCAACTGGAAATATGAGCTACTGTTACCATGTTAGTGAAATACTTTGTTTATTATCCTTAGAAATTCTCTTTGTGTCTGTGGCAACTGTCAGACAAATACAACCGCAACAGAAAAGACAAGACAGTTAAAAACAAACATTTAACAACAAATATAAGTCGACAAACACACACAGACAGCCGTCGTCACCGTGCAGCATCATGGTTTCTGTTTGGACCTGGACCAGAGTGAACGTAGCCCGTTATTCAGATTCTTTACTTGTTTAACAAAAGAAGTCATTTAAAAAAATAACTCAGATGTATGAACTGAAATCGTGTTTTCAAAGTTTGAATTCAGTAAAGGCACAAACGTCCTTGTTACAAAATTGATCCAGTACCAACAGTCTGTCTGAACTGTGTTTTCTCTCAGATGTTGTAACCTACCAGCTGATCCACGTGAAGTTCAGTCTGACCGCTGCGTTACACAACCAGACTTTAAACCAAGGCATCACCATCGTTGTTGCCTTGTGCTACATTAGTTAGGTCTTTGTGACATAATGTTATGCCTATGTTACGTTACGTTCTGCCTATGTTAATTATGTTATAATTAGGTTACCTTAAGGTATATGTTACATTACGTGCCATTAGGCCTGTGTTGTGTTGTGTTGTGCTGTGCTGTGCTGTGCTGTGCTGTGCTTAATTACATTTGGCCTATGCAAAATCCCTGTGTTAGATTATGTTACCTTGGGCTTCTGTTATGTTGCGTTAGGCCTAGGTTAGATTGTGTTACGTTAGGTTTGGTCTATGTTATGTAATGTTGTGTTCAGCCTATGTTTCGTAACGCCTATGTTTGATTATGTTATGTTCGGCCTCTGTTATGTTACTTAGGCATATGTTATATTACATTACATGATGTTAGGCCTGTGTAATGTTACATTAAGCCTATGTTATGTTAGGCCTATCTTATGTTACATTAGGTTTGTGTTATGTTCCATTAGTCCTATATTTTGTGTATTACTATTAAGTCACATTATGTGTCGCTGCCATGTTCGTCACTGTCACATAAGAACGTCATTCTTGTTAAACTGTGTTATATTGTTACTTTGCATTATCTGTCACTGTTAGCAATCTGTGTGCTGATATGCATCATGGTGTTTGTGAAAAGAACAATTACGAGACAAATTTGTATGTGTGGAGAATTCAGTGATATTAAATGGTTCAAAACATAATTTGACTGACTTTGAATTTAAGAAACAAGATAATTTAGGGGAAAGGGGAACATCTAAAGTTCACATATATGTTCCAAACAGGTTGTACCTGGTGGTTTTAAAAGTGAAAGAACACCACAGAAAACCAATGCAAACCAATGCAATATGAAAATAGCACAAAGCTCTCTAAATTGTACTTGTGTTAATTGTAATTAGCACATAAACAAACTGTAAGTCGCACAGTACTGTAGTGAGTGTGAAATAATAATGGAGCTGCTGCTTGTTGAACTTGTTGAACTTTATTACAGAGATATTACCACGGAGACGCACCGCTAATGGAAGCACTGATAGACGAGGATAAATAAATGACATATAGGACACTTGAGAGCTGCGTGAGGAGCAGCAGGAGGGCGATCTTGAGTTTTGTGACGCCTGATGTGAAAGCTTTCAAGTCGTAACCATGGAAACCTCTCACATCTCTGGGTTCTGACAGGACGCGAACGCAGCGCTAAGACAAAACAAACACAATGATCTCCAGTCAGACCAGCTCAACTGGTTTGGCTGAAACCAGACAGAGTGTCAGTGTGTCAAACAAACACACTCCTGCATGCGTGTGTGTGTGTGTGGCGTGCATGGTCTCCAGATGAAGGATATGTCCTTCTCCTTTTATTGCTCCAGTCAGAGTGTGTTTTAAATATTCATTCCTTCCCACTGAAGCCGGCGTTGCATTAAAATTCCCTTTGCAGCGCTAATGGCTATCGGCCCGCAAGGGAGGGGGGGGGTGAGCGAAGGGGTGAGAGAGAGAGTGAGAGGGAGAGAGAAGGAGGGAGGAAGAGGGAGGAAGAGGAAAACAGGACAAGACAACCAGGGATTAAATACATTTGTTTTCTCTCGTACCAAATTAGTATTGACGGCAGCTACCTCCCTACTGCACACACACTCTCTAACACACACACACACAGCCATGGCGAAAACCCAGCCATGTTGAAAATTAATTACTCAAGTGTGTGTGAGGTGATACTACACACACACACACACACACACACACACACACACACACTCACACACATAGAAACAGACATATAGGCTCCACACAAGTAAAAGTGGCAGAGCAGGTTCTGCCCAGCTGCTCTGCTATATACTGACAGTTGAAAGGATGTGTGGTGTATGTATTGGTGTGTATGTGTGTGTGTGTGTGTGTGTGTGTGAAATATGTGTGTGTGTGTGTGTGTGTGTGTGTGTGTCGCTGCTTGGCTGTCGAAGGAAAAAGCAGCAGGAGAGAAAGAAGACAAAGTGGCTCCATTTCGGCCACACAGCAACACACTCAGGATCCATCCATCCATCAGCACAGCAGAATAAAACAGAATAGAAAGAATAGAATAGAATAGAATAGAATAGAATAGAATAGAATAGGGGATAACAATAATCAATGATCGGTTAAACAGTCATTTAATTTGATTGATCATGTAAAATTTAATTGATCCACTATCAAATAAACATTTGAAATATGTTGCTCTTTGTATGTTTCATAAGCTGCACTCTAAGAAATAAGGGCTGCAAAAGGTTCTTCCTGAACGAGCAATTGGACAAATTTATTGCCAATCGACAATAAGCCGAATCAGCTGGTTTTTTTTGCCGATTTTTGGGGAGATATTTGCTAATGTAACGGTCTGTAGAGTGAGCGCCGCTGCTCTGCGCTGCACAGGACACGCCCACTCAGCTGAAGCAGAGTGCTCTGAGCTGGGTGAGGAGTGAGAGTAAAACAGCCTGCAGAGTCAGACTCTTTTCACACTGTGAATTAAGAATTTAATTTGATCAAATCAGAGTTGGTGATTGTTGGTGTGCAGACTAACAAAGACAATTTTGGTGAGTTTTACATGTTTTTCTGTCGAGTTTAAATGAATTGCGTTTTAGTTAACAAGCCAGTTAAGCTCGTCTTAGTTAGGTGAGAGAGATGAATTCAGAAGGTGTATGGTTTTATTTCTCAATTTAAAAGAATATTTAACTTCTTGACACTTTGAGAATGTATTTTGTTTAGTAGAGGACAGCATGCAAACATTTTCCCATGTAGTCCCAATCACCTGTCAGTCCATATGACTTCATGTTAACTCTTCTTGATTCATTTGTTTCCTTTTTGTCCGGACAAACTGAACTACAGTGTTACAGGTATGAAGTGTGGAGCTTGTACAGGAACAACACAATCATACAGTCTGTTTCAAAGAGCTCCAAGAAGAAATAAAGTGATTAGCTTGCGCATTTCTCCTCACACCTGCAGACTTGCATCAGCCTCACCTGGCTAATTTGCTCCTTTTTTCCACCTGTCCCCTCCCCTCGCCGCCTCACCTCTCAGGGATAAAATATTGCACCAAAAATCAACATTATTATATTATATACTATTCTGCTCTTATATCCAAGATAAAATGATGATTTCTCTTGGTGTTTGCTCTTGCTGACAAAAATGAATTCCAACAAAATAATCTTTATATTTGTTAGACTAGAGACAGGAACCGTTTTCAGAAAGACTAATGAACGGAACTCTTTAAAAAACTGTCTGGTCAGGCTGAAGGAACAAAGGATTAAAGACTTAACAAAAGGGAGTGACTTCAGCTCTGTAATCCTGGAAAACAACACAGGACACATTGTTAATCACTGTAAGAAACGAGTTTTAAAAGCTTTTGTGTGAAAAGCAGCTGCAGGAAGTTTATTTGTTACCCACTAATCTTGTTTAACTTGTTGTTCTGCAGCACCTCGTCAGTCTGTGCTCATCTTTTCTCTCGCTGGCTCCCTGAACAGTCAAACAAAACACTTGTGCATGCTGGATTAGATGAGTACACAGTCATCTGTCTGTCCATCCATTCTCTATTATTAATATCTACATCAGCTGCTGCTGCTTTATAAACACACAGAGCTCGCTGTGACTGCAGGAAACATGTCAAACACAGCAACAAAAGGTGTTTTAACCGAAACACTTTGTTTCGTATTTCTGATTCTGGACGTTTTGTGAGTCGACGTCATCGTCTGAACTCTCCCCTCAGTTCTCTGATGGGCTCAGTCGACAAAAAAAAAAAAAAAAAGAAAAACAGAGTTAGCGAGATTTAGTTGGGCTTGTGAGGCTCGAGGAAAAAAACCAGGAAGGAGACGGATGTATTATAGTATTATAGACAAATCTGCCTGCTTCCACCGCGCGGCTCAACCAAGTTTCATCTGATCTTTTCTGACAGAGAGACATCAGAGACACACAGGACGGTTAGCGGGACGTCTGATTCGTCTATCACAGGGAAACCAGAAACAGGGAAATGACCCACATCCCATTTAGCTGAAGTTACGGTAAAGTCAAATTATTCCATTTATATTACAGCCAGCAGACGATCATCTTTAGGAGACAGAGACAAGATAAAATAAGTGAAAACACGCAGAAGATAAACTGGAACTGATGCTACTAATTACAAACTACTGCAACATCTCATCCTTTTTGTGAGTTTCGTGGGTGTGTTTGAAGGTTATAATCTGCAAAACTTTTGTTGAAGTTAAAGGGTAATTCCGGGATTTTTAAACGGGAAAATTTGGGGTCTTAATGACCAGTAGTTACTAAAGGTTCTGTAATTGGTCTCAGCAGCAAAACAGACTGCAAAGGCTGCAATGCAAGGGCTTGTTTTTGCTCTCTTTATGATGAGAAATTGAAGCTGTTATATCGCTCGCTTCAAAGCCACCAGACTCTATCTGGTTGTTTGCTTGTGTTATTGTGTCTTTGGTTTATTCAGATTTTTTTTTTTTTTTTAAAAAGCACAATAACACAAACAAACTAACAGATCAAGGCGGCGGTAGACCAGCAACTCCTGTGAAATGAAAGCATGTAAAGGTAAAATTACTGTTTTTCTAAATGGAGTCTGGTGGCCTGTTTCTTGGCTACCAGCTGAGTGGAACTGCTGGGCCAATTCCAAAACTTTTTGGACCAATTAGTGATTTAGACCCCAAAATATGCAAAAAATACAGGAATTATTCTTTGAGTCTGAACTAACTTGTGTAATACACAAATGGCCTTCTTTTCACCTGCAAACAACCAAAACAACTGAGACTTTGTGAAGGACAGAAAATACAAAATAGATAAACTGCTTCATCAAATTTAATTCAGTTTAATTTATCTCCTAAATTCTTAAGCTTGGTCTCTACGCAGCAGAGACTGTTAAGTCTGCCTGCACGGAGCTGCTGATCTCCTGCAATCTGGGCTGCGAACACTGCTGGACAAAACTCAACTTTTACAGCTCCATGTGTTTTCTGATTTTGGTTAAATGATCCATTACATCTTATTGTGATCTAATAATCATGCACTGACATCCTGGAGTGCTCATTTGTATTCATAAGCTGGCAGGAAGCAGGTAATACCAGCTTCACATCCAGAGACAAAAACTTCAAAGAAATCCTGTGGAGTTTGGCGAACAAACGCACGCGTACGAGCACGCCAGCGATGAGATTCACATTCCTGCCTTTGGCCTCATGCTATTAAACTCATTGACAGAACATGACGGTGACAGAAAACCTCTTTCAAGAGTCTTTTTCAGGTATTAAATGAGAATTCAAACTTGCATTATTCTGGTGTATAAAGAGGTCTTGAGCCAGCCATGGTTCTTTGTAGACAGTAAAACAACAAGAAGGTAATAATTTAATGTTGAAAAAAGAATATTTGAGTAAAGATTTGTGAAAATAAACTGAAGGAGTTCAGTTATGAGACAATAACGAGCCAGAATAAATGAAAAAAATATCAATCAAACAAAAGATATGAATTAAAAGAGCAAACAATCAAATATGAGTCGACCTCTGGCTGTTCTCTGCTGCTCATCATCGCTCAGGGCTCAGTGCTGTTTGCTGTGACCTTTGACCTCTCCACCAGCAGCTGCTGCTTGTTGACTGATCATGGATGTGAAGGTGACTCTGCCGATATTAAAACTCCGACACCTGAGCGGACTGAGGTCTCTCCATCCAGAGCGGCAGGCGCTCGTTTTTCATCCGTTCAGACAGACGAGAGGAGGAGGAGGAGGAGGAAGTGTTCAAACACTTCCTGCTGGAGGATGAAGAGGAGGAGGGTGAGGTGAAGGAGGGTTCGGGGGTGGATCAGGTTCAGACACGATGTCCGACGGCGAACGGCTGATTTTATCGACTGCTCGACACGCCGCGAGCATCGAACGGCGGCTAAATATAGACGCAGGACAGAACAGGACGAGCTGATTGTGTGTGTGTGTGTGTGTGTGTGTGTGTGTGTCTGTGTGTGTTGTGTGTGTGTGTGTTGTGTGTGTGTTCGCCTGGCGGTATGGTGTGTTCAGGAACAAAGCTGCATCTCCGCTCTCAGAAACATTTACATTAAAACACTCATTGTCCCTCATTAGCTTAGTGATGCTAATGCTGCTGCTGTTTTAGCTCTCAGCGGTCATTAGCGATGCTAACTGTGATGCTAAAGGGCATCAGGAGGCATTAAGGCTGTCATTAAGTCATGTGACATGGAAAAAAGAGAAGAGCCACATGGTTATGATGTGCATGAGGATGAAATGAATCAAATCAAATTAAACTTGAGGTGCTTTCATGTCACCATAACAAAGTAAAATATTGAACTTTTTACTTTTATTATTACATATTAATGTTTTTGCGCACACAGAATATGAAATTGTACAAGTACTGCTAAAGGTGCAAATAACCAATTTAGCCAACTTATAACCGCATGGCAGGGACAACGCATCTTTTCCTAAACTAAAGTACTTTTGTTGCCTTAATTTGACCAAACTCTGAAATCTGAAAATAATAATACAAAGAATAAAAAAGGTAAGTTAACAAGGTGTTATCACTGAATTATACGCTGCCTGTGTCTGGACTTGTACTCATTGCCACATTATTTGCCAAATGACTTTGGCTATTTACACCCAACTCCCTGGTTCACCTATATGAAAAATGAGCAGCTGCCATGTGTCTGTTCTCACCGAGGTGAAAACAGACACTCTGAAAACGCGATTTGCAACTGTTCTGATTATCATTTGACAGTCTTTTTTTATGTAAAAACATTTCATGGCCTCAGCTTCAAAAATATGAATATTTGCTGCTTTTCCTTGGCACTTAAATGCCACACGTGATCTCTGACCTACAATCACATAGAACATTTCCTGGCTTTGTCGCTTTTTAACAACAAAAATGTTCTGAAATAACAGCAGTTAAGCAGATCTAGTGAATTCACAGTAGTTTGGAGCCTGGAGGTTAATTTGCTGTAGAACAGTGAGTTTACAAGCAAGTCAGTGATGTTTTATCCGTCTGAAAAGCTCATTGTTCAGGATTTGTCTCCTACCTACAGCCCTTTTGTCAGTCATGTGACCCTGTTTGTCTCCATTGTGTCTCCTAGTGAGGAAGAGGAGGAAGTGAAGTGCGCTCTCAGCTCTCCCCCGTCCTCCTCCACCTGCTCCTTTGCTTTTTCTTTTAAATAGAGTTGCAGGCAAATGCAAATGTATCCACAAAGCAAAGACAAGATGAATACCACATCCAGTCTAACGCTTTAAAATCACACAATAACACAAAGAAAATACCTGATGGTGGTAGACCAGCAACTCAGTGGAGTTTGCTTGGTTTGGAGTGATATTTGGCTTATATAACATCAGTTTCCAGTCAGAAAAGTCTGTCTGTCAGCAAGTTAAAGTGGTGAAAATATCCTAAATATAGCAAACACTTAAACTGATATTGATTTTTTAGGTGTCTAAAACATGTTTTGCTGCTGACCCTGTCCACGTTGCTCAGCTTCCTGCATTGGTAACACACTGGACTGTGGATAAGTATCATACAACCACACTTCAAATAATCTGAACCATCCCTACCTCTGCTGTAAATGAACTACAGAGTCAGGGCCAAATGGAGGAGGAAGATGAAGTGGAAGAAGAAGAGGAGGAGGAGGAGTCAGCAGCTCCCCTCCTGAGCCGCCTGTTGTGAAACAAATGGTTTAAACCACAAAAGGAAACCATGTGGATGACGGGGGGTGTAGTTAAAGTAGCAGGGGAGGTGGAGGGGGTGGTTAGATGTCTGAAGGAGGAGGGTGGTGGGGGTGCAAGAGGGGTAATAACAGGGCTGAGGGTGGTGGTTCAGGTGGAGGAGGGGGGGTGATGGTGTCAGATGGTGGAGGTCAGACATAAAACCAGCATGTGGTCGGAGCTGGACTTCATTTGGATGTGGCCTCATGTTTGCATGACCAAACCTCTGTGAGTGTGTGAGTGTGTGTGAGTGTGATGTGTGTGTGTGTGTGTGTGTGTGTGTGTGTGTGTGTGTGTGATCGTGAAGGGAAGTTACACTATAAAAAAAAACTCCTCAGTTTGATTTATTAGTAGTTTTAATGAAACAAATTGACGTCAGTTTCAGGGATTTTCTGCACAGGAAAAGCAGGATTTCTCACTGTTGTTTTTACTGTTAAAAAATGTTACAGTTTGTCGTCCTGAAAGCAGAAAGTATCAGTCAGATCATCTTTTCCTCACGCAGGATTTCCAGTTTCTGCCACAAAAGTAGGTCAGTTAACTTTTTTTTTTTGCCAAATATACAACTGCTGTGTTCTGAAAAAAGCCACAAAATCCAGCAGCTCTCAGTCTCAGTCAGCCGTAAAAGTCGAATCAAGCGCACAATCTGTGGATAAATGAACTGTTGCGATACAGAGAGAGCACAAGTGCTTCATTAAACATGTGAGGTTCATTTTTGGAGCTCCTGGAAAATTATCCCATGATGATGTACTTACAAAAGTACAAATTAAACTGAATATCTTTGGGCTTTAGACTGACAAAATAAAACATTTAAAGACATCATCTTAGACATTTTTCATTATTGTCTGACATTTTTAGATGTTGCAGCCCAATTAAACATGACAATTAACGTTGGTGTTTGTTGTTATTTGATAACTGCTAATACATAATAAAACAATTTGTACGGGGGCAAGTAAAAATTGACTTTGGGCAAGTACAGTTCTGACCCACTTCCCTGGTCGGGCAAAAAACATTAACACTGAGCCCTGATGCCATTTTAATAATTAATCCATTAATCATTTAGTCAATAAAATGTCCCAAAACAACAAAAAAAAAAAAAACAATCACAATTTCCCAGAGCTCAAAGTGACAACTTTAATTTACTTTTTGTACGTAGGTTAAAGACTCTTCACTCACTGTCATAAAGGACAAAGACAAGCAGTAAATCCTCACATTTTGCTTAAATGATTAATCAATGATCAAAATAATTGCCAACAATTTTCTTTCAATGACTAATCGTAGCAGTTCTATTATCTGTATTAGTGTTTTTTTTGAACAACATAATATAGGACATAATATTTTGTGAAATTCTAATAAAGCGTTTGTGAATCAAAATAAAACCCATCTGCTTCTAGTTGTTGTTTTTTCTTTTAAAGGAGCAATATGTAGTAATTATGTCCTGCAACTGCAAATGCAAATGAGTCCTGCAGTCCAAATAAAAGTTGTTTCCCCTCCCGCTCCCTCCTCCTCTCACGCAGGCTGCAGGAGCTCTGCAGGAGCTCTGCAGGATGCATGCAACATCATATATTGACAATAACAAACATGGACGAATCCTCCACTGTCAGTCGATCAGATGTTTATAACTCTGTCAGCTGTCTGTAAAGTTCAGCCTGTTCTCCTGAAAACAGAAGCCCACTGCTCTGAAAATACACACTGAAGCTGGAGTTCATTGACTGTCTGTGTCACTGCGTGCCAAACTCCATTAACATTTTGCTCATTTTAACAGTTATAAACATCTTCTCCTTCTAAAAGACTATTATTGATTCTGCACAACTCTTAAACAGACATTGACTCATTTAGCAAACATTTGGCTTTAATTTGATAATTTCTAATAAATGTGAAACGGGCAAACAAAAACTGTTATTCTGGCCCAGGAGAGTGACACCACAACTGCAGCGTTGTTGTCAGAGAAGCAAATATTTCAAATGAGCATGTTTCCCTAATCTCTGATGACATATCACGGTCATTTTATGATTTATTGTAGTGAAAATATTCCTTTAAAATGTACAAATGAGATTTTTTTTTCTTTTAGTTTTTCCTGATAAAGAAAATGTCTGCAGTTCCTAACAGTCTCGTTCTGACACAGAGGACACCTGTTCACAGCTCAGGTGTGTATTTTGAAGCTGCACATGTTGGTTTCACTTCATCTTGTGGTTGATGAATGACACACAGAGCTGTGATTTGATTATCTTGCAGAACAAACTGTGTTCCCGTCATGTTGCAGAACGATTGTTGCCGTTCAGATTGTTGTTTTGTCACTTTGTGTCCTCACACATTCTGCTCAGCCTGTCAGAACCGAGTCAAATCTGCTGCGCAGATTCACTGGTGAAATGACCAAAAAGAAGAATCACATTTGGCACGATGATCTCTGCAGAGCGAGCTGTGACAACACAAAGTGCTCAACTCTTATTTTGAGTCACGTCTGCTCTGACTGTGAGTCACAGGCTCCTCCCCCCGGCACGGGGGACGCCGCGGAGCGAGCAGACCTGCTGCTCTGAGCTCAACCAGAGTCCAGCTCATCGGCTGTGGTCTGGAGGAAAACTGACCGGCTCGCTGCGAGGAGAGGACACACTGCACACTGCAGGACAGAGAGAGAGAGAGCAGAGCTGATGTGCTGAGTCAGAAGAGACAGAAACCAGCAGACAGCCTCTGACTGACAGCCCAGATATATATGGCTCTGTGTGTGTGTGTGTGTGTGTGTGTGTGAAGCCCACATATCTGTCAGTGAGCAGAGGGAGTTCAGCCGTCCACTCGATCTGAACTGGGAGACAATTTAAACCTTCTTGGAAGTCTGAGCAGGATTTCATGACCTATATCTCCAATTTAGAGCCGCTGTTGTAATTGTTATAATCC
This sequence comes from Lutjanus argentimaculatus, assembly GCA_034769285.1. Lineage (NCBI taxonomy): Eukaryota > Metazoa > Chordata > Actinopteri > Lutjaniformes > Lutjanidae > Lutjanus > Lutjanus argentimaculatus. The sequence continues at coordinate 1,716,315 of JAWZSL010000040.1, read as the reverse complement.
TAAAATCTGACAGTTTTTTGTGGGCTGATTTGGAGATTTGAGGGTGTTAAAGGGATGGATTGGGTTTTATGAAGAAGGGTTGCATGAAACATGAAGCATGATACAATTACTAATAACCTGTTTAAAAAACACGTAGTCAGCAATGTAATCCAAGTATAACAATATTAAAGTAATGTAACTTGATTATTTTCTGTTACTTTCGGATTAACGCAGTATAAAATATGATCAAACTATGAACCAATATCGAGTTTTTAGGGCTGCAACTAATGATTATTTTCATCATGATTATCAGTGATTGTTTTAGATTAATCATTAGTTGTTTGGTTCATGAAATGTTAAAAAATGGTGAAACATGTTGGTCAAACTCAAAATGACGTCCTCAGATGTCAAAAATATTCAGTTTACTGTCAGAGAAACCAGAAAATATTCACATTTAAGATGCTGAAATCAGAGAATTTTGACTTTTAAAAAAAAAATATCAAAAGGATTAATTGATCATTAATCTGGTCATGATCTTGTCAGGTGAAAAATATTTCCAAACATGTGGAGGTACATCTTTTTCAAGTCTTTCCTGTAATGATTATTTCCATTATCTTAATTTTAAAACTGTAATCCTTCTAATAATCCCCATTTTTTACTAAATGTATCTGTAATCTGATTACATTGTTTTTATCTGTAACTGTATTGTATTACAATTCCAAATCCACAAGCCTGAGTACGAGGTCGATAGAAGTTTAACTTGGAATATTCATGCTGACTGGGTGTTGCACTCGGTTTTTCCAGAGAATGTTTTTTTTTTTTTTTTTTTAAGACTGCATCTCTTTAGAGTCAAACTGAAGAGTCTGCTTTTGTTTTATCAGGCTGTTTTGGAGGGTGTAATCAGATACGGGATGACTGCTCGGTTTGGGAATCTGTCTGCGTCAGCAAAAATCGAAGTTATTGCGTCTGATCCAGACGGCAGTGAAAATCATCGGTGTGAAGGATCATTATAATCTCCAGCCTGCCTTTGAACAGTGTGTACTCGAACAGGTTAAGAGAATCCTCCGTGACCCATCTCACATTCTGTACTCTCAGTATGAACATTTACCGTTGGGCAGAAGGTTCAGAGCTCAGCGGTGTAAATTGAATCAGTTTAAGAACTCCTTTGTGTCTGTATCAGTAAGAATTTTAAACAGTAGCCTCAAATAAGCAGGTTATATAGTCTGTACAGACACAGACTGATTCAATCCTCAGGGTATGTACTTTTCTTTTCTTATATTGATCTATCAACAGAAGAGAAAAAAAATCAAAGACAGCTATGGTTAAATGTGATAAGACAAAAGCTGGGTGATGTATGCAAGCCCTCACAAACCAGGACGAGCTTCATTTGCCCCGTTAACTCTGTAAAACAGACTTCATTTAAACTCTTTAGACAGAGAGAAACAAAATAAAACTCACCAAAAACATCTTGGTTAGTCTTTGCACTGTTTTGGTGGAAATAAATCCTTAATTCACCAACAGTCTGGTTCTGCAGGCTGTTTTACTCTCACAGCAGCATCCTGAGCCCAGGCCAGCACCCGTCAGTCTGCAGACCATTAAATTATCACAGTGAAATGACAAAAATCACCTTAAAAAGAACTAGCGATGGACTCATTCAGTCGTCCATGTATTCATTCAATCTCCCAGCCCTATGGAACTATATAAAGATGTTGCTTCCACTGAGTGAGCATGTACGTATGTGTTGGTGTTTGCCTCCACCTAAGCTCCGCCCACAAAAACATCATAATCTATCACTTTAAGTGTACACTATACTTCGAATATTTTCACCACTTTACCTTGCTGTCAGACAGACGTTTCTGGCAGGAAGCTACATTCTTTAAGCCAAATTTTACATTCAGTGATTTTACCTCACAGAACACAAGACTTTCTGGTCACCGTTACCTTGATGCGTTAGTTAGTTTGTCTTATTGTGTGACTTTACTTAATCCAAACCATCCCTTTGAAACATCAAAGTCACACAATAACACAAACTAGCTAACAGATTTGAGGCAGCAGTCGACCAGCAGCTCCTGTGTTCTGAGAAGTAAAAATTGCTGTTTTTGTCAGTAGAGTTTGGTTGGTTTGAAGAGAGCCATATTTGGCTCAAAGAACGGCAGCGCTTCCCCTGTGAAAAGGAAAAATATTCTAAACTTATTACATTGTTAAATTTAGAATATTTTCACCACTTTACCTTGCTATCAGACAGTTATTTTTCTGATGGGAAACTGCAGGTATATAAGCCAAATATATACGCCAAAAGCCTTATGTGACTTATTATTATTTTTTGGTATTACATTGCATTTTATTTTTGAATTATTTTTAGATTGTCTGATTTTATTTGTCTCATATCCTCCTGAAATTTTTAAAGCCTGATTCATCCAAGCAAAGCACTTTTTTAAACCCTGAAATCAATCTAAATACTTTGACTAACACTTTTACAACTGATAAACACTAATAAGGATTAATGCAGGCTGAGAAAGGCCGATGCAGAACTTGAATCACCCTGAGTTTATTTCACAGTAATGACCGGCTCACTCTACACCAAATATTAATTTTAAAATGATTTTATTGATTTAAAAATAACTTTTTTGCTTCTCTAGAGTCTAGGATCAGAACATTGCAACAGTCTGCTATTCAGAAACAGAAACAGATCCTGTAACTGACCAGTCAGAGTCGAGGATTTAACAAAGATGTGTAATAAACACTATTGGAGATTAATTGAACTTTTAAGAAACAAACTGTCATGCTGCTAACTGGCATTGCATGTACACCGTACCAGCAGCACCAGTCTCACCACTTCACCCCCTGACCCCGTCTGTCTGCCGCCTGGCTGACTTCTGGCCTCCACCACAGACAGGAATCCGTCACCGCCAGCCGACCACCGAGCCGGAGCGCGACCTTTGACCCCGTCACCTTCCACCACCTCATTAGAGCATGTGTCAGTGTGATGTGACGGGATACCCTGTGTGTGGAGTAGCCTCAGATCAGACATTATTCCAATCAAACAACACAGAGTACATCGGAGGGTCAAAGGTCAGAGGTCACAGCAGCCTGCCGGCGTCACAGAAACCCGCCAAAGCTTCGTTAACACCTCATTAACTACAAATAATGTACATTTTATATCAGATCTGACCATTTTCCAGTCATATTTGGTGTTCAGGCTGGTTTTATTTCTCCCAGACGGTCATTAGTGTCAGTTTCTTTCAGTCTGATAGTTATTCAGCCTGATAGTCCATATATTTTATTTATTATTCGTAATTATACCATATGCAATTTCTTTTTTAGGCAGAAATATTTTAGCCATGTGTGTATTTAGTTTGGCTGATTAACACTGAATAGAGTAGGAGAGACTCACACACACACACACACACACAATAGTGGAGAAAGATAAAGTACACACACACACACACACACACACACAGAGCCAGCAACAATTAGGCTAATTAATTCATTTGTGGGGTTCAAGTTTCAATTTCATCAGTTTAAATTGGATAATTAACAGGCGGCTTTCTGGGGGACCTCACATTCATTTTGGTGGAATAAACACACACACAAAACACTCAGTATTTAGACACCCCCCTTCTTGTTTACCTGCCGGGGTTAATTAATGCTGCTTGTTTGGGGAACAAACTAATCATCAAGCCCCGCCCACCTCCTTCCACAGCTCATCGTCGCCTATTGGACGTCAAGTGAGAGTGACAGGCTGTCAGTCGCCCACCTGTTGAGTCTCTCCGCTGTCAGCCAATTAAAACGCGGCTGTCGGTGTCACAGATAACCTCATCTGTCACTGGCGCTGATGCTAATCATGTTTCCATTGAGTTCCACTAGCATTTTTGCTAACAAGTGATGCAGCACAATGAGCAGAGACGAAAGTCAAACTTTATCTGACACAGATCATCATGATAGTGAGTCTTCTTGGCTTTATCTTGGTTGGATGAACATATTTTAGTTTGACTACTAATGATAAACATACACAGACAGATTAAATTACCCCAACTTCAAGAAAATACTTCCAGGAACAAAGAAGCTGCCGGACGCACACTGGGAAAGAAAATGTTTGTGCCGTTTAAAAAAGACAAACACAAGGAAACAGCAACACAGCTTTATGTTGTTTTTCTAATGTCTGAATGGATGTTATGAGTCTAAAAACTTAAGGGTCAGGTTCCTTGTTTCTAGTTTGGTACTGAAGGGAGAAATATCCCCAGCGCACAAAAATGTGTACAGCCGTCCAAATAGTAAGTTGGAGCCATAGATGGTGCGTTAAATACGTTGAATTCCTATTTAATATATGATCTCTGGTTGAAGTGAGTTGTGTCACCCACCCCTCCTCCACAGACTGCAAAATCTTGACACTGACAAGCGAGGACGAGTCCTCCACTGTAAGCTGATCAGCTGTTTATAACTCTGTCAGTTGTCTGTCGAGTCTGTAAAGTCTGTTATCCTGACAACAAAAGCCCACTGCTCTGAACATAAACACTCTGGAGTTTGAGTATCTTCCTGCCTCCCAGACTCCATTTAAATATTCCTCAATTTAACATATTATAAACATCTATTAATTCTAAAAGATTATTAATGACATCTTAATATTCATAAACAGACACTTGCTCATTCAGCGAACATTCTGGAACAATAACAGTTATTCCTGCCCAGAATGGAAATTTTAGAGAACATGCTAGCGTTGTTGTCAGATATATGTTAAATTGCCTTTTTTCTGCATTGTTTTTGCAAATTTTACATTTGAGCTACCAAAAATGTACTTTGGCTACTAAATTTAGGGGCTTGGTGGCCCGTGATGCCAATGTTCAAAAACATTACTACCTGGAAGTCACCTGGATTCTGTTTACATCATTTATGGCCCCTTAGCAAAGGAGTTAGGTTAGTTTCACTAGTCATTTTTGCTCCTATTTTAACAGAGCTATCAGCCAATCAGAAAACTGTATTTTTTTTCTGTGATCCATTATAGGTATGATATAGATATAAGTACGTCATTATCTAACTGTGCATGATCTATAAGGAAAATACAACCTGTAAGACAAAAATGAGGGCAAAATGAGTAAACATAGTAAGATTATGCTTGAAAATGGATGCAAGTCCAGTTTCTCCTCTGATTGATCAGTGTGTCGTCTGCCTGAATATCTGATCCGGAGGTGAACTCTGCAGCTCATCAGGAGGAGCTCAGTGTTTCTGCTCAGAGGCACTGCGGCAGACCTGCAGTGAAACACGCGCTTCAGGCTGCTGAAGCCGAGCATGGGAGGAGGAAGAAACTCTCCTCTCCGCTGACCTCTCAGGGTCAGCCCAAAAAAACTCAGCCAAAAACCATCCCCTTCCCACAATCCTCCTGGGCAAGCGGGAGGGAAAACAGCAGGATGGAGAGAAAGGGGAAGATGAAAGAGAGCAGAGGCGAGCTGCTGGCTTCACCGCCTCATTACTGACTGTGTTACTCTGAGTGTGTGTGTGTGTGTGTGTGACAGGTACTCAGCTTGTTACCCAGCATGCTGCGGGGGTCAGTGAGGTCAGAGGTTGTGGGTGGTCACTTCCTGTCCATTAGCAGCAGAGGGATAAAAAAGGCCCTCATCAATCACCCAACACCTGGTCGCCACGGGCAACGGTAACTAGGAGCTAACCAGGACCACGTGCAGCAGTGTAACAGCGGGAGCAATGCGGAGTCGACCTTTGACCCCCGAGAGGAAGATTTTACTTTAAGTGAAAAACCTGAAACTTCAAACCTCCAGTCAGGATGCAGCGTTCAGATGGATATCAGACTGATTCTGACCTTACTAAGTGGATCAAGTGTCGGCCATGATGTGAGTGCAGCTCCTTTTATCAATGTCATTAAAAAATCCAAAGTTTCAGGAGTCACTTACATTCATTCAGTCTCAGCAGGCCGCTGACTCAGTGGCATTTTAATGCAGCTCTGCTCTCATGCGGTGATGTATACAGAGGGAACATTTGGAAAGGAGTGCTGAGGCATCTGAATCAGATGAATCTACAGTATGTGATGGTAACAGATGCTTTGTGGCTGTACTTTACTTAATTATTGTACTCAGCACACTGTCTGAAAGTGCCTGTGTTTTCTGAATAATGTGCAGTATATTAGCAGGAACTTACAAAAAGCAGTGAAAACAGCACAAAGAGCAAAAGCGAGAGTTTAAAAGGAGCAACATGTATCATCCGGAAATGAGTCCAGCAATTCAAATAGTGAGTGGAGCCACAGACTGTGTATTAAACAGGTTGAAATCCCATTTTAATATATGATCTATGGCTGAAGTGAGTTGTTTAGCCCCGCCCAGATTCAAGGAAGCTCAGGCAGACTGCAGGAACACTGCAGGAGTGCAAGACGAGCTCAACATAATTTGACAATAACAATCAAGGACGAGCTATGTGCACATATTTATAGACACTCAGTGGAACAATTGGACTGGCAGATATTGTGTATCTGTGCACACGGTGAGTGTGAAGTCTTATTAAGTCCCTTTCACACATGCACTGCAACTGCAATAAACTTATGTGGACATTACCCAGAGCAGCTGTGTGTGAGAACACAAGTGTCCCAATCAGTTGGACGGGACATTAAACAGACACTCCCAGCTCCCGGGTACAAAGTGTGAATACAGGAGGTCATTGTCCAGAGAATTCACAACGAACGAGCAGACGTGTTGATGACGCGTAGCTGCTTCCTGCGCTTTTATTGCTTTTCAACTTGATATTGCAAATATGCTTGAAAATGGATGCAAGTCCAGTTTAGACATGTAGTGATAAACACAAAAACAGTCATCATTACGGATGAGTCAGTCGTACGGTTGAACAATTAATCCAAATTTATAGAAACTGCAGGAGGTGATATGTTTTGTTAAAGGAAAAATGTGTCAAAATACCATTTTAGATTAAATATTATCATTCTGCAGAAATGTCCTGACCTACACATCATGTTCAACAGATTTAAAGGTATAATCTGCAACATTTACCTAAAGAAAACAACGTATAGACTCATGCAAACATAATCCCTCTCAATCATCACTTATCACCCAGGAGAGGTGTGTGGTGGTGTCTGCATCTGCAGACTCTCTGCAGTCCTCTGCCTGTATTTCCTTATTTTTTCTCATTGTCCTGCAGCTTGGGATGTTTTACCAACCCAAAACATTGGTACTGGACATCCTAATGCATTTATTGCAGCTTGGAAAAAAAACTACTGACTGTACCTGAAAATCACACCATAATCATTCGTATATGTTTGTCAATGAAAACGAGAATAATGATGCAAGAACTATAATTCTCTCTAATATTGTAAAACAAATTGGAATTGCAATATCAGTCAAAATAATCACTCTTACATATTTTTTCTGCGAAAACTGTGGAGTTCCAGCAGGTGAGAACGTGTCTGACACAGACAGTTTTGTGTACCGCATTTCATTGTTAATACTTTACTTATTATTCTACACTGTTGTATTTATGTCTATTATTGTTATTTTTCTTTCTTTATTTAAAGCAGGAGTTAAATATTGTGAGGATACAGGCTCATACAGCAGGACAACAGCAAGCTGCAGGCTGATCAGTTATCTGCCTCTCACACACACGCAGTCACACAGAGCTGTTCTGAGCATGCTCAGTGTCTCTCCAGCCCGCCGGCTCGATTGACAACATCAAAGGTTCAATCAGATCTGTGTTCAGACACTCACACACACCAGCTCCGACCTGCTGCACAGAAGATGTGTGTGTGTGTGTGTGTGTGTGTGTAAGTGTGTGTGTGTGTGTGAGAAACAGAAACAGGATAATCGACCATCAACAGCAACAACACACTCCACTGTTAAACACACACACTTCCCTCCCGCCCATTAGTCTGTCGATGATGTGTTATCTTCTCATCAAAACACCCACACAAACACAAACACAAACACAAACACACACACACACACACACACACACACACACACAGTCTCTCATCATGGATGGATAACTGTTCCAGGCCAATCAATATTCAGATTCCCTTGAGGCGCCCAAACATGTGTCACTCATCCAGTGTGTGTGTGTGTGTGTGTGCGTGTGTGCGTGTGTGCGTATATGAGTGAGTGATGTGTACTCAGTAACCCAGAAACTCGGGTCCAGAGTGGTTGTCCTGGTTTACATGTTAACCCAGTTGTTCCATCCTGATCACAGATCAATAGCAGCAGCAGGTCGCGAGTTCGATTCCACGTTTAAAAAAACAGATTCACAAAATGTGTCTGATTTTTATTTTGGTACCAGCACAGTTAATTGTTGAGTTATTTTGTGTCTTGATGTAGAATAGTTTAACGTTTTTGAGAAATACTCTTATTTTCTATCTTGCAGAAAGTTTCATGATCAGATTAATGCCGCTCTCACACCTGTATGGTTAGCTGTTAGCTTAGCTAGTTTTTTTTTTCTTAATTCTGGTTTTAATATATACATATATTTTGCTCTATTTATGTTTTTTTAGTCATAGTTATATAAAATCACAGGTGACACTTTAATGTTTCAGTGCACTAATATCATTCTGGACAATAAAATTTATTGTTAAAATTAAAACATTTTGCCTTCATGAGGCCTACATATCTTGTCACAAGTGTTACCCACTGTATGAATGTATATGTACTATGTAAGGATAATGTACAGTGAGGAGGGTCATTTTTGTGAAATAAACCCTGATGGTTTATTCTGCAATAATGACTCACTCACTGTACATTATCCCACTATTTACACAGCCATTAACTTTGAAAAAAAAACATTTTGATGCAAAATATGAATTTAATTTATTATGCTCTCTTGTTTACTGTCTGTGATCAGAGGTGCATCCATAAATAACAGATCTTGACCAATAAAAACTGAGTATTTAACAAACCTATGTAATAAATCATGTATTATATTCTGTATTAATATTATAAGTTGATATATTGATTCATCATCAAAATCCAGCATCAGTCAGGCTGGTCTAAAGGTAACAAAATCCACCTACCAGCACCTCTAAAGTTACATCTTGTTTGTTTAATCCATGTAAAAACCTAAGGTTGCTGAATAAATAATTTAAATATAATCAAATGAGACATGAAGTCTTCTTTCACCAAATTGTCAAACTGTTCCTGTAAGAAAAAGGGACTTTGGCCTTCACCTTTAATTTTGGTTTTCTTACAATCTATTGACTTCCTGCTTTGCACTTACAAACAGCATAAAACATTTTGAAAAAAAAAAAGAATTATAGTTATAATAGTAATTAATTTAAAAAATGAAAAACCCAAACAATAAAAAAAATGTCAAGAGAAGTCGAAAGTTCTTAGACTGACTCTTTTACTGGAGCGTCTGTACTGGCAAGGCATCATGGGAAATGTAGGAAACCCCAGAGTGAAGCAGGATGCATAAACGGTCTGCTGATATCGACTAATGTTTAACATTCAGCATCGTTTCTGCTGCTCTGACCTTAAAGGAGTGTTTGTGAGAGGAGCGACGTGAGTCCAACTAAACACCATCTGTCCACAAAACACACACACACACACGCACACAAACACACACACACACTCTCTGCCCTACTTCCAGTCATCCTGACAGCATCAACCAGGACAACACTGACATGAGCTATGTTCTGTCTGTCTGTCTGTCTGTCTGTCTGTCTGTGACAGCAGTAGAAACACAGTAGATTCTCAGCAGAACTACATCTGTTCTCGCAGCCTTTAACTCCAGTTCAGCAGCCAGTGAAAACAAATTAAAATACAGATAAATTACTGAATAAATTAGGCACAGAAACTGTTTAATTGAGGCAGTAAAGCACCACAGATCCTGATGCGTCTCATGATCATTTCAGTTTGCAGACGACAGCTTCAGCTCATAAAATATGGAACATTTTGCAGTGTGAAACTGCACCTCTGTTCTTCACCCTGAGGGTTCAGCTTTTATTCTGAAACAGTGAGTTGATTATTTATGATGGTACAGCAAAAGGTGATTTTTGTTTCAGACTGAAGGTGACCCACCTCTTCTATGAAACACTGCTGGAAAATCTACTTTTTTTTGTGCTCTTGTCACAATCCTGCCTGTGAAATGCTTTTATTGTGAAGCGCTCTGCAACTTTTGGTTTGCAAAGTGGAATTAAAATAAATCTTTGCTAACTTACAAATTGAAATTACAATAAAATTAGATGAGAAATAAATAGCTGAGTTCCTCCTAATGTGTCTTAATGCTCCCTAAAACTCTCTGAAATAATTTATAATTCATAGGATTTGTTTTATTTATTCAATTTACTGCTCAATTATATTTTCTGTCAATTTATTGCCCTGCAAATTACTTTTTTAAAGCTTACTGCAGGAATAATAAAAATGCTGTTGTTCTACTAAATATTTGCTCACATTTAAATATTTATATTTAAACATGCTGAAATCAATCAAATCTCATTTGAAGTCTAAAGTTATGCAACCATCAGTTGATTCCTGGCATCTTTTAGGATAGTATCATATGGTTGGGGCTTATACCGACGTTTTGTCACCGCCGCTCAGCGTCTCACACTGGAGCAGAGTTACCCTTTATCTGCTGCAGCCAAGAAGCATTTTAACATGTCGTTAACGCTGTGAAACGCTCGCAGGTAGGTTAGGTTTGGGCACAAAAACTACTTGTGTAAGTTTAGGGTTATTAGAAGTAGACCTGCATAACATACAGCACGTGATGTCACTGAAGCAACTCGAAAGACTCAAAGTCTTGTTTTTGTTTGCCCTCCATGCTCCCCACCTCTGCATACATGGACTTTCTCCCTGTTTATACATTTCTGAAAGCCCGGTGTGTCTCTCTCAGCCGACGAGTATTGTGCATGTCTGTATAAGTCACCGAGGGGCGGTGATTAAATGTCTACATGTGACGAGGTGGCAAAGGGACAGGGCCCTTCTGGTGAGCGTTAACAGGACATACTAATTACACTAATACATTACAGGACATAGATGACATACTAAATAAGTTAAAATCCTGTTTAATGCAGTCTTTGGTTGAAGCGAGTTGTTTCCCCTGTGCCACCTCCTCCTCAGGTACAAAGAAGCTCAGGCAGGCTGCAGGAGCACAAGATGAGTGCAACATTATATTCTGACAATAAAAACATGGACGAGTCCTCCACTGTCAGTTGATCAGCCGTCTATAACTCTGTCAGTTGTCTGTCAATGTAAAGTTCAGTCCATTATCCTGAAAACAAAAGCCCACTGCTCTGAAATAACACACTCTGGTTTGTTGGAGTTCAGTGACTGCCCGTCTCAATACCTGCCAAACTCTATCAACATTTTGTTCAGTTAACAGTGATAAACATCCATTCCTTCTCAAAGATTATTAATGATTTCTAGCCCATTCTGTGAACATTTGGCATTAATTTGAACTCTAATTAGCATAAAATGGGCAAATTAAAACAGTTGTTCCAGCCCAGAACAGAAATTTCACAGAAGGACACTGTAGCTGTAGCAAGTATTTAAACTTAGCATGTTTCCTTAATCTCTGATGAATTACAATAAATTACAATACATTTATCACAGATTTCTCTTTTAACAAGTTATATAAACTTAATTGCTTTGAGTCAGATGTACTTAATAATCTATGTAACCTAAACTTAACTAACAACACCATTTTTCCAAATCAATTCTTTGCTTCCCCCTAACATAAACCTCCAATAGTCTGGTTTCAGGAAAAGTATTTTTATAGTAACCTCAGTGTGTTATTCAGTTAATACAATGAATAGAATCGCTAACGTTAGCCTGAGCTAACAGAAGCTGGTCCTGTTCAGTGAGTTTACAAAAACTTAAACAACACGATTTCACAAATTCATGCAGACCATTTTACATCTGACATAATACAATGTTGAATTAGATTTTATGTAAATTTTAATTTGCTACACAAACCTCTTAAATTCCGTTTCAAACCCTTTTTATTCAAACTTAAAAACTTGCCATGCAAATACTGTTCAGTCCAAAGACACTGGAGTTCAGTACTTTTTAATTGTTGAACATGACGTCAGTGTCCTCCACAGTGGGTATGACCCTGTACAAAAAAAACACAGTTTCATATCATATCTTAGAAGAGAAACTGCCAAACTGTGCTGCTGAATTACAGTTTTAAAAGCCCTCAGTGCGTGCACACACACACACACACTCTCTCCTCCCTGCAGGCGGACATTAGCATTGTAAATGTAAGTGGCCACCCAGCAGAGCATTGAACTCTTCAGACAAACACAGAGCTGCTGCTGCTGCTGCTGACGTGAAGACCAGGAAAGAAACAATAACAACAACAACATCAAGGTGATGCCAGGGAAACAGGAAATGCACAGCAGGATGATGTCACAGCGGCGGACAGGAGAAGTCACCCCACCCACCACCCCCCATCGGGCTCCTTATGTGGACAAATCGATGGAGGCGTTTGCTCAAAGCGCGGCGGCGTTTACTCAGAGTCTGACTGATCAATGCTGCAGTTTACCGAACAGATTCAATATTCATATAGACAGACAGCGTGGGGATCATTAGAGAGGACGGATAATGAGTGGTGGAGGAAAAGAAAGAACATAATTAATAAGAAGAGGAACGGCTATAAACAAGACAACAGCCGGAAGCACCTGAGGAACAATCAGCAACAAGCAGCACTGCAGCGCCTTCACTTTGAAAATAAAATCATAAAATTAGCTGTTTTTGTTAAATTACATCCTCATTTTTCTTTTCGCCAAAGGCTGCTCAGCTGTTGGGATTCATCTGTAATTATTAATAAAGCTTTATAACAAAAGAAACAGCACAGTTCAACCACCGCTCTGATTGGTTAGCAGTATTTCCAGCTCCAACCCGTCCTGACAGAAGACAACGCCGAGGCTGCGTCCCAAAACATCAACATGTCGAGGCCGTCTCATCCCAATGACTCTGACTGATTAATCCTTTGGTCCGCAGTATCCCACAATGCACTGCATGTTGATCACCTGTTAAATGGCACGTCCACACACTTCATCAAACCATAAAGTCAAATATTTCTGGGTTTATCACCAGGACGCTGCAGTAAAACGGCCAACAAAGCTTTAACTCCTGGTGGTAAACTGGGACCATAATGACCATAAAGCCTGATAAACTGACTGAATTTCAATTACAAGTGTTTTTCACTTCATTTCTCAGCATGTTCACGTTCCTACGAGGTATTTTTGCTCCAACCAGTCAGCTGTGAGTGACGGATCTGTCCAATCAACATCACTATTAGTTGACAGAAGTCATGCTCACGGCTGCTTTGTGTCAATTTAGTTGTACGACAACCTGCTTTGAGTCATTTTCGTGGAACTTCTCAGTCACAATTTTTCCACCTTCGCTGTAGACTTAAATCAGGGGTCTCAAACTGGCTTATCATCTCATAGTTCTCAAAGTTCAAGTTCCCTGATAAAAAAGGCTGCTGAGCTTTGTCAGTTTTGTCTTTGCTTTCATCAAGTGGTACAGAGTATGAGGTGAAAACTCCAGCTTTGTAACATAACTGATCATAAATGCCACCTGATAACGTACTAATCCGCTCTGTCACTGTTTGCTGATAAAGAAATATTGTTGAACAAGTTATTCTTTCCTGGACAAAGACTATCAGTGAATTGTAACAGAAATAGAAATAGAAATGGCCCCGGGGCCGGCAGGTTAAGACCCCTGCATTGAGTCCAGCAGTGTTTCTTTTCTGCAGGTTTTCTGCTCGTGTGTTTCTTTCAATCTCGCCGTTTTCGTAGCTTAGCTTTCCTAACTATAGCTATCTGGCTAACTTTGCTTGAAGCTTCAGAGGCTGAACACAACGAGTTACAAACATCTGGTACATAAAAACGATATCATCGTCCATCGAGATGTTTCATTGTGGACGTCGCCCAACCCGCCTGCTACCAGTCACCATTATTACCTCAGTGCTGGAGGACAGTGTGGGTCCATGCATACACATTCTGCTATAGGGGGAAAAACATAGCAGCCTTGTTGGCATTTCTTTAAAACAATCACAAATATTTTGGGCGGAGCGAAGCCCAAGATGCAGCAATAGTGATGCTGCAAAATAGTGTCGAGAGGGAACTTGTTTTGGTGGAACATTTTCACATCAGGAGGCGAGCTCTGGCATTAAAATGACTACATCACTGCAAAAGAAAAGGGAACGGCTGTTAGCTTGTTTATGTTCGTACCGTTAGTGTCCCAGGCGCTAATTTGCCATGTTCAGCGTGAACGTTGCAGCTTGGAGGTTGCTCTTGTTTCCCGGGAACTTTGAAAATGCAGATAGCGGACACCTCGATGCCACTTGAAGCAGGCGACCAATGGCAGGGCTTATACCAGCAGTGTGCATCCGGTGAGTCAGACTACTGAGAAGCTCACTTGCACTTCAGCTTGTAAACTTTGTCTTTGCTCGCTGCCGTCTGCCTGGGCCACACTGCACAGGTACAACTCTCAACACAGATGAGAAGGAAGCAAGATGGCTTTCTCCTTAGTTACCTCATTCATCAGCTCCAGCAAAAAACATGTGTCCAATTCTTTTTTTTTTACTACCTGCCAAATCACACAAGAGGTAAAAACTCAGCTCACTCACCTGACGGGGAAGTGAGTCACTAGATTTCCTTGGACAGCATGGATAGTAAAGTTTCTATTTACACTGATTGCTCAGTGTTGGTCACGTGAGGGGGAGCCAAATCATTGCCATCCAGATAATTATGAATTTGTGAAGAACAGAGAGGAACAGACACCAAAGAAAAGCAGCAGTAGTTTTCTTTTTACCCCTGAATGTGTCAGTTTTTAACTGAATGTGTCCATTTTGAAAAGCAGTGCATTTTATGTCTGCCAGTTGGCCCTCGAGATAAGAGAAGGCATAATTCTACAACAGAGAAGACTTGATGTTCTCTGCATTTAGGTAGAAAATATATATTGATATCGGCGATCGGCCAAAATGAGATGGAATATATCAACATGTCAGATATGGGCAAAAATCCAATACGGTGCATCCCTCATAAAATTGATGGAATTCCCCTTTAACCTCAGTCACAAAGCTCTGATTGGCTCGGTTGTTCCTGCAAACTGTGAAACAAATCTTTCATCACACACAAAAGCTGTGGGAGCTGTGGGGAGTCCGGTTGCATGTTGCTGCAGCACTTTGATAACATTTTTATACATTTTAAAGTACATGTTGGATAAAAAATGTATGACTACCAGTGAGAGATCAAACCACAACATAAACCAGCAGAGGGTTTTTACTTTCCAGCTTCGTTTTTTTTCTTTTCTCTGAGTCTCTCTTCTGCAGCTCAGCACCATCACACCTCACTGAGAACCTGGAGGTCAGAGGTCACCGGTCACAGCACCCGGACAAAGGACGGACAAACATTCCCGAGACTCTGAGAGTGATGATGATGACAGAGGAGAGGAAGAAGAGCTGAGTGTGTGTGTGTGTCACACTGAAACCAGAGCTCATTTAAAGTTAATCAGGCACGCTGCTAACTTCTAACTTATTTAACTCTGCTGTTCTTCTTCCTCTTTTGGCTTCCTCTCCTCGCCGAGAGCAGCAGACCGACTGATGGATGAGACACCAAACTTCAATCCAAACAAAACACTAAAAGTCACTGATCAGCTGAAATACTGATACTTTTTACTGGTTTTTCCAAATTAATGGCATCACATATGAACATTTATCATCTTGTGACCAAGGGGTGGGTTAGGGTCCTGACCACCAGGTTTGCAGGATTCAAACAAGACACGGGGTTTTTAAAGGTCCAGTGTGTCAGATTTAGGGGAATTTATTAGAAGAATATGTCTAAAATGGAAAATAATATTCAGAAATATGTTTTCATTAGAGTATAATCACCAGAAAATAAGAGTCAGTTTGTTTGTGTGCTCATTAAATCTTTGCTTGAGACACCACACATTACACTGAAATGTGTAATGTCTGTCAATCATTTTCTCAATTAATCAATTAGTTGTTTAGTCCATAAAATGTCAGAAAATGGTAAAGGAAAAGGTCCGTGATCCAGATAACACAAGCTACAAGATAGCACAAGATATTCAGTTTACTGTCATAAAGGAGTAAAGAAATTAGAAAATATTCACATTTAAGAGGCTGAAATCAGAGAATTTAGACCTTTTTTTAAAAAAAAAAAAGACTCAAAGCAATTAATTATCAATATACATGCTGATTACTTTAATAGTTGACAACTCATTGATTAATTGTTGAAACTCTATGATATTTTCCTCTTGTTTTCCTACAGGGTTGCAGAGCCAAAGAGATTCCTGACAAGTTAACCACTAACTTTTCAATTTTGTCGTTTTGTCTTTGGTCGTCAGGTCTTCATTCCAACCATAACACTTTTCCTCCAATTTTCTCCTTTTGTTAAGTTGGTCTGTCAAATAAAAACAGAGCTGTCCAACTTAAGTCCAGAGGTCAAAGGTCAAATACAGGGGGGGTCTTCCTCTTGCCTCTCTGTCAGGGAGGGCAAAGGTCAAACTGCAGCTCAGGTGCAACTCAGGTGTTAAAAGCCGTCAGTAGATCCGGCAGCAGCACATCAGGCTGCAGATGATTACTGAATATAATGAGACGATTACACTCTGTACAACCTCTAATGTCAACACACACACACACTGAGAGAGACTGACACACACTCGCCTGAGCAGCAGTGGAGGCAGTTAAGTGTTTCTCTGAGGCGTTTAGGGACTTTCTGCCTCTTCCAGCTGTCAGAACCAAAACTGAATGATGGACGATGATTGGCTATGGCTGCCAAGCGTACACACACACACACACACACACACACACCACACACACACACACACACACACAAACGAACCCGCACATACACACACTGGCTTTCCTGGAGCTGCTGGTGAAATATTCAGTGCTGCGCTCGCTCACTAAAGGCAGCTCATCTGCCTCAAGACATTTACACCTCATTTTGCCAATTTAGTGTGGCATCCCTCCTCCAGCCCGACACACACACACACACACACACACCACACTAAAGTAAAGCTAGTTAATTCCACCCTCAGTGTACTTCTCCTGTGCTAAACCCACTCAATAGTTCTCCAAGGCAGCGTTCAAACCAAAGCTAATCGCAATGCTAAAATATATACACACATGCTGTTCTGTGTATTAATGTGTGAAGCAGCAGGACAGTCAGTAACTAAAGTACATTAAAATCAGCAGCAAGCAGACACATGATAGCTGAACCACCCTCACCTGTAAAACAACCAACGCATCTGCTAAATTACCTGTTAACATGCTACTAACCAGCTAAGCTCTTAGCTCACTAACATGCTAAAAGACCATCTAACCTGGTCATTAGTATGCTAACAAACCAAACATCTAGTTCACAGCTAACCTCCTAACTGACCAAATCACTCATGAACCAACAGTCACACTAACCAACCACTGGTAATCTGCTACCTAACCACCTCACCTGCTAACTAACCACCTCACCTGCTAACTAACAGCTAAACTCTTTGCTCACTAACAAGTTAAAAGGCCATCTGACCTTGTAACTAGTATGCTAACAGGCCAACCAGCTTGCTCACAACTATCTCATCACCTAACCAGCCAAATCACATGCTAACAAACCAACTAGCTAACTCCATCACCTGCTAACTAGCCAGCTAAACTCTTAGCTTACTAACATGCCAAAAGGCCATCTAACTGGATAATTAGTATGCTATCAAACCAACCAACCAACTAACTAACTAACCTGCTACCTAAACAATTCACCTGCTAACTAACCAACAAACCACTTAGCTAACTAACATGCTACATGGTCAACTAACATGCTAACTAATATGCTAACAAGCTAACCAACTTGTTCATCAAGAAACTGACCTCATAGCTAACAACAAACATGCTAACAACCAACTGTGCTGCTTGCTAGCTTTGTGATGAGCAAACACGCTCACCTGCTAACAAACATGCTAACCCTCTAACCAGCCTGCTAACCAACATGCTAACCCTCTAACCAGCCTGCTAACAAACAAACTCAACAGTTCAACAGTAGGACACAGAGAGCTGCACTCACTCACCTCTACAGTGTCGTCCGTTTGGATATTATCCTGATCAGTTTTTCAACAAGGCTAACAGGCTAAAGTCCTACTAGCATGACCGATGATTTTACTGTTTTAGAGAGATGGAATGAGAGGAGAGGCTTTCTGGTAAAATGTTTGCTGTTCAGGTGATTCAAAATTTCAGTCCCCGCCTCCTGCTTTTGTAGTGAACAAGAACCTAGCTCAGTGATTGGCCAGATTGACCAGGAAGTACTATAGATCAACCAATGGGTGAGCTAGGATCTGACCAATAGAAGAGCAGGAAGCAGGGACCAAAATCACCACTGAAAAGAGTTTTTTCTTACAAGGTTTTCTTTTAACTTTTACTTGTTCCCTTTTTAACTCGGCCCACTGGAACTCTGTTTCTATTTTATTTAATTTTATATATTTTATTTATTTCCCACTTTCAACAAATTTATTTAAGGTAAGATAAAATAAACTTTACTGATCCCACAGCAAGGACGTTCACACGTTACACCAGCTCAAAAAGTGCAAAAAACATAATAAAAATATAAAAGATTAAAAATCTAAAAAATATAGATTCTAAATTTGAAAAGACTTTACATACAGACTATATACGCTCTACGACAGGTGTATGGATATATGTGGATAATTGTGCAGGATACTTGCACACACGGTGTGTAGCATCATATAAGAGAAAAAGTATAAATAATATTGCCTTGTGAATTTCATCAGTCTTTTCTCAAGCTTTTGTGATACTAAATTTGTGCAGTAATCCTATACAATGTAAGTAGTATTAAGCTATATTTTGACAAAATCACATTAAAATATAATATATGAACCTGTATCTTTGTCTCTCCTGCCAATATTTCACCTTGAATTTGTATTTTTGATGTTTCTTTGGTGTTTCATAATAATATTTAAATATGAAGACAAAAAATTTAGTCTAATTTAGTGACATTTGGGGACTACTACTTCTTCTGCATGTCAAAAACTAAATGATCTTATTATTGATAGTTTCCTGATTAGTTGGTTAATTGTTTAGTCATTAAAATGGTTAAAAATGGTCCCAAAACCCAAGATGGTGTTTTAAAATTCCTTAATTTGGCTGAGCAACAGTTTAAAACCCAAATATATTCAGTTTCGAGTGATATAAAGCAGAAAGAGCAGCAGATCCTCACATGAAAGAGGCTGAATCTGGAGAAAAATTGACATTTTTTCACCCTAAAATCTGCTCCATCAGCAGAGAAAATTGAACCAAACAGCATTTGGGGATATCAGGCAGACAAATGAACACAGTGTGAAGATCAGCAGTCGGTCCACATCACTGATCAGTCAGACCAAACTACCCAGCAGCCCCTGCAGCAGCAGCAGCACACTGACTCTCCATGTGTTTATTTATTAGTTTGCCACAATCGCTCCATTGGCTGCTCGGCCACCCGCGACATCACATAAGGGGCCGCCGGGCGTACCGACGCCATGATGGAGGACGCGGGATCGGAGTCCAGGGAGGGTGGGACAGAGACTTTTACCTGTCTGACACACACTCACACACGGTTGTCACGGAAACACTTAGCTGCATGACCTCAGGCTATATGCAAAGCGTAATGCAAACACAGATGAATGACGAGGTGTGTGTGTTTGTGTTCCTGTGTCCAGGTATTCACGTCCCTGCCTGCCCGAACATGTCTCTACTCCCAAAGGAAGGTTTCAGCCGCCCCTCCCTGTCACCGTTTCCATGACGACGACGTCAGGTGGCCGTGACTGACAGTTTAAGTGGCGTTTGAGTTTTTCAAACATGGCTTCCAGGTGTGCCGTCAGTCGATTCATCTCTCTGCTGTCACCTATTGTCTCTGCAGTGTTTTCTCTCCGTCACTTTATCTGTTTTCAGTTGGATGACAAAACACACACACACATTTAAACACACACACACACACACACACACACACACACTCACAGTGGACTCCTGAAACTCCCAAATCTCATTAACAAACTTTCAGAGCGGCGGTTGTAGATTAAAAATGGATCAAGAAGATTCAGCAGCTGCTCGGCCTCTTTTCTTCTCTGATGATTTTGGGGGCAGATTTTTGGCAGATTTTGGTCTTTTGAGGTGAATTAAAGGTCCAATCCCACAAATCTTCTTTATTCTCCTGCTAACTGTTTTAATCATTAAACCAGAAGAAGGAACTTTTGTACAGAAACTGAGTCACTCTGAACCAGCTAATGGCAATTTTACTTTTTGAATAAAATTACACTGGGGTTCTTTATACTGAAGCCTATGGTGATACTTTGATTTCACACATAAAAGGCTGGATTTTTTAAAACTTCTTAAAGAATAATTCTGCTTTTGGGGTTCCAACAAGTTGTTTATAAGTTTACAAAATGTCAGAAAAAAAGAGTAAAATGTCCACAACAATATTTAAATGTGTCAGAAATTCAAAAGCTGCCAGTTTATTATCATATATGACAAATACAGGCATCAACTATCAAAACTTAATTGTTTCAGGTCTGTCTGATGGTTGTATTGATGTTTGTATTGATGATAAATCTTTAAAAAAAAAAAGACCATAATCAATCATGTGTTGGTCTGTTTCTCAATGCAGGCAGTAAACATGATTTCCAGTCTGGATCCATCAAATTAAATTGAAATATTAAAGGGATATTTCAGGTTTTTTGAAGTTTGACTTTGTCATCAGACAAAAATAATGATATTTTCTCCAAGCCACCAAACTCCTTTGACAAAAACAATCATTTTACCTCACAGAACACAGACGTTCCTGGTTCAATGCTGCCTTGATCAGTTATTTTGTTTGTGTTATTGTGTTTTAAAGGGTGAGTTTGGATTCACTAAAGTCACAGAATAAGATGAACAAACCAACCAACTGAGGGAACAATAGACCAACAACTCCTGTGTTCTGTGAAGTAAAATTACTGATTTTGCCAGTGGAGTTTGGTTGGTTTGGAGGGAGAAAAATTTGGATGAATCCATTGGAAAAGGAATATAAAAAGGTTCTCAGCAGAACCTCCTTGGTGGGCTCTAGATAAAACCCTTGTGATATAAAAGGTTTGCCAGTCAAACCCCTTAGGTGGGTTCTAGAGGAAACACTTATTAAAGGGTTCTCAGTAGACGCCCCACCTGGTTGGGTTCTTATTAGCATCCTTAGAAGATGGGTACAACACCCAGAAAGCGTTCTGGGTGGAACCAATACACCATAGAGGAGTTCTCTGTAGAACATCTCATAAAGGTTTCTGGATGAACCCTGTCATCAATGGTTCTAGGTATAATGCATTATGCTGCAGTCAAGGTAGAACTCTCTGAAAGGTATCCCATTGAACGTGGAACCAAATAGGGTTCTCCTACAGGGACAAGCTACAGAACCATTATGGTGCTAACACCTTTATTTCTAGAACCAGAAAAGTGGAGGCTGTTTAGCGGCACATTCTTGTTCAGCTCTCCCATTAGGCTGCAGTGACTGGGTGTCCACAAATTTTTGTCCACTCAGTGTTAAATCAAACAGTGTTTCCAGCAGAACCAACACATCATTTAATGATGTTGTTATCAGAGGGAACACAGTCAGTCCAGACAGAAACCATCCTGCTGTTTATTTACTGTAACACTATAAATCATTATTGATCGTTTCAGATATTGATGATGTTGTTTGTTTGCTGTTGGACGTGTCAGAGTGAGTCTGAGCCCGTAAACTGTCTGCTGCCTTCTCTTTGGAAATGAACATTAAGAAGCGGCTCGGCTCGTTCGCTCCCTGACAGCAGCTGAGGAGAGAACATGAGCGCTGCTGTCCGACAAACACCGACGCACAACAGATTTGTTATTTTCTGTTTCTGAGCCTCTGCAGCGGCTTTAACAGGATTCACACAAACCTTCAGGGAAATTTTCAGCTCCCAGAAATAAAAAAAATAAAAAATAGGAAGAGGAAAAAGAAAAAGCAAAGAAAAAAGTCACAGATGTGGAGCTGTGTGTTAACATCCGACCTCAATCCTCTAATTTAACCTCCGGAGATTAGGACGAGCCACTAATCCAGGCAGAGAGGGACATGGAGAGTCGCACAGGCCTGGTTTTTCATGTATTAGTTGTGTATTTATTTTGTCGTTTTTATTAAAATATATTGTTGTTTTGTGTTCTAAAATCTCTCGTTTCTAACGATAAAACAGATTGAGGGGAAATTAAAATAAAGAAAAGATGAAATGAAAGATGACGAGTTGAGGTCGGCCAGAGGATTAGAGTCAGAGAGAGAGAGAGAGAAACAGCTGTTCACTGAACACACACACACACACACACACACACACACACTGAGAGTGTGCTAAAGTGCTGCATTTGAGGACCTGACTGAAGCCTCCTTAAATGCCTGAATGAAGATCTGTCCTACAAACTGAACTCACTGATCCCACACATGAAATATTAATCAATGGAAAACACTGAAAATATCCAAACACACATGTGACCGTTTGGAAAAAACTATCCACATCCAGAGGTGGGAGAAGTATACAGATGTTTTTCTTCAGTAATAGTACTTATAAACTACACTTGAAAATCTAAAGCAACATCCTGCATTGCACTTCGTACCAGGCTGCAAAGCAGAGCTCATGATCAATATGGGCCTGCTTCAGTATGGGAGAGGGATCACACTGAGGGGGAAAAGTACGGACAGCCCTAAACCTGCAGTGTGGTTATGGGAAACTGTGTCCTGCTTCGCTCAAATAAATGTAGAGAAATGTGGAACACTTTTACGCAAGTGATCAGGCTAAAATTAATGACTAAAACTACTAAAAAATACTGTAACCTTTACTTTTACCTGTTGGTCTGTGAGTAATATCATGCTTCAGGTTATCTACTGTATCCCTGCGGCGGCGAGGAGAGGATGATGTGGTGAATGGACTCACTGACGAGCTAACAGATTAGCTGCACTGGCTAGCTAACAAGCTGCACAGAGTTCACCGAGTTAACTGTGCAGATAAACAGCAGAAAATAAACAACAATCCTCGTCCCTCAGCATAGTGTTATTGATTAAACAGCCAATCATCAGCTCTGTTAGATCTTGGTACAAGCACGCTCTGTGCTTTGACCAGTGGTGGAAAGAGTACTTAAAACTACTGTTACATTACTAAAATATTACTCCGTTGCAAGTGAAAGTACTGGTGATAGTATTCATCTTTCTCTCATCTTTCATCATTCATCTTTCTTTCATTTACTGGCTCATTTGTGATCAGATCACCTGATTGGCTAAAAAAAATGCAAATGGAGGTTTTGACATTAATTCATATTGTGCTCAGGTATGATTTTAAAAGTAACTACATAGCGTAAAGTACAGACTTGAAAATCTACTCATAAAAGTACAGGTACTCAATACAAGACTACTTAGTTACAGGAACTTGAGTATTTGTAATTAGTTACTTCCACCGTTGGCTTTCACTCACTAAAACTGATGAGATTTACTCCTTAGGTATCAAAATTTGCTAATTCAGTTGGTGCCATATGAGTATCAAAGTTTGGTGCAGAGCCCAAACACCAGTCCTGCTAAATGAGTCACAAAAACTCACAAATTAGAGTAGTGTAGAAGTAATATTGTGAAACAATTACAGGTTTGACTGGTTTGCAGTAACAACTGCTGAATAAAACACTGAACCTCCAACTCTTCCTCATAGGGGTGGAATGTAAATAATGCATTCACTCAGGTGAGTCACTTTAAATGTATTTTGATCCTGATACTTTTGTATTTTTACTTAATTAAATTTTGAATGCGGGTATTTTACTTGTAACAGAGTATTTCTACAAGATGGTATTGTTACTTTTACTTCAGTGAAATGCTGAAGTATTTCTTCCAGCTCTGGTCAACACAGCTGGAGTTCTCCTCATCCCTCTTTCTCCTCCTCAAAGTACAACCAGGAAGAGGAAGAGGAGGAGGAGGAGGAGGAGGAAGGAGCGAGAGGAGGAGGAATGTGGAGGAGATAAAAAGGCAGAGAGGTGATGAGAGGGAGAGATAAAGGGAGGGTGAGAGAGAGCGGGAGAGGAGGGGAGAGGAGACGAGTGTTTCCCATCCAAACAGACCCTTCAGGTGATATGGAGAGAAAACGCCTCGTAAAAAAAACGACAACATCTCTCTCTCCCTCCTTCTCTCTTATCTCCTCGCCACAGTCTGAGCGCAGGAAGGAGAGGTGATTCAAGGTGAAGAACGAGGCGGCCATATTAAATAAAAACGGGTGGAGAGAGAGGACGGAGGAGGGAGGACAGAGGAGCAGAGGAGGACGAGGGTGAGGAGCGAACGAAGGAAGGGAAGTGAGAGGAAAGAGGAGGGAAAGACAAGAAAAAGACAAGGAGGAATGAGAAAGCAGATGAGAGAAGAGGGGAAGGAAAGAAATGAGGAAAGTGGACAAGAAGAAAAAAGTAGAGAAGTAAGGGCAGAGAAGGAAAGGGGGAAAGTGGCAATGAGAAGAGATGAAAGGGGAAAAAGAAGAGGAAGTGAGGAAGGAAAACAAAAATAGAAGGAAGAAAGAAAGCAAAGTGGAGAAAGAAGGGAAGGAAAGTGGAGGAGGAAGGAGGAAGGAAAAGGAAGGAAGAGAAAGGAAAGGAATAAAGGTGGCAAGGTAAGAAAGGAGGCAGGGAAACAGGAAATGAAGAGTAAGTGAGAGCAAGAAGACAGGAAGGTGAAGACGAGAGTCAAGGAAATAGGAAAAGGAGGGAAAGGAAAAAAATAGGTGAAAGCAAGGAAAACAAAAATTAATGAAGAAAGGAAGCAGAGTGAGTGAAAAGGAGAGAATAAGAAAGAGGGGAAGGAAAGTGGTGAAGGATACATAAAAAGGAAGGAAGAGACAGGAAATGAAGAAGGTGAGGGAGGAAGAAGGGAAGGAAAAGGGAGAATATGGAAGGATAGGTTGGGAAAAAACCAGGAAGAGGAAGACAACGAGAGAAAGGGGGAGTAAAGAAAGGAAGAAGGAAGAAAAAGAAAGCAAAAATGAGAGGAAGGATGAAGAGGAATGAAGAAAGGTGGAGAAAAGAGTAGAGGAAGGAGGAAAAGGATGGAAAGAAAAAGTTAGGAGGGAAGAAATGATGCAAAGTGGTTGAGAAGGAGAGAACGAGACAGAAGGGAAGGGACCAGAAAAAGGCAGCGAGGTGAGAGGAAGCAGGGCACGAAAATAGAAAAGGGTGGATAAAACACAAAGGAAGAGTGGGGGAGGAAAGGGAAGAAAATGAAGAGGAAGAATAAAGGAAAGGAAAACAAAAAGGAAGTGAGAAGGATGGAAGGAAATGAAGGGAGGAAGTGAAAGATGGAAGCTCTTTTTGCTCTATAAAACCCCTCTGAGCTCAGCAGACCGCTGCGTCATTTTCTGCCTCAGCGCTGAAGCAGTTAACCAACACACACACACACACACACACACACACACACACACACACACACACACCTCTGCCAGTCATAAAATCTCTGGACCCTGCAGGGCAGAGCGTGACGAGGGCAGAGGGCGTCCCAGTGTGTGTGTGTGTGTGTGTGTGTGTGTGTGTGTGTGTGTGAGTGTAATACAGAGACATATAAAGTAGCACAGAGGTAAAATCAGTATTTACGGTTGAAGTCAGCAGAGTGTGAGCAGAGCAGCAGGAGGAGGAGGAGGAGGAGGGAGGTCAAGTTGATGAAGATCAGTCAGGTGATGAAGATGATGAGAAAGACAAAGGATTATTATTCATACAGCCAACAGATTTTCAGCACTAATCAAAAACTAAAAGTTTGACAAAACAGTCATAACTCTAGGTCAGGTTAGAAGTTTCCTCTGGAGCTTTCGACCACCTCCCACTGTCTTCATCAGTTTGAATGATAACGTTGAGAAGGTGCAACAGACACTACAGGTGATAAAAACTGCAACTAATACAACATAGGTGTCACCATGAAACATACGCAGCTGATTACTTTTATGTGAGGCAGTGTCTTATTAAATATGTGCTGATTGGCATTCATTTCCAGAACAGACGTCTGAACATTTGATGAAGTTGTCTTCAAAATTCTTGTTTCATTTTGTCGAGTCAAAAGTTTTTAACGGAGAGAATTTTGGATATTATCAGAAAATATTGTTAACAGCCATAAAATTTTTTTTTTTTACTGTGTTTTTAGCATTAAAATGTTCTATAAATCAGGCTCTGAATGATATATGGACAAACCGTCTGTAAAAACAACTTCTGAATATAGACAGAAAATACACATCTGTAAAGTTTTGGGAAACAGTTGTGATATAAGACAAATATCTTCCTTTAACAGTAAAAGTACCAGTAGTTCCAGTACAGGAGCTACAGCTGATACTGGTAGTATTAATAGTACTATCAGTGGAACTATTTATACTCGTACTACTACTACTACAATATTAGAACTACTACCGATACTACTACTACTACTATTAAAGTATTACTGGAACTACTGTTATTGGAACCAGTACTACCTCTGGCAGCAGCACTTGTACTTGTAGTGCTCCTCCTGGTATTACTCCTAATGTTAGTCATGCTGATAGTGGTTGAGTGTGTTGACCTTTAACCTCCTGCTGTCACAGCTCTGTGTGTGATTTAGTTTCTAGTTAAAAGACGTCGTCAGAGGAGTAAAACTCACTGAGTCAAACATGTTATGAAACATTTGGTCACTGTGGAAATCCGTCACTCCTAAGTTCAGGACAGGACGGACTGACAGACATACATCACATCACCACCCTGCAGCTGTATGAGAGAGAGAGAGCTACAGGATGTAAACATCAAACAGGAAGAGAAGAAGAAGAAGAAGAAGAAGAGGACAGCACACAGCCTCCAATAAAAGATCAATTACTGTATGGAGACGCCATTATAATCCAATCAGAGGCGGAAGGAAGGAGCTGCTGCTGATTATGTTTGATTTCCTGATTGATGAAGTCATCCCTTCCTGTCTCCCTGCGTCTCTCCAGTAGCTGTCACTTCCCTCGCCGTCACCTGTCAGTCACCATGCAGACGGAGGCGGTTGCCGCAGCGACTGCCAGTGACTGTACACTTGGCAGAAGGTCCTTTAACACCTCGAGTTGTACCCGCACGCTCTCTCTGCTGACAGTCCTGATTGTCACTTAGCATCTGCTGCAAATTACTGCACTCTGTTCCTCAAAATACTGTACTAGTGATACTGATAGTACAACAGATAGTACTCATACCGATACTACCAGTGGAACTAGTACTGATGCTGCTACTGTTAGTGACACTGCTACATGTGCGATTAGTCATGTGGTTGATTAAACGTAGCTACCCTCGCTATTTGGCACCAGAATTACTAAAATATTAGGTAACCCTGGCAGACGGATGCTAGCGCCCGGATGTAAACCAGTGAGGAGGAAGGTAAAGAAGCAGATTTTCAGTATTTTGATCTAGAAAATAAGGTGTGTGCAGGCTGTGTCAGAATAAACTGGCATGGGCGTTGGTAGAGCGTGCCGCCCGTGTGCAGGGGCTGTCGGTGGGTTCGACTCCCGCCTGTGGCCCTTTGCTGCGTGTCTTCCCCACTCTTTGAATGCCATTTCCTGTCAATCTCAAGCCGTCCCACAAAATCTTAAAATAAATAAAGAAATAAAAATAAACTGGCATGGAGCGATACACGACCACTTTCACCTCAGATATGTGGACGTTAACCTGCAAGGAGAGCAGGCTGCTGCTACTAGCACTGCTAACGTTAGCCATATTATCCCACTGTAGCCATAAAGCTCTACAGTCAGCTACTGAAGCTTCTACTAACAGAGACAAAAAAGTCCATTTGTGGGAGCAGATCACCTCCTTCATTTTGAGCGCCGCTGGCAACGCTCAAAACGAAGGAGGTCCTGTTGTCCTGGGGACAATAAAAAACGGCACCTGGGACACAAAGATATGACATCTGAAACAATCTTGGGACAGTAAGGAATCTGATTTTCCTGATTGTTGTCTTACTTTTGCTGGTATTATCCAGTGGGTTTTATCTTCTTAAAGATAGACTTTATGTATTCTCTTATAATTTTAGCTTGTTTTTACAAATGTGTTTTATTTTTCATCTTATTTTGCATTAATTATGATATTTTATTTTAATTTTATTTCTTTTTTATGAACAGCACTTTATGCATGTAATTACATGTAATTACTACACGTCTTGTACACAAGGTGCTATACAAATAAATGCTAACAGCAGCAGACAGCCAGTTTATATTTTCCTGACCTTTTTCCCCTCTCAGATGCAGATATCTGTTTAAAGAGATTAGTATTTTGTCCACATGTTGCACCCTTGGTTGGTTGGCAGAGCAACATTTGCTTCTGTGAATAAATGGTCACAAAACCTGAACATTGTAAAAATGATAATATGCAGCGTTATTCAAGGTTTTTTTGTCATAATATATCTGTGCTAGAAAAGTCGCACATGTGAACTGAACTGCACCATATTGATTATTGTCAATATATGAATACATGTGTTCTCTTTCATGTCATGTACTGTGCACTTCATTAGTGTTTAAATTATTAAATACATTTTTAAATTTTTGTAATTTTGTGCAACCCTTTGTATTTTCTTAAGGACGGATTTAACACAATTTTCAGAAAGAACCTGAATTTGGAACAATTATTGTTCAGTCTGGGACAGCTGAAAGTATCATTTCAGACAGTTGCAGGAAACAGAAGAAAAAAGTTAATTTCATGCCCTGGTTGCTGGCACACTTGCCAACCTTGAGACCTTAAAAATAGGGAGGATTTTGCTCCCAAAAAATTCAACTTTCAGAGACTTTGCTTCTTGCATTGCAACAGCATTCTTACACTTTTAATTTTACTTTTAATTATCAGGAAAATGCATGCCCCTCTCTTTAAAACTTTTCTTATGAAACAGAATTTTTTCTTGGGAAGTCTGGTGTTGCAAAACTGCATTGTTATCTGGGTGGATACGTTACACTTTTAGATTTGTGTGGTGCTCATACAACACACTGTTCAGAGTCAGAAACAGGTTTTGATAATGAGAAGGAAAAAAGGTGATAAAAAGGTTATGATAGGGAGGGTGTCCTGGGAAAATCAGGACGGTTGGCAAGCAGTTGCTGGTGATAAATAAGCTTGTTGTTAGCTGTGTAGTCAACCCTCTGTTAACGTTGTGTTAGCTACTGAGCTAAAGTTAATCACCATGTAAAACCCATGCAGTTTTTCTTTCACTGCACATAAAAAGACACCACACACGAAGCCTGAATGATTCTTTATCATGAGACGCAGCTGACAGCTCTGAATCCTTCAGAATTAATAAACATTTGAGCCTATATTGTCGTCACTATATAAATATGGTGAATATTCAATTTTTCTTGATATCTTTACCTAAAATAATTACGCTTTTGATTTTTTTTGTATCTGCTAAACACACTAAATCCAACATACATTTCTAACGTGCCAAAACGTTAAAAGACTGTAATCATGTTCATTGTTTATGACAGATGAGTGATTCTCTGCAGCTTAAATCTGCTGAAAATAGAGCATGATGTTGCTTTAGGTTCCGTTTCTACTCAATAATGTGACAAGAAACAAAAAACAGCAGGATTCAATAACAAAATCTCAACCAAACTCTGCTCAATTTTTGTGCGTTTTTCTGTTCTGCTGCTCGTCTTCAAGTCAACACACTGCGAGTGCATTAATGTTCGCAGCATCTGCACTCAACAAGCAGCCGTGTTGTCTCCGTGTGTGTGTGTGTGTGAGTGTGTGTGTGTGTGTGTTTCTGCAGACAGACAGAGTTCAGCAGCCCAGAGTACAGAGCAGCTGTACAGCATCTGACCTCTGACCCCGCCTACAGGTGTGTGTATGTGTGTGTGGGCAGCGACCTCCTCGTCTCCTGAGTCACACCACCTGCTACCAGCTGTATACACACACACACACACACGCTGATATATATATATATATATATGTAGTGTGTGTGCAGTGTTTTGTACTCCCCTTCCTCCTCCTCCTCCTCCTCTTCTCTCCATGCCTGCATTTACTGTCGCTCGCCTGTTTTGTTCTTGGTTATGTGTGTGTGTGTGTGTGTGTGTGTGTGTGTGTGCGAAGCCTCAGGCAGGTTTCCGTTCCACTTCGCTTGTGTTGTTGGAGCAGGTGGCGAGACACACACACACACACACACTCACACACACACACACACACACACACTCATATATAAATACACACAATAACACATCAACAAAATTATGTGTCTTGTGTTTTTGATTTCTGGCTCCACATTAAAGTAAAACACATACACTCACACACACTCACACACACACACTTGTGTTTTTGTATTGAGTCGTCTCAGTGGCTCAAACACAATCACAGCCCTGAGGGGGCGACCGAGATAGACGGAGACAGACAGAGATGGAGAGAGAGGCTGAATGGGAGACTGAAGGAGTTCCTTCACGGTTCTTGAGGTTCTCTATAGATCGGTTAAAATAAACTGCTACACGCGAACAAAAGAGCCGAGGCTGAGAAAAATTTCATGTTTCACACTCATTCTGTCTTTCTTCTTCCTGTCCTGTTCTTGCTTTGATTTTCGCTCAGTGGGGACACGCTGGTGATGTACTCAGGAAGAACCGCAGAACCTTGATTTAGAGTTCAGGGTTCCAGTCATGTCCTGTTTGTCTTATTTCTCTTGTTATTATTTTGCAGAGCTTTGAGCTAAATGCTACTGTGGTCATGCCAACATGTTGATTCTTAGCAGGTGTAATGTTTACATCTTAGATTAGCGAATTAGCGTGCTAACACTAGCTAATTAGCAGTGAACTCAAAGTACAACTGAATGATGGGAAAGTCATTAGTTTTGTAAATATCTGATCATAAACTAATGGTGCTGGATTAATTGAAATTTTGACCACATGATCACCAGAAGTTTTTTTTTCACAGCAAGGAACCTAAATCAAACATTTCCAGACTCTCAAAGCCTTTAAACTGTTATTATTTTGGCATATATTTTAATTATGATCAGGCCTATTCAATGCTCCCTAATTCACAGAGTGTTAAGACAAGTGATTCTGTAGATGTACCAGATTATGTATCTATTCAAGAGGTAAAAGAATTTCTAACTGTTAAAACATAAGGATTCAAATTAAGGATTTTAAATACTTTTTATGAACCCTGAAAGTGACAATTCATGCTGAGTGTCTGAACTAAATTTCATTACATTGCCAGTTGCTGCATTACAAACCCTCATGGTTGGTATGGTGATCCTGAGAGACTGGAAATGTGTCTCCCCTCCCTGCTTTAAAAAAATGGCTAACTGACCTGGTTTACTGTCTTTATCTCTCTTAAGATCCTGGGGACCCTTTATTGATTCTCAGCATATTGGACTCATTGCACAGATCGACATGCACATGTGCACCTTTTCTGTGACCTGGCAGTTTATTTGTTTTATTTTGTTCCGCTTTGTCGTGTCTGTTTGTCTATTTTTGTATTGTGTTGTGGATAAAAAAAACATTGTCATGAATAAAATATTTTAAAAAATTACAAAATGTTTTCATCAGGATTTTAAATTGACATGTTTGACAGCTGTGCTAACAAAAGGGCAGAAACAAAAACAGAGCCATGGTGTGTGAGTACAGGACAGACAAGAGTTGTGTTAGCAGTGCTACTGAAGAGCTTAAAGTGACTAATCTTGACATCTGCAGGTATATTTTGTTGTTTAATGTGGCTACAGCTGACAAACTACCCTGCTCACTGATGTCAGCAGTTCACTTCTCTCTGCAGGACATTTGTTTACAACACTAGACGTGTGTCCATGTTTGTTGATGAGATGATGGAGGGATATAAGTGTTTAATGCAAATAGTGCAAATGCATTTTAGTGCAGATTGAAGGGCTGCGTTCATGCAACCAGAAATATAAAATGCAAATTTATGCCTTTTATGTTCAGATTTTTTCTCATGGCAGAGCACAAAGCATGTAATTTATGTAATTTGTCATGACATAACATGACATATGGATCAATTACTATGATTATTGTGTTTTTACAGCAAGAGAAATTACATCTGGCTCAAGTAACTCTGTCAGCTTTGCCTCTGGGTTTTGTATATGTGATCATTACAGCCGTCCTGTTTCCTGTTTTTGTACTCCGAGTGAACCTCCTGCTGCACCTGCCTTCATTCAGATCTCCTGGAAACACCTGAGAGTCATGTGACGGAGCGCGCTCAGTGGAGACGCGAGTCTTTACATGACAATCTTTCAGCAAACGTTAAAGCAGCTTTTTCAGAAGTCGAAGTCCTTCAGAATAATTTAAATGAATTCAAATTGGGGTGTTTTTATTTTGACTGAGCTCTAATTTTGCAGCTTCAGCAGGACATGTGAAGCCCTACCTGTCTGACACACCTTGTCTGTTAGTATATACACAAACACACACACACAACAAAAGAAAACACACACACACACACAGGCAGACAAGGCCGAGAGGATTATGTTGTGCTGAGTGATGTCCGTGTTCAGGAATGTGTGTTTAAGGAGAAAAAAATGTTGGTCTTGTGTGTGTGTGTGTGTGTGTGTGTGTTACAAAGACCCCTTTGTGTACACATACCGGTCTCCCCCACCTCCACCTTCGACTGTGCAGATCCTGAGAGATGTATCTCCATCTCTACATCATACCTGTTCTAACCTGTGAAAACACACATGACCTGACTGAGAATACACAGCAGTGCTTCAAACTATGTATTTATTTATTCAAGAATTTAAAAGTACATTTTACAGACAAAACAAAACAAATACTTAATATTTAAATGGATAGTACTGAAGTGTTATTAGTGGTATTTTCATGGCTTTACCTTCCACTCAGACAGCCTCTTCTGACAGGAAACCGCTGTTACATAAGCCAAATATCGTTCAGTCTCACTCAACCAATCTCCACTGACAAAACCAGTAATTTTAGCTCACAGAATACAGGAGTTGCTGGTCTACTGCTGCCTCAATCAGTTAGTTTAATTGTGTTATTGTGTGACTTTGGTGAATCCACACTAACCGTTTAAACACCAAAGTCACACAAAAACACAAACAAAATAACAAATCGTGGCAGCAATAAAAAGCAACTCCTGTGCTCTGTGAGCTAAAATTGCTGGTTTTGCAAATGAAGTTTGGTTGCTTGGGACAGAGTGATATTTGACTCATGTAACGGGGGTTTGGCACCAGAAACAGCTGTCTGTCAGTGAGTTAGAGCGATGAAAATGTTGATTTGTAATATAGCGTGTGTAGGATTCAGTGGCACCTCACAGTGAGCCTGCTGATTGCAATCACCTTATCTCACCCTCCCCTTCCAAGAATGCAGGAATACCACGAAACTAGCACGAAATGCAAAAGGCTGTCTATAGGGTCAGTGTTTGGTTTGTCTGGTCTGGATACTGTAGAAACATGTTGGTGCATATATATAATAAACTGAATATTTTTGAGTTTCTGACCCTTTGCTATAAAAAAATGTTAAAATGATAAAACAAGACATTTAAATATGT
Organism: Lutjanus argentimaculatus; assembly: GCA_034769285.1. Lineage (NCBI taxonomy): Eukaryota > Metazoa > Chordata > Actinopteri > Lutjaniformes > Lutjanidae > Lutjanus > Lutjanus argentimaculatus. The sequence goes on along the minus strand of JAWZSL010000040.1, from coordinate 1,682,895 downwards.
TAAATTGTGTTTGGGTAGATTGTGATGGAACTTTTGGATGTTTTCTGACATTTTACAAACAGCTGGCTGCAGCTTTAACAGCAGCATTATTTCTGAAGAAGTTAAATATTTCAGCATTTTATGTATAAATTAAAAAGTATCGCCACAGGCCTAAGTATAAACTACTCCACTGATTATCTTCATAAAGTAAAATTGCTGTTAGCTGGTTTGTAAAGTGAGACTAAAAGCATGTTCACACAGTGAGTAAGTCAGTTTTTGTACAAAATAAAAGTTATATCTTCTGGTTTAATGAATGAAGATTTGTGGGATTGGACCTTGTCCCACATGTAACACTGTATTTAGAATATTTTCACCTCTTTACTTTGCTGTTGGACAGACTTTTCTAATAGGAAACCGTCTTTATATAAGCCGAATATCACTCTCTCCAAATCAACTAAACACCACTGTCAAAAAATCTGACCCCACAGAACACAGGAGTTGCTTTGGACATAGTGATATTTGGTTTATATTCCAGCATATCTGGTATAATAGCTTTCTGACTGGAAACAAGCCTTTTTTTCCATTTTCTTTTGCTGATTTATTTGACATTCGGTTAAAATTTAGATGGACACAAGTCTTGAGAGTCTTTCCTGAGGCAGCAGTTAAGACTTCTTGACACTGTTAATTCCTGGAGAAGTTACTGCACCCAGAAAGAGCCAATACTTCTGCAACAACTGTTCTTCAGTGCTGCAGCATAAATCTTGACTCACAGTATGAAATCAGAACAGTTGCTTCTCATTCTGTCCTGATGTTAACAGTTACTCAGTGTACCTACATGTCGTCTCCGCTCGCTGACGGGGTTTCGTCTGAGAGGCGAGAATTTGCTCTCTGGCTGCGTCTGTTTACAGATTTTAATCAAACTGTCTTCATTATGACAAATTAATGGATGTTTTCCAGCCGTACCTGTTCTCCAGCTGAAGTAGCATGTGAGTACAGCGAGTATTTGTACTTCCCACCTTCCTCTCAGCTGTGTCTGCTGATGACAGCCACTCCGTCCCCGCCTGACCACGTTTTAGCCACTGGAGTGAAATTACTGTAATTTTCTGGGGAGAAAAAGCTTCTAGCCGCCCGACTAATGGTCACCATTACGGATTCTTCTTCTGACAGTGAGCCGGACCTCAGAGGAACAGGAAGTCTGTCAAACTGCAGGAACACACGCTTTACATTAAAAACACCTGTTTTAAATCAGTAATCATTTAATGGCCTGTAACTGCAGCCGAGAACACCGATTATGAGCGTTAAGTGTGAACATTAACAGGTTTGGTGAAACGGAAAACGCCTTCGTGATGGCGTTAAAGTGCGGCGTGTTTCTGGGTGTGTCGTTTTACTGGATATCATCTCATCGAGCAGTTGGAACGCAGGGAGGTTGGTGGTACTGATAATTACTGTGGTAGAGCATATTTTTCCTCTTTGGTCCCATATCTTGAGAGGAAAAACACATCATCTTAAGTCTATAGATCAGTTGTGGCATGTGACCCCTTTAAGTGAAGCAATGCCTACTTTATTAACATTTCATTCAGCCTTTATTTCACCAGGTTTGTCCCCTTGAGATCAAGGATCCTTTTTTGTTTAAAGGGAGACTTGGTGAACAATAGAAGCAGACAGATGGATTTAAATGGTACTACAATGATCAGATAAAACATCTGCACTCAGTGGATTTTACTGAAGCTTTAGAATCGCTCAGGGCTGCTAAACTTTGAAGTTAAAGATCGTTCTGTGAATTATTCCATGCAGTGGGTGCAGAAAACTTAAAAACTTTCTTTCCCTGTTCAGTCCAGGAACAAAAGTTTCTGTGACTCACTTACTTGTGAACAAGTAAACCAAATCCTGATTTTTCCTTCTCAGGTTGTGTCATCTGAGGGATTTGTTGCATCCTGAGGAGCCTGACTGACTGATCTCAGCTAAAATCGGCTGATTCACATATTTATTTGGTGCTTTTATTTAATAAGGTGCATTAATATGCACATTCAGTCCCGCTCTATTTATTCAGCCTTGTGCTGCTGTAGCTGTTACATTATTATGAAGATATTCTATTCATATTCCAGATGTGTGGGAAACATTAGTTGGAATTCAGAACAAAAAACAGTCCTGCTGTAAAACAACCATGGACTTTCCAGAGGACAAAGCCACAGTGACGTCACACGGTGGTTTGTGGACGACCATTTTAAAGCCTCCAGTTTGGCGTTATGGCCGATTTGGAGCCACAAGCGACCGTCTCTGAATACCAGCACCCCAGTACCAATACCAGTACCCTTAAAGTGATACAGACCAAATTCAATGCTGTTTTTCAACGGTTCTTCTTTATTCTTTAACACTTGCACTGATTGGCTGCAAGAAAAGCCATATAAGTAATTATACCAAAATGACTGAATGCAGGTATGGTTTGACTGGAGAAGTTTTGATCACTTGTTACTGGGTCATTTCAATCGATACCGTAAAGTTCTTGAGTACTGACACCCAGCCCACAGGTACCAGGGACAAATTTAAAGAGCAGTGTGCCCTGCTGCATGATGCTGCATTGAGCTGCAGCAAAACTTGAGTTAAGTTAAACTTTTTTACCACACAACTTAAGTTTAAACATTGAACAGGAGGTCTGTTTCACAGAGTTGTGAGGTGCTTATAAGATGGTTTGTTTTTCAGACGGTGTTAAAGTTTTTACTCAATGAAAGGGTCACCATCTTGTAGGTGACCAAGGCAGCTAGTTTTGTCTCTTCATCTTTGAGGTTTATTAGCGAAAAAAATGGTTTTGTTCCCATTTTCCGACGGCTGCTTCCTCCGTTCTGTTCATTAACATCACCGTCACCACCAACATCTGATTAAAGTACACATTTACTTATTATTACCTTAAATTTCTCATTTTTTCATACAAACCTGACACGTCAGATTCAGCAAATGCTCATAACTTCAGATAACTGTGTAGATGATCCATCTGTGCATATTTCAGTGCACATGCATGAAATTAGCATAATTAACACCTGAATAATACCATATAAGGCTACACTTCCTGCATTATATATCGCCCCTGGACAGCAACTTCATAAACCTGCATGTGATGATAAACAGGAGGTAATAATACATCATTAAATTAATGATGAGAGGCTTTCTGTGTAAATTTATAATTTATTTTCATGCATGTGGTTCCTGCATGAGCCCCACTGTTCACCCTGAGCAGCTGATGGAAACTTTTCAATTTCTGTAATATTTTTAGCTATTTATTGGCTTGCTTTTGCCTATTGTTGTCACGGTCTCTTAAATGCAATTTTAATGTTCTTTTAATGTTTTTTTTAAATATATTTCTCTGCTGCTGTAAAGCACTTTGAATTGTCTTGTGTCTGTATGGTTTTATACAAATAAAGTTGCCTAATTCACTTCATTTTTTTTTGCAACTTTTCAAAAGTTTGCTTGCTAACTTCTACTGCTTTTAAGGGCTGGACGATTTTGAAAAAAATATGAGATTGCGAATATTTTGACTGGCATTGCAATTGCGATATTTTGGATGAGGCAAGACGGCATCGACTGAAACGCTGCGAACCTCTTTCTCCCTTTTAGTAGTTTTATGTTTTTACTCTACGCTGCTTAAGTATTTATTTATTTTTCTTATTTATAGGTTTTATTGGCTGAGAGAGAGCTGGGGCAAACTGCATTTCATTGCATTGACTGTACACTGTATTTTTCATGCGTCAAAACAAACTTGAACCTGAACTTGAATTTTTACATTATTATCTCATTTTTATAAAAAAAAAACATATTAAAATGATTATGCTGTTATTTCTGAAGTGATCTGTACAAAACAATGATCTCTTCTTTGTATGCAGCACAATAATGTTTAATTCAAAGTGGTATTTTGACACATTTTGCCTGTAAGAAAAATTGCTTCCCTCCTCCATATTGTGATTTCAATAAAATGTCGATGAAATGTTGAGCTCTACTGTCTTCCACAGCTCCCTATTTTAATGGCTTTAGAGCTCAGCTGAACTAATGTTACCCTACAAGCCTTTTTGCCTTTTGTTGTTGACTTTTAGAGCGAAACACTCAGACACTGTAGCTGAGCTCATTGTGTGTAACAGATTATGAATCAAACTCAGGAAACAACAGCAGGGGAAAAAAATGCAGATTTGGTTGAAGTGGTGGTTACGAAAAACAGCCTCCTGTTCTCCTTCAGACAGCTGATAGGCGCCGTGATATGAGCGCGGGACTGCAGACGTGGTGATACGCTGCCTTACAACAAGGTAGAAATAATTCTTTACACCTGTCACAGGTGTTCACAGGTTTTTTTTATTACATATCTCAGATGTGTTGCGGTTGAAACGTTTTCCTCTCCTGTTCTAATCGTCCATCAATGCCATCTTATGTCCTAAGATCTGAACTTTAAATGCAGTAAAAAGGTTTCAATGCCGAGAATTCTCTTCAATAACTGAACTAAAATGGAAATATTTTGACCTCTCTTTCATTGTTTACACGGAAACATGTAACTCAGACTGTTGCAACCATGAAATCATAGTCGGTATGTGGGAGAGAGGAACAAACACTCAGCTCAGGGCTTATATAAACTGAATGACAAGCTACACACACACACACACACACCACACACACACACACACACACACAGACACACACTCCCTCTCTCATCATCTCTCTTCATTCAAAGGGCAGAGCTTTCCATAGAAGGAGGGATTGTGTTGGATTGGACGGAGGGAGGGGAGGAGGGAGGGAGGCGAGACGAGGGAGAGGGGGTCAGTACTATGAGTCAGCACGCAGACACACACACACACACACTCACACTCACACACTTGCACACACACAGGTCGTTGTGTTACCATAGAGACAGCCGAGTTGGTCAGCGTAAAAGCAGGAAGGACGCGGTCGGACTGTTAATGTGGAGTCCTGACGGAGGAGGAGGAGTCAGAGAGGAGGAAGAGGAGGAGGAGGAGGAGGAGGCCTCATTAACCTCTGACCTCCTCATAAGAACTGTGTCTGAGTGATATTTGACCTCTGACCCCGCAGGTTCAGCACCTGCCCGCCGCTGTTTTGATCTCTGTCCTTTGTGCTGTTTGCTCAAAGTGAGGGTGTGTGTTTGTGTGTGTGTGTGTGGTGTGTGTGTGTGTGTGTGTGTGTGTGTGTGCGCGTGTGCATGTGTGTGTGTGTGTAGGCCTCATGCCAACAGGTAGGCAGCTGCACAGACAGACAAAATGCTTCATGTGTTCATGTGGGCTTTGATGAAGAGAAAATGTATTGTTTCACTTGAGTTTTTGTATTTTATGCAACTTTAGACGTCTCCTACTCACTACATTTCATAAATTTAGTTACAGGTTACTTTAAATGTTCAGATTAATAATAAACAATTAAAAAATGTTTTTATGGTAAATCATTAATATTACATGTTGATTTTTTATGTTGATTTCATACCATTATTACTTCACGTATAAAACATATTTTTGAATCCTATGGGATTTACCAGTTGGTGCATTTGTGTCTTTTCTTATTGATAGCACATTGATTACACCTACATAGTTAGCAAATTTTATCCATGAAGGCTGTAAAAATACTTTACATCCCCGATCTGATTTAAAATATAACCGATGAAGAACAGATTCCTGCAGACAACCAGGTGGATTTTGGCTCCACAACATACAAACACAGCTTAATACTGAAAAAATACCCCTGAAAATAAATGTTTTACTTATGTTTTGCTAAACTTTCTCAGCTGCCGTTCCCTGCAGAGTGGACGATGTTCCTCAGGAAGGGTTAGTACTTCAATGATCACATGCTGATGTGATGACATCATGATGACATTTATGTATCAAGAGAAAATGTGCATGTTACAGCTGTGAAATGTCACATTTAAGGTGACTCTCCTCTATAAAGGCAGTAACATGAGCTCCACCTTTACCTGCTGCAACATTTAAGTGATGAACTGCTTTGATTTTTTTAAAGTCCTCCAACTGTAAAGAAATATGACAGTAAATTGCTGGAGTCTCCCTTTAAGTAAAATATCTTCACACCGTTTCCACCACCGGTTTATTCAAACATCATCATCATCATATAGTCTTTTTTCTGTGCGTCTGTTCTTGTATCTCTGCTGCTGTGACTCCCCTGACTTTCTTTAGTGGGATCAATAACTTATCTAATCTCATCCATCAGTATGTGCATATAAAACATCCACTGTGTAAAGTAATCCATTACATTATCTTTGGTGCACCATGTGCAGCTCTGTGGTGGAAGAATACTCAAATGTTTTACTCAAGTAAAAGTAGAGATACTGTGGTCTAAATTTACTCCATTACAAGTAAAATACCTGAATTCAAAATGTTATTTTAGTGAAAGTATAGAAAAAATGTAAAATGTAACAAAATGTACTTAAAGTATCCAAACTACAAGTACTCATTATGTAGAATGGCTCCTTCCAGACAGTTATACAGCTTTAGAAAATTATGCTATTCACTAACAAATACATACGAGCATTTTAATGCTTTAGTTCATCAGATACTTCAGATACTCCTTGGTCTATTAGTATTATAGAACTGTATCATATCAAATAATGTGTTTTTCATGTAAAAGGTCACTAGTAACTATAAGTATCAAATAAATGTAGTGGATTAAAAAATACAACAGTTTCTCCTGAAATATAGTGGAGTAGAAGTATTAAGTTGTATAGAAGAGGACTTACTCAAGGAAAGTACAAGTTCCTGCACCTCTTCTAGAGTCAAAATCAAGCATATTTCAAGCACTTTCAAGGTCCAATCTGAAGCTTCTCCAGCACCTGACAGATGTGAGAAATTACATATTTATATGCTCAGAATGATAAGGCCCTCCAGCGGCCCTCATCACATTAAATCAGATGTTATGCTCTCTCTGACTTATTTTATTTCTTTATCTAAAAATTTGCTATTCAGTCAGAGTGATTTATTTTGAAAAAATGCAATTACATTCTCAAGCAGTTTCAGGCACTTTAAACAAGGTCCAGTTACTTTTCAAACCCTGAAACATTAGATTAAAATTCAAGTGTTTTCAAGGATTTCCAGCACCCTTAACAACCCTGTACTTAAGTAAATGTACTTAGTTACTTTCCAAGTATAGTGGTATTTCAAGTTGCTATCCATTTCATGTACTTGTATATTTAATTAATTGTATGCATTAACATAATTTGCTGATTGAGTTGATTTATTTAAAGTGGACTTAAAATATATATCATGTTGTAAATGTGCACCACATACATTTTCTCCCCATGTGTGAAGGATGGAAATGAAAATGGAATACTGTACCTCTCCCCGCTGCTCCCAGCCCCTGCTTGTAACCCCGCCCACTTTGTAACCCCACCCAGTGAATGCACAGAGAGAGCGCCACTTTAACATTTAAACAACATGTTTATTGAAATAAAAATCTGGCTTTTAGCTGTCAAAAACACAACAAAATAAAGAAAAAACACTGTACATATATTTCCCCAGAGAAGAAGAAGAGTACATGATTGAGCAGGTGTGTGATGGAGCTGATATGAGGCCACGTCGTGGCTTTAAATCCATCAAGAAGCTGTTAAGTAGTGACGCCTGCGAGCTCAAGTGTTAACAGGCTAAATATTAACCCAGCAGGAGCGCTAGCAAGCTGCTAACACCAGCAGGAACTGTGCTACACCGACCAATCACAGTCTGAACTCCGGCGTCGTACATATATATGATGGTGATGACAGTGATTATGCAGGTGTGTGTGAGTCTTTGGTATAAGTCTTTAAGGAGCAGGGAGAACAATGAAATGCCCTTGTTAAGCGCACACACACGACACACAATAATGTTGCAACATAAACAGCAGATGAAAAAGTACAAAACAAAACATTTGACATGTCGTTCACATATATGTACAGTCCGAACATCACTACGACACCTTAATGTGATGATTGTCGCCAAGTTTGTTTTCACAGTGCACGTGACATTTTTTCTTTTTTTTTTTCGCAGCCGTATAAGTCCATCAACGTGAAGCCACAAAACAGCTGATGTGGCGTGAAAGCTTGTCACAATCACGCAGTTAATGGCCCCCATCTCCAGCCCCCACCTCCCTGTCAACCCCATTTTTGTACATTAAATAGAAAAGAGCAAGGCACTCTGGTAAAAGAAGGCGAAAAGCGGGCGCCTGGAAAATTACCTGCCATTAATCTGTGCAAACAATTGACTTTTAAACCCCAGTGATTGGGAACACGGCAAAATTAAAAGTCGTATTTCAGCCGACCTGACAGGAGGTGCTGAGGTTAAGAAATGGTTGTATTTAGTCTTAGTGTACCTTTTCCTTCATAGTGTAGTGGCTTTTTACAACCCCCCATCCCTTTCGTCCTCTACCTCCTCCTCCTCCTTCTTCTTCCCTTTCTTTCTTTTTTCACTGCTTGGCTCCCTGACCGAGCTGAAATTACCTTAAATTGGTCTGAACTGGATGGAAACACTCTAAAGTGCTGCTCAGCCAGTCCAGTTCCTGGCCCAAAGAAAGCCAAGAAACAATAAAAATGGGTACCAAACTAACTCAGGAATTCACAGTCACTCTTTGTCACACTTCAACAAGCTGATCCGGCCATAAAGAGGCAGCTTTAAACCTCAGCTCTCAAAGAAAAAAAAAGGAAAAAAGAAAAAGAAAAACACATTCAGACTTAATGAGGATGTCAGCGTGAACCTTTCAATGGTCGCACAAAGAACTCCAGATTCAAAACACTCGTGAATTATAAAAAAAAAAGAAGAGAAACTCATAACCTCCTTCATTTAACCCATCATGAAAAGGTGAAACTAAACACAAATAAATGAAAGGAAAAACATATAGATGCTAAGGATAGACCCATATGGGATTTCTGGTATCGACAGTGAACGGATAATTCAGGATTTTCCTGTTTTTGGTGTTGGTTTCTTGAAAATCTACCAAACTTTGCTTTAATTCTTGAAAATATCTTAATTAAATACTGTAAAATTGAACATTTTAGAACATGAACAACAAAAAGATCAACGCAAACATACAGTATAAAACGGCCATCAGAGTTCATTTTTGGGGATTTTGGTCACCAAATATCAGTGGTTAACTATTTGCAAACCCATATTTGGTCTATCCCTTTATGTAATCCTTCATGGTGTGAGTATTGTGGTGTCCATGTTGAGGTGAAAACTGAACAGAACAGAAATGGTGAACACAACCAAAGCAAACCAAAAATAAAAAGGGAAAACAGCCGTTTGGAAGTGGTGGGTGCTGTGCAGGGGGATCAGTGCAGCTTTGGTGGAAGAATACAAAGTTCCAGCGTGACTACCACACCCGGTTGGTCCAATAAATGTCCCTGTGGTACATTGCCGTGTTTGCGTAGTCTCCTACCTGTTTGCTGCTGTATTTGGGCGGGTTGGCCTTGTAGCTGTAATCCGAATATTGGTCGGAGCCTGTTGAGTTGTTGTCGCCCGTTCCCACGAAGGTGTTGGTGGCGGGGAGGTCCTGAACGGCCTGGTGCTTCTTGGAGGCAGAGGGTGACTGTGGCTGCAGCTGGATGGACGGTAGGGGGGAGTTGGAGCGGTAATGGCGGCCCAAGTCGGGGCTTCCTGGAGGGTAGTTAAGGGGCAAGTGGATTCTGGGACTGTCATTGACGCTGTCGTTGATGAGGTTGAACTTGAGGCCTTTCTGGAGGCTGGCCTCCTCGTCCTCCTCCAGGGGCTTGGCCGGTTTTGGAGCTTTTCCTTTTTTGGTCTTTTTCCCTTTGCCATTTTTGGGGCCTTGCTTGGGTGCATACAGGTCCTTACTCTCCTTCTTGCCGGCCTGGTAACCACTCTTGGTGTCCTTCTGCAGTCGGTGTCTGATGACCATGACGGCTACAATGACCAGGATTACGCCAGCAATCCCGGCGAGGCTGCCATACAGGATGTTGCTGCGCTGAGCAAGGGCGTAGTTGGGATCTCCAGCAATGTCCCTGTCCAGAGGGGTGTAGAGGCTGTGTCCGACCAGCGCCTCAATGAGGGACACATTGGACTTTGTGTCATTGACAAAAACGTGGACCAGGGCAGTGGTGTGGCGGGAGGTTTGCCTTTGTCGCTGACCCTGACCACCAGGCGGTGCAGACCGTTATGCTTGCCGGTGAATTCCTGTGCCAGTGTAATCTCCCCACTGCTGGGCGAGATGTGGAATAGGCCATATGGGTTGCCACCTGTGATGGTGTAGACCAGCTCAGCGTTGGGTCCAGAGTCAATGTCCTCAGCCTCCACCACCTCCACACGTGTCTCTGGTGGGGTGACAGGCGACATGTACGTGTAGGAGGAGTTAGCTGGTTTGGTGACGTAGGGGGCATTATCATTCTCGTCCAGGACATTGATGGTCACACCCACATAGGAGGATCTGGGTGGGTCACCAGCGTCCACAGCCTTCAAGCGAAAGGTGTAGGTGCTCTCCTTCTCACGGTCAAAGGAGATGCTGGACAGGATGGTTCCTGTGCCGTTCTGGATGACGAACTTGCCATTGTCCGGTTCCACAAACAGCCTCACTCGGGCATTCTCCCCCTTGTCATTATCAGTGACAGTCACTATACCGACAGGATTGAGCGGAGCCATGTTCTCGATGACGGAGAAGCTGTAGCCGCTCAGCATAAACTTGGGGTCATTGTCATTGCGGTCCAGAACATTAATCACCACTGTAGCGGTGCCCGTTTTGCTAGGAACACCCTTGTCTGCTGCAGCCACACGGAACTCATAACGCTCCGTCTCCTCCCGATCCAGCAGGTTCTTCACACGAACCTCTCCAGTGTTGGCGTCGATTTCAAAGAGCCTGGTAGCAGAGAGCTCGATGATGCTGTAGGCCAGTTCTGCATTGGTGCCGCTGTCCGCATCTGTCGCTATGACATCCAGCACCTTGTCACCTGGCTGGTTGCCCTCTGCAAAGTCCACCTCGAGCAATGCAGGGGAAAAGTTTGGCGTGTTGTCATTCATGTCCGTAACTTGGACTTTGAGCGAGTTGGTGCTGGACAGGGCTGGGTTCCCAGAATCCACTGCAACAATTTCAATCCTGTAATCCTTCACACGCTCGTAATCCAGCAGGGTAGTTGTCTGCAGGAAGTACTTCCTCTTCCGATCGTTGGCTGACTCACTTGCAGGTCGGAGTTGAAATGGGACATCACCGGCAACCACGCACGTCACCACAGCATTTTCCCCCTCATCACGATCCGACACTTGGACCAACGCTACAGGCGTGCCGATGGGCATGTCCTCAGAGATGTTGGCCACGCCATCCTGGTGTGTCACCAAGCCGATGCCACGGATCTCGATGGCTGGTGCATTATCATTCTGGTCCTTGACGTTGATGGTCACCAGGACCTTGGAGCTCTTGGAGTTGGGTCCACGATCTTTGGCCACCACAAAGAACTTGAGGAAGTTTTCCTCCTCACGGTCCACAAGGCCCTTTACGTAGATGATGCCCGTGGAGCGGTCTATGCGCAGAAGCCTCTGGACCGTATCTGACGCCTGATGGAGGCTGTAGTCGATCTCTCCATTGGTGCCGGTGTCTGCATCGTTGGCTCTGACCTACAAAGACAAAGAAAAAAGGTTTAACTTTTCACGACCAAGCACTGTCCAACAAAACCCACACATTATCCCCCAAGAGGGTTCTGCAATAAGCTCATTTTAGGTTTTGGTCACTCAGGTCAGTCATCCAGGACAACAAAACACACACGTCTTCGGAAAGGCTTGACCTGAACATATCACGGTTCCACATCACTTTCAGTCTCTATTAATTTATTTTTACTGCATCTTCTACCCTTTCTGTTGCTGTTGATTCCTCCAAACAGCAGATATCTAAAGGACACCCAAATTACTTTTATTAACTGGAACTGTAAGTTGCAAGTACTCAGCCAATCAGAAACTCTCAGCACTCCAAGCCACACCCCAAAAGTTCCTTTACTTTTGGAAAGAGCTACCTCCAAACAGGGAAATTTAGGGGGCTAAAATAGTGTCCTTGGAAATCAATTTTAGATCCTGATCTGCGTGGTGGAAATGCATTGAGTTCCTCCATAGGTTCCTCGTCCCTAGGGAATGTTCCTGCTGTGAAAACACAGCTCAAACACACCAACTCATATTTTTCAAGACAGCGAAATCTGAGACTCTGTTTGGAGTTGCAGAAAATACAAAGGCAAGTCAAAATAAGGCAATCAGTTGGACGTTTTGCTGTTCATACAAATGGCTGGATCAGTTTTGATGACAGTAAGGAAATCATCAGTATATAAAAGTCCGGACTGTCACTTTATTTTGACTCTGGAATCAATTGGAATGAAAGTATCAGATTCGCCATTCATTGCTCCCCTCTTTCATGTGTCAATCTTAGGCAGATCCAACATAAATGTTTAGATTAAAGCCCAACAATTCACAGTCAGAGCTGAGCAGCCTGAACACATCATACTCCCATTATAACCTCAGTTTCATTTTAATGAATATACAGTTTCTGTGGCTTACACCGACTCACGACCGGTGCTAATGTAACACTATAAAGCCCTTTGTGTTTTCCTGAGGGGGAGGAGTTTTGCTGCTGTGTGTGAAACATAACAGACGATCAAAGCTGAGTGCACCCACCCACACAACAACATCTAACGGCCGTGCAGCGGGTCATTGGCATCTAATGGGCAGATGAGTGAATGTTAATGTTCCTCTCATTATCAGAAAAGCCCCGGCTCCTCGGGGCCCATTAGGAGACTGGAGAGGACAGACCAACATCGGCCACGAACTGGCTTCGTACGCCCAAACCCAAAGTAAATGGAGGTAATTAGTCAATTAGGAGGTACTATTAGTCAGCAGAATATCACTTAGGATGTACTCGTTAGGACGCCTTTCTATCTACACATCTAATACTTTTTAATTGCATTAATTCAATGCCACGGCTGCTGTTAAGAAATGTAGGTCGGTGTGTAGTTTCAAATGAACTAGTTGTCGAACAGCTGATTTAAATGTCCCAGGTGCTGCTGGTTCAGCGTTTCTACAGGCTTCACCTGGGACTTACAGTGATGTAATTAGGGTTTTTAAATTTTAAGGCCATTTAAAGCCTTTAAAGCAGAACTGAATCTGAGCCAAGCTTGCACTCAGCAAAATAATCTCCTAAACCTTAACTCCTAAAAAAATATTGGTTTCTTTAAAGAAAAAAGAAGAGATCTGCCAGTGCGGTAAAGCTATTTGAGCCTATTTAAACAAACAATAAAACTCGTGTTGTGTGGGTCAAGGACACAGGAATCTATTTCAAATTCTAGTTAAGATGCCAACATTTCTTAAAAGGAATATGGGGCTGGGTAATTATTTTTATGGACATTTCTGGTGATTTAACAAAAATATTAAAGGTGTCAGATTTACGGGCATTTATGGGCAGAATGTGGAAGAAATGTAATATAATATTCATAAGTATGCTTTCATTAATGCATAATCACCTGAAAATAACAATTGTCATGTTTTGTTACCTTAAATTGAGTCTTTTATATCTATAGAGGGAGCTTGACCTCGACCATGGAGGCCACCATGTTGCACCACTATGTTTCTAAAGTAGCACTGGCTCTAGATACTTCTTCTTTCACAAATTATGCAGCCAACATAAGTTCTCCTACATGCTACATGGAAGGGGAGGATGAGGTGAGGAGTTTGCAATCTGTAAGCTCACCACTAGATGCCACTAAATCCTACACACTTCCTTTAACACAATGAGATTTTTGATTTAATGTGGATATAATGACAAGACAAATAGTAGAACAGCTAGAACATTCTGATAAGTTTAGAAACTCAAGATATCGATATAATGTCAATATATTGCCCAGCCCTAAAAGCTAAGCTAACCGCTACTGGCTGTAGCTTCATATTCACTGCACACTGTAAATAAAATGAGACAACTGAAAATATTAAATTATGAACCATTATTCACTTTCAGAGCTCAACAATAAGCCTCGCGCTTTCGTGGGGTGTGTAAAATGTCAGCAATCTAGCAACTCACTTGCCCGACTGGACAAGCGGAAAATAGAACTGAACTATAAAACTATTTTGACAAATGACTAATGATTACAGTAATTTTTCATGTAAAAATGTCAGAAAATGTTGTTTTCAGCGCCTCAAATATGGAGAGTTCCTGCTTTTCTCTGTTTATTATCATATTAAACTGAATATCTTTTCAGACTGACAAACAAGACAGTTAAAGACATCACCGTGGACTTAATAAATAAAAATAAATGTGAAAATTAGTCTTTGTTGTTATTTGATAACTCTTTTTTACAGGGGCAAAGAAAAACTTTGGGCAAATAGATTTCCAACCCATTTGCCTGACAAGTGGCAAGTGGAAAAAAAAACACCATTAACATTGCACCCTGACTTTAATGAATTTACTCAACAATTTTGGAAATACAAATTTTTTTTCGATCTAAAACTCTTTCTTGAAAGAAGAAAAATAAATCACAAAATATTATAGGTTGAGAAACTTTTTCTTTTTGTTTATTTCAAAACTTAAGAGTTTAAGTTTGATTCAAAACTCAAAAATTTAGATAAAACAGTTGCTTGAAATTATTAGCTTTCCCACCTTTCTTTTTTTCACAGTGTACAAACATGCATATGAAAAATAAGTGTATTTCTGAAAATGTAAGACTATTCCTTTAAAGGTACTGAATATGTCCCTTAGACCGCTACAGAGAATTTTCATAGTATTGATTTTGGAGCCCCCTGTGGACAAAAGTGGTAGTGTTTCCACTGCCATAACCACAAAATATGTCATCAAAGATAAAATTAGCTAAATAAAAAACTCCTCCTGCTTATTTTTGACTGGCTAACGTACTACTCACTGTAATTTTGACTGTGAACAGGGAAAGACAGGCTCATTTTTAAAGGTTTGATTATGTAGGTCACTGAATTGAGACTGAGACATAACCAGTTAAAAACGCCTAATTTGGGGAAATTAAATGCAAAAAACCATCCAGAATAGTTGCATTTGATGGGATTCTGCAGCCATAAAAAACATGGGAGTCAAGGGAGCATTTAATTGAACATTTAAGCAGGAAATCCAGGTTTCAAAGGTTAATGCAGCCAACAGAATCTCAGAGGGATTTTCTTTTTAACACGAACTCTAGTTCATCCTGCCACATAATAAATATCTGGTTTCCTGCCTGCTCGGGATCACAGACTGTGACAGACCGTCACCGGCACACCCGGGGGTGACCGTGGAAATCACTGATCCGAGTCGGAGAGGTTAAGGTTAAAGAAAACATGAAAGTGAAATTATAATTTCTCCTGCCCATTGATTTCCTTTCCTCCGGTGTGGCTTTAAGCAGCAGACATCACCAAACAGCGGTGAATTATTGACAGCTTCTGAGAATTGTGTATTGAACAGTTGAGCTGCTGGAGCAAAGTGCTGCTGTGATGAGGCCAGAGCGGCGCTGGCTGCTCTCCAAGGCCGCTCTGTCCGGGCGGGCGAACAGCAAACACAAACACTGTTTATCTCCCAGTTAACAATTAACCAGTGAGAACGACCGCTTTCTTCAATGAGACGACCTGATTTCCAGCATGTATTATGAAACTAAACCTCTGATTTCTCCTGAATTAAACCATCTCTTTCTAGGCTGCTGCTGCTAGAAGGCTGTTAGTTTGACTTTATTCCTCACAGCAGAAAGATGATCCATCACAGTCTGTATCCTGTCTGGTTTATTGTTGGTTAAAATACATTAGAATTACACAGTAGTTCAGTGTGGACTCTTTTTAGTTGATTAATCAGCTGATTGTCAATGAAATATTTAATGTTATTTATCATCGTTTTTTGAAGGTGTCATGAGAGAAAGTGATTTACTGATTATTTTGTCTTTAATAAGTTCCAGATTTCAAGAGATCAATCATCTAAAAGGGACAATAATACTGAAGGAGCTATGTTACTGATTTTTACAATTAGTCAGCCAAATAAATCTTGATGATTTTAAATTAATTAATGGTCCTGAAAACATACTTTTCTAATCAGTTTCTTAAAAACAGTACTAACCAAAATTTGTAATAATAAAATATCTGTTGGATCTTTTCAAATATTTTCATGTCATGTCTTCTACCTATGGCATGTGGTATCAATAAAAGTATTGGTATTGATAAGCAGCATCAGTATCAGGACCCATCATCAGCCCAAATCAGACACAGTCAGAGTAGTTTTGGTTATTTGATTTGATTTGGTTGTTTTTCTCTGTGCTGTTCCTGCAGGTTTGAAGTAGGCGGGGCTCAGTGAAGGGAAAAAGTGATGTCACAAACTTCAGAGAACCAATCAGGTGCAAGAGCAACATTTGACTCAAAATGTGATAAGAGTTGTTGGGCTGTTTGTCAAATCTGTTCAAAGCATCCCGACACAGCAGATAAGGCCAGTCTTAAATAATAATCATATAACTGCCAATCCTTACAGACGGTGTTGGGAAACTAACTTTAAAACCGTAGTTTATCAAAGTATTTCTCAATGAACAGCAGTTAAACTACATCTTAAAAAAATTTAGCTTGTCAAACTTCCAACTACGTCCAGACTTCATCGAGGGAAGTGATCACACCCTGAGTCTGGAGTCTCATGTTATTACACTGAGCTACAACTGAACTGACACTGAGTCAGCGCAGGTGTGTTTGATTTATGGACCGGGGCAGCCCGAGGGTGTGCTTTAAGGAGAGGACAGGGGCTAAGTGTTGAGATAGAATCAGGAAAATCACATTGCAAACATCTTGACTGCAAACCAACATGAGCTGTGTCATATTATAACGGCAAAAAATGAGAAATAAAGAGAGTACTATGAACGTGTAGCAGGGCTGCACAGTAAATTGCAGAAAACTGCAATATGGCCAAATGCAATATCCAATTAGTTACTGTAATTTGGATATTGCATTTGGCCATATTGCATTTTCTTTTTTTAATAAATGTAACACGTGTGACAAAACAACATTATAATGAAGTGTTATAGTGCTGCAGAGATGCCCTGAATGCTGTCAAAATAATTGCATTATGATTTTTTTTGCCATATTGTGCAGCCCTAATATGCAGTTTGTAATAAACTATACATGAGCCAATGTAGTGAATAAACTACTGTAAATTGTAGGTAAATATTTCATCTGAATATTAAGTCTATGGCTGCAACTCATTCAATTAATCTATCACTTATTTTCTCAATGAATCCATTAGCTATTTGGTCTATAAAATGTCAGAAAATGGTGCAAAAATGGTGATCAGTTCAAGGTGACATCCTCAAATGTTTTGTTTTGTCCACAAGCCAAAGATATTCCATCAGATAGAAGTAAAGAAACCAGAAAATATTCACATTTTAAAGGCTGAAAGCAGAGAATTTGGGCATTTCATATTAAGAAATTACTGTAATGATTAATTGATTATCAAAATAGTTGGTGATTAATTTAATACTCAACTAATAATCTATTAACTGATTAATCATTGCAGTTTTCAAACTTTAAACCTTGTTTGCTGCGTATTTGTTCATGAAAACAAGGGTTAGGATTTTTTGTCAAATCAAATATTCTCGACAAAATGAGCAAAAATCAAAGTTGAAAAAAATAATAAATTTGAGCGCACCTTGAGTTAAGAATTTTTTGTCAACCTACTGTTCCAAGGTCAAGACTGAACTTTCACTCTCATTAACATTTCAAATGATAATAATTAAACATTAATAAAGGATGTCTTTAGAGTAAGACAGGCCTGATGAGGTTCACTGTGACTTTTACTGAAATAAAGTCACACCATGGACGTCTGAAAGGAGGGAAATCTATCTATAATCAGGTGGCTCGATTTTGAAGTAGTACACTGGAAGGAAAATAGGTTAAAATATGCTAAACGCAGCGTTATGCTCCTTCAAAGAGCGAGTCAAGAGGCAGGGATGTTCATGTCTGTGCCGCCATTGGACGATTTAAGCAGGTCAGGGTCGTCAGTCAGCGCTGTCCCGCTGCCTCTAAAGCATCACTCCTCAAACGCACGTTAAGTGAAATGAATTCTGCGGCTCTCTGAAATGCAATGAGCCACATCCAGAGCAATAATACCAATAAGCCCCGTGGATAATCTCATGACTGACTCAGATTAAGTCATGCACGGCTCGCTGGAAGGCTGGCTGGTCGCACCACAGTCAGAGAGGGAAGAGAAGGGGAAAAGAGGAAGAGGAGGATGATACAGCGAGGTGGGCCTGTTCGCCGAGCTAAACCGAACCTTCCTGCTCTGCCCGCCGCCGGTGACATCACGTACCGGCCGCCCCGGTTTGAGAGCTCAAAGGTGAAGTTGAATCAGTGGTTAATATGTGACTACACGCGGTGATCCCACGCCCTGCTTCACCTCCACCGCACCATCTGTCTGTACGGATAATTGAGCAGCATATTATGTGCAGTCAGTGCGCCGTGTTGTCCTGCAGCTCTCGGTGTTATCACCAATGGGGCCAAAGGTTCCACTACAATGTTTGGCGGACAAGAGAAAACTCTGGACGGACTCTGGAGGAGCAGCAGCAGCACGCAGGCACCACGAGCAACTCACTTATCCTGAACTAAACTCACTTTCATGCCAGTTTTACTCAAAGAAAGAGGCAAATTTATGTGAAAAGTTTGTCTTAAAGGTGAACGTTTATGATTAAATTTTCTGTAAGGTGGTTTAAAGGGACAGTTTGGATCATCTGAAGTGTGGTTAAAGGAGGTACTCATCCATAGTCAGTGTATTACCTACAGTAGATGGAGGTTGGAGAGCAGCAGGAGTACTGGTGTAGGAGGCTAAGTGATGTACTGCTGTGGACAGGATCAACAGCAAAACTTTAATATCAGTTTAAGTGTACACTACATGTAGAATATTTTCATCACTTTTCCTTTATATACAAGCCAAATATCACTCTCTCAAACTGACCAAACTCCACTGGCAAAATCTATAATTTTACCTTCCAGGACACAGGAGTTACTGGTCTACACTGCATTGATGTCTGAGTTTGTTTGTGTTATTTTGTGACTTTGGTGTTTTAAAGGGAAGTTCAGATTTGCCTGATTCACACAATTACACCAACGGCTCAGCTTCCTACATCAGTTCTCCTGCTGCTTCTTCAAACTGGAGGTGTGTGTGTACGGGGTACAACATTCACCTCAGGCCGAGTGAGCAAGTATGTTTGTATCTGCTGGATCCTGTTTAAAGAAAAACTTTTTTCATTCTGAATTTGATGTTAAGTTGTTTTGTCCATCATTTTCACTGTGGAGTCTCACATCACAGGTCCAGTTCAAACTAATTATCCAAACCACTGATCTGGAAGAGAAAACCAAAAGCTTAACGCAGCTGCATGTGAGCTACAACATTTACAGCAGGTGAACACTCACATCACTACTGAGTTAAAGGATCTGACGGTGAGTTCATGTTGATGTCAAATCATGAAAAATATCACATACGGAGAAATAATGGATCACAGTTCACAAAATCAGGGGCTCATGCTGACTGCGTTTCAATCAAATTAATCAATAATTCATGTTATAATGTCAGTAAATTCTGAAAACTGCTCATCAGAATTTGACTGTGATGTCTTCGAATGTCTTGTTTTGTCCAAATTAAAAGAAAATTCTGACATTTGAGGTCAGGGTGTCTCTAAGTTAAATATGAGGGTTTTTAAAGCCATTGTTTAAATTTAAGCCAATCTCACAACAAAACTAAACAAATGTAGAAAATAAAGGCGTCCTCCTCTAATTAAATTCAAATATTGACAGTTTAAAATCATACAAAAGCCAAATGACAATAACTGACTGAGCTGAAGAAGATTTTTCCAAATATGTTTATTAAGGCGAAAAGAAAAAGTCCTTAATGATATTAATTCCTACAGTTTTCAGCCAGAGTCTGAATTAAGCCTGAATTAAAAAAAAAAAAAAATACAGTGAGGAAGTAACTGTGTGTGTGTGTGTGTGTGTGTGTGTGTGTGTCTGTGTGTGTGTGTGTGTGTGTGTGCTCACTGACCTGCAGCACAGAGTGCCCCTGCGGGCTGTTCTCCGGCAGCTCGGCCTCGTAGTGACTCCTCTCGAACTTTGGCGCGTTGTCGTTCTGGTCGGTGACGGTGACCCGCAGCAGAGCGCTGCTCGCCCTTGCCGGCTTCCCACCGTCCACCACACGGATGTTCAGGTCGTACGAGTCCTTCTTCTCGCGGTCCAGGTTGCCCATGACAACCAGCTGTGGCAGCTTCTCGTCCGTGTCCACGGCGACCTGCAGGCTGAACAGCTGGTCGGCGTCTGGCCCGGTGCTCAGCGAGTATTCGGCCACGCCGTTGGCGCCGGAGTCCCTGTCGGTGGCCATGGGGATGGAGAAGAGGGCGCCGATGTGCGTGTTCTCTGGGATGGACAGGGTGAGGATGGGCGAGGAGAACTGCGGCGTGTTGTCGTTGATGTCCAGCACCTCGATGCGTCCCTCGATGAGCCGCGGCCCCGAGCCGATTCCTTTCACCATGTCGGTGATCGACACCTCGAACTCCAGGAAGCACTTGTCGCCCTCAAACAGGTTGCGGCAGTCCCTCAGCGTCTCGCGGTCGATGGGGATCTCGGTGGTGTAGATGTCACCCGTCTTGCCTCCACCCGCAGGTACGGCGAGCCCACCTCCAGCTTGTAGAGGTGGCCGGTGTCGGGGAGGCCCTGGTCCGCCGCCAGGCTGCCGATCAGCGTGTTGGGTGGCTGCTCCTCAGGAACCCGATACAGGATGTCGGTGGGCGCGGCGCCGCAGGAGACCAGCAGGACGACCGCCAGGAACAGCAGAACCTCCCACCTCAGCGCCGCCATGTCTCCGCCCGACAGCACCGCTCTGAAAGAGACAGAGAATACAGATTAACGCCAACGCGGTCAGTCATCCCCCGCACGCCGTACAGACAGCAAATAACAGAAAGTTGACTGAGGATCCTCAGAGCTGCTCTGCGCTCAGATTTATGTCCGAGCTGTTCAGGAATAGATGGTCAAATTGTCTCCTTGGGCCACTAAACATGTCCCACACAGTTATTTGCGAGACCTGAGGGTGGCGAGTTTTGGGGCCCGGCCTCACCACCGGCAGCAGCGAGCAGAAAGCAGCCGAGCAGCACAGAGTGATGACTTCCTCTCTGCTGCCAGTCCGCCGCTCTGACAGGAAGACAAACCGAGCGCCGCTGCAGGCGACACTCGAAAACACTGACGAGACGCAGCGAGAAGGAACAGACGACTGCAGGTCCCAGAAAGACTTTATAAGGGCCATTTATGGTCATTAGAATAGAAATAAAGACGTATTTCAGCTTGTGTGAAGAGGACCAAGGAGGCCTGAACTCATCAAACACAGGTGTGTCAACTGAAACATCAGAAAACGGGGAGAAAACAGCAAAACGTCACATTTGTGCCACATTTACAATCAAATAAAGTAAGACTGCATCTGATCTTATCTGAGTTATCAGATCCTCAGTGATTTAGTTTTATTTTGAAAATCTCCACCTCTTTCCTGTGCATTTCAGCACCTGAACAACACTGTTTGTATCAACAAACAACAGCTGATTTGTTACAACAAGCACTCCTCATACAACTTTTATGATCAGACAGTCCTGACATTTAACAGACCCTGCTGAACGTGGAGAGAATAAAAACTTAATTACATTTTTGAGTTATGACTGTTGTCTCTGTCAAAGGTTTGCTCCTTCTCTCACAGATAACAGATAAAGAAATTAGGGCTGCAACTAACGACTCTTTTCATTATAGATTAATCTGCTGATTTTTGGTCAATAAAATGTCAATAAATTAATGAAAAATAAAAGATATTCAGTTTTATATGATATAAACCAGAGAAAAGCCATAAATCTGAGAGCCTGAAAACAGCATTTTCTGCTATTTTTGCATGAAAAAAATAATCAAAACAATCAGTAGTTGCTGATTTTTCTTTTTCTTCATTCATTAATTGATTAGTTGACTAATTGTTGCAGCTCTATGATGACTACTGCCACAGGGTCCCAGGCCCCTGAACGTTGCGGGTTCAAGAGCTTACCCAGAGGAAATGATGTTTCTCACAATCGTCTTGTCTTATGAGAAATAAATATGATTCTTTTTTGTAGCTCACTGAGGTCTCATCTGTTTCTCCTGAACCCCCTTAGGAGAAAAAAGAGCAAAGAAAAGCAGGAGATCTTCTGCTGAGCTCGTAGGTGTCTCACAGGTTTCTATATGGAGCAACAAGACTTTAATTTGACCACTGAGACAAATTTAAGATCTCATTTAAGACAACAGAGTTTTCTTTTAGCTCTCACTGTTATCTCAAGAGCTGATTATCTAAGACAAATTTAAGACCAGTGTAGTGAGACAAAAAAGAGCATTTAAAGTTTCACTTGGGCTCAAATTAGTCTCAGGCTGAGACAAAGGTTATTTCTCAGGAGCCGAACTGAAGAAGTTTGAAAAAATGGTCAAAGTCTCAGTCTTAATTTGAGCTCATTTATGTCTCGGAGACACAGGCCGGACAAAGACGATATCTTATTTTGAACATTTCCTTCCCTCTGGGTAAAGATGTCTCCTGCATCATTACCTCAGTTAAAATCTAGTTTTAAGAACAAAGAACATTCTGCGTGTTCCTAAATAAAGATCTGGGTTTTTTTAGGTTTTTTTTTTTTAATTTAACTTGGTTTTGGATCCACGTAATGTATATTTCATCAACTGCATGTTCTGATTGGACAAAAGCTCAGAATTTATGATACACACATGCCAACAAACATGTGTGAGCAGGTCTTTGTGTCTGTAGGACAGAATGGTGTGCACATTCAGAGAGCACTGGTAACAGGGGTCAGCAGTGACCGAACAGATTATTTTGCCCTCAGGCCCCATTGTGAGTAAATCAGGCCACGACTGATTCATCAGACTAATGTCAGTGTGTCTGCGTTAGGGTCGAGTTCTACTACAAGAGGAGAGGGTCTCACAATGTGTTTAGTGTTTAAACCTGATCTGAACAGCCACACTCGAAGCCCCTTTTGCTCGGTCTGCTCAAGGCAGGAACATTGTGCCGTTATTTAACTTCATTATTCTGTATAAGACACACAAACACGGACTGGGGGGCGATTGTTAGCCACCTTTAAGCCCAGAGCGGAGGCAGTAACAGAGGATGTTATGTATGCAACCCGTTACCTGGGGATTTAAAAAGTAACTAGCAGCAGTTAGCAGCAAACTCAGCAAAGTACTAAAACTGAAACTGTCTGCAAACTGACAAGACAACGAGCTCTGAGACTTTTTACCCTCTGAACAGAGGACAGTACCTGGACTTGTATGTGTGTATCAGCTGATACAGAGTACTGATCCCATACCAGTGCATTAAAAATCGATATATTTATATTGGTGATATTGGTTTGTGCAAAGACTCACACACTCAGCGTTATCTGTTCCAGCATTAGACTGTATTGAAGGCACTTCTGATACTGTTATTAGAACAATCCTAATATATAATGAATACCATCATTTCAGACCTCTTGCTCCTGAGGCTCAGATTTAATAGCTTTTATAACCAATTTGACTGAAAAACTCATCATCTTCATCTGCTTAAGAAACAAAACAAAGTGTAACTCTATTTAAGACTACGAGGAACCATGAACTCATCACGATGATGAGAACCGACTGTGATCAAGGCTGAAACGTTTCACTCAAACTCTTCACATCATGTCTTGTGTTCATATTATATTGGAGCCAGACTCTTTCTTCCTCTCCTCCTCTGTCCCTCCACCTCTCTTTCTTCTTTCTTCTCTCTGTCTCTCTCTGTGTATGTGTGTTTTTTCTTTCTTGGCAGTAAATCATCTCAGACGCACACTCACTATTTCGTGCTGTAGGAGTTTCTTGGCTGCGGGTCGCCGAGGTTAATCTGAAGAGCTTTTTTTTGGTCTCCTCACGTCCTTGATTTGGAGATGAACACACGCACACACACACACTCTAACATGGAGCAGCATGCTGAGCAGGAAGCAGGAAGTCTCGTTGCTCTCCTCCCCCTCATCCTCCATCCACCGATACGCCAACTTTACTGTGTTTATGTATGTACGTGTATGTGTGTGTGTGGTGTGTGTGGGAGTAAAGGCCTGTGTTTTCTGAGCCTGTTAAGTCTCCTACAGAGTGAGAGAGAAGTCAGCGGGCCTCACACTCACTCAGTGACATAAAATTATTCAACAGTCTGAACTCTTCCTGCAGCTTCACAAAAAGCAACCAAAAAAAGCATCATAATAAACTTATGATGCTCTCTCAGATGACCTCTCACACACCTGAACACGTCCTCTGTTCAACCACACACTCATCTAACAGAAACACACAAATTGGAAAAACTGTCATGTTACATCAACAACAGTCTGACCAAAGAAGAAGCAGACGTGTGTCGCCAGCTTTCACTACTTGATCGTTTTCATTTCTCAGTGTTTTTGGGGCACATTTCTGTCAGAACAAAAATATTCTGAGGGTCAGGATTTTAGAAATACTGAGGTCATGAGTTATAGCCCTATTAGTGGAGGTTTGGGAGCACGCCCACTGCAAGAAAACTTTGTAGACTATTGAATAAATCTATTTTAATGCATTTTGACGGTAACAGTAATTACTTCAGACAGAATATCAGTGCCAACACACAGATGAAAATTGGATTAGAGTCTAACACAAGATAAGTCATAAATTTGAGCAATTTTGAAAACTCTTATTGCACTGAAATCACTTTCACTGTCAAACAAATTGAGCAGACGAGCTTAGCTGCAGTATTTTTCTGGTTTTCGTTCATCTAAATAAACCATTTTCTAAAAGTTACACATGAAAGTGGAAAAAAAGTGCATAAAATACAGTAGAACATAGGAAGAAGTCTTAATTTAATAAAGATGTATGACTGTTACAGCCAGGACCCCTGACCTCAACCATGACATAAAAATGCAATATAAAATAGATATATTTAAAAAAAAAAGGAAAGAAAAAAGAAAAGAAGTGAAATTAGAAATAGTTCAGCAATTTGTCTCTTAAATTTAATGTTTTAAGAAATATAATATAGGCCTAATAAAAAAAAAAGAAAAGAAAAAAGACCCAGAACAAACACAGAGGACAATACCTCGGTGTCCTCAGTGGTAGCTATGACCCTGCTGAGGGTCAACACTACTGATCCTACTGATCCTGAAAACTGAAAAATTCAGATTAAATTCCATCCCAGCATAGGAATGTCTTGCTTTTCATCTTGTCACGCATGTTAACAGGCCCGACCGGCCACACAACCCGTGTGAGCAGCGCGTCAGGTGTGCCTCATCCAGAAGTTTGGCATTTCACCCATTTTTTTCCATGTGACATGCACACACAGTGAGAATAATCTGTTAACAGACATGACCACATCAGATCTGCAACAGGACAACTTTCACTCCAGTTTTAATGTCTATACCTATAGACTGTCACAGACATTAAAAAAGTGGGTGATGAGCAGTATTTTTCTCTCTTTTTCTGGAAGATATTGATGCTGAACTGACCAGAAGACTTTTGTCATGATGCCTTTTATCTTGTGTGTTAAGTAATCGTTAAAACATCATATTTCTTAAAGGGAGTTTGGCATATTCCTCTGAGAGCGAAGGGTGTTTTAGTTTAATGCTATGGAAACTCAATTCTGCCAATTAGGGGTCTAAGAAAATATTGAGTATTGCTATATTATATTTTGTGATACTGAGTCTCAAAACACTGAATCATGATATTGTGACGTGCAAACATTTGTGGCAGTGGTTAATTTTGTGTCGTGTTTAAACTCCCGACCTTTTGATAACAGTGCTGTTACCAACAAAATATTAAAAAAAGGTAAGTTTTTTAACTCAAGTGTTATACATATGCGTGTTGATATATATTGCGACATAACCCTTGTATTGTGATACATATTATATTGCCAGAATGTTGCCAATACACAACCTTATCTATCTGCCTTATCAGACGTTTTCAAACATGCAGGCTGCAGTATATGTTTTCCAAAAGCTCAGTTTTCAGAGGGGGAATGCAAAAATTTTAGCAAATTAGGGCTGCAACGGATGGATATTTTCACTGTCAAATACTGTTTTTACATGTAATCAGTGAATCAGATAAGAGTGAAAAATGTCACCAGACCATCAGCCACAAAAACAAACAGAGAAAGCAGAAAATTCAAACAACTGAGGGGCTGAAAGCAACAAATGTTCGACACTGTTGTTGCTGCTCCCTGCTGTGACACACACACACACCCCTAATTACTCCTGTACGAATGTGAATGAGTGTGTGTGTGCAAGTTGGGTGGGGGTTTCACTCCGTTTCCATGTGTGAATGTGCATGTGAATACCTCTGTGTGTGTGTGTGTTACAGTATAATCTCTGTGTTTCTTTTCTCACATTTTTCTCCAGAGCTGCCAAATACCCCAAACCAACCAACCTCTGACCTCTGACCTCGCGGCATTTCACACGTCACCGTGGAAACGGAGCTGAAACAACACTGATTACTGGCGGACGTCCAGTCTGCTAATAATGTAACAGCCTGTCTGCGCTGAGCTGAACTGAACTGAACCGACCAGTCAGACGTGTTGGAGAACTCCGACGATGACGTGATGTATACCACTCCTGCATGAGTTATGATGTTTATGTTTTTAATTTTTAATGATTTTAGCCACTTCAAAGCAGATTTCTATAACGTGTGCTGATGCTAGTTTAGCACCACATGTATATTTTATTAATGGTATATGTGTAATATATGCTCCTATAAATATAGATTTACTAACCTGATGGAACAGAAACGCTGTCTGCACTCTGATGGCTGTACATTCTGACTGATTTTCCAGGTTTTAGCACATATTTCCTAATGATAAATGTCAAAAAATGCCCTGTTTGCTTTTTCCCTTGTGCGTTTGATGAAACTTCACACCGCTGCTTTGTCCTGAAAGCAGAGTTTGTTTAACAGTGACCTCAAATTTTGCCTGCAGGTCAAAATAAACCAGGAAACACAGCACACAACATGAGGGAAGAAAGGAGGCTTTCAGGACGATTTTATGATGCAGGTTTAAGTGATGTGACAGCAAACTGTGTCTGTGTCTGGATTTAAGATATTTTAATCCCGGATTTTTGCTGATTTTCTTACAGAGTTTATTTCTCTCTGTCTGACAGTAAATAATATTCTGTATGATGTTAATCCCGAGTGAAATATTCAAATTAAAGGCTCCACCGTTCCAGCAAATGCAAATATTTGACATTCCCTGGTTTGTGCATCATTTTAAACAGATCAAATCAACCTGACATATTTGGTCTGGTTTGGAGAGACGGTGGGATCTTCACTAGAATCTAAAATAAAGTTGGAACAATGTTTGGCTGCACATTTTGAGTTTCTAAAACTCATGTTGCTCAGTTGAGAGGCTAATTGGATCACTAAACTTTTTAAACAACAGGATATTGATATTTGTCTGATACAAAATATATAAAAAAAACTATGTTATATATAAAACTGGTTATGGTTTGAAATCCAACTCTTGAGTTTCAGTCCCCTGATGGTTAGTTAAAATAAGCATCAGCAGACTGACGTCAGTATTAGAGCTGCAACATTTAGTCCATTAATCAATTAGATACTAACTATTAAATTAATTGCTGACTATTCTGATAATCCATTGATCGTTCTGATACTTTTTTAAAAAATTTGAATATATTTTTGGGGTGCCTTTCATGCCTAAGACAACCGTTTCCAACAGGAAATCACTGTTATTTTATGCAACCAAACTCCATAGGTAAAATCAGTCATTTTATCCTACAGAATATGGGAGTTGCTGGTCTACCTGTTAGTTTGTTTGTGTTATTGTGTGACTTCAGTGAATCCAAACTGTTCTTTTAAAACACCAAAGTGACACAATAATACAAACAAACTAAAAGATGGAGGCAGAAGTAGAACAGAAACTACTGTGTTCTGCAGGGTAAAATCACTGATTTTGCCTATGGAGTTTGGTTGGTTTGGAGAGAGCAGTGTTTGACTTGTTTAAAAGTGATTTACCTTCAGAAAAGGTTGTCTGTTGGCAAAGTAAAGCGGTGAAAATATTCCAAATATAGTGTGCACTTAAACTGATATTGATTTTAGGTTTACAACGCCCCTACAAATAATGTGACCTATCTCTAAAGCTCAAATTTGTCTAAAATGGACAACATTTTGATTGAAGTCAGGTTTATCTGGTGGCAAAGAAGGTAGACAAGGTGACAAATCTGACCAAACAACTTTCAATACTTGAGTTTTAAATATTTAAGGTTACAGACAAATCCAAAAAAAGTACTAAAGTTCAACATCTAGATGAATCAAAAATCTAATTAAAGGTGTCATATTTAGCAAAAAAATCAATTTGGAGCTCTTGGAAAAAAAACAGAAAATTGTGCAACACTGAAACTTGTACAACCAGATGAGACGAGACTGAAATGCAACCCGACACCGGCTGCTGCCCTCGCTCAGCGCTGTGAGCTCACAACTGACATGAGAATTATGAGGCCCGCTGTAATGTAAACTGCAACATATGGAATCAGAGCGTCCTTAAAACGCTGCCGGGTCGTGAGAAGCCACATGTTGACATGTTTGTTCACATGTCGTGTAAGGCTGTGGTTTGTTGTCTCCTCGGGGACGGTCCCGGGTGAGCTGGGGATCGTCCAGCTCGTCCTTTTTCCCACAGTCTGAAAGTTTCTCATCAACCAAGCAACTGCGTGCGTGCATGAATGTATGTGTGTGTATGAGATGGAGTGTGTGCGTGCAAAGATGCCGGGCCAACGAGCTGCAGACCCTGTGTGTCTGTGTGTGTGTGTGTGTGTGTGTGTGTGTGTGTTAAAATACAAAGCCTTTGGAGGGCTGTATAAGGACAGTAACATTTCCATGTGTAAGGAGCCGGGCAGTCACTGTTTGATGGTTTGACTCCTGGAACGGGGCGAGAGACAAAGACTCACAATAGAGGACACAGAGGGAGAGAGAGCGGGCGTGTCCAGACAGCAGCTCGTCTGTACATTACAAAGCAGCTCAATGGCCCTGCTACCTCCCGCTGTGTGTGTGTGTGTGTGTGTGTGTGTGTCCACTATTGATATTCAGAGTGTGTCTCCATGTTAATGTCCCACCTGCATCACACAGTTTAAGTACTGTACATTACATTACATTAGCAAGACGAGCTGCAGAGCTGCAGCTGCCCTGACATTACTCTACATTAACCTACAACACAGCTGTAAATGCCACATCAAGGCTTTTGCTCCTCTATATCACCATGTCAAGGCTTTACAGCTACAAATAAAGTGAAACAGTTATCAAATATTTCACATTTTCCTAGTAAATCAAAAGTAAATCACATCCGAGTCAGCAAATAATCAACTGAAGGTAAGATGACTTTGGCAACTAACAACTCTTCAACACACTTAATGACTTTTCCTCATTTCTGACCTCTGTGGTCTAATACAACCCACACAGAACTGTGCTAGGGCTGCAACTAATAATTATTGTCATTATAAATGAATCATGATGATGATGATTATTTTTAATTGTTTGGTCTATAAAATGTCAAAAAAGTTGTGATAAATGTTCATCGCAGTTCCCCAGAGCACAATTACTTCTTTGGTCCAACCAACAGTCTGAAAGCCAAAGACTTTTAATTTACTGTCATAACAAAGAAAAGGAGCAAATCCACAAAGTTAACAAACTGGAACCTGCAAATATTTTAATTTTTTGCTTGAAAAAAGACTAAAATTAATCGATTATCAAAATAAGTGGCAACTAATTTTCTTTCAATCCACTAATTGTTGAAGCTGTACACTGTAATGTTTTTATCCATGTAACATATACTACATGAAACAGTAACAAGGCTTTAAATGCCCATTTTGTCAGCAAATGTGCAAGTCCAGTTTGTTGCAAAACAATCAATGTTTTTTCTATTATTCTGTCATTGTTCTGCATTTGTTATCAGTTTTAGACATGCAGCATTGTGTCCAAAATTAACACACGCCAACAATCAAATGTGGGTAACTTTAGGGTTTGGCTCCATGTGGCTGGTAACTAATTTTAATAACACACAGCCAGGTTTACAAAAGCCACGTTTCTCCTGCGTGGTACATACGACTCGACTCTACTCGCTAGTTTTGGTTTTCCATTAGAACTAGAACCCGGTACTACATGAGCAGTGAAGTTGTGAGTGTGGCAGCAAATGTACAGTGTTGGTTACAATTTGTCAGTAAATAAAAGCTGCAGCTTCTCAAGATTAAAGCTTCTGTGTGTGAGTTTGGTTTCCCAGCTGCTGGAATAGTGATGCTGACAAAAGCAAAAAGAAAACATTAGACATGGAGAAACTGACATCTGAGCAACACAGGAGCCCTCAGATTCTGGCTAAAATATGAGGCTCAAAACCACTGCAGTGTTATTTTTCAGTCAAATAATGCATGCTGCAGTTTTATAGCCTATAAAAAACACTTTTTGGTGATGTTCTCAGTTTAGCTGCCATTAGCAGATGATCCAAAAAGTTAATTTTGGACCCCGTCTGTCAGACCACAAACAAACAACACTAAAGCAGTAATATTAAAGGATTGCAATATCACAATAGTTATGTTCAAAGTCACTGTCAACACCTCCCAGACTCCCATCACACTGCAGGCATTTCAGCTCATTAACCTTTAAATAACATTACACATACAACAACAATACGAACTGTTCATAATATCTGTTAGTGATAAAAAAGATTACAGACTGATTGGGATCAGTAATAACAATTACATCCCCACTACGGGACAAATACTGTTATATTAAACAACAAAACATCACAAAACCAACTTATATGCTAAACAAGGTTGGGACAGTATAGAAAAATGTCTTATATTACATTATAGTTCATTTTAAATTGAGATACTTGTGTTAAAATTCAATTTTAGTTCGTTTTTGGCTCTTTCTGTTAATTACA
This sequence comes from Lutjanus argentimaculatus, assembly GCA_034769285.1. Taxonomy (NCBI): domain Eukaryota; kingdom Metazoa; phylum Chordata; class Actinopteri; order Lutjaniformes; family Lutjanidae; genus Lutjanus; species Lutjanus argentimaculatus. Next base: position 1,652,025 of record JAWZSL010000040.1, on the reverse strand, counting down.
CACCTGACTTTTATCACATTGATGTAAAAATGCTGTAAATCCAACCATTGTTCTGCAGCTTGTTGCACAGTTCTCTATCACATCCAGAGATATTAAAGCACTAAACGTTGCGGTACAAACAGAGCAGCGATTACAGCCATCATGTCCATCGTCAAACTAGTTTCAAATTCAGGAATAAACAAAAATATGGACCAGTGAGATGTAAACTGGACTTACTGACCTGAAGACTGCACGACTGAGCCGGTTAAACTTTAAAAATCCCATGAAATGAGCTGCTGCACTTCTTGGTACTCCCTGCTGAACTGAGCATCTGCAGGCTGCAGGACTGGGCGCCTTTATCTCCATAACAAACAGCCTATTGGTTGCCTCACACATGCTCCGCCCCCAACTTTCTCTTTCGCGGGAATTGCATCACATTAAGGAAGTAACGATGCTGGAATAAACATTAGTTACACTGCATGTATGCTGAAATGTGTCCAAAGTATCCAAATGCGGCATTAAGCATCAAGATAGTTGCAAATTTCCTTACAAATTTTTGCCAATTTTAGACCGTCTTCTTCAAGACATTATCTGACTTTCATTCCTTAACATAAATTACTGAAAAAGTTTAATAAACTAAAGTATCAAATCTTCATTAGCAGAGAAGAATCACTGGCAAACTCCTACCACCACACCATTCTGCTGCCGTTTATTTCAAACTAATTAGTGAGCCACTTTTTTCTCAGAGAAATGAATGAGTTTTTGTGTGACAGAAACCAAATAAAGTCGTCTGTGTTGCATAAAGGTTGACTAATCCCTGGCATCATTTTTAATTGCAGTAATGTGCTCTATGATTACTCAGGAACATTATCAGACCAATTACAAACCATTAAAACACGACAACTATTCTCTCCAATCTGGCAACAAAAAGCTGGTGGAAAGTAGCCAAACTGGAAACCAGTTCTGAAAGTTTTTGTCTGGCTTCACAGGAGTGTAATTTTATATCTAGAGTGTGTGTGTGTGCAGGTGTGTTTCCTTATATAAACTCCAGTAACCTGAATGTCCAGTACTCCGTGTTCACACCAGACCCTGAATTAAATATAAAACACACACACACATGCACACACACACACACACACACACACACACACACACACACACACAGAATCAAAAGATGCTTTGATGTTTTCAGATCTCAGAAGGACGGGATGTTCATGGTCGAGGTGAGCTCTCTGGACAGTCCAGTGTGTGTGTGTGTGTGTGTGTGTGGTGCTGTGTGTGTGTTGTGGTGTGGTGTGTGTGTGTGTGTGTGTGTGTGTGTGTGTGTCCCCCTGCCCCGCAGCATAAAGGGGATTACTCTAATGACTCCATTCACTGCCATTGTTTGATTCAGATTAGCACACACACACATCCTCCCTATTCAGATGCAGGCGGCCAACTGTTGCCAGAGCCGATCTGCCTCCTGACACCACCGCTGTGCGTGTGTGTGTGTGTGTGCTGGCCAGGTCATCCTTAAGACGTATTGTCCAACATGTCTAAAGTCAGGAGAGTCTGTTTTGAAAGACTGCAGGGGTGAGACGCGATAATCGTATGGGAATAATAACAGAAATGTTTGATCACAGCGTCTATACAACACCTCAACTTACACATCCAAACCAGTTATTCCTTTTAAGACACCTTAACTGAAGAAATAAAGGCTTGTTTTTCCTTTTCACTATACAAAAGACGCCTTGTTATACTTTCTGCATCTCTTTGTGCGCAACGGCCCACGTTACATAAATTTCAGCATCACCAAGTGTATGCGTAGGCTCTGTGCAGACATCCATGCAAGTCAATGGCAAGAGACAAACATCATATGTGTAATTCATGACACAATTCACATGGGATCCAAAAATTATATGTCAGCGACAGACACAGGCTGTGTGGGGGGCAGGGGTGAAGAAAATAAAAAGGGCACTATCTGTATGCGTTGGGGCACCAGCACCACAAAAATGCATTTAAATGGACACCGCTCCAATTCCTGGTTTAGATTAGTATTGTTTTATTGTACAATGACCACTGCAACAGATAGGAAACAACTGAACTATTTAAAGAAATAGAGACCAAATAACTTTTGGTATGTAGGGTATATGGCACAGTGTTGCCCACCAGAGAGGCACTTTAGACGGCACTTTATCAAGTCTTTATCGACCATAAGGGCATCTAAGAGGGCAATTCTGCGTCGCTCTTTCAAAACATGAGGGCACCAACAGTCGTTCAACATGTAACTTCTTTACTCCAGTAAAAGTGGAAAAGTAGAGACTCAGAAATGTACTCGAAGTATAAAAGCAGAGAGTCGCCCTCTATAGGACATCTGTACCGGCTGTTTCTGTGCAAAGCTAACTGAACCTCACCTTTTCTCTGCAGCGTAGTCTTCTCTCTGTCTGTCTCAGCTTGTTACGTCTTTAACGAGGCTGACCAGATGACAATGGTCAGATTCAGGAGAGGGGATTTAGTGGTGGGAATGATCACATGATAACATGAAAGTCAAAACTCGACGCTAACATTGTTCAGCGCAGAAGTTTTCAGGATGCCTGGTCATCCTATTTACGTTTTTGTCTTGGTTACATCTTTTATGTTATTTTCGTCTTGTTACGTCTGTCACGGATAATATGAACGAATACGAATATGAAGAATATGATCTGATGGATGCACCAAGGAAAGGTCTTTTCTATGTGTTACTGTCTCATCAATTTAGTTTGAAATCAGTCCTGATGTTTGGAAGGCAGCATGCAGTGATGCAAAATAAAAATAATCAATAATTCACGTCAGATGCATTAAAACTAAAGTAACAAGCTTGTTTTGGAAATGTAAAGAGTAGAAAGCACAGATATTTGTGTTAAAATACCGGAAGTAAGTAGCTGCCCTCAGGGTGCACACAGACAAATGGCACTGAAGTGGCCACAAGCGATGCCAACATGAAAAACATTAAATCCAACATCACATCACTAAGCAGAAACATAAACACATATAAAGCAAATATATGAGTAATAAGACACACACCTGCAGCATGGCGCACAGGCAGCAGGTGTTGTGTCATGTGTCATAGATTATGAATGCGTCCACACCTTGTGTAAATAGTCTCTGTGCAGCAGAGAAAGCTATCAGGTGTTCAAATGAAAAGAATGTGACTCTGCTGTGAGCGACGGAGGCGGCTTCATATGACAGCCATTTTACCATCAGACAGGAAACGCTGGATTACTGCGGCCTGACTCACTGGTTGTAATGGTTTCATGACTGGTTTCGGTGTTTTGTCTCCTTCCTTGTTGTGCTGAGCGTCTTTTGCTCAGAGGCACTGTGGCAGGACTGGACCGGATCAGGGATCAAACGTTTGACCTTTTACAGACAGGATGTGCTTTCTAACCTCTGATCCACACACACACACACACACTGATCCGCTGGCGGCAGCAGCAGCAGCCGCAGCAGAAGGGGATTATGGGAGTGGATGGCAGATGAACAGCAGGCTGGTATGAAGTAAAGATCAGGAATCATCGGAACACTGTTTTAAATCCACGGCAACATATTTATGCCACATGTTTGACTACGGCAGGAGCACGAGGACAAAATGAAAAGCACTTCCAACAACTGACCGTGACTGTGCAAAATCACTGAACAGTTGCTCTTTTTATCGTGACGGAGAGTGTGGAGATACAAATCTGAGTCTTTTACCTCTGCTACTTCTTTTCTGTTTCTGAGACTAAACGATTAGACCAACACAGCTAGATTTTTCAAGCAGATACAGACACGATAACTGAAATTTTATATAAATCTAATGACGATAAATTGTCCAATATCAATTTTCACAATAAAAAAGTCATGGTAGTATTGATAAGGATGCCTTAAATTCTGTAATTAAAGGGTTGAGACCAAGATATGCACTGATGAGGACATTTTATAATAAAAAAAAACACTACCTTCAATGCACCTCAAATAATTCCAGGATGAATTTACACGATAGGTACATAAGTATAAACGGGGTCTTATAGTGATGTGAGCTACAGGAAAGTTTATGCCATCGGTAAACTGAACTCCAATGAAACTCCAATAAGTTAAGATTGCCTGTTACCCGAAAACCAAAAAATGTTCAAAAAACAACCAACCATTGCTCCAAAGGCACACTGTGCAGAATTTATGTACATAACGCAATATTTTAACCCAAAAACTGTTACCATGACAGCCACCATTGAGGGTAATGCACTACAAAGTAACTTGTTAAGAGTATCTGATTATTTGTTGCAACGAGTAACATAAAGCTTTACTTTTCTAATTCAAGTGTTCACTTTAGTTCAATGTAGTGAGGTTGCAATCCGTTACTGTTGCAATTTTACCGTATTTCCACCACTGCAAGAAGTAAACATCCAGCGCACCCGCCTCCGGAGGAGACGCTGAGGGTGATTTTTTTTTTGCATTTGAGACAGAGGACATCACGTATATGTCATAGTCGGTCTTCAGATTGATGTATTGAACACATTCCCTATAATCAAATCTTTATTCAGTTGTCCTCTACAACATCCAGACCAGTGCGCCTGTGAAGAAGCTTTTTCGTCTCGGATGTCAACACAAGTTTTGAAAAAAAAAAAAAAAACTCTCCTGGATTACTAAACAGTTAACTAGAGAGAACATTGGTTGGATGAGTCTACGTGTATTTGGAAAAAGCCTGTGCACTTTTATGATTTGTGTGTTGGGCAGTCCTCATAATTATCAACACTATCTTTGACATTTCTGTAGAGCAATCCCTGCAAACACAAACCAATGTCACCAAACTCTATTAAAACTGTTCGTCACTGTTATCAGCACATATTTAGATCGTGACATTATTAGGTCGTCATGTGATACTACAAAGAACTCCATAAACTCCATAAACTACTTTTACACCCACAAAGTGTATCTACAAGTAAAAACTGTAAAAATACTGAAAATAATCACTTGTTGCTACTAAAGAATACACATTACTGCATCTGCATGCAGCTCTTCAGTTTTCATCTGTTGCATCATTCATAGCTGGTGAAGCATTTCAACAGATTTATGTTGAAATAAGCCAATTAATCCTCCGAAAACTAAGCAACATCAATTTACATAATCGATGAATCGTTTTAGTCATTTATCAGGGAAAGATGTTGAACATGTTCTGGTTCCTGCAGGTGAGTTACTGCACTTTTCTCTGTTTTTTTTCTCTGATCTCACATCATCGTACACTGAATCTCTTTGGGTTTTCGACTATTGGTCTGACAAAACAAGATGTATGAAGAATTTCATACGACTTGAAAGATTAATTGATGATGAAAACAGCCGTTAGTTGCAGCCCTTTAAAGGCTAGAGTAAAAAATAGATGCTGCGAGGCATTATTCATCATACAGCTGCTCATGCATCATCTACTGTAAATATGCAGAGGTGTGTGTTCTGCATGACGGTGTGAAATGACACCTGGTGCTCAGAGTGTGAGCAGGCAGCGAGTTTCAGACCATCTAACTGCCTGTAACCCTCATTTCTATTGACCGGGTAAAAAAAATCAATACAGCAATATAATGTCGGCTCAATAAAGATGCTTTTAGTCCCGTTTACAGCAGGAAACGATCTGTCCGTCTGTCTGACACTAAAGTGTCTCGACCACCAACGGACAGATTTCCATGAAGCCGTGGTCGTTCTCGACTCCCTCAGGAGGATTTCTAATGGTTTTGGTGACCTCCACGACCGTTTTTTTGTTTTTAATCAAAGCTACAAAAATGACGGCAGTCGCCTCAGGTCCATGACATCAGATTTAATTGCTGTCATGGCAGCTTTGGTCGATTAGAGCGTTTAGATACAAGCTGAACAGTGAGTGCTTGCCTCTTACAGCCAGAGTTTAATGCAGTTTTGTGTTTCATTTTGCATCAAAAATACAAAATATACATATTGGATTAAAGATATATTCCTTATAGTTCAAGACATTCCTTTATTTTAAAGGTTTAGAGCCAAAGAGGTTGGGAGGCACTGGTCAATAGGAATATTCTTACATGGTTTTACCTGACAGGACCCTCTGAAGCCAGGCCATTATTGGTACTCAATACTATCGACTAAAATACACCAGTAGTATTAAAACTTCTCCAGTCAAACGATACCTGCATTCAATCCTTTTTTTGTACTTGTTACTGGCCTCTACTGCAGCAGCTCAGACGAGCACAGTCTGTGGTGAGGTGAAGCCAAGCATGGTTTATCTGATGGCGTATTTGACGCCTGTGGGGTTTGAGAATGCATGAAATGCTGAAGGAACATTTCAGGAATCCTTCCTCTCATATGTATCAAATGAAGCAGAAAAAAATAGGTATTAGATGAAGTAATCTGGTAATATCACTTCAAGAGTACTGGTATTGGTACTGTTATCGTAATTTTTAATGATACCCAGCCCTGTTTAGGTCACACGTATAAAGTTTATTGGCATGTAGGTTCTATGTTGTTTGGTCCAGACTTTTCATTTACAGATGATAGTCTGAAACAAACAGCCAAACCTTTGTCTGACCAAAACACGTGATCTCTGTCCGGATCAAACTGAACCATTGCTCGGTTCGTTTTGTAGTGTGAAAACATTTTTTTTGGACGTCTCAGACTTTTGGATCAATTATGGGAAGGTCTGGCAGGCTGGACATTAGAACTGGAAAAAGGAAAAACTATGCAAAAAGGAGCCGCTGTTGCACAGGGGGAGAGGAGAAGACTTTATAACAAGTCAGTTGGAACAAACTCACAAGAACTCTTTAAAATTATTTTCCAAGAGAATGAAAAAGGAATCGAACTGAACTGACAACACGCCAACGTCAGATGCACGCTTGTCTACAAATAGATCAATATCAAGTATAGGGAAACGCAGCTGACGCAGTTGATGACGACAGGATGTAGTTATATCATGTATAGTTCTTTAGTGGGTTGCAATGTCATACTAAAACTAACCAAATCAAATTTACACATGTAACCAGACGGTGAACCTTGGTTCAGACTATCAGGTGTGAAAAGGCCTTTTGATATGGACGCTAATCCAGCCAACAACTGCCATAAATCAATCAAACTTTCTTCAAATTCTCTTGAAAACTAGAGATGTTTTAAACTCTGCTTTTTTTTCTCTGTTTGTGAATATCGTTCAGATGCCACAGTTGTGAAGGAGTGATTAACAGCTCATTTGTCATACTCAGACACCACAGAAAAAGAAGAAACAATAGATTACAAATTCTTTTATCCTAACAAAACTGACCAACTAGCTTCTTCACACGTTTTAATTGTTGCCTCTGCGTCTTCATGAGAGATTTTGGCTTCCTCGTTCTGGTGCTTGTTGTTACACCTAAACAAAAAAAAAAAGAAAAAAAAAAAAAAAAGACAGACACCTGCCGTGAAAACTCTGTAATCGGAAGCGTGGACGTCTCTTTTTCTGCAGAGCGGGGATGTTACTGTGTGTGCGCGCTTCCATTTCACACACCAAACCCATTTCCACTCTCACAGCTCCCATTTTAATGATGGGCATTAACAACACGGCTCGCTCAGATCTCCAATTTTTACGCAGAAATGTGCAGAACGGACTCTGCTTGACCTCCCTCCTCCTCCTTAACTGTCTTTTTTTTTTCTTTTTTTTTTTAATTCATCCTCTTCCTCTCCCCGCTGACTAATCCTCCACCTCACACCCCCCTCGCCCTCCCGCAGAGCGGTGGATAACCGTGACGTTTTATGTTGTTGTTTTATCTGGTCAGAATTGGACGGGTGCTCCTCCAAATTAGAGGAGGCAGAGAGGAATCCCGAAGCTTGGTATCCAACCTCAGACCTCGCCCCTCGACACAGCGGCGGCGGCAGGCGATCGGGTGACAGCAGGGTCCGCCGTCCAAAGCAGCCGCAAACCTCAGTGAGAGTATCTGCACCTCATCCACTTCTACTGCAAAATAAACCCTTTACAGTGGCAGGAATCAGAGCAGATGTCCAACATAATGTGCAGGGGTAACCCTCCGGTTTGACCAAAAACCACACTTTGAACCTCAGAGGCTCTAATGAGCTTTTAATGCATTTGTAGAACATTTTTTGGACAGTAACGTGAAGCAAAGATGTTAAACCGCGATCTAAAGCCACAAGAAACTATGCTACATCTTTTTTTTAAGCACTTTTGGAGACTAGATACCTAAAACGCCTGCTGCAAATTTGCATTTTTATCAAGCACCACCAGCGCAGAAGGTGCATACTCCTGTTCCTCCAGGAAATACACCGGCCCCACTTCAGCCGTGCTGCACAACATCTCTGTTAAGATCGAATGCGATTGCGATGAGGATTCACTGAAACATCAGAGTGTCTTTTTAAGTGTTTCAATAACATGCTGAGAGCAAGATGACATGGTGGAAATAGGGACGGGGGGGGGGGTCAAAGGTCAAGCCAAGGAACCCAAAACACGCCCATGAGTTCCCCATGAGCGGGGAACATCAGCAGAACATTCAGGGGGGACGGTTCATCGCGACCGCAGCGGCGACGGTGGCGTTTCCTACTACAGCTCACTCTCTGTCAGGGAAAGGCAGATGCAGTTTGCATGTAAATACTCAACTCCCCCCACCCTCCCTCTCTTTCTCTCTCTCCTCTCTCTCCCTCTCTCTCTATCATGTAGAGCAGGTCGAACGCCCATCCTCTTTCGCTCCCTCCACCACAGCAGAGGGAAGGAGGAGGACTGGTAAGCCGGAGACTGGAGGGACCGGACGGACTGGATTCCCAGGTGGTGACGTGCGCCTCTCGGCTCGTCCCTGGTGGATTACCACCGCCACCTGCACCCCCTCCATCCACCTTTACAGTTAAAGAAAAAACTCCACCTCCTTTATTTAGATTTGCGCTCATGTTAAAAGAACAGTCAGCATATGTGTGACTCTCCACAGTGGGGCACGAACGTGAAGGGAGAGGGTGTTAAATTTGATGCTACAGGTGCCCGGGAGGCCTCAGGTGCTTACAGCGAAACAGATATGCAGAGAGATATGTACGCTCCCTCGCCTGTGTGACTGGTTTATGAGCAGCCTCAGATGAATGGACTCCTGTATTGTTGCTTTAAGCAGCCCCAGGAGTCCCTGAAGGCAGATTAGCTCTAATATTACAGTGGGAAGACAAACCTCTGATTATAATGACGAGCTTTTTTTACTGCCATTTTATATTCTTCTCTATAGACTGAGAGTCCCTGCAGAACTCTTAAAGCCTCAGATGGAGCCATAATGAAACCCCACTGTGATGATGCTCCTATACGCACTATAGGGAGCTGCCTGCATGCCTTACTGTACTTCTCCTGCTGCTGAAATGCACTGAGGAGGATTTACTGTAGTGATTTTTCAGTTTCAGAGAGGTTAGGAAACCCGGAGTGACCCACAGGAAGCCGTATTTTATTACTGACAGACATTGAGGTAATGTTGAGGACGGAGGGGATCGATACGGATCAATAGCACTGTAGTGTAATATAGGTAAAATACCCATCAGAGGAGATTAGGCTCCAAATATGAGCATTCATTCGCTTTAAATGGGTTTATTTTACCAACAAGTGTTTTAAAAAGCAGCTGCTCGATCGTAATAAACGCCTGTGTTCCTGCCTGCCTGCCTGCCTGCAGAGATTTATGCTCCACCGAGTATGTGTTTTTTAATTAAGGCACAAGTGCTCATCCAGGCGAAATTGAAAATAAAGTGAATATACTGGTCCTATTATCGTGCGTAAAGCGTCTCCTACAGAGCAGCAGCGCACTGACAGGAGGATTTATGTGTAAAACGTGTAAAATATGTCAGGAGAAAGGTGTTATGTAAAGGATCTAGGAATACATTTCTTCGTGAACCGGGTCTGTGGAGAGAAGTTCCTACCTGGACCGGGTGAGAGCCGCGCGGTTCCCCAGCTCTGAGCGCTCCAACCCGGCTACAAGCTCCGCTCCTCCTCGGTACCCAGGTGGAGCTGCTCCCAAAAAAATAAAAACCCGATATTAACAATCCACGCCGGAAAAAAAAGAGAGATCTCAAAACAAATCAAACAATCCAGTCGGACAGGCGGGGGTAATTATTCCTCCAGATCCTCTCACAATTTCTGTCCAGTTTTACTGTCGTGACCAGCGCTGCTGCGCGTCAAGCCGGAGATCCTCTCCTCTCCGGGGCTGGAGCTGGAGCCCAGCCGGGCGGGGGGGGGGGGGGGGGACCCGTCCGGACCGGGGTCACTCACTCAGCTACTCCGTGAAAGGGCGAGCGTTGTAGGCTACCACCCGGCCAGCAGCAACAGCATCCTCCGCTGATGGCACGCTTGGGGAAGATGTAGTGGGGTGGAGGTGGAGGTGGTGATGGTGGTGGTGTAAAAGCGGACGGAGCACCGGGACGGGGGAGTGAAAAAAAATTAAAAAACGGTTAAAAATCACCCAATTAACAAACACTAGGTCCAGGAGTTGCCAGCAGCGGTCGTCCAGTTAGTTTCCACCCCGACGCGCAGTCGCCGCTCTGCCGCCTCAAACTCTGTCCGCCTCCCGGTCCAGCAGCACGGAGCAGGTCGCGCGGCTGCACTGTGTGTGATGAGAAAGTGGAGTGAATCCAAACGACTGCGCGAGAGCTTCCCTCCCTCCCTCTCTCCTCTCTCTCTCTCTCTCTCTCTCTCGCTCGCTCGGTCTCTCTCCCCCCTCCTCCCCCATACACTCTCTATACACTATAGCAGAGAGCAGAGGGTGGAGGGGGAGCGGAGCGGAGCGAGCATCCACCCCAACAACTAACTCGTGGATTTCCCAACATTTTCTGTCCGTTTTTTTCTCTCTTATGGAAGACCAACACTGCCAAAATCTAAAGTAAATTAAAAATAAATAAACAAATGACTCAGTAAATAAATTAATGCCATTAAACGCACCAACATACACGTTAAGAATAAATGTAGACATTGATGTATAAAATGCTTCTGTTTAATTTGCTTTTTTATTTATTTATCTTTGTTAATCCCCTTATTTACTTACTTGAACAGCTGACTCAAATGACACACTGAGTGTCAGCCCTTCTTATTTGCATAATGAAGCATAAATGCATAAAGAAATGTAAAAAACATAAAAGTTTGGAGAAATACATGGGGGAAATGCAAACGAAAAATAATTTTAAAATAAAAATACAATAAAAATAAATATGTTTGGGGAATAAATGGGGGAATAATTCAAAAATGACTTTAAAATGAATAAATTCATAAATTGGAAAATCAATAGGAAAGTTCAAATAATATAAACAGAAATATCAATTTACGTCACAATTATGTCACATTCACAAACTTATTTAGCATATTTATTATGCTTCATTATGCAAATTAGGGGGTTGTCATTCATAGTGTGTCATAAGGACAACTTTTCAAGTAAATCAATACAGATAATTAAAACAAAGTTAAGTTAAACAAAAATGGCAATTTATGTCAAATTTTATGGCTTAATTGACAGCTGTTTTGTATTTATAATATTTTTGGTGCATTTAATTTATTTATCAGGTCATTTATAAATTTCTTCATTTATTTTTGATTCTGGCAGTTTCAGTCCTCCATAAGTGGGTCAATATTATATGTTTTAGTTTGTTTTTGCTTTATTTAGCCTACATGTTTTAAATTAATGCTTACATTTATTTCTGATATTATTTTTGGTGCTTCTAATGGCATTTTAATTCATTTATTGAGTCATTTGATGTATATATTTTTATTTATTTATTTATTTTTGTTTTGGCAGTTTCAGCCCTCCATACACTCTGAGCTGCCGTTTGTGAACCACCGGAGCCGGTGTTTGTGTGTTTCTGTATTTTTTACCGTTTAAACTGTGACTGTATGCGGCAGAGATCAGCTCGGAGTCGCAGGTCTGAGTCTCCATCATCTAAAATTACATGTAAAAACAGTCCAACAGCGGTTAAACGTTCACATAAACTCAGATAGGACACTTATCTGCAGTCATACTCCCTGATTCAAACGGTCAAACCTCCAACTGTCGGATCGTCTCCCTCCGTTTCCACATACACACACACACATACAGTAAATAAATGTTTCGATGCTTCTCCCTCCTATGTTTTTCTATCATCTCTCTCTCTCCTCCCTTGTGATGACTCCACTATGTCTCTCTGCCTCCCTCTCTCTAAGCTCCGTCCTGCCACACTCAGGCGGAAGCAGCCGTCTCTCGCGCTCTGAGCGCCACCTACAGGCGAGAAGCGGCACGTGACGGGCAGCCAGAGAGAGAGGCAGAGCTCGAGCTCAGTCAGAGTGCAGCCTTTTCCCGCCACTGTGGAGCAGAGACAGCAGGGGGAAGAAATCTAACAAAATGGAGTCTATAGTGTAAAATATAGTGATATTCACTCGACAGTGAGGCTGTTACCACAACACAGTGCAGCATGTGGTGGAGGGAGGCTGCTATCTAAAGCTGCTTACTGTACTGTGATATTACACACAAAACATATGGATTATGTTTTTGCATATGGCTGCCTCAGTTTCAGTGCATCGGCTTAGTGGGCTAATCCGAATGCATCATTCAAAGAGAATTAAAAGCATTCGTTAAAATTTATTTTGCTTTTTGAGGGACAACACACTGCAAAAAATCAAATTATTATCTGTATTAACTGAGTCCTAAAAATCCAAAGTGAAAAAAGACAGCTAATAACAAATACTGGAACCTGTAATCTCTTTTTTCAAGACTTTTTTTTTTTTTTTTAGAAATTATAGTCAAGAAAAGATGCAACACTAGGATGAAGAAAGAAAAACTTGATTTTAGAATGTGAGTTTGGCCCTTAAAGGGATAGTTCACCCAAAAATGAAGCATTATCAGTCATTATCTACTCACCCTCATGCCCACTGAGGGTCAGGTTTAGTTTTTTAGTCCACAAAACACTGCTGGAGTTTCACAGGAAAACAGTGTTGCAGAATCTACCAATCAGTGGAAGTGAATGGTGACCACTTTGCAAATGTAAAAAACAAACAAACAAACAAACAAAGTAAATAAAAGTTCTGCTTCTCTGGTGTAGTCCAAGTCTCCCAAAGTCCTGACATGCCATTTGCACTTTGTCACAACACACACACCCAGTTCAGACGGTGTGCATGCACACCTGAATGTGGCTCCAAGCTGAGAATCTACAGTGAAGATTCAGGCTGAACACATGGTGTTAAATAACATTTTTTTAGTCAACTTGGCATGTTGGGGCTCATGTTTACATTTTTCCAGCTAAAGTTACTGTGTGTAATACACTAGCCAGTTTAAAAAGAAGAATGAGAATATTTTTATTTAAATAACTTTATTTTGAAACACCAGATTTTGTGGTTATTAAGATGAAAACACTACTGCTTTTGGGGCCTCCAAAATCAACAAAACATGAAAGTTTCTTGTAGCTGCTTTAACCGTCCAGGATCTTCTAAACATTGACTGAAATGTTGTGTATGTTACAAAAATACAACAAATAAATCTGCTAGTTGTGTTATGTCCACAAAAAACTTGTAGCTATTGTAGATTTGGGCTAAAGTTACCCAGTGTTAGCTACATTCTGAGCTTTGTGATGGCTTCGTTAGCCAACAGTATGACTGTTATTAATTTCTTGTGCCTCCTGACAAGCTGAAAACCAGTATTTTTTTAACTATCCAGGATGTTCTAAACATGAACAGAAATGCTATATTACACATAGAAATATACACCAGATAAATCTGTTGGTCCACACATTAATAAACAACTTGTTGCTATTAAGACCAGCTAAAGAGCTGAGCTAAATTTAGTCAGTGTTGGCGTCATTTTGAGCTGTTTGACATCTGTGTTAGCCGATAGTCACCTCTGACATTGCTATTTCTTTGGCTTCCTGACTATCTTCATGTCTTTAATGATCCAGGATGTTCAAAATGTTAATAGCAAATGTTATTTATTAAGTTTAGAAAATAATTAAATAAATATGTTAATCCATATCAACAAACAACCTTTTGCTAGCAGCTTCAGATTTGTCTCCGAGCTTAAGATAGTCAATGTTAGCTGCATTTTGAGCTTTTTGATGGCTGCGTTAGCCAACAATATGACTTGCTATCTATTTCTTGGTTTTCCTGAGTATATTTCTTTAAACACCCAGGATGTTTTAAACATTCATGACAGCAAAATTTACTGTAGCTACTTTGCTGAGATGCTAAAATCACAGTCTCTGTAAATAGCAGTTACAGATCTGGCCTAAAGTTAGCCAGTGTTAGCTATATTCTGCTAACTTCATGCTATAGTCACGTAGAAACATACACCAAAAAATCTGTTAGTCCATATGTTAATAAACAATCCTCTGCTATTAACAGCTGTTACAGATTTGAGCTAAAGTTAGCCAGTGTTAGCAACATTTTGAGCTGTTTGATGTCAGCGTTAGCCAGCAGTCTGGCTTTGCTATCTATTTCTTGGTCTTCATAACTATATTTCTTTAAGCACCCATTTCTATAAACATTTATGACAGTTAGTAAGAGGGTTTATTTTCATTTTTGCTTGACATTTCTGAGCAATATTTACTGCAGCTACTTTGCAGCCATGCTAATCACGGTCTCCGTAAATAGCAGTTTGTACTTTGGGTTAATTACAGAGACATCCAGATCACAGACATGGGAGGGCTGATGAACATAGCTGCGGCTCGTGTGTCAGGATTCACACACCCTTTATTTACCACTACATTCCTGATCAAAATATTACACACTGCAGCAGATGAAGCGTTGTCAGACTCCTGAACATGTTATTCTCATCCTTTACCTTCTTTCTTTAGCGCACCTGAATCTAAGCCATGGACTGAGGTTTTTTTGTTGTTGACGCAATTAAACATGAGCACATTTACTTATAATGTTTGAGTTTAAAGGGCTTCGTTGTATTTGTGGAGTCAACATTTTTCATCAGATATTTTTACTTTGTGGACCACAGTCTGTCACAGTGCTCTCTTTTGTGCTCCTGATCGGCACAGGAAAGATGATCTGTAGTTGTTCCATGTTTCATTAGCCTCTTTTCTTTGCTTTTATCTCAAGGAAATTAATGTGTAAGTGCTTAACTTTTCGTACCGTTTGTTTCTGTTTTCCTTCTCACGTTATCCCCTTTTTCTTTTCTCCATTTCACTCAGATGGGTCATGTTTCTCTCTGGATAGAAATGGACGAGATACAGTATGCAGGTACTGTATGATGGACAAAGGTAATTTTGTTTTCCACTCCAGTTTGCCCCTCGAGGGTTGTTTCAGTGCTTGATGATCATGCCTGGCAGAAGAAATGTTTCAAGTACATACAGCACCCGCATTTCTCAGCGTATCTATATTTCACATAACATGAGGAGATGTAGTACAGTATATAACGATACGGACTCACAGGGTCTCTGGCTCTTTGGGCCGCAGGTGTTTTTCTACCTCCCACCTCCTCATGTATGCACCACGTAACCCTGTGTGTGCCAATTACTTTGTGGTAATTTGATCATAACATATTTATTTAGGATTATGTGCTGTGTGATGATAATACAGACAAGCTTGCTAACTGTCAGTTGGCCTCTGTTCCCTCAAACGTCACTGGTTTGCTATTGTCAGTAGCATATCGTCACAGTTAATAAAAGTTTAACTTGATGCAAACTATTTACTTTGCCTCGCTATAGGCAAGTGTAGACAGTCAAAGCAAGATGTGACAGTTAAAGTTAAGGTATATACAGACAAATCTGGCAACCGCTTTGTGTGTTCTGCCATCTTGTGGAGGCGCCATTGCTGCCGTGGCACGTTGTGTCTGTCACTCTCGGTGTCTTCTGGTTTGGTCTAGAAGGGAACCCCAAATTTGTGAGGCTCTCGTGAGATCTTGCAGTTCTGGGTTCCCTTCTAGACACCATGTCTGCTGTTGCTAATAGTAACAGCACGGATAATTGGATTGAAAATGTTGAAGAAAACTGATGAAGGAACTTTTAGGATGGCGATATTAATGTTCTTCAGATTTTACAGAGTACTTAGACGTTGGTTGTGACAATAGCCAGAAATGTATAATGGAGAAAAGAAAAAAACAGACCACCTCCACTACATTTATGTGATGAAGAACTGTGCAATACATATTTAAAAAATATGTGTAATATAATATAATATATAATATAATATACATATTTAAAAAATATGTATAATATAATATCTTTCTATATATATATATATATATATATTGTTATGGCCGGCTCGTAGGCCGCTACAAATGAGGGAGATGTAGACAAGGCGGCTCCAAAAAGTAACAGCAATCATCAGTAGTAAATATATCAACCAATAAATACTGCAATGGGGTGTGGAAGTCAGTATCAGTAGTGCGTCGGGGTGCATGGATGTGTTGAATAATGTGAGGTGCATGTTGTCAGTGCAAAACAAAAGACAGGAACGTAAAAAGTAATGGCAGCATGGCTTGGGAGAGGGGACCGACGGGAACACGGCAGCAACCACGTCCGCAACTACTGCTACTGCAATTTCCGAACCCGCCCGGTGACTGGCAGGTGGGGTTAAGTAGCCTGAGAACACTGGCCAGGTGTTCCCAGTTACTTGATGATGCGCCAGCTCCACCCAACTGAGGACCTGCAAGACACAGAGCACACACACACAGTACCACAGAAGGACCAAGGCCCTGGGGCTATGGTGGACGGATGGAGGAGGGAGGGACAGAAACGGACTGTGACGGGTCCATTTGTGAGCTGGGGGCGTTTCAGTCCGTTTGGGTTTGTGGAGCAGTAACTTTACCTCACAGAACATGTGAGTGACTGATCTACTGCTGCCTCCATCTGTTAGTTTGTCTCATGTTTGGTGTTTTAAAGGGTCAATTCAGAGTCACATAAGTTACACAGGAGCATAACAACACAGTAGTTCTGTGGGGTAAAATGACTGTTTTTGTCGATGGAGTTTGGTTGCTTTGGAAAGAGCGATATTTGGCTCATATAACAGTGGTTTCCCATCATAAAAGTCTGTCTGACTGCAAGGTAAAGTGGTGAAAATACTCTTAAACTTAAACTGATATCAATTTTTTAGGTATCTAAAATACGTTTTGCTGCTTCCTACCAGTAATCTTCCTGCTTCTGCAAACTGGGGGCGCTATCGACTGCCATTTTACTTTAGGTAATACAATGACTATGAAAATAAACAACTATCCCTTTAAGAATGAGCCGCATATGATTTATGAAGTGAAACATAATAAGGCAGTAAACAAATAAAATGAACTGATGAGGTTAAATATTTAAAATGGACAGCAGATGACCTTTCCGTGTCATTGACAGAACTGTTTAAAAAACAGCAAATTTGATAAATGAATTACCCAACATTCCTCACTGTCACTGATATTCTTCTGTGTTAACAAACCCCACCCGTCTGGCACCAACAACGACTTTAAACAAAGCAGCACAACAGTGCTGTCGATACCGTTTAGTCTCCGTCTGTTTCCTCGATTTGTTTTCCCCCGCCGTCTTCTTGAAGACATGCTGCGGCAGGCTCGTCTCCAGAGGAGTTTAAACCACTGTGGTCGACTCTGTTTCCCAGCATCCCTCTCAGTAATTAACCCTCCAGCCTGTGTGGACCCTGACTGATCAGCTGTAATATCCTTATCAATATTCTCTGTCTGTCCTCTGCAGCTCTGCTCTGCTGCACTCACATTCATAACCGTAGTTATGAAGTTAGTTCACAGAGAAAAAGTTCTCCTCAGTCTCAGTTCTAAAGTGTTTTCACAAGTCTGTTTTGTTTTTATTTTGCTGTTTAAAATTGATATATATGTTAAGAAAGACATTTAAGTATCTAAGTGTATAGCACATACTTTTGCACCATTTTTTTCAAGTTTTATTGTTGATTACGTTATTTGTACAATTACAGCAGTGCTGCTTCTGTCAGGAGGCTTTTTAGGGGAAATACAGGAAATAAATCAGACCAAACATTCAAACATTTTCCAGAAAGCAGCTGTGAGAGAGACGCTGCCACGGCCTCCACTTTGAGGACGTCCACATTAAATCTGCTCAATTTCAAGATGCGTCTTTTTGCTGTTTTGGGCTGATGACATAAGTGCGTCCAGACAACCGAGGGCTAAAGGCAACTGTTGTATTTACTCCTAAATGTTTCTGCAGTTGCTCATTTTTACACAGAACATGTGTTTTTTTGCTTGGTGACAAAAAACAGACATTTATGGGGGGCGATCAAAAGAGCTAGCTCAAAGTTCAGTTCACAGTCAAAGTTTAATTTGATAATTATTATTATTTTATTTTTATTTTTCATTTTAGACAGAACATCCTCCTACCAGGTACACTGGAGTCTATATAATGATGACATCTTACTAAATGGTATATTCATGTTTTTGTATTAAAACATGAATACTGAATGGCCAGGATTACTTATATCGTTGCATCTATCATTATTCACAACAGTTTACAACAATTTAAGATCATTTTACACTACAGCAGACAGCAAACTTTAACACCAACATACTCTTGAAATTTAAAACTGAAATTCCAACTTTCCAGTTCAAATTGAACACACCATAATACTACTACTACTAATAATAATAAACTTTATTTTAGATTTTTTTATTTTTATATTTATATGGCACCTCTCATACAAAACATGCAGCTAGCGCTTCACATTTTATATTAAAAACATGGAAATTGGAAATACAAAAAAAATTAATAATGCATTAGAACTATGAGGAGATGAAGAAGGACATGAGTGATTATGATATGGATCAATCTGTCAGTGTAGTTCACACACGTCATGTTAACATGATCAACCAAAGTTTTTACAACACCTTCACATTTCTGTCCATATTCACAGGCTCCGCCTCCCTCTGCTGCGATCACACCTCTGTTTTTATCAGGTGACGTGTGAACACCGTTGTTGAACAGAGTCACGAACACCCTTCTCTTCACACCACTTCCTAACTGGAAGCAATGCGATCGACTAAGCAAACAAAGATCAGATTTTTTTTCAGTTCTTCTAGCAAAGATGTCCTGACCTGCTCCGTGCGTCAGAAGGCGGGTTAGCTTCACCTCCAATCTGTTTTCTTTGTTTAACATTGATGCTGACATCCTCAACATTTCTGTTTCGCTTCATCAAAGCCACCAACAGGGATCTAATCTTTGAGGTTTAGAAGCGGCACATCTCATATCATCGGTTCCCAACTAAGGCTTTGTTTGTCTGAGGCTCTCAAAATTAAATACTATACCACTGGATAAATTTTCACATTCACACAAAATTTATCCAAAAGTCTGTATACAAAACAATTTAAAAAAAACAAACTTCTTTTTGTCCTCACTCAAAAATAGTAGGCTATTAGTCGGCCACACCTCTGTGACCTCTACACTGAACCAAAAGTAAAAGTTTGGAGAATAGAAACAATTATAATTGACAGACAATAAAACTTTGGAATTAATCAGTTAATCTTTTGGTGTGTGTGCAAGGAAAAAAGTTTGGGAACCATTGTCTGATGTCCACAGCCCCCACCATCAAAAACACGCATGTTAGATTAATTCTCCGGTCAGAACCCCTGAACCCCCCCACACTGGTTTAGAGCTGAAGTTGATCCCCGGGTGGCTGCACTTCTGTTCCTAACACTTGGGATGGGTTAAACGCAGAGATTGAATTTCCCTACAGGGAACAGATCAATACAGGATCATTTAACTTAACGCAACTATTTCTGTCACCTTTAATGTGAGTGAATGCTGAGGAGAAAGTGTCTGCAGTATTATGATCCAGCAGGTTTTCTGCACTGTGTGTTCAGAGCAGGTAGAAACACTCTGGCTCTTTAGGAGTGTTTGGGTGAGAAATCGTAGCCTATAAATTAGCACCAGTGGAAAGTAACTAAGTACATCTGACCTCGGAGGTCACAAGAGAGAAACCTCGGTATTATTTTAGAATCTGACCTCAATTTTACTGCCTATTTTAATTCATTAACCAAAACTTCCATTTATCATTTACACAACAATGTGAAGGTGAGACCTCGACTGATCCAGCAAGATGCTGAAAAGCCTGTTCATGCTTTTGTTTTTAGTTTTATTGTAATGCTCTGTATGCCGGCCGACCAAAAGCAGCCACAGCAAAATTATAAACCATTCAGAATACTGCTGCTGCTGCCGAGGTTTTAACAAAAACTAAGATGAGAAATCATTTAACTCCTGTTTTACATAATCCACACCGGCTCCCTGTGTCATTTAGAAATGATTTGAAAGAGCACCTTTTAGTTTTTAAGTGATTATAAATGGCTTCACCCCTTTTATATCACAGACTCTCATTTTATGATCCTCAGCGAACCCTTCGATCCTCCACAGCTGCTTTTTTAACTCTCCCCAGTGTCACCACTAAAACCTTCAGTGATGCTGCTTTTAGCCATTTTAGCCCTGAACATTTGGAAGACTTTTCCTTTAAACATTAGACTCACTGACTCAGAAGATGACAACTCAAAACATATAGATCATATAAACATATGAGAAACATTTATCTCTAGACTAGATCTTTCATACATGCTCTTCCTTGTGTATCTACTTGAATTTTATTTTGTTGGTGATTTTTGTTGTTGTGTTTTTATTTGCTGCTGAATTGTGACACACTTTGAGCTGCTGTGTGCATGAAATGTGCTACATAAATACACAAAGTACACAAAGGAGATATATATTATTTCTATATTTATTTTTTTGTCTTTTTATTTTATGCCGCTTCATACTTATACTCCACTGCATTCCAGAGGTAAATATTATATTTTTTTCCTACATTAATCTGATACTTCTAGTTACTTCTTAATAATCAGCCTTATATTAGCCTTACATAAATTTGCTGGTGATAAAAATTAAATAATAGAACAATATTTTATAATACAACACTATGAAAGCCACTGTGCATAATGTGTAACTTTAATTTTGATACTTTATGTACATTTTAACTGATAATACTTGTGTACTTTTACTCATGTTGAGGACTGATACTTGAGCAAAATGATCTGAGTCCTGCTTTTCATTACATCTTTTGTTAAAAAATAATAAAGCACCAGGCTTGTCATTAATTAATGTAAAACATGAAACACAAAAACAACTCTACTCTCCGCATTTTTAATGCAATTAGGTGAAAAACCTGACCTTGTCTCCTTTGTTTTTAAAACGTGTTTCTTCACGTGTCACTGGAACTGTGCAGGAGAGGCAGGCTGTCAGACCTGCAGACAGATGGACCGGAAGCAACATGTGAGCAGTAAAAAACACACACAGACTCTGACTGTTTGGAAAATTAAGCTAATTATCGTCATATAAAAACAAGAATCATTATAATCCTGCTCAGATAATCATCATTAATCACGAAACAAAGAGAAACTGCGTCGTAAAAAATTGGTTCTGCTTGGTTGATTTAAAAAAAAGAAAAGAAAAGACTGTTCTCCAGGAGAGAAGTTGACTACGAGTCCCAGAGAGCATTTCTGTGAGAAACATCCAATCAGAGTTTCAACAAAGTTAAACTGCATTAATCCAAGTGGTCCAAAGTGAAGGTGTCAGGGGGGCAGGGACAAATGGAAAGACGCTGATAACAATATTAATTATTGAACTGAATTATTGAATTATTAATGCGAGGGAATGAATGAAGTAATTCAATGGTCCAATATATAAAAGTAAGGAAAAAATACGTCCCAAGGGGGGAATTCCAGAAATGATTTGTAATTTCAGCGCACAAATGACTCATTTGAAGGAACGATTATTAAAAATTTCCCTCCAGACGCTTGAGGACTGAAAGGCGCCGTCTGACCTGAGCCAACAGACTCCAACTTGTCCTCAAGACACATGTTATCGCTGCGCCACGTGGACGGAAATAAAACGACCAAATAAACACGCAAACATTCCTCCCATATGTGATCATGTAACATGTGACTCTATAAAACCCTGGTCGTTAATCTGCTGTGGTATCAGCCTCCTCTCCTCTGGTTTTCCACCAGATTTCTGAACTTGGCTGCAGGGGTTTGATCCCATGGACAGACAACATTAGGTCTCACATTAGTTAGGCTGTAAATCAACAAATATGTCTCGGGTCAACCGACAAAGTGAAATGAATGCATCACTGTGACAGAAACTGTGGGAAATGATCATGTTTGCCGATGTAACAGGTCACTCTTTAGGAGTTCAGCTTTATTTTTCCTTTTCATCCTGCTCGTTGATATCTGCTGCTCAGGCTCAGGGACATGTTGATGAGACTCTTCTGGAAGGTTTTCAAGATGATCTGTTTTTTGTAAGCTGAATGTTTTGTCCATTTTTGCCATTAACTCGCTCACTGCCAGCATTTTTTTAAAGTTGCTAGCCAGTGCCAGCATTTTTGACTAAATTCACAGATTTTTCATCACAGACAGAATATTCAGTTCTATGAATATGTTAACATGGAATATGTCAAAAGAAAGAACAGATCTTCTAGTTTCAGACACAAAAAAATATTTTGTTCGAGCTTTATTCAGTCTTTTTTTTATAAGCACTTGAATGTTGGTTGGTTGCATCAAAAATCTGAGAGAATATTAACTTCACATTTCTATTTTTGTTTTTTTATCACTTCAACATGTGTGACATCACTGTCACCAGTGTGGCTAACATTAACTGTGTGTGTCCCCCGTCCCCCAGCCGAAACACTCTGCCCGGGGGCTGCAGCGCTCTCCGCCCGGCTGCAGCCCAGGGGCTGCTGTGTGAATAGCCTCGCTGTGTCCTGGATGCTGTGGATTTCAGGGACTGCAGCGCGAGCAGCCCTGCTCCACCACAGGCGGGCCATTCAAAACCGTTGCACAGATGTCACGTCAAAACTAACCACATGGATAAATGGTGCTACAGTTAAGGGGAAAAATATATAGTGTTCGGGTTTTGAGTGAGCTGTCCCTTTAAAAATGCACTGATTTGCACTTTTTTTGGAATATGTTATGTTCCTCTTTTACTGGAGCCTATACAGACAGACGCGTCAGTGTGGCGTGAACATTGTTGTCACACAAATTTGATGCTGACTGACGTTTGTGGTTTAGCCGTAGCTCCTCTAAGCAACATTTGGTCGAGTATTCTCATTTTTTGCTACTTTATACTTATACTAAACTAAATTTCAGAGGAATATATTTATTTTTTACTACATTAATCTGACACTAGCTTGGCTAACAGTTTCCCCCTGCTTCCAGTCTTTATGCTAAGCTAGGCTAAACACACCCAGCGCCCATCTGTGCGCAGGGAAACTGAACCTGAGATCCACGTTCTCATGTGAAACACAGCAAACAGGAGAATTTCTCAAAAACGTCGTCCCAGGTGAGCTCCTCCTTTGACCTGCAGTCCAGCAGTAAAAAACCTGGAGGTCAGAGGTCGTCCAGGGGGAGGACGGATGGATCAGCTCAGCCCAGCAGCTTCTTCTCCTCCAGCAGGAGGCTGCTTTACATTCAGCACGCTCGTCTCGTCCTGCTTTGATGAATAGACTGTAATCTGTAATCTGCGGCGGCTACCTGCTGCTAACGAGCCAAATTAATTAGACACCGACAGTAAACATCTATCGATAAGATCAGATGGAACTTTATTGATCCCTGAGGGGAAATCGGCGTGTTGTAGCAACAAACAGTAACAGGAAACCACAGAAGAAGAGAGCGGGGGGAAACATCATCACATAGCTACAGTGGGAGTGTGCAAATAAAAAATATATGAAATGAATTTAAATGAGCGCTTTTAGTTCAGTGTGACAGAAGAACAATGACATGAAAAAAGACCAAAGCTGTGACAATTAATGAAATATTTGCAGTATGAAAGAGTGACAAATTGCCTGCACAAACACACGCAAACACGCACACACACAGTTTACAAATTAGATTAACCTCCAGAGGTTGTGTGTGTGTGTGTTAAATGCAGAGCATAAATAATGAATCTCTGCTGGAAGTTGATAATATTGAAGGCTCTCAGGGACCTGTGGTGGGATGTGAGATATCACTGGTTCTGTTTTTTTAGGCTCTGTGGAGGAGAATGCCTGTTTGTCAGTTGGTCAGTCAGTCCACCTCGTCTGTCCACATGGAAATATCTCAACACCTTCAGAATAAAATGCTTTGAAATCTCTAGGGCTGTCTCAGAATAAGATTTTTTTCCAGTCCAATCAGATTTGGCTGTACAAAATATATATATTCAGTGATTTATTTATTTATTTTTTTCAGTTCAGTGTGCCACAGTAAATATCTACATGGGTATGTTGTACCAGGAAGACTTTCCCCAGGCTGCAGCAGCTGTCCGGCGTCACCGGATTTATTTCAGCCAAACCAGAGATGGCGATTATTGGATAGCGGAAAGAAAAAATGGGTTTTTGGTCAGTTTTATTTTGTCTCTGTTGAGTTTGAATGAAGCTGACGATGATATCTTTCAAAGGGGGTCTTTGTGGTTTAGTGAGAGCATCAAATCAGCTGTTTCTGGTTAAACGAAACATATCTTACTCTTTAAAAAAAAGGTCTCTCACTGTAGCGATCCTTTCCATAATGTTGTCAGACATGTAGAAAAACAATCTGTTGCAAAACCAAGCAAACAAGCAATGCCCTGTTCGCTCCGCTGTGTGCTCTGGTGAAGCGTCTGATAGCGCGTCAGCTGCACTCCGTCTCTGTCACTCTTCTCTGCTTCCACCAGTCTTAGATTTTGTGGTGATTTAGAGACGTTATAAAACCTGAAGTTTACAGCCTGTCATGCTGTTGCATTGCTTTGTGTGCAATGACACAGATAAAGAACAAAAGCTGAAACTAGTTAACCATGAGTGCATGTTGTCACCAGCTTCGATCTGTTTAATCCCGTTGTTGTCATGTCCACTGACTGACAAAGGAAAAAAATGACTGTATGACTGGAAGAACCTCACCTCAAATCTTCTCCCTCTTTCAGGGAGCAGCCCAAGAAATTGATGTTTCTCTGGAGGATGAAGTCATCTGACTTTTCCTCTATTGTCACCATGAGGTTCACAATTTTGGCTTTTAATGAAATGTCTTAACAGCAGTTAGATGTATTACAGATATTTGCAGCACCAAGATGATAAATTCTGATGACTTTGGTGATCCCCTGACATTTACTCTAATACCATGAGCTTCACTGTAGCCTTGTTTCATCAGCTTCTTTTTATACACATTTTGAAGAAAAGGTTGAAGGAAACGGACAAAAACTTTTAATGGGAGATGGAAACACTTTTTCCAAATAAGTTCTGATGACCAGTTTCTTCACTGTTCCTATAATACCTCCATGATGGATCCACACAGATCTGATGGAAACTTCAATTCAGACATGAAACTAACAGAAATGTCTGATTTCCATCCTGTTTAACACTTTGTTTTTCACTATTTTAGGTTCCACTGGTGCTCTTTTAATGATGCCATCTTGTTGCACCCTCTTCCTCTGCAGTGGTACGTCGGTTTTCTGACAGAAAACTGCTGATCTCAATGAATTCACTTGTGCTAAAAGTTGCATGACAGTAGTGGATGGAAACAAAACATCATTTGCATTTTAAATGGCACTTCTTAATGTATGAATTCATAATGTACTTCTTCTTTTAAGTGAATTCCAGAATTCCAAAACCACTAGAATATTCCCTCTATTATCTATGGAACTCTACTACCTCTCATGATAAATACCAGATTAAGAGATTAATGCATTTATTCTGTTAGTTTTTCAGTGTTTTAAAAAACGAAATAACTCCAAAATATGAATTTGCAAAATTAATATTTTGGAGTTTATATTTATCAATATACATAATCTAGAATTAGTCCAAGAAAAAAACAGTTCAATGTGTTTTATAAGATTATAAACATGTTATTTTAACATTAATAAGAACAAATTTATACCTAAAGCACAAAAAATAATTACAGCCTCTGGGAAAAGACTAGAAACAAGAACAAAAATAAAACAGTGGCAATTTCTGTGGGGTCAGTATGACCGCCTGTGGCTGAAACAGGTAAAAATGAGCACATTTTTTTTTCCTTTTGTGTCATTTATATAAAAACATTTTAAATTAAAATACAGACACTTAGGAAAATCAGGTGGCAGCAGTTTTGTGTTTTTTAATTCAGCATATGTCAAAATGACCTCCTCAGCTGGTTCAGTGTTAACTGGTTAGTCAGCTGAAAGAAACTTAGTTACCATCTATTTTGATAATCAAACCTTTCCTGGTTCCAGCTTCTTAAATATCAGCGTTTGCTGCTTTGCTTTGTCATTTATGACGGTGAATAAAGAGTCTTTGGGTTTTGGACTGTTGGTTGGACAAAAGAAGCAACTGGAAGACCACCAAGCCTGGAAGACGGGATGATAGCGATGGGCACAATTACCCTGAACAACACTGTGAATCAGACCTTATCATCAGACGTCATTGTTGGAGCACACAGGACACTTTGGTGTCTGAATGGGATTAAATCGCTGCAGCAGGTTCAACATCTGCTGGAAAGAATGAAACCAGAAGAGCAGAGGCTGATCGAGCAGCAGATTAATATCACGTATTGGGTGTATTGTGATTTGTTTGGGTGTCCACATACTTTTGGCCATATACCTGCCTGACCTGCCTCTTTTCTCTCATTAAAAAAAAAATCATTTTACTGCCTCTCTGTGTAAAAAACTGTGATATAAAATGAAACATAAATAAAGTTTACTTGCTTGTATTGAATTAAAATCTGCATCAGCCTTTTCTAATTCTGTGTGTGTGTGTGTGTTTTCATGCAGCCGGACTTGTTTACAGCACAGTTACTCAATGGAATAATCTACTCTGTGTTATAAAAGCACCAAACAACATTTGTAGAGAAGAAACAGTTGAAAAGGCTCCTAATGAGTCACATTATAACAAAGCTGTAAACCACGAGCGGCAGCAATCACAGCGTCATTCTCTCCCATGTGGCTGAAGAGAATGTGATGTTATGGGCAGCAGTGGGGTGTTGATTGAACTTAATGCTGTGGATTGTGTGTTTTATGCATATATGTGTGTTTTTTTGTCTTTCATGGGCCTCAGGAAAAGAAGCTGTTGCATTAATGTGATTTTAAAATAATCATAAACAGTCCCAGTTGATGTCCTGGAATGTCTGATTTACAGGCGTGTTTGAAAAGAATAATCACAGACAGAAAACGGCACTCAAAACACTCACATTTGCATGTATAAAAAGAGACGAAAATTAGCTTTGAGCTCACTTTGATGCCCATATGTGATGAGCGCCCATGTGCAAAGTGGGAGAAAATCTTTGGGGACATTCCAGTTTCATTGTTTTATGTGTCGAATCCAATCAATGCAATCTGTGCCACAATTTGTACCTTTTAATTCTCTGAATCATGACTGCATCTAAAGTCCCGTTTACTCTGGACAAAAACAAACATTAGCGCAGGACATCTGGGTGGACATGAGGGAGTAATATATGTCATGGCTTTAGATTTAAGCCTAATTGATGGACTTCAACACGCTTTCGAGCAATATCAAGGAAATGAGTGGTTCTTGCATGTGCTACAGTTGTTCTACAGTAGTTCAATGCATGCATCAAAACATACTTGTGGATTCATAAACTCAAAACAGCTTCGTCTCAAAATCAGAAATCATTACATAAAGCAAACTTATTCTTCAGAGTGAGTGAGCGGTTGAAAAACAATATTTTCTCTGCGTCCTCTTGTCTCACACCTCTGTCTGTTAGTGGAGACGGACACATCATTGATAAGGAAATTGAGACGGCTTGTAATGGCTCCTACAATATTTTTTCCAGAAAATTAGATATTTTCTATCTACAGAAGCACAGAAGCGCGCTGTACCGGGAATCCTGGGAAATGCACTTGTTTTTAAGGTATCACTTCGACAATCATCAAAACACATTAATCATAGAAATGTGGGTTCCAAATCTGTCTGCTTTCGTGTTTTATCCGATGGTCTTAATAATTATTGAGGCCATTTCATTAATCAGCATTATAATGAACATGAGGACTGCACGATATGGGAAAAAGTCATATCGATTGAAATTGCAATAGCGATACGATTAGTGGGAATGATTACTTTTGCATTACAATTTTCATTTTTACTGGAAAAAGTGAAGTGATTATGGTATGGTGGGATCTGATATTTGGTGGGATCTGTACCAAACAAATACATTTTCTTTCATTTAGATAACAAGGTTCTCTGCAGCACTACAGGACTTTATCATAATGCTGTTTTCACACATTTTTTCCTTTTGGTTTTGGTTCTGTAATTTGGATATTGCACTTGGCCATATTGTGATTTCAATAATATTACAATTAATTGTGCAGCTAATGACCATAATATAAACTGTGCATGTAACTTGTCCTTCGCTACAGCAGTGAGGATGAAATACCAAGTTCAAATTCATTAAAACAAGTCATTTGTTTTTTTCAAAGTCATTCTATTCAATTGAGACAGATTCCATATTCTGTTGGCGTTCAGAGGCTGCTGCTGCAGCTCCAGCAGAAGGCTTTCACCGTGCAGGCTGCAATGTCAGATATAGTCAGCCTGATAAAGTCAGTGATCACTCAAAGTAAAAAAGCAAAGCTCTCACTTGGCGTGAGATTTCAGATGGATTCTTCATGAGATTTTGGCATCTTTCTGCAGTGAGAAGTGGGTTTCTCCACAGCCAGCCGCTGAAGGTAAATCCATCATGCTGCTATCTCTGCCAGGATTTCACCCAGAAGTGTTTTGGATTAAGTATAAAATCCAGTGTTCTTGCATGCTTTTAGCTTTTTGGATTCCAAATGTTGCAGCAAACCACTTGTTGAACCTCGTTGTGGCACGTTTGATCCCTCATTCACAGAGCACGCATTTTACATCCTCACTGTTTCATCTGTTGAAGTATTTCCACACAAAGCTGGTGGCACAAATTGTGTCGTGTTGGTCTAATTTAGAAACAAGAGACACAAGTTACTGTACAAACTATATTAACTGTCAAAAGTGTTTGAATTCATGTCACTTTGTTTTTGTAAATCAATTAATTAAAGCACTCGGTGTGTTCTATCAGCACACGCACACAGCTGTTGAAAATGTCTCATAAGTTAGTAAACTAGGCCTCCATACGTCCTAAATTCCCATATTTTCTAAACATTCAAAAATCATTTTCCCCAGTTTCCTGGAAATGGTATGGATGGGCATTCCCAGGAATCCCGTTTCCCGGGATTAAACCTTAGTGGACGCACTAATTTTCCACCCTTTTCTGGTCCAATGCTATGAAGGCTTGTCGCCTTTATCTGTACTTTTGTCGTCTCAGCCACTAATTCATTCCAGATTAGTTGAGTTTGACCAGCTGTTTGCATTTGTGATGTCATATATGACACATCAAAATAAAATAGAAAGGAAAAACTCATTCTTCAGTAAGCTATAAATCCAATAGATTTTTGACTGTTTATCTGTGTTCCCAGTCCAAACAGGAACAGCTAATATCATGCAGAATGACTTTTCATGGTGCAGACTCACCAAAATGTGATTAATGATATGGAAAACAAAGGTCTTTCACATCTCAGATCACTGTGAGATGCAGCTGAAAGTGTCCTTTAAAAGTTACTAAATGGACAGTATTGTGTTGAGATGAATTTGTAAATCAACAATTTCACACAAGCTCATATGAAAGGTCATAAGTGAACCCTGATGTGCTGAGGTTTCATTGCAAAATCCCAAAATCGATGAAAAGCAAACAAACTTCTTTAACTGATGACGCACTTGTCTTGAGTCGATAACAATTAAAAGCAGTCGCCTGATTCACGGCTGTGACCAGTGGTCAAAAGACCGTCTGTGTAACAGGAAATAAACATTTAATTTCAGATGATTATTAAGCAGTCATTCCCAGAGACTTGGTTGTGACCCATATCAACAGGACCCACATGACCCAAATAAATAAAAGGTTATTGAAGTGTAAGATTCATAGCTGCAGAATACCTTTTATACAGAATATTGTTTTAATGATGAGAGGAAAAAAACAAAAGCACTTACTTTGTCCCATTTATGAAGTAGGCGAAAATGTCCTGTACTGTAAAAAAAACCCCTCAAAATTTCAAATCAAACTTACTTCATTGAATCTTGAAGTTTTGAGCCAAAGTCAAACTCTGAAGTTCTAAAAAAAGTTTTACTAGTAATGTTTTGCTGATATTAATAATTTTTCTTCTTTAGATAAAATTGAAAAATTGATTCGAGTTTTGACAGTGATATAATTTAGGATTATCCTCTTGGGAGCATGAACCATAATTTTGAGATTCTGTCTCGAAACTCTCAGACAGATCTCACCACCTGGAGTTTTTGTAGAAGCTGAAATTTATCATTTTCCCCAGAGGCCATGAACGCCTCAGTACTCTGCAGGACCTTCAGAAACAGGAAGTGAGGGCTCCTCTTGGCGTCCCGTCGAACCTCGGGGGTTTCACGCTGGTTGAGCGTTCAGGGGCGTCTCAGGGGTCGCTGGGTCCATCAGGGATGGCGAGGATGTCTCGCCTTCAGTTCGCCCTTATGAAGCATCCCCCAGTGGAGCCCACGCTAATGGTTCCTGGGTGACATTTAGATAAAGGTGAGAGGGAAGAGGTTCACTAAACCCGCCGTCGACCCTTAACCTCCCGTCCAGGAAGTCAAACCGCAGCCAGTGAGCCTGACATTTCCTCCGCGGAGCACTTTATCCAGCTAATTAACCCGTTAGCCAGATGACCTGTGACACAAAAGGAAGAAGAAGAAAGGATGAAGAGGAGACAGAAAGAAGACTGACAGAATGGACTCTTGTTGAGTGGTTTATGGTCAACCTTTTCCTCTTCTCCTCCCTAATTCTCAATAAACCAGTAAGCACAAGCATCAGCAGCATTTAGTCAGTAATAAACTATTTATATCTCTTAAATGTTCTATATTTCTTAGTTACAATCTAAATTCTCAGCATGATTCAGCCTCTTTTCTCAACATACTGTACAAACAGTGAGTGATGCTTCTATTATGAGGTTTGCTTGGAGACAGAGAACATAATAGAACAGTATTTTCTGTGTCTTTATTATGCCCTGGGCAGAAGACAAAGTGAGAAGAAAGTCATCTTTCTTCTCCGGCCTCTACAGTGTGAAAGCTGCATTTTATATCATAATAAAAGACAACTCGATAAGATTTCACTGGAGTCATGCTTTACAGTGAAACTTGTGTTTCCTCTTTACAATCTTAGATATAAGGGTTCCAAATGGGTTCTTCCTGCAGGGCTGAGGAACTGTCTTTATGAGGAACAGGTTTGTCAGGTGTTCTCTGTAAGACTATGGGTTTAATTAAGAACCCTTTTCATCCAGAGAATCCTTTTTGAAAGAAAGAATTCTTCAAGGATTGTTCAACGTTTTAGTCAAGGGTTCCCTTTACCGTAATATAAAAGGATTCTTTGTAGAACCCCCTGTATGGATTAGATAAATCCCTTGAAATGTAAAAGAGTTCTCGGTAGAAACCTCTTGGTGGGTTCTAGATAAAATCCTTGGAATATAAAAGGGTTCTAGGGAGAACCCTCTTCATGGATTCTGGATGAAATATGAAATATGAAATATAAAGTTCTTTGTAGAACCTCCTAAGCGGGTTAGATAAATCCCTTGGAACACAAAAGCATTCTTGGTGGAACCCCCTTGGTGGGTTCTAGATGAAACCCCTGGAATATAAAAGGATTCTTGATAGAACCCCTGGGTGAGTTCTTGATTAAATCCCTGGAATATGAGCGTTAGAACCCCCTGTGTGGGTTAGATAAAACCCTTGGAATATTGGAATATTATGGTTTTTGGTAGAACCCTCTTGGTGTGTTCTCGTAAAAACCCTTGGAATACACTGTAAGAGTTCTTGGTAGAACCTCCTTGGTGTGTTCTAGATGAAACCCTTGAAATGTAAAAAGATTCTCAGCTGGGTTCTAGAAAAAAGTCTTGGAAAATAAATGGGTTCTTGGTTCTTGGAGTCTGCTCTGTAGTTTTCAAATAAACAGTAATAAATAAATAAATAACAGGAACTTTTCATGAACTGATTTCTATTTCAGGCTTAAATTAACACCTTCTGGTTAGTCAAGCCCACTTCCGCCTTAAGCCCCGCCCATTCCGCGTACAGGTACGGTTTTGGATGAAAAATGCAGCTGTAGTTTCCATCTCTTGAAGTAAGTTACAATTACACAACTGTCCAGGTCAGATTGATCATTATTGATCACTGTGGATGATAACTGTGATCAAATAACTTTTCTTTCTCTTTATTTCTGAAAGAGATCTCCATCTAGTTGACACCGAATATTTAATACATGGGTATGAAGCAGACGGCCTTGATATTTACTGAATATCATCGTCTGTTTCAGAACAGGTGTTTCAAACGCAGTATCAGCCTCCGCAGCCTCGCCATGAGTTTCTTAAACACAATGTTGTCACGAGGAGACTTTGACATCGTCCTCTCTCAGGCTCGCTGCCAATTCTTCTTCTCTCGCTCAGCGAGGGCCCGCTCAAGGGGGCCACACATTATCAATCCACTCAAAGAGGGCAGCTCCGACCGCAGGTTCTTTTCCCTCGTGCATTCGTTTTCCGTCTCCATCACCAGCCGGCCGTTTCTCGTTGTTTGAGAGGACTACACAAGAGCAACAAGTTTCGCTGCTGGTTGCCTTGTGTTTTTTGGCTGTTATTATCAGCTCTGAGGAGACTGTGGTGACGTTATCCAACAGGATCTCATGTTAAGTTTTACTCTCTGCGCTTAAGTTGTCTGTATTAAAGCACTAAGTGTTTTTTTAAAAAAACAACCAAAATGGGCTTCAGAGATAACAGCGTCAGGCACTGTGGAAATCCCCCAAAGTTTTCAGCAAAAATCCCCTGGACTCTTGCCCACAGGGAGATGCTGTAATACGACCAAATATCAGTCCCTACAGGACTTCGCAGGACTTTTTTGCGATTGTTGCAGCCTATAATTCCTGATTTCACTGCAGCTTTTCTAAACAGTTGTGATTCTTTTAGGCTTTTTTTATTTTATTTTTTTTTTTTTGCATTTTTCACTGAGAGAAATTTACTTTCTTTTTCCTGTTGTGATTTCGCAGCAAACTGAGGCAGCAGTAGAAGCAGACACATAACTGTGAGGCATGGGAGTATAGTTTAAAAAACTGTTTTAAAATTATTTGTTGCCATGTATAAAAGGACCTAAAATGAGCTCTGTAAGCCAACCAGTTTATTACTTATTTCTAAGATGTATGTGGATTTATCGGCAGAAATAGAAAATAATATACATAAGTACATTTTCTTCCTGGAGTTAGAGTTAGAAAACAATTTTCAGACACTTTTGATTTTTTTTTTTTTTTTAATCAAAACTACTTCCTGTAGTGCAGCACAGCAAACAAAGCTGTTGGTACACAGAAATAATATTACTGGGGGGAAAAGCTACATGTAACTATATGTGTGAAACAGATATGAGAATAATAAAAAGGGATGAAAAGTAGGTTTTGCTCACTTGGAAGGGGAGGGTGAGACGAGGTGTTTGCAACGTGCAAGCTCAGAGCTAGATGCCAATAAATTCTACACACTGGTCATTTAAATCAATTTTGTATGAATGATGGGTAGTGATACATATAATGGGTTGATCAGTATAAAGGATTTTTACTGTATTATGATTCCATAAATAGTTTCCAGAACTGTTCTAAAAATTGAAAATCCAACTTCACAACCTTCACCTGAGTTTCAAATCGTGTCTGGCTTTTAAATAGAATCAACCAATGTCAGATTTTACTTTTTATGATCCACTTTTGATTAAATCTTGCAGTTCAAAAGTCTCCCTGAATGCACCAAGGCTAGTTTTACTGTAATTATCATACCAGACAGCAAAAACACCAGAACGGCCCTTTAAATTTTGACCTGAAGTAAACTTGTAGGTTTGACAGAAGCAGCTCGGCACGGCTGTGAACTGCCACACAGTAACCATGGCGATGGTGGTCATTTGCAGTTGGGGGGGGGTTTAAAAGGTGCTTTTAAATATGCAAATCAGCATTAATTGCTGAGCAGAGAGACGACAAAGTGGCTTAATTAACAGGCTGGCGGGTCGGCCAATCACACGACAGAAACATCAACAGTGAGGTGACAGTGGGCGGGGCTGCGGTCAGGAACACAGACAGGTGTAAACACAATGGTTGACCTGCTGTTGTTTGTCAGGTGACCTTTGACCCCTCCGGAATAGAAGCTGCTCATTATCTCATTAGAGCTGGAGATATATTCACAGGTAAGGTCTCTTTACCACTCGCTCCAATTCTCTCTACAGAGAAACTCAACAAACAGACATTAAAACAAGGAGGAGGATTCAGACAAGTCGAGATGAAGTAAAAAATGACTTTTTAAACATTTTTATGTCACATCCACATTCATATTGTGCACCTACAGTATTTGACAACAATCTATGCCAAAAAACTATCAAAAACCCAATTTTGTACTTTAATATCAAAATCATGGAAAATCTGTCCATTTTTCATTCTGTAAAACAAAATTTAATGCATTTTTATAAAATCTAGAACCAAGAAATTTCAACCAATCATACAGGGTTTAACACTAATGTTTCGTTGTTTTCACTTGTGGGCATGTGGGTCAGAAATCAATGTATCGATGTCTACTGCGTACAACATCTCTCCAATATCCAATTTAAAGAAACGACAGATTTCATCCTCCTCCAAGTGTTTTTCTTGTTGGCAGTATCTTGTAAATTATTTTTAATTGAAAATATTGTGACTTGTAATCTAAAACAGCTTTATAAATTAGATTATACGCCTGTCTCCATGGCAATGGGATATTGAATATCTCCTCCCAGTACAACTGAAATTTGTCTGGCTTGTCCTTTAAATCGTACGACCTCAAAAAGAATCTGTACATAAAAATGTTGATCTTTTTTTTCATGGAAGGTTTTACACACCAACAGTTTCCTCCCAGTATTTCTCACTATTTTCCTCCAAGCCAAAGGCACTGCAGCTGCTGATTGATAATATCTAAATTCCGAACAGAATACTCACAAAATAATTCATATAATTAGATGTTACAATAAAACCTTAAAAAAAAAAAGCCCTTTTGAACAAATTGTTCCAAAAGATAAGTAAAAATCACCTATGTTTTGGGAATAAGTTTTCTTAATTTGTTTGTGTTTTGTTAAGCTGCAGTGTGTTGATCCCTCTGGGCCACTGTAGACAACAGCTGGAACAAGTGATTGGTTGTATTGACCTTTGTGATGAGTGATCGCAGAGACAGCTGGAGGTTACACAAAGTTGTCATACGACAGTAACGTCACTCGTCCTCGTTCACCAAACTGTTGCAGACGTGTGTTTACATGTTTGTCCTCTGTGGAGAGTTTTTAAAACGGAGAGCGGCGGCGGTGGGTGGCGGCGGCGGCGGCAGCGGCAGTGTGGTGTGAACACAGAAACACACCACAGAGGAAGAGACTTCAGATTCAAACAGCTTACTCTCTGTCCTCAACATCTGTTACCATGGCACCCATTGCAAAATATTGCCAATCAATCTGCTGGCTCCGCCCCCAACATGAAGCACACACACACACACGCACAGTAGTACTAATACACACACCCTTGAGCATTTAGTGAGCCATTTACTGTGTGTGTGTGTCTGTGTATGTGTGTGTGTGTCATCATCCTTTCTCATTAATGCAACACACACACATTAATGTGCTGCCAGCTACAGAGCCGTTATGCTTGTCTCAAATGAAATGAAACACACACAACACACGTACACACACACAACTATTTAGCATCCACTGTTATAGTGTTTGTGTGTTGTTGTCTCCATGGTAACAGTGAGGTCAACCACCAACAGAGGGCTGATTACCATCAATTATTATTTATAATTATTCAAGAAGGCTTCAGCCACCATTCAACTCCTATCTATCTATCTATCTATCTATCTATCTTCTATCTATCTATCTATCTATCTATCATCTGTCTGTCTGTCTGTCTGTCTTTGCATTTAATATCTTTGCAATGAATACACAAAATAACCCAAAATCAACACTCATGCATTGTTGAAAAAGCATCTGATAAAGGAAAAAAGGTCACACGAATATGATGTCAATAAGTGGGTGTTTATATAAAGTAATAAATAAAATACTTTTTGAAGTAAACGGCCACATTTAGCTGATCCTGCTCAGCAAGCTGCTGTAAGAATAATAAATAAGATGATAAGACTGAGTTAGCAACCTGAAGTCAGCAGCTATTAGTTTGTTTCCACAGATCGAGGAAATATATGCCTGAGAGTTTGAGCTCACATGCACCACAATGCTAATTTCCATTAGCATGTTAATGGAATTCCCATTATGTGTTAGCATTAAGCTAATGCACTTAGTGCTAGTTATTTACATAAAGAAAAAACTGATCCAATCATCAATTCAGGAACTGTAAATAAAAAGAACATGACTTTGCAATCTGACTAAAAAAGAATAAGCTAACCGAAACAGCTAATCAATCCAATATATTTTGTGATGAGAAGTGATTGTGTCGGCTAAGAAGAGCTTGCATAGTTGTGTTTTGCTGTTTTAGCACACCTACTTATATTAAATTTGAATTATATTAAAATATTACCACACCAATAAAGACTTAATCTAGCTATTTTACCACCTTTCCTGACATATAAAATATTTTAAATAAACATGCTTCCATGCTACAGTCATGAGATGTTTTGATGCTAAAACCAAATTGTGAAAAAAGAATCAAAAGATGGATTAAAGTTGAGTCCAAGGTTAGTTTTGTCATTTTTAACCACTGTGGTGAAAAAAAGTAAAACTGTCCAGAATAAATGTTTCTGTTAACCTACAACATCAACAGGTTTCATCATGGTCTATATGATGTGTGTTTGGTGCGACTTCATTCTTTTTAATGAGGACGGTGAAAGCAGAAGGTCAACAGGATTCAGGATTTTATTCTCCCTGCAGTCAAGACTTCAACATCTCCAAATATAAATCTTCTATAAATCTATAAAACTTCACATACTGTACATGCACTGCTCATAACCACCTACTCCATGTTTGTAAAGTGACCTCTTACACTAATCATTAGGTATTTACTGCAACACTCTTTACATTCTGCACAATCGTATTCTTGCTTACAACTCGCAGTATATACAACTCGTGTTTGTTGTGTGTTCTTGTTCATTGTTGCTTTTACAAATGAGAACTCATGTCTGTTCAGGTCAAACTGATCATTAATATACAAATATTTTTTCCTTTCTCTTTATTTCTCATGCAGATTAAGCATCTAATTGATATTTGTACATTTATTACCAGTGTTGGGCATCAACACATTACTTAGTACCTTTTACTGTGACATTATTACTTTACCTGGTAACAAGTAATGTAAGGATTACAATTTTCAAAACATTAAAGCTATTACAGTTACAAATCCAGGTAACAGTGTGTTACTGTTTTACACGATTTGTTTTTTTGTCTGCATGTTTGGATGAATCATCCACCTGCCTCACACCTCAACTATTTATTTTCTATATCACCTTTGAAATGATGACGAGCAGCACGAGCTTTCAGGGGGATCTATTTATTCTGTTATGTTGATGTCTGAGTGTTTTCTTTGACAGTTTACTTTGAGGATATGACAGGTTTCATTTCCACGTGTGGAGTCACGTCACTGCAGCAAATATTGTTAATATTAAAACAGAAAAAACTGCAGTTATAAACTTGACAGGACAGAAGAAACTCTGCAAAGGAAACAATTAAATAACTCTGGAGCGCAACAAAGCCACCAATCCATGTTTGTTACAAAAGTAATATTGTAATATAACCAGTAATGTAACTGATTACTTTTGATTCCAAGTCATAAGATAAGTGGTTTTATTACTTTTTAAGGAGTAGTAAGTAAAAAGTAACTTATTGCAGGTCATGA
Source organism: Lutjanus argentimaculatus (assembly GCA_034769285.1). Classification (NCBI taxonomy): domain Eukaryota; kingdom Metazoa; phylum Chordata; class Actinopteri; order Lutjaniformes; family Lutjanidae; genus Lutjanus; species Lutjanus argentimaculatus. Next base: position 1,614,277 of record JAWZSL010000040.1, on the reverse strand, counting down.
TTAACTTGCCTAACACTGTTTATTATAAATATAAGTTAAAGAAACAGACAGCTTTGATATTTACTGACTTTTATTGACTGTTTCAAACGCCCTCACTGTGAAGTTCTGTAAACTGTAAGCTGTCAACTAAATTATGTATCTGTACTGTGATGAAACACATCATTGCTGGTGTTTATATTGGTATTTCTTGTGAAATTTTATTTTAAAAAAATTGTTCTATTAGGTGGGCATCTGAAGAGGCACTGCATCACATTTTCTCCACTTGAGAAGCACCTCAGAGGGCCTTTTTTCATCTTATCTCCGCTGGAAGCTCAACCTACAGAGGGCACAACATCAAGTTTTCTAGCAATTTACAATTTCACTTAGCCGACACTTTTATCTAAAGCTATGAACATCTGAGAGCTGATAAAAACAACCAAGGATCTAGTCAGAGAGAAACAACACGAGTAAGTGTCATGAAACAAAGCATCACATCGTGTTTTCTCCACTGGAAGGACATCTTAGAGGGCACTAAATCACCTTTTCTTCACCAAAAGCTCACCCTAGAGGGCATTACATTAAGTTTTCTCCACTAGAAAGGCACCTTAAATGGCATAATGTCATGTTTTCTCCACTGGAAGGACACCTTAGAGACACAACATGACATTTTCTTCCCTGGGTTGGCACCCTAGAGGTCCCTGCATCACATTAACCTCATGATTTAATAGATGTTGTACTGAATGAGAGAGCTCTTTATCACATTTTCTCCACTGAAAAGGCGCCTTAGAGGGCACAACATTGTGTTTTGTCCAGTGGAAGGGCATAGAGCCCCCCCCCCTTTTCATGTTTTGTCCACTGAAAAGACATCTTAGAGGGCAATAAATTATATTTTTTCATTGAAAGGTCACCTTAGAGGGCACTACATCAACTTTTCCCCACTGGAAGGACATGTTAGAGGCACTACTCTAGAGAGCTCTTTATCACATTTTCTCTACTAGAAAGGCACCTTAGAAGGCACTGTATCACTTTTCTCCACTCCAAGGGCACCCATTAGTGCACTGCATTACTATCTTACAGTAACAGAAAGCATTTATGACAGGATGCACCATGACACAGAGATTTGTGGAGAAAGGTGAGTCTGTAAATGGGGCTTTAACTTTGAACCGCACCATCTGTGGCACAGACAGTATCAAGGATGGCAGCCGTGGTGGAGATAAAAACTGATTTTTCTGATATTATTACTATCTGTCTCTGTGAGTGAATGTGAAGAAAAGCAGCCAAACTGTTATTCATGCTCAATTTCATTTGAATCCATTATTGATGAATAGTAACTGACCAATGCCAGGACCTGAACACTCATGAATAACTGAGAGCTCTCTTGAGACATTTTGTATTTACACTGAGACCAGGATCCTCGAGAGCATCCTTGATCCCACTTTACAGCTGTGGTGTTTTTTTTAAATAAAGAAACCTCATTTTCTGCTTTACCTTCAGCGAAATGCTTCACCAGACTCACGTATTTAACGGCACTAAATGAAATTATTTCAGCCCTCGTCTTATAGTCATGTGGGAATGAACTGTATTCACTGCAGATCAATAACCATCATGTTAGAAAATACTATCCATCAAGTGTTCTTCTTCACTCAGTGCTCGCGTCATGTTGTTATTGTTGTTCCTTCTGCCATGAAATCATTTTCGCTGTTAAAGCTGCACAGTCTGGAAATGTGACTGCATGCTGGAGAGGCTTTTATTTCAGATTTAAGACCAAATGTATTGAGATACTGGACCAAATTTCAGCCTCTTTTCAAGGCTTGGAGTGTTTTTTAAATGTCTACATTATTAAAGCGGTATAGATTTTTCTCACGTCTGAGCTCTTTTTGAGGCCTGGTCGTGTCCCTGAGATGATGTTTAGTACGACTCACAATATAAAAGTGCTGACCCTTCTTTTCATGGAGCAGAATCAAAATCATCCAGCAAATTATGGGACAAATTGATCTTTGCTGTGGAGATATTTATTCGGTTTAGGTACAACATAACAGCTTGGGAAAAGATCACCAGGCTTTACAGAGCTGTACGGTGAGTTTCAGATTGTTTCTTAACTGTCCGGCCACAACTTTACTGCTTTGTTTCACTCTCAGCACTCTCATAGTGTCATTTTCAGAGAAAAAGCTGAAAACAGAGCTAAAAGAGCATGAATATTGGGTTTACGTTCATCAGGTGACACAAACACAACTACAATGAATGGTCACATTGCTCTGAATCTGCTGGATGAGGAAATAAGAAGCTGTTTTCTAAAGGCCTTTACACACCAACAGTGGCATTAATAAACAACGTGAAATTCAGAATATTTACAAATATAAAAAGAAGGAAAATAATACATGTGGGTACAACCAAAACTGAGAAAGAGAGGAAAACTTATTGAGTTCCACAGCTGAATAATTTTAGCAGCTAGCAGCAGCTAGCTGAAGGTAAGATGTCTTATATGATCTGTAAATAGTTCCAGCTGGGTGCATTTGGTTCGTTCAACAGGATGGAGGGTTTGTCCAGCTGGAAGTCTAAACAAAGCTGTTTTCTGTACGCTGTTGAAGCATGAAAAACACATCATCATCATCATACTAAAGCTCATTCCTCTCCACGTATTGTCTTTGAAATTGTTGTCTCTGTGTGTTTTTTCCCCTTTCATCCCCCTTTATTTTCCTCTTTCTGTGAAACAAACACAATCAAGCGATTCACCATGTTGAATATTTTGAATGTGACGTCAACAACATGCAGTTTGATTGGTCGAATGTGTTCATGTTGGAAACAAACCTCTGCAGAATCTGCAGAATATTTTCTGCAAGTTTCTCCGATTTCTGGATCAACAGTGATGGATTTAGAATTCTGTGTATGATTTAATGTATGCTGCACTGAATGTCAATTTGTTTCTTTACCTTATTTTACTTAATCATAAAGTTAACGAGATGAGCTGTTATGTTTGTTGTGTTTATGTGGTTGTTGTGTGTATAAGTGTGAATTGTGTGTATACGTGTGGACCCCAGGAAGAATAACCGGTGCTTATTCTGGTGCTAATGGAGATCCTAATAAAGACATGAAATCATAACTCCTGCTGACAAGCCCATTACCTGTGATGATGTGATGATGATGATGATGATGATGACGATGATGATGATGATGAAGTGACAGTGACAATGAAGGTGCAGTAGTTTGTATTTGTGGTGTTGACCTTTGCTCGGTGATGTCGAGGTCCAGAATTATTGAGGTGAGTCATGTTGATGATTAAATTAATAATGGCTATGTTGCTAGGTGATGTTGACAATAATCGATGTCCATTATTATTTATAGGCCCTGTGGGGTCACAGTGGACAGTTACAGTCTGCTGCAGAGGAGCTGAGACGCTTCACTGTGCTCTGTGAGCCACCCCGTCCATGTGTTTATGTCAATGTATGTTTCTATTTATACTGTATGTTTTTTAAAATATGTTTTTATGCTCTCCGGAGCACAAACTGCCTACTTTGGACAAATATTAAATTGAATTTTATTACACTGACAGCTGGAGGTCTGTGTCAATCGAATATCGAGAAAGAAAAGAAACAAGTCGTGTGCACAGTTCAGGGTTGGAGGTGATGGCAGCTGAAACACATAATTAGAAAAAAATAAACAGTTTGTTTGTGTGTTTTGTCTGTGACAATGGTCGACAGGTGTGCACAATAGGCTTGACCTCAGACAGTCAAGACAGGTGCAACTGTAATGAAAAATACACACAAATACCACAATGAGTGATACGCACTGTAGAAAAGTATGACATTATTAATTTTCATTTATTATTTCTGATGTGTATTGTTTCCTGTAAATATTTTTCATTAATTTTGGACCCACAGGAGGCCTGTATGACATGTTGCTCTTCCATAGAGCCACTACGCTGGATGTACACTAAAGAAATAGTTTGATATTTTGGGAAACGTGTGTATTTTCCTTCTTGATGAGACTTCAACTCAATCTCTTCAGTCTGCCTACAAATAACACAACTTAACATTTTTAAACTGTGTGCAGCACCTACGCCTGAAGGCTCATTTATCCTCCCTTTATGTACATAAACAGATAAGTCTGTTTCAAATGACGTAACCATCACTGCCCACATATTTCCATGCTTCCTTTATGTTGGCATTGAGTTTAAGCAATACATCCACAAGAGGGCGCCGCTCAGAGTCACTTCCCCCTCCCCAACGACCGGTACTGCTCTGTTTGGTCCATATCCATAAGCTTTAAGAAAACCTGCAGAAATCAGACAAAATAAATGCAGAATACAGACAGAAGGCTCTTTACATACTACTTATTGAAACTACATCCAGCAGCTGGTTAGCTTAGCTTAGCATAAAGACTGGAAACAGCTAGCCTGGCTCAGCCCAAAGATAAAAACATCCACATGTTAAGCTCACTAATTAAAACATTATATCTCATTTGTTTAATCTGTGCAAAGACAGATGTGTAAAAATAACAATTAGCCATGTTAAGGCGGCCATATGCTGGCTAGTAACCAGTTACTCCCTGGAGTCTCCACTGGTTGCCTGGCAACCAAGAAATAGTTGCAAGAAAAATTGTTGCTGATTAAGGTTTTACTGAAAAGATAAATGTTGAGGAGCAGCAGGAAGCCTTAAATACTGAGATGTAGATGTTTGTTTTTTCCCTCCGTTCAGTCACCTGTCAATCAACAGGATCCAGTCATGTGATCTGAGCTTCAGCTGTGGGCGGGACTTCACTTTGATTTAAACATTTAGATCACAGAATATATCTTTAACACACTGATGCTGCAGTAAAATCCAGATAAAGAGGGAACACACACACACACACACAAAACACACACACACAACATTTCTGGAAGCCATTTTGTTTCTGGGCTGCCGCTAAACATATGGCTGTCAGGATGACTGACAGCTCTGTGTGAGGTGGATTGAGGCATCAGGTGACAAACTGACAGTGTGTGTGTGTGTGTGTGTGTGTGTGTGTTTTGTGTGTGTGATACCATCAACAAATCAACAAGTGTAATCCTGTCAGGAGTTGACATGTCAAGATGCACTGACAGCCAGCGTGACACACTGATGTGCTGTGGTCTGTGTGTGTGTGTGTGTGGTTACACCATGCAGCTGAATCTGTACTTTTCTTGGAGGACAGAAGATTTGCTGTTGTTCACCTGCAGAAAAACTGAGAACCAGAAACATGAAAAAATACTGACACAAGACCTCATCTCCCAGAATTCTCAGCACCAGGCTGCTGCCATGTTCACATCATGTGTGATCAAAGTTTTAGGAAAGATTCCAAGATGACTCAAGACAGCTGTATGATTGCAGAGTTGGTTGTGTGAGAATTAATACTTTACATTGACAATATAACTTTATCACCACCTTGAGTGACACTTCGGCTGACACGAGGCAGCCATGTTTGTTTCCTCTTTAAGGCACTTTTTTTTTATCTGTCTGAACAAATTAGTGTTTCTGGAGTTTTCTTTCCATATTTCTAATACAAATCAGCCCCACTAAAGTAACAGGAATAAGAAGCTGAAACCCTCATGATTTGAACAATGAAACTACAGCTCCCATGAAAAAACTACAAATGTGTACCATACTTATGTTTTGTCCATATCCATAAAACTCAAACACTCTCTTCTAAACATTGTTTTCCAGCTTTCTCGTTATAATCTCAGCTGTAACTCTAAAAACACTTTGCTCCTTGTTATTACAGACGCGTCTGAACTAACTCGAGCCCTCAACTCGTTCATAGACTCGCTTCTTTTGTCTGGAGTTTTGGTGTTAAACTCACTCATTTCTCCATCTGATGTGAAATGGTGTTTGTTAAAGTCAACTAAAAAACAAAAATATTGACAAAACAATATTAAATCTTTTTCAAGAAACTATAAGAAATGAGCTACACAACATATTGTTAAGAAAGGATCTGTTCCAAGGCTGTATTTTACAGCGCCGGCAAGTGGTAACATGGTAATTACAGGAAGTCCCACATGACATTAATGTAAAATTATGACATGTTTATGTTGTGTTTATGTCACGCAAGAACGTGGAGTCAAGATGCAGTTGTTTGAAAACAGCTCATGGAGCCAAGAAAGATATTTTCAAACCCTTAGTCCACGACTGTAGAATTTATTGTCCAAAAAACTGAGACAGAGTATCTTATAGGATAGTTTACCAGCCAAAAGCAAGCAGAGTTGAACTTTTATCAGTGTTTGGTCTGTCCAAAAAATAATAATGTTCTGTAGTAAGCACAGTACCACCTGACAGCCGAGATAATATAGAAAAAACTGTTGTATGTAGTATCTGCCATTGCAAGGTGAGCTGAAATGTCTTCTGTTCTATTTATTGTCCTAAAACAAACAGTATTTCCTGCAGTATTTACAGCTACAAAGTTTAACTTCCTAAGTCAAGAAGACCTCAATAGTTTGTTGCAGTTACTGTCAAAAATCAGAGCAGTTATCCATACCCTCCAAAAGCTGAGACAATTATCTATAACCTCCAAAGACTAAGAAATTATACATACCCTCCAAAAACTGAGACAATGTAGTTTACAATCCAGAAGTGTTTTTGTATTTTTTGTTGCATATAGACAACCATCTGAAAGCCAAGTGCATCTGTGGTTTTTTTTTGGAGGATTTACTGTCCAGAAACTGAGCTAAACTGTATTTCCCGTCTATTTTTCATCTAAAATGTGAGCTGAAATCTACCTTCTTTTGTCCTAAAGCGGGACCAAACAGTATCACTGTGGTATTTATAGTCTGAACAATGAGCTGAGAGGTATTTTACTCACAGGAAACTGCCTTTTACCATCCCTCCCAGATGCCTTGAATGCAGCATGAGCCACAGCTGGTTGAGGTGTGAGGGGGGCATGATGGGAGATGGAGGCCTCTCTGCCTGCGGCCATGTTAGAGCACAGGTCTGTAGTCCGATTCCCACGGGCGCTCATTAGAGGGCCGCCACTCAGAAAACACACCTGCCGGCAGCCAATGAGATGGTGCCCTGCAACCCACACAGGTCCCGCCTACACACGAACCAACGCTAACACGCTCGCTAACACTGCTAAAACACACACACACACACACACCTTCGGGTCTGCTCAGAGTTCAGCCTCCTGGTGCTAATCTGGTTTGTCAGCGAGGTAAGAAAATAAAATCAAACTATTACAGACAGACAGGACCATCTTCATCTGTAATGGAGGAGAGTCTTCCTCAGTGCAGGTCAGGAACCAGCCATCAGACATAATGGAACAGCTCAGCGTCTGTCTGCACAAAGCTACAGTATATCTTAATTTTCTGTCTTCTGCTGCTGCGGCTGCAAGTCCATCATGGATGATTAGAACAGAAAACTGCATCAAAAGTGGAGAAAATACACGTTTACACTATTCTAATGATCATACGCGAGAAATTATCATTCAAGTGATAGAGACTTTTCTAGAAAGCAACTGACTAATGCAGAACTACCACGTTCTCACTCCCAGTGGTTTCACTTCACACTGTGTCGCTCTACATACTCCTCTAGCGTCATGTCTGTGAAGATTCTCAGTCATCATTGTATTTGTAGCAAAGGTTGTCTTCAAGAACTCTACTGAGTCCAGTTGCCTACGACCCTCTAGTGTCACTACATGGTTAAGTTAGCAATAATAATTATGCAACATCAAGGTAGACTTTCAAAATAAGGCACAAAAACTACTTGGTTAGGTTGAGGAAAAGCTCGTAGCTTGGGTTAAAATAAGTTGTTAGTTTAACTCCCTCGAAGTTCAAGCATCTCGTGGTCTTGTTCTTGAGTGAGGGGACAGTGGAGTGTGAGATAGGCTGGAGAATGACCAAAAGAGAGCTGAGCCAGAAGGCAAAGCTCTTCTTACTCTCACCTTTTGTCATGAACAGTGGCCGAAAGATCAAGATCGTGGATGCAAGCAGGCTGAAATGGGTTTTCTCAGATGGGTGGCTGGCATCTCCCTTCAGGATTAGGTGAGAAGCTCAGTCATCTGCGAGGAACTCAGAGTAGAGCCGCTGCTCCTTTGCGTAGAAACAAGCCAGATGAGGTGGTTCGGGCATCTTATAAAGATGCCACCTGGTTGCCTCCCTATGGAGGTGTTCCAGGCACGTCCAGCTGAGAGGAGGCCAGGAAGTCTGGGGCCCCCTGCTGGAGCTGTTACCTCCGCAACCCGACTTCAGACAGGCGGTTGAAGATGGATGGATGTTGTTAGTTACATGGGCTACATAATGTAACTCACATCTCTCTCTGTCTCACACTCGTCTCATGTTTCATTTGCACTTTACACATGTAACTCATGGACTGTATAAGAAAAGTGGACAGAACCAACATGATGTCACCTCTTGACACCATTTTGAAGCCTCGAGTTTGCCGTTGTGGCTGCCACAGTCTTGGTTGTGCATGAACTTGGTTGTGTGGAACTTTTGGCCGCAGACAGACACAGTGACTGTACGCAGCTTTTTGAACTCAAAGTACACCAAAGTACTTTTCAGAAGTGTCTCAGCAGTGGCTCTCCGCTTTGCTCCACTTCAAATACGTGGCGAGTCTATTTGTAACACAACAGGCTGCACAGAGTTGAACATGTACTGAGATCAGTACTGAATTGTCTCTGTCAGTGAGATGCACACCTCCAGCGGTTATGTTCAACCACACCTCTACTCAACCCTGCACACGTTTCAGCTGCCAGGTTTTGTGTGTGAATGCAGCCAAAAGTGAACATTCCTAAGTTTGCTCTGCCTGTTTGTACCAAACAGACGCAGGCAGCTCGTGACAGAGAGAGAGAGACGGAGACAGCAAAGCAACCTGAGCGCTACGTCCCAACCACAAAACCCATGTGTTGTCTGCTGGGGGCAACACACCACTGTCAAACAGGCTGGAAAACATCCAGAAGACAGAAAATAAGAAAATCTAGTGGGTCATAAGAGATGATTGATGGGGATTATTCTCAGGAGTCCATAGTTTTATGTTTTTTTTAGGGAAAATCCAACATAGTTTACCTTTAACTGTCTCATCATGTCTTTTTTACTTTTGCTATTTTGCTAAAAGAAACATGTTAATGAGTCAGCTTCACAACAAAGCTGCAAAGTGAATTTTCACCTGGTTTATCCGTGTTAATAAAACACTGTTCGAGTGTTTTGACAGTCGCAGCAGAAAAAGTCTGTGCAGATGTTGAGAGCAGTGAACATCTCAGCTGCTGCATGTGGAGTGTGTCTGACTGATCTCTTTTTCCTTTTCAATCTACAAAAACAGTTGTTGGTTGTTGTTTTTTTTGCTCAAGTTGAAACATTTTCAGTTTCCATGCATTTGTTTTCAGTTTGTGTTGCACTGAGCGAGTGTTTGTGTCCTTTCGCACCATCGCTGTGACTTCATATACAATCGTGCCGCCTTTAAATTCAGCCTGTAGGTCTAACAGTCACCTAAAATTCCACCTTTACAGGTTTAGAGGTTGGTATCATATTTTCTTTGGTTTTTTACTCCAGAACCAGGCTGCCTTTTCCCTCCTCTCCAGTCTTTATGTGATCTGCCCACGTCCTGACTCACTCTCAGAAATATTTATATTTCAGGAGCATCTCTGTCACTTTCCACCTCTGTCTGATGAGGGGCGGGGCCGCAGGCTCTTATTTTGGGAGGAAAAATGATGATGATATCCTGTCGGAGAGGAAAATTGTAAGTGTGATGAGGGAAGAGGAGAGTGAATGTGAGGGAAATGGCGAGAGAGGGAGGGAGGAGGTGATGGAGGGAGGAGAGGTCAGAACTCCTTTCATCTCTCCATCTCGACTTCAAAGGCGACATCGATGCTGCTTTGATTCCATCAGCACCTCCTGTCTGAGGAGGAAGAGGAGGAGGGAGGAAGGAAAAACAGGTGGAAGAGGCTGACTGTGTCCACATATTGATTCTAAATGTGTGTCTATATTCTTCTGTATATATTCTGTAACTATAGTTTGTTTTTAATTCATGATTACCGATAGTAGAGAAAAAGACCAAATACAGACCCAGTCAACACTGGCAGTTAACAACAAAATATGTCACCATTATATGTTGTAAGACTCGATGTAAGTCAAAACACTACTTTAAAATATACTTTAAATGCTTTAAAAAATAAATTAAACAATAAATCCTCCTGTAGCTGTGATATTGAGATGATATTTCTTTTCTTTTGTGGTAATTATGTTGCATAACATGATCAGAGCTGAGAGTCCTGGGTATTCAGACCAAAAATAAAAATGGCACTATGTGTTAAAAGATGCAAGAGTAGACCTGCCAACTGTGAAGAAAGTCTTGGAGAACCACCTTATACTGATTTTTGTTTTTTGTTTTTTTTAGCTTGTGTACACGTGTGCGACATTACATAGTATATTTGCAATAGCCAACTCATTCAATGTCCCAAATCCTGTTTGTTTGTGTTGATCGTAGAGACATTTTCTTATGTTTGGTCCATACAACATGGCGTCTGCTGTCTAAAAAATGTGTACAATGATTCGGTTCGGTTCACATGGACAATATAATGTATTTGACTGTTACGTGCAGTGGCCTGCTCTCTCTCTCTGTCTCTCTGTCAGGTTTGTCCCCCTCCTCCCTCTGCCTGGTGCACACCTGAGTGCAATTGCCACTCAGGTAGAGGGAGGAGGAGGGGATAAGAGGGACAGGGAGAGTAGAGACAGGGCGCAGCACATGGCACACAGACACCGGCATAGAGGGTGAGGAGTTTTTCCCTTTCCTCCTCTTTTTCCCTTTTCCCCAAGCAGGTTTTTCCCCCACGCTCATTTAGGGGGCTGGGGTTTTGTTGTGTTAGTTTGTTGTTTTAGTTTGGGCTGGAGATTACCGGTAGTTACTTTATTCGTCTTGTTTATTTTAGGTTCAGTTCTTTTTTTCAGGTAGTTTAGGGGGAGACGCTGGGAGCGACGACCCACTGCGTGGTTGGCCCAGTGTCTTCCCTCCTTTTGTTCTTTTCAGCCGGGGTCTCCAGTCCCTTTTGTTTCCTCCTTGGTTTTGTGTTTTTGTTTAATACTTTTTTGGTTGCGCAAATAAAGCTTGTGGGTAAACTGTTACCTCTTGGTGTGGCGTCCTCTTTATATGTTGCAGCCTCCTGCCCCTGTTTGAGCCGTGATTTCTTTGTTTGTATGGAGGCCGTAACATTGACCAACATAAATAACTGGAGACCAAGCAAGCTAGCATGCAAATGAAAAATGTATGCTAACTTTAACTCAGCTCACACTCTCATTCCCCCCATATGTCTGTTTACCTTTGCAACAGTTAAAGTCCACATGAAACAGAAGTCACAGTGTTTATTGTTTCCACATATTTATGTATTTCCTGTAAAAACAGGCAGCTTCGCTATAGGAACATGTCACAGTAGCCAATAGCGCTGCATGAGTGTTAACGCAACACCCCACAAGCCATACAGCCACAGCCAGTGGTCCGTTTACCAGCTGACTCTTCCTGGACTTGGAACTCCCAGTGAACACAATGAGACTGGGACAGAACACCACCTCAGAGACCGATGGAGGTTTGACAAAAGGGGATTCAGTACAAAGGTGGTGTTCTCATCAGGTTTGGCCCCTGGCTGAGTCAACTATCTTAGCTGCACGGCTAAGTGAGGTAACCTCAGATGCTCTGACCCACTGAAGCTGAGCAGCTGGAAAGTATTTTCTCCAAAATATACAGTTTCACCCCAATCAGAGGTATTAAGTTGTGTTTTTGTACAATAATGTTAATCAGTGAGACCCGGCCCATCATATGCCTCATGCATAATCTGCTGTCACAGACACCACATTCCCCAAAGTAAACAAACGCTACCCAGTGGCCTGTAACCATGGTAACCAGGGTATTTTGGTGAAGCAAAACAAGGTGTGAGGTGGTGAAAATCTTGTAAGACACACTGATGTACCATACTGTTGCTAACAAGCTAATTAACAAAGCTAAGCCTCAGCAATGCAGGGCTAAAAGTTGAAGACTGATCAACAGGTGGATGTCATGATATGATTGGTTGAAACTGGTTGGTTTCTGGCTTACCTAAACATTTGTCAAATTTTGTTTTACAGGAAGAAAAAATGAAAACATTCTCCATGTTTTTGATATGTATTGGGGCACATATTATAAAATGTGTGTGCAATATGACCGGGGATGTGATTTTAAAAAGTTAAAAAGACAATTTTCGTTTAATCTCAGCTTCAAAAGAACTGTCTTCACCTATGAGTGAGGATTTGTAGATGAAGGCAAGAGGAACAAATGGCATTATGATTGGTAGAACTCTTCTTCAGGCCAGACACTTGTTGACACACTGCTGCTGCCTCTGGCTGTTAGACTTACTTACACCTGCTTTTTGTACATGTTAGAGTGACAAATAATACCAGCGTATCTGATGCAACAATCCGTTTCTGCTTCACAAAATTCGTCCAGGTTGGCACGTCTGCAAGATGCTCACTAGATGTTGAATTCTAATTTGGGAACAGATCCAAGAGTTTGAAGGTTTAAAACACCACACAGTATTTTATCACTCTATAAAAAAGACAGGATTTTATAACCCAAGAACACAATCATTTTACTCTTCAGTGTCGACTTCATATTGAGGATGTAATCATGTAGAAAACAGCATTTAAGTTACCAAGAATGAACATTTAAACATATTAAACTGACCTTTTTTTATATTCTCATTTTTAATTAAGAAATGTGAAAAATCTGGGAGGTGGATTATTACATCTTTGTGTTATATAACTTGAAATTGCATATTTTTGTATTCATTCAACCTTTTACACACAATGTTAAGCAACAGAAAAGTTTTACCATTTGCATTCCTGCAATTTTTCCTATTATATCTCCATATTGATTCTCAGTTCAGATCCATCTTGCTGCATGTACACATGTTAATATTGATGAAAAACAAGCTCTAATTATCTTCTGACTGACGTGATTAAAGGAAGGACAAAAAGTTTTGCATCTTAATCAAGGCCGTTTGTTCAGAAAGCTGCCATTCCTCCTACCTGCTCTCTGCTTTCATTTCACTTCATTTCATAAAAGCTAATTATCAAAAACATTCCACAGTCTGAAATGTAAAACAAAGACGTGCATGGAGGACTTTTACCTCAGTCCTTGAAAGAGTGAAAAATTAAAGTTTTTCAGTTGAAGTAGATGATTCAGATACATATGACGTCTGCTAAATTAAACTTTGTATGTGTAACTCTCTGACTTTAATATATATATTTATTCTTAAATTATACGGCAGGTACATCATATAAATATATATTTATATATTCATGTACAAAACCTTACCCTTAACTTGTAAATCCAACTCAGTTCTCTGTGTAAAGGTTTTCTGTCTTTGCTGAACCATAAAATATATATTCATCTACAGAAGCTTTACTGTTAAAGGTTCAGTGTGTGAGACTTTCTGTTTGAATCATTTCAAAAATTATAAACACACTTCAGAAGGAACTTTACCATGATTTGTCCACTAGAAGAGCACTGAAGAGGACACTTAACAGATTTTGTCAATGAGAAGGTCACCCTCAAGGGCACTTTGTCATGTGTTATCTACTATAGACCCTTTTACAGCTGACGTCATCGAAGAGCTGCGCGCGCATTTTGTCAACAGAAGTATCGTCTCCTCCAGTCATCCAGACCAGTTATCAAGCTGCAAAGGTTGAATTAAACGTTTTACCAGCACCAAAATCACCAAAACATTTGTTTATTGAGTATATGATGCTTCAGAATTGATATTCCAGTGGTCGATATAAGTTGCTTAAACTTCTGAAAAATTGTGACTGTTTCAGAGCGATTGGTGGCGTCTATGGCTGCAAGTTATTAAACGTGTTGATTAGACTGAGAACACGATTAAAACTGCTCGTGTTTGCAGCGGCTCATTGACAAGCTGCTGTGGTCCGCCGTGCTTCTGTTACCAAGATGCACGCGCAGCTTTCTCATTGTTTACCAACTCTAAAAGGGTCTATAGAGGCATCTAATAGGGCACTTTTGCATCATTTTTTTTCAAATGGGGGGCACCAGGCAGGGCAATCATCCTTAAACCCAACCCACCTGCCCCCTTGTGTCCACCACTGCTCTATGTTGACTTTTTGGTTCACACAGGGTTACAGCCACCGCCGTGCCCACCTCGGGTGTGATGCTTTTGCCATGTAGTTTCATTGTGTTTATTTCAGTGTGTGATATCCGGTCCCTGGTTGGCTCCAGCTGAAGGGGGGTGGGATCTCAACTACCAGCCCCTGCACTATTCTGGTCTGCTGATTGGCGTCGACTTCCACCCGTCCACCAATCGCTGGGATGCAGCCGGGCCGACGCTATATAAGAGTGACAAGGATGACGTTCGAGGCAGCTGACATGGCAGACGGCAGCTCGCCACGTGTCTCTTGATTTTGCACGTATTGTGATTTGTTCTGTGTTATACGAGGCACTTAGGTTAGGTGTGATTTGGGACTGGGCCAGGAGTAAGCTTTAAAAACTGATAAAGTTTCCACACACCGGGTAGTTTTAAGACTGTGAGGTACACTAGGCATAGGGGTGCTGTCTCCCTCTGTATTTAAGTTTTAAGTACGGTAGGATAGAGTTTTGTTTTGTTTTATTTTACTAGTTTGGGTTATATTGAAACTTTAAGCTCTGCTTTAGTGAGTCCTCCTTCTGTTATATTTATTTATTGTGTTGTGTTGAGCAGCACCCGCCGGCCCCGTTGCCCGATTAGCTTTGTTTCCCCTCGTTTGCTTGTTTGTCAATTATCCAGCTTTGTGTTAATAAATAACTTTACTTTACCAATTACAACTGATTTATGTTCCTTCCCTTTTTTCCATCACGAGCTAAGGGTCGTAACACGGGGCTAAAAAAAAACACTTCTTCTGGGCAACTAGGTGCTGGTGATTTCTCTTCTCCAGCTGTTTGTAGGGGCGTTGGGGGTGGGGGGGAGTTGGCTAGCTTCCTGTTTCTTTCAGTTTGTGAGGTCAGTTAGTGTAATTTAGTTTCTTTGTTAGGTTTTATTTGTTAGACCTTCCTACTTTGTTTGTTATTTTGGCCTCTGGTCATCCTGAAGTCCATCCTCAGCTCCATCTTCTCACTGTAAATAAACATCTGTTGTTAAAAATCTGTGTTTGTGGCTGCCTGGTATTCAGGGAAGAAGAGCCTCTCCCCCGTCCTTGAGTTGAATCAGTACGTCTGAGTCTTTTTTTACCCAGGCAGCTGTACTTCTTGTTCTGACTGGAATATTTCTGGTTTCTTTTTTATGCTGTAGTGTTTTTTCTTTTCAGTGAGACAGCACAGTCTCTTCAATCTGTGTACAATCTGTGTGCAGTTCATATGTCAAGGTCCAATTTAGTGTGCGTGTGATACACAAATCCTCCCATTAAAAAATGTCAGGTGTCTTCAAATAAAGAGAGAGAACGTCTGCATATGGAGCAGGTGGGGGGATGGAACCACAGGACTCACTCGGGTTCTTGTTCCACATGAAACCAAATGCCAACATTATTTAAAGTTCTAAGTTACAGAACATTATGACATGTTATGACTTGTGTTGTGACTTACTTCACTCCCCTCCTAGAAATAAGAGTTCCAAAAAGGTTCTTCCTGAAGGGCTGAGGTTCTACACAGAACCCTTTGCTTCAGAAATAACATATTTTTGAAGGAGTTCCACAAGTGGTCAAGGGTTCTTTGTCAGATCAAGCATTCCATAAAATAAGAAAGAATCCTTGAAGAACTCTTTCCTCAAGGGTTCATCAGGATTCTGTGTTCAGTTATATAAAAGGTTCTCGGTAAAACTTCTTGGGTGGGTTCTAGATAGAACCCTTTGAATATTACAGAGTCCGTGTTAGAACCTTCGAGGTATGTTCTGGATATTACCCATGGAATATAGAAAGGTTTTCTTTAGAACACCCTGGGTGGATTCTAGATAGAACCCATATAATATAGAAGGGTCCTTGGTAGAACACCGTGGATGGGTTCTTGTTAGCACCCTTTGAAGGCAGAAGAACGTTTATGGCTAGAACCCCCAGAAGAGGGTTCTGAGTGGAACCATTACACCATAGGAGGATTTTCTGTAGATTGTCACAGGTGGTTCTCAGTAAAACACTTTATGGTTCTAAGTAGAACTCTCTGAAAGGGTTCAAGTGGAACCTTTATAAAAAGGTTCTACCAGGAGACCAAAAGGGCCGAAGAACACTTTATGGTTCTAGTGAGCACCTTCATTTCTTCAAGTCTACGCCAGATAAACATTTTAATCCAAACTGTGATCTTTCATTAAACCTAAAACTGTCACCGTTTCTCGGTATTAAACGCATTTATTTTTGTTACCATGACGACGGAGGTCACCTGACTATGGCCCTGCCCTCCACAGACGTTAATGGGATTTGTTTACACCTACACACAAAATTCATTTGATTTGTTCACAGACTGAGAGGAGCGGGTTGTACTGCTCAACAGCGATCGAGACTTAAAAACTAATAAACTTTTTTCCCATCCAATAATTTTTCAAACTCTACAACAGAGTTAATATGGAACCAGATCAATGAGTCAGAGCCAATAAAACTGTTTCAGTGATCGTCCCCACATGAATAACAGCCAGTAAAAGGACTCGCACCACACTGTACTGTAAGTAGTTACAGTAAAAGTACTCAATTAAGTAAAAATGTCCCCTGTGACTGTTGTTCTCTTCTGTCTGATCTCTTTAGATCAGATTATGAGTCACACATGCAGCAGGATTTTACTGCTGCAGTTTGTTGAGGTGGAGCTCATTTTGAACTAGTTTGTATCAGACTGCAACTATTAGAGTTCAGTGAAAGGAGAACCAAGAAATGCAGACATACAAGGGCGAATGAACAAAAGATGAGCTTAAAGTGCTTAATGCAGGCAAACAAACTAAAGGCGGCTGAAGTACAAATCAAACAAACTCCAACAAAACTTGAAAACAAGACTCGAAAAAGTAAAATCTAGAACAAAAAAAAAAAGGAACATGGATAAGACAGGACATGGAGCAGATACAGGAACACCAGAATCAACCTGACAACTGAAAGAGGGACCACAAACTGACTAAATACACACACATGGGCTGATGAAGGGAAACAATCAGGGAACAAAAAGGCAGGAAAACAGACAAAGACAGGAAGTAAAGACACAGAAACAAAGGGTGAGGCAAGAACTACAAAATAAAACTGACTACGACAAAACCCAAACCATGACAGCAACCAATGATTAGTTTCATGATGGATTGATCTGCTGAGTATTTTCTCCATTAACCAATTGATTGGTTTGTAAACATTTTGCCATGGCAACGGATGTTCATGGAGGATGCAGCAGCCAGTCGCTCCTTCAAACTTGGCAACTTTTCTCTTTTCATGTGTAGTTTTCCTCCACTGCTGATGTGCGTTTCGGAAATAAAGACGAGAAAGAGTACTGGAAATGGTAATTTTACTGAAAGTAGTCATTTTTTTCTCATTTTAAGTCGAAGTTTAATCGTCTTTATTCAACAAATTGCTGCTGCATCAATTGATTATATATCCACAAATACACTTTTATTGGCTAAATTCTAAATGGCAAATAATTGATCATCAATCATTAACATCCTTACTCCAATCATGTGCCACCGCAGCATTTTGTTTTGTTTTTTGTTTGTATGTCTTTCTTCTCATTGGCCCGTTTGTGATCAAATCACCTGATTGGCTACTGAAATGCAAATGAAAGGTCTGGATGTCAACTCAAATTGTACTCAGTACTCAACTATCATTTTAAAAGTAACTAAGTAGATTACAGCTTGAAATGAATACGTACGAGTAAAAGTACAGACTTGAAAATCTACTCATAAAAGTACAAGTACCCCAAAAAACTGCTCAATTACAGTAATCTGAGTATTTGTAATTAGTTACTTCCACACCTGCACATCAGCCACGACACAAATGCACTCGTAGGCGCACGAAAATGAAGATGTGGGTTTGGATCCTGAGAAAATCAATAAATGCAGTCGGCATCTTTCAAACATGCAGTTTAAAATAATGCCCTACAGAATTATTTCCTGGGTACATGCATTTATGTATTTATTAATTTTAAATCCTTGAATCCTAAAAATAGTGAGAAACGTTGTCACAGTCAGCCTGAGTCCGAAGTGAGTTAGTCCAAACCTCAACATTATTACAAATACATGACAATTATTACAGTAATATTCAAAGGAAAAGCCTATTCAAACCAAATTAAGAGTCAAACACTCCAGTTTGCTCCGTATCTTATCTGTCAATATGTCAACATCATGATTACGACAGTTACAATATGTCATGTCCTTATTTTGAGGATAATTAATAATCCTGCTGCCACATTGAGTCAACAGGGTGAACTGAGCGCAGTAATAGATTTCCCTCATTAAATCAAACAATTGTCACAGATATATCGAGCCAGAATTAACAGAATTACCAATGAAGTTCCACACTGTACAGACGGCAGAGTGAGTTTCTTCGTCTTTCAGTCTCTCTGAGATGGAAACAAAGAAAAGACAAGAATAAAATGACTTTACAGTGGCTACAGGAGGATATCGTCATGCTAAAGTTAAATAAGGAACTTTTATTTGTCTGTGTGAGTGATTTCTTATGTTCCCTTCTGTTTTCCTTACTGTCCGTCTTGGTCCTCAGATTTCTGTCCATCACTGTCATATTTCGACTTTCCCACACTGATCTCATGGACCTTTTTTCTAACAGGTCATCATATTTTGTGTGTTTGACAAAACAATTGACTGATACATTCTAGTGCAGGATCAGCATCTAACTGTCAGTGTGTCAGGCAGGAGGAGCAGAAATAACAAGGTGGACTCAAGAATGCAGAGTGGAGGCAAAATATTTAAAAAACTCAAGAATCAATTCTTCTGTTTAGGTCAGACAGGAAGGGTTAGTCCTTAACCAGAGGATTCAGAAAACAGTCAATAATTCTGAAAGAAGAGGCAGGAAAATTAAAGTCCGGTGACAGTTAAACACAAACACGAGGCTTGTTGCACAGACGAGACCAACAGGCAACTAAAGAGGGAACAGCGGGACTAAAGATACTGGAAGACAGGAAGTACAGACAAAAAAGACTACCAAGATAAAGTGACAATACAAAACCCAAAGACCGCAACACTGATAATGAAAATCCCAAAATGTGGATAATTAAAGGGAAACTCCATCAAATTTACAAATCAGTGTGTGTTTCCAGGTGTGATGAGTTACACTACATAAGGAGGAAGGAGTGTTATAACACCTTTAGTGTGTCCAGAGGGAGCTGTGTGAAGTCTGATAAATGTCCTCAAGTGATGTCACCTGAGTCAGCATCAGTCGGGGCCAGAGATGATCTCAGAACCCATCGGCTGACAGCAATTGAGCCTCGTCACACACACCCAGAGGAAGTGAACGGTAAGAGAGAGGCTTTGCATGCTGTTGACAGAGATTACACTGGGATCTGATCCGGTCTGTGGTGAAAAAAAGCACTTTTAATGCACAAACTTTTACGGGACGTATTTGCCCTCATATCTACCGTTATAACTCGTTTCACGGCTGCCGGCTGCATCCGCCTCCTCCAATACTGAACCAATTTTAAAACGAGTTGTACCTATCAATCATACACACACACACATGGGGAAATAGGGCCCAGGTTGAAAAATACCAAAGTTATTCTTTAAGTACTTAAACATGTAATCAAATTCCGATGTTGGGACCACAAGCTCACAAGTTCTGTTTGAAGGCAGTAGGACTGTCCCTGACTAAAACTCTTTTCAGTCCAATCAGATCTGGCCGTTCAATACAAATATTCGATGATTTGTTCTTTTTTTTTTTTTTTTTTTTTAGTTCAGTGTGCTGCACTAAATTCTTCCAACAGTTTACATGAGTATGTATTACCAGTAAGACTCACATTTTATCTCCTTTCTGCATCATCTGTGATGTGAAAATATCAGATTGTCTCACGGAGACAATCCTTGTATAGTTCAGTTATGAAATCGGCGCACTGTGGAGTGTCTCTCCCCAGGCAGCTGCTGTCTGGCAACACCTGTCCTGCACGCTCTGCGCTCCTTCACGCTATGAATTAAGAGTTTATTTCAATCAAACAAGAGTTCATGATTGTTGGAACAATGGAAAGACAAACCAAGACATTTTTGGTGAGTTTTTGTGTCAACTTTGAATGAAGCTGATGGTGAAGCTGAAATAGCACAGTGAGTTTGGCGAGAGCAATAAATCAGATGTTTCAGGGTAAACAAAGTATATCTTCCTCTTTGAAAAAAAGCTCTCTGACTGTATTGATCCTTTCCATAATGTTGTCAGACACTAACAAGAACAATCTGAGCCTGTCAGTGACAAAAGCGTCAGCTACCCTGCATGCTCAGCAGTGCGCTCTGGTGAAGCGTCTTACAGCGCATCAGCTGCCCTGGGCGCTCCGTGGTGCACTCCGCAGTGCATTCTGGTGAAGTGTCTGACAGCGCGTTATCCGCCCTGCGCGCTCTGCGTTGCGCACTGCGTTGCGCTCCGCAGTGCGTTCTGGTGAAGTGTCTGACAGCGCGTCAGCCGCCCTGCGCGCTCCGCGGTGCGCTCTGGTGAAGCGTCTGACAGCGCGTCAGCTGCCCTGCGCGCTCTGCGGTGCGCTCTGTGGTGCGCTCCGCAGTGCACTCTGGTGAAGCGTCTGACAATGCGTCTGACAATGCGTCAGCCGCTCTGCGGTGCGCTTCACAGTGCGCTCTGGTGAAGCGTCTGACAGCGCGTCAGCTGCCCTGCACGCTACGCAGTGCGCTCTGGTGAAGCGTCTGACAGCATGTCAGCTGCGCTCCATTTCTATCACTCTTCTCTGCTTCCATCAGTTAGTTTTGTGGTTTGTGGTGATTTAGAGACTCGGTTTGTAAAGTTTACAGCCTGTCATGATGTTGCATTGATCTGTGTACAATAATGCAGATAAAAAACAAGAACTGAAACTTGTTTACCGACAACTCGATTCATCTTCTTTCATCAGTTAAAATGTTGTCGCTGCAAGTATGGCAGCGAATATAAAAACGCGTATGATTCCCCATATTTATAACTCCACATGTAAATGTTCTCCCTGTGCATTTTTGTAAGCTTCTATTTGTTTTATCCTGTAACAGATGAACACTGACTGACAAAGGAAAAAACATAACTGCTCATCTTGAAGAATCTCAGTTGACTGATGATTCAAATCTTCAACTTTCAGGGGGCAGGCCTAGAAGGCAGCACCTCACAGTGTTGGAGTGCTGAATGATAAAAATACAATTTTAAGCAGGTATCTATAATTTTCTGCAGACTTTCTGCAGGTTGAGTTATTGTTTGAAACCTGAGTAACAACCAGCCAATGTCTTTCCACCTCTTAATATTATTTTGTCCTGTTTTTGATGACACAACCAACAGCTGTTTTGAATTGCAAATATTCTGACCAATATGTTCATTATTATATGAAATATTATATAATATAATATATGAATGTATTATATTTCACTCAAAGTGTTATGTGCTGTCTGGAGCCTTAGGTTAAAAACAGAGCCAGTTCACTGTATGGATGAGTAGAAGCAGCCTGTAAGAGGTGTTGATTGTCACAGCTCATTTACAGCAGTCATCAACACAGAAAACTCTTCCTGCATGTGACAGAATTTACCAGTAAACAAGGAAATCAGAAAAATAACTTGAAAAACAGACCGCCAAGAGAAGCTAATGCGTTAATGTAAAATATGTAGGCTAACAACCGCATTAATGTAAGTATGGTAATATGATAAAACTGAAATAATCCAAAGAGAAGTATTTATGGATTTTATGTCAGAGCAGACGGGGGGTCAGTAATCCACAAACACAGACAGATGTTGACCCCCACCCCTCCTTCACCAATATGTTTTAAGTCAGTTTATGATCTGTATTTAATCTCAGGATCTCACAACATAACTGAACCCTCTGACATCTGATTTTCATCAGGATTTAAAAATCTCAGATCACAACTTGTTTACTCAAATTTTACAGCCACATTTGACCTGTAAAACAAGACGGCGTCCGTCTGATCTTTAAATTTGTCAATAATATGAGAAATATTTTCATTAAAAAACAAAAACAGTATAAACCATGCAGTCAACAAGAGTTTAAAGACAATCTGTAAAG
This sequence comes from Lutjanus argentimaculatus, assembly GCA_034769285.1. NCBI lineage: Eukaryota > Metazoa > Chordata > Actinopteri > Lutjaniformes > Lutjanidae > Lutjanus > Lutjanus argentimaculatus. The sequence continues at coordinate 1,592,199 of JAWZSL010000040.1, read as the reverse complement.
GTTTTGTTTGGACTTTTCCTGATTAAGATATAGTATATTTCATTTTATATTATTTGCTTCTACCCTCCATTAATACTTTTTTTTTTTTTTAAGATGTGTGCATGTGAGAGAATGATAGTAAACGATGGGGCCCAGCCGGTCAGTGTGTGCACATTTGTGCCAAACACGTAGTTTAGTTTAGTTTTATGATGTTACTGAGTAAATGACATGTGCCAACTGTGCCTGTAGATCAAAATGAATCCGAAAAGAGTCTCATGGATGGTGGAATTAAGGTTTTTACTATAAAATAATATGTCAGTGACATAAAACATCTGCATTTAGAATGGAGTTTGGTTTAATATTGTCAAAAGACTGCTGGGAGCAGAGGGTATTTTAACATTAATAATTCACATAAATCTAACACACCTTGAACCTTGTAAACAGCATAAAGTAAAGAAAGAAGTGGGACTAAACCTGAGCAGGTTTCTACTCCTCGCTGCTCGTAGTAAAAGGTTAAATAATAAACACAAACTGCTGTCAGAACAGAGACAGCTGCTCCACTTTGATGACTCCAATTTAAGTTTCAAGCCCCGCATCTGAAATATCACAAAATCTGCCTTCTACCATCTGAGAAATATCACCAGGGTTCTGTTCTCTTCTCTCCCAGGCCGATGCTAAAACACTTGTGGGCACTTTTATTACCAGTAGACTGGACTATTGTAATGTCCTCCTCTCAAGCCATCAATGAACCACAACTTCAAGAAAATTCAGCGGCTTGTGTGCTGACCAGGACCGGGAGGAGAACACATATCACCTGTTTTAAACCCCTGAAAGGTCTTGTCCCCGATTACCTGTCTGACGTGGTTGTAAGATATGAGCCCCCCAGATCCCTCAGGTGCTCTGGTAGTTGTCTCTTGGTTGTTCCTGGTGTTCAGTCTGAGACCCACGGCGAGACCGCCGCCGCCGCCGCCGCCTTTAGCCACTGTGGCCCCAGTGTGTGGAACCGTCAGCCAAAGGACCTGAGGGGAGCAGAGAGTGAGGAAATTTTTGAAAGAAAATTAAAACACATCTTTTTAGCCTTGCTTTTATCTTGTCTTGTTTTCCTTTACTTGCACATTTTATCTCTTATTTCTATGTTTTATTTTTATTTAAATGTTTTTATTTCTGTTTTATAGCTCTTTTTATGTTAAGCACTTGATATATGATTGATTTGATTAGATTTGCGGTGTTCACTGGTTGTTTATTTTTTATTCAACAATCTGCTGTTACATGTCAGTCAGCTCAGAGGAGTGGGCGGAGTCAAAGATCTCAGCTGCACTTTGTGTTTAGTGCTAATTAACCAAAGTTCGCATGCTCACATGCTGAACTAAGATGGTGAATACAGGAAACATACCTGCTAAACATCAGCTCATTAGCACTGTCATTATGAGCATTTAGCTCAAAGCTAAAGCATTTCTTCCATCAAAGGTCAGATAATGAAAATATGTTGGGTTTTATTGTTCTTCTCCTAAAGACTTCAGTAGAACTGGAACCAGCAGCTAAGAGCAGATAATGTGGTGTGATGTCCTTTCTTTTATTTTTACAGCCTCAGAGCTGCCTGCATGGCTGCACAGCCGTAGCCTTGTTAATATTTTATTTACCAATATAGATATATAGAGAAGCATTTTTACTTGTGTAGTCAGAATAAACCGATCTCCCAGCATGCCAGAGTTTTCCTTTGACAGTTTGCACACATTTGAAACATCTTTTCTGAGTGTAGGTATGAAGCAGGTCTGGTCCCAGTGTCCAACCATCACACAGTGGACAGATCAGTGTGAGAGGCTTCAGGACGGCCCCACTGTGAAATCACAAACCGCTGCAGGGCTCACTCAAACTTTCTCAGCGCTTCATGCTCGCTTTCTGAACTCCTGCAGCACTGCATGCTGCGCCTGTGGGATTTACCCACAATCCATAGTGTTCTTACTGTTTAAAACGACACAGGGGATAACAGAAGAGGTCCAAAACATGATATATAAATGTATATATGTGTTGGCTATGGTTAGAAGTTTGCAAGTAGAGGCAGCAATGTGTCTGGGGGTTTATTCTATGAATACAGGATTATAAATTGATAATCTGGTTTTATCAAAAAAAAAAAAAAAAAAATGAAGATTTTAAGGTGAAAAGTTGGCAACATGCACACTGGTTGCTTGGTCTGTTTTGTGGTGCCGGGAATCACATCCCCCACAGATCCAATTCAAAAGAAAAAAAACATTCCTGCACACACATCACCTCTGCATGGATTTATTAATAACAGGTTGATGTTTTGTTCACAAGGGACTGTCTAAGACATCATATTGAGAGAAACAGTGAATTCTTTGGGCTGTCTGTCCAAATCTGTTGTCCTTGGTCACACACTGAGACATGTCCACAAACAGCTGATTTGAAGACAAGACTGCTTCATCAATTTTTACAAACCAAAAATCTGTATATGCAGAACAAACTGACCAAAGTGCCATTTCTGAGAAAGTTTTATAAAACAGCAACATCAACCAAAAATATGAAGGTTTGCATCGCAGCATTGAAGATATAATCAGTAGGATTTGTCCGAGATGTTTGTAAACACACCACATAACATTCATTATTTTGTGTAATATAACTTTTTATTTCCTCTCTAATATCACTGCTGACATTACTTTTCAGTGTGACTGCACTTTTTCTTTTTACCTTACTTTTATGTTTATCTTACACCGTTTCTTTGCATTTACTCCTTAATACTTTATACTTCATTTTATATATTTAATATTCACTTATTTGTTGTTATCCTTATGTTACTGTAGTTTTGGAGCAATCTTACAGAATTTCCTTCAAGTTTTATCTTAACTTACGGATACTTGATTGTTGAGTCTCATTGCCAGGACCTGAAATACCATAGTTTTGGGTCGGTAAAGCATCCTGAGTGCAGCAAAATACAAAGAAAATAAGGAAACACACACACACACACACACACACACACACACACACACACACACACAAAATCTAATAAAATGAGCAAAATTTAATTGAAATCAAAATGAAAGGCAGAATCAGGAGTAACCCAGTTTTTCTTTTTTTTTCTTCGTCCCTGTCAACATGTGAGATCTGGCACAAACACAATACTTAAAAGACGACACAGCGTAGCTTACAGGCTGTTGTATCAAGCTTGATACTATAGAAGAACAGAAGAATTTGAAAATGTAAATGACCACTGAAGCCAATGATCTGTGGATCGATAGTTTATCAATGACATGAGCATCACTGCTAAAAATAATATAGTGAAATTGAAAAATTTAATCGAATTGTGACCTTAAAAATCAAATCAAATCAAATCCCAGTATTTTCACTGCTTTTCATACCATCAGAGAGATTTTTCTGATGTGAAACTTCTGTTACATAAACCAAATATTCCTCTGTCTTGTTCAACCAGACTCCATCAGCAGCTGTGAATTTACTTCTGTCTTGATTGGTTAGTTCGTCTGTGCTATTGTGTGACTTTGGTGAGTCTAAACTATCCTTTTAAAACACCAAAGTCACAAAATAACACAAACAATTTAACAGATCAAGGCAGCGCTAGACCAGCAGCTCCTGTGTTCTGGGTGGTAAAATGACTGATTTTGTCCATGTAGTCTGGTTGAGCGAGAGAGAGAACGATATTTGACTTATATAACGGTGGTTTCCTGTCTGGAAAGGCTGTCTGACAGTGAGGTAAAGTGATGAAAATATTGTAAATATAGCGTGGCACTGACCCGGTCCACTGCAGGATATTATTTAGCTTCCTACATCAGTACTCCTGCTGCTTCTCCAAACTGGGGGCGTGTCAACCGCCATCTACTGTAGGTAACACACTGACTGTGAATAAATACCTCACACAGCCACAGTTCTTATGCTGCGTTCCATTTACCTCGGAAGTTGGAAGTCGGAGCTGGGAACGATGTCACAGCCGAGTTATCAGCGTTCCAGTTACAAAGTCGGAAAAAGGTTGCCAACTGCCATTAACGTCTACGAAAGTTTATTCTCGCACTTGCCTTGTCCGAAGCCATTGTTAGCACGCCTTGAGTTGTAGTTCGCACATACCAGTGAAAAAATGTAAATAACACTAGAGCAGCATTTCCATATACGTAGAACAAATACTATGTATATGGCTGATTTAGTGCGACAAACACTAGTCAGAAGTGCTAATAAAGGGAATATTACAGGAGCTTTTACTGTTTACACCTGGGGCAGCCATCTTCGACTGTCAACTCGGGGTGGTGAGGATTCTCCGACTTTCGACTCGGAATTCCGACTTCAGGGGCCATTCCAGTTGAAATTTCCCACTCGGAACTCGGAAATCCCGACTTCCCAGTACAAATGGAACGCACCATAATAATCTGAAACTGTTTAAGTCTTTAGTGTTGAGTCTGTATATATATTGTCTGTATTGTGGCATTTCTCTGCAGCTTGAACAGAAAACTAAAGGAAAAGTTTTAAAGTTTTTTCCTCCAACTTCTCAGACACAGAGAGAAATATTCATTTCAGTTCATGTTCTGTCTCTGAAAATGAAGGACAAGGTGGAAATCAAACAGGGGCTTTGGGGGCGGGACCCTGGGCTGAAGGTTAGCGTGTAAGCTAACCTTTAGCCTCGGGTCGCGCTGAGCTGTTGTCTGTTGCTGTTGTCCTAATGAGAGCAGCGGCGTTGAGGTTTCTGCCGGTCTGCAGAAAAACACTCACATTATCTGGTAATGGGTTCGGTGGGAGAACTCGCTCACATTTACAGTGTTTGACCTCTGACCTCCGAGCACGCCGAGCAGCAGGATCATCAGATGAAGGCAGGGTTTTCAGAGACGAAGCCCTCGACCGGCGACCCCGAGGCTGCGACTGAGGAGGCGGGGCCGAGGGAACGCCCGGCTCAGCCCGGCCGCAGCGTGCTCCTCCATCTCGCCTCTGAATGGATAAATAATTAGCTGAGCTTCCTCTCCTCGTCCTCCCACACAGGGCTAAAGCCGCCGCTCCTCACCTCGCTCAGCAGGAGGAGAAGAAAACAGGAGTGCAGCCTGAGATGCATTCAGGAGTGCTGCGATTTTACAGCGCTGCTGCTGCTGCCCCCTCCTCTCATCCTCCTCCATCACAGCTGACCCTCATTGCAAATGGACAAGCTGGGACTCACAGAAACGCTGCAGCTTCACAGGCGAGAGGCCACAGAAAGACTCGAGCAGAGGAAGAATTCGGAGCCTTTCAGATGGGTGTGGGTGGAATTTACTGCCTCACCAAAACACCCAAATGCTTCCTTCGGAGCTCTGATTGGTTGTCCGTCTTTCCCGCTGTCACTGACTTGACTGATGTGATGTTAAACAGCCGTTCAACATCTTCACCTCCACCAGCTCTCCCTCTCCACACTTCACAGTAACCCCGCTCGCCCACTGATGCACAGAGTGACCACAGACAGAGGAGGAGGCAGAGGAGCAGCTCACAGCGGGAATTCAACGCCGACATTTGCTCCGCTCGTCCACACACACACAAAACCGACTCCGCTGAAAATCTGCTGAAATCTTCCAGCTGCAGCTCTGATTCATCGTTTGTAGCGTCCTCGTTGGCTTCCTGAGGAGAGGAGAAGAAGGAGGAAGTGTTCGAAGGAAACGGTTTGGAAGAAAGCTGGGGAGGAAGAGAAAAAGAAGGGTTTAGTTAATGAACAAAAGTGAAGAAGGGTGAAAGAAATCTCCTATTTAGATGGGTAAAAGAGGAGAAATCTTTCCCCTGAAGTCAAAATCAGTGTTTGTGTTTTTAGCACATATATCATACTCTATATATCACCTATATCACCTGTATCTGGCCCAATAATGACAAAAAGTCATTCGAAGATTATTTGTGTATTTTTTTTTACAGTATTTTAGAGTTTTTCTTTTCCTGGAAAATTGATTTTTTTTTTAAATATTGCTGACTTATCCTGGGAGCGTTAATTAATTTTTTGTACAATCAAAGGCTTTCTTACTTTCTTATGACCCCGCCAGAGGAAATATTTCTTGGTATCTCACTCTAATTTGGGTGAAACTGGATCATATTTTATGGAGAAAATATTTTGGGGGTTTTCTCTCTGAAGTCCTGCAGCTGTTTAGCTTCAACTCTCAGTGATTTATAGTGATAGAAAGATAGCTTTACTTGTGCTAAAGTAACTCACCACTAACTGCAGCTAACTGTAACTGTTGGCCACTGCAAGCAGGAAGTGAACACAACCTCTGAGACCAACAGAAGCCCACGAGGAGTTTGATGATGGCAAGATAACTTTACTTGTCGCTAAAACAGCTAACTGCTTTTTAGCTCAGTTAGCTGTGCAGCTAGTGACTCAGCCCTGTGGTGCCAGGAGCTAAACCTGATACTGTAAACCTAATCAATATCTGCAGCTGCCTGTTTCTACAGGAAAAACTCATGCATATGAAACAGCTGTTTCCTGGGTACTTTGGTAAAAATGGATAAAGGAAATATCTCAGGAAGGGAGCAAGGAAGGAGGCAGGCCTTCCTGGTTTAGATGCAAGGACACTTACTTGCATAGAAAGAAAGGAAGCGTCTATTTTTGGGACAGTAAGAGTTAAACTAAGAGTTAAACAGCTTCCCCATTGAAGGGATTGTTGTTTTTCACTTGTGGTGATGAACCTACAGAGATTTATCAGCTGAATCTGCAGCTGCCCCTGGCTTTACAGAGCTTTATAATGAATTTCAGCTCTTCGTTTATCTGTGACTACAACTTTATTATTTTGGTTGACTCACTCACATTTCATGCTGAGCAGCAAACATAGTGGAGCATTTAGCAGCTAAAAAGCCAGATTTTTTCCCTCAGGAGTTGGTGGAAACCAAAAACTGAGCTAAAAGAGAGTCAATATTGGACTCACAAATGGACACTTTGCATCTGAAATGATTGATTATGTTGCTCTGTAACTGCTGGATGTGTAAAGTAAGCAATGAGCAGTTCAACATGATTTCTACAGCCCTCAAGTGGCCAAAAAAAAAAAAAAAAATCTGTTAGTGCAGGGTGTCGTGTTCTTGGGGGGCACTGAGTGAATTTAGACCAAAGATTCATGAGACAAGTTGAAACTTGTAAACACTTTAAATGTGCCAGTCTGCAATGTTCTGAAATCCTCCCAGTTTACACCAACGTGACCAGACAGGACGGCATATCATCTCCATAGCAACGACTCTCAGTTCTCCCGTTCAATCTGCCAGCTGTTCTTCTGGTTCTTTTTTTTTTTTTTTTTTTTTATAGCTGGATATAATTTGGAGAAAACGTTCCCTTCAACATTCTAAAATGGTTTTGTCTCGGTGTGGTTCTTTGATTTTTGTTCTCTGGGAGAAGAACAGGCTGCTTCTTCCTGCTTTCCAACACATCACATCTTGTTGAGCAGAGATTCAGGAGTCAAGAAAGGCAATCACTGGTGGGGAGAGGCAACTGAATTTAATTATATCACCACAAACATGGAAGGACATGAGTAATAATGTGTGGAAAACTACAAGCTCCGTCATTTGGATGGAGCACTCTTGGAAAATTGCTTGTTACCAAATCGAAAGACAACACTAAGTTGCTGGTGAGGTAGAAGCTAACTACACCCATATATTATTTTTCTGTCTAGTTTTGCAGCAAATATTGGGCTGAAATAATCAAAACTATTGATAACATTTTTCAGTGCACACTGTATTTAGGCGATGAAGAATTACTACTTTGTAGAACACCACAGCAACTTTCTCAACAAGTTGATAAATATCTTTTTAGAATTTTCAGTTTACCCCAAAATCAAAAATCCATATTTCCCCCCTGGCCCATCGTGCCATTTATCCATCTTTTTTCTTTCTTCTTTATGTGAGTTGCATGTGATTTTTGGAGATATCAGCTGCAGAGATGTCTGCCTTCTCTCCAGTATAATGGGACTAAATGGCACTCGGCTTGTGGCGCTCAAAGCACCAAAAAATACATCTGAAAAATTCAAAACCAGTTCAAGGATTTTTTCGTCATTTTCACTGTGCATTTACATACACAAGAGAAGGAAATTTTGTTTCTCAATCAGTGACTGCAGTGCAATAGAAACATCAATAAAATAGTAAACATATAAAATAGTAAACATCATAATAAAATATAAACATCATAATGGACTAATAAATAGGAATAAAATCAGATAGAAACAATCCATTCTCTCAAAGTGCATTCAGTCTCTTGACTTGACAGGTGACTAGCTATCAAGGGTGAGTGTGGGTGTATATGTGGGGATGGGGGACAGTCCATTATTAAGTCTTACAGCCTGCGGAAAGAAGCTATTCAGCTTCCTGCTAGTTTTGCAGCTGATGCTGCTGTATCTTCTCCCTGATGGCAAAAGGGAGAAGATGTGGTGGGAGGGGTGGAACGGGTCCATAATGATGGAGGTCGCTGCTGGTATAGCTCCATCAGGCAGGGGAGTGGAGCACCAATGATTTTGCTAGCTGTCTTGACCAGTCGTTAAGCGCTTTTTGTCCTTCGTGCTGCAGCACCCTGAACCAGGTGGTGAAGCCATAGGTCAGGATGCGTTTCAACGGTGCCCCTGTAGAAGGTGGGAGGTGTGTGGTGGGGTCTTCCTGAGTCTGCGGAGGGAGTGGAGCCGCTGCTGAGCTTTTTTGAGGACTGCCGAGGTGTTGTGGTTGCAGTGAGGTCATCATCAATGTGAAACCCCCCAAGTACTTCACACTGCTGACCTTTTTCACAGCAGTCCCGTCGATGAATAGTGGTGCATGATCCTGTTTGCCAGCCCTCCTGAAATCGATAACAACCTCACTGGTCTTGTCCACATTGAGGAACTCAGCTGTTTCACTTCTTCCCTGTATGCAGACTCGCTGTTGTCCTTAATGAGGCCCACCACTGTCGTGTCATCTGTGAACTTCAGGATGTAGTTGCTGCAGAATTTGGCAGTGCAGTCAAAGGTGAGCAGGCTGAAGAGCAGAGGGCTCAGGATGCAGCCCTGCAGAGAGCCTGTGCTCACTGTGATGGTCTTTGATGTGCGGCTGCCCACCCTGACTGTCTGCTGTCGCTGAGTCAAAAAGTTGTAGACCCAGTTGCAGATGCCGTTGTCCACCTTTAGCAGCTGCAGCTTTTCCACCAGCTGCTGTGGGATGTGGTGTTGAAGGCACTGCTGAAATCTATGAACAGGAGCCTGGCATAGGTGTTCTTCTGCTCAAGATGAGACAGCGTGAGGTGGAGCATGGTGGAAATTGCATCTTCTGTGGATCTGTTTGTTCTGTAAGCGAATTGTAGTGGGTCCAGGTCAGCAGGGAGGCAGTTTTTAATGTGCTACTTGGTTTTTTTGGGACAGGATGGTGGCACTTTTGAGGCAGGTGGGCACCACAGCCTGTCAGAGCGAGGTGTTAAAGATGTCTGTGAAAACATCCTTCAGCTGCTCAGCACAGTTTTTCAGAACATGTCCAGGGATGTTGTCTGGCCCTGCAGCCTTGTGTGGGTTGACGCTAGCCAGGGTCTTCTGTACGCCAGCTGTAGCTGTGAGCTGTAGTGTCTGGTCGTTCAGTGCAGCAGTGTCTGTGCCTGCGTGGTGTTTTTGGCCTCAAAACATCATCCGCAGGGGGCGGGGTTATAGTCAGTGATGGAATGAAAACCCTGCCACAAGCGACGTGAGTCCTTAGCTTCAGTGAAGTGGCTGTTCAATGTTTGTGCATCTGCCTTTTTGCCCCTTTAATTCCCTGGGCAGATTGCTTCTTGCAAGTGCATATGCTGCAGAGTCTCCAGCTCTGAATGCCTCGTCCTGTGCTCTAAGCAATGAGCGCACTTCCCCCGTCAGCCATGGCTTCTGATTAGCACGCCTCTTGATGGTTCTAACCTCTGTTACATCCTCACTACACTTGTTGATGTAGCTGATGACAGAATCTGTGTATTCCTGTAAATCTGTCTTTCCATCATGTGTTGCTGCCTCTCTGAAGATGTCCCAGTATGTGGTGCCAAAACAGTCCTGTAGTGCTGCTGTTGCTTCCTATGGCCACATTCTGACCTTACTGACCACTGGCCTGTCCCGCTTCACTCTGGGTCTGTATGCTGGTATAAGTCTGACAGTTATGTGGTCTGAGTTACCAATATGGGGGAGAGGCTCGCTTTGTAAGAGTTTTTAATGTTTGTATAAACCAAATCCAGAGTGTTGTTTTCCTCTGGTTGCAACATTTATATGTTGGTAGAATTTAGGCAGAACAGATGTGAGACTTGCCTGGTTGAAGTCCCAGCTGCTATGAAGAGAGCATCTGGGTGTTCCTGCTGCTTCTCGCTGATGTTGTAGAGCTCCGACATAGCTTCCTCCACGTTAGCACTCGGTGGTACATAGACGGCTGTTATGAAGACAGCCGACAGCCCCTGCGGCAGGTAGAAGGGTCGACACTTCACAGTCAGTAGCTCTATATGTTGTGAGCAGCGAGTGGAAACAGAGACAGAGTCCTGACACCACAGCCTGTTGATGTAAACAGCCAGGCCGCCTCCTCTCCGCATGCTGGTTAGCGCAGCTGATCTGTCTGCTGGTGTAGCATTAGCCCCTCCAGCTGTACTGCAGCATCTGTGTTGTTCTGATTCAGCCAGGTCTCGGTGAAAACAGTAGCGCAGCAGTCTCTCACATCTCGTTGGGAGGCTGTCCACAGTCTGATGAGGTCCATCTTATTGTCGAGGGATCAGATGTTGCCAACAAGAGTGTGGGTATGGCTGGCTTGTGTGGATTAGCAGGCTAGCCGAGCCGGGCCCCACCGCGCTTCCCCCGCTTCCGCTACCTGTCACACCGCTTACGGTGCCTCACCCTCGGCTGTGCTCCCGGGGTGTGCCCGCCTTGGCTCCTGTGGCAGAGCAGGCCGCGCTCGCCCAGTACACCAGCAAGCGTTTGTCACAGCCACAGACTCTGTTGTTAATGTCCAGCAGAAGCTGACATCCATACTGTCGCACAGACACACACTTTCCTTCCACACGTTGGTCAGTCACACCATTCGCTCCACTAACACTCAAAAGCACTGTACTTCCCTGAGAGAGGCTGCCGCAATCATCGGTTGCGCCCCATGTTGACATTAGACAGTAGTATTTAGGTGGAAACCTCCTGGAAACCAGGGTCTCTGTGTAATTTTCCATTTCCACTGGTTTTGAATTTTTTGAATTATTTATTTTTATGTTTGTTGGTTGTTTGAGCACCGTCAAGCTGAGTGTCATCTGGTCCCATTATATTAGAGAGAAGGCAGACATCTCTACAGCTGATATCTGCAGTTCACACCAAAAAAATCCAGATGGATAAAAATGACTCTACAGCTGGGGGAAAATATGTTGTTGTTGTTGTTGTTATTGTTGTTGTTGTTTTTTTAAAATTATGTTGTGAACTTAGCAAATACTAAAAAACCAGAGGCAGCAAATGGAAGGACACAAATAACAAAATGTATAAAACAGAGAAAATAAATCACAGAAACACAAACTGCAGGGCTCGCTCTGACTTTCAACACAAGTTAGCTGATTTCCTTCTAACGGTAGCCTCAGAGTCGTCTCAGACTTTTTCCTCGTAGGCTGCTCTTTTGTGATCAATGGAGACATAAAGTTTAAATTTGGATGATTGAATAACATTAATAAGCATTAATACATGGCTCATTATTTTTAGGTAATGTTTATTGAGCATCTTTATGCATTAATGAGGTGTTTTCAACTTTACAATAAGGGTCACAAAGAGTATAAATACATGGTTATAATTTTTATTCAGCATTAATACATGGCCATTTTTGGTTAAGTGATGCTTTTACATATAACGTGCACAATAAATTATAAGATAGGCTATAAGTTAAAGGACATTGTCATGAAAATAAAGGAACAATCAAACTTCTCATTTAGTTCACTGATCTGAACCTTTCTCAAAAACAAATCATTAGTTGGAGGACGGACAAGTGGACATTTATTACCCTTAAAAGGACATTTATAAAAACATTTTCTCTTAATGATATGGCTTAGCTGTGAACTTCATGATATACATGTTAATTAGCATTTTTATCAACCATAAACTATTAGTTTGTACCCTAATTAACATGTAATCCTTTAATAAATATTTATTAATCTTTATTTAGCAGGGGGAACCATTTCCAGTGGTGCCCTGAGTACATACAACAAATTTAAAAATGTAATATAAAACAATAAAACAGTAAAAACTAATAAAAACAATAAAACGTCACTACAAAAGCGACCACTATCAATACCAGCATAGCGATCAATCAGTAATTCCAGTTAAAAGACATGTTAAAACTTTTATTAAACATCTACAGACTTCAACACAAACTGAAGACGAAGGCATTTAACTCAGCAGTCTGCTGAAGATTTTTCCGGTCTCTATAGGAACACAAAAGCTAAAAGCAGTTTGTCCCAGTTCAGTTTTGATTTGTGGCACCTGAAGGACCAACCAGTCCTGAGATCATCTTCGTCTGGTAGAGATTAGAACGCCAGGTAGCAAGCAAATGCTGCGGTCTCCTAGCAACCAGGGACGCCAACCCGCTGCCTGGTAAAGAGTACAACACTGCAAAGTGCTGAGTGATAAACAGTATCAAGCTGTTTCAAGGTGGTAGAGGCAGAATATAAATGGTGTCACCATAGTCAAGTACAGGCTTCAGATGAAAAACACAATCTGTTTCTAAAAAATACACCAATTTTTGTCCCTGACCTTTTAGCTAGCTCATCAACATGAAGTTTAAAGGAGAGCTTTTCATCAATAAATACCCAAAGGCACTTATAGAAGGACACTCTTTTAATTTCAGAGCCATCCAAAGTGCAAATATTGACATCATTTCCTCCAGGATCTAGAAAATTGCACATATTTTGTTTTTGCTGTGTTTAAAACAAGTTTGAGCACTGGACCGACTCAAAAGCTGTCTGCAAATTAGGTCAGGCTCCCCTCAGTGTAGAAGCAGATAAATAAAGCACAGTGTCATCAGCGTAAAAACGCACCTTACAGCCATTATACAGGGTAAAAAGTAAGGGACCTAAAATTGAACCCTGTGGTACACCTTTAGTGATCTTCAAAATGGTTTAGTGTGTAGAGTCTGCAACAGGACATTAGGTTCTATCTGCAAGATAGCTTGTAAACCACTAGCGTGTGTTCTGATCTAGACCACAGAGGATAATAATAAGGATAAACTGTGTCAAAGGCTTTAGACATGGCAGCAAACAAGGCAACACAGTGCTGTCCATTGTCAAGAGCACATATAATATCACTGAGAACAAGAGGTGTGGCTAAAATGGAACTATACCAGATGTAAAACCAGACTGAAAAGTATTTTAAAATGTCTCTTTAAGAACAAAGCTGATGACTGGCTGGAGATTCAAGGGTCTTGGCTAACAGGAAAGCTTGGAAATTAGACAGAGATATTTATTAATGTTTAGTTATTAAATAATACCATAGTTAATATAAACACCATAAGTAACTTGTTATTAGCCACATTAGTTAACTGTTAAAAATATTATTGATATTCCAATTGTCCAGTTATTTGGCATTCAATGACTTGCTTATTAAACAATAATAATCAATATTAACTCTTTCCCTGCCAGTGTTGTTTAAGAATTTTGCCAGCCAGCACCAACATTTTTGTCAAAATTCACTGATTTTTCAACACCCACAGAATATTCAGTTTTATGAATATGTTCAACATGGAATATATCAAAAGAAGGAACAGATCTTCTAGTTTCAGACACAAAAAATCCATTTGCTTGATTCATTCTTTATTTATAAGCACTTGACTGTTGGTTGATTCCACTTTTCAGTCAAAAAAAAGGAGAAAACAGCAATTTTGTCAAAGAGACATTTTTAAGCAGAATATCGACTTCACGTTTTTATTTTTAGTTTATTATCACTTTTCACACTTCATGTCACGTGCGTGTGTCACATCAGGGTGTTTTGAAATCTTTAAATGGTCTCGCCCCTCCTTACCTCTCTGAGCTGCTTCACCCTCACGCTCCTGCTCGGTGCCTCAGGTCAGCTGATCAGCTGCTCCTGGAGGTACCGAAGGTCTAAGCGTAAGCTCAGAGGGGATAGAGCCTTTTCTGTCGCTGCCCCCAAATTATGGAACGATCTGCCTATGCACATCAGACAGGCTTCTTCACTGTCCATTTTTAAAACTAATCTTAAAACCCATTTTTATTCCTTGGCTTTTGACCCAGCATGAGACTTTGCTCCTGTTTTATTGTTTTTATTGTTTTTCACTGTTTTTTATGGTTTATTTTATGTTTTATGATTATTTATGTACAGCACTTTGTTTTCAGCTGTGGTTGTTTTTAAAGTGCTTTATAAATAAAGCTGAGTTGAGTTGTTGAGTTGAGTTGAGTGTGTGACATCACTGTCACTAGTGTGGCTAACGTTGGCTGTGTGTGCTCATGAGTCCCAGGGGCTGCGGCACAAGAACCCTCGCTCTGTTCCCGGGTTCTGTGGCCGGGTCGCGGTGCTCTCCGTCCCGCGGATCTACAGTCGAGCACTGATGTTTTCATACTACAGAACATGATCTTCTTCTTCTGTTCAGTTCCAGTGGTTCTCTTCCTCTTCGAGTGACAGATTTGTGTCAGATGATCCGTAACAGCGCCCCCTGCCGCCTGGCAGTAAAAACAGCAATGAACAGACTATGTCATCAATGTTGGGGAAAGAGTTAATATTCAGGGAAGTCAGATAACCTACATTTCATATAATGGAGGGCCAGTAAGGGACCTGAATAATGGACAGGGAGAGAGAACGACAGCATTAGTGAGACACAAGGTGGGAAAGATGATTGTGCCTGTCGATGGTCCGACATGTGAGGCCTCATTACAGACATTATAACTGCTCTGTTGTGATCTGGCACAGGTACATGACTCAGGTGAGATCGATATATTCAGAAACCCACCAAAGCATGACGCTTCTCTGTCAATATTTAATCAGGAAGAGCAGCGTTGGCAGCGAGTTAACATTTCATAAAACACATTAACATTGATTCAGCAGGCCTGGCAGATTAAAGTGGATAAACAGGGGAACAGAGGGAGTCAATGATTTGGCACCGTCGGAGCAGGTAATGGGACAAAGTCTTCACAGCGAGGACAGAAGGCGAATAAAGAAGATATGTGGAGGAAATTAACATCATTTTATCTTTTTAATCTTTTATTTTTCAAAGGGAAAGTACAGCGAATCCGATGCCTCTGATCTATCTTGTTGTCTAAAAGGAGCCGAGAGATCATTAATGTTATTAGTGGCACCTGCTCTTTTCTCACGACGGATATTTTGACTCAAAAAGTCTATTCACAGAGACGCTCGGCTTCTCAGACAGCTGGGGCCAACACAAGAGCCGCAGGTGGGAAATAATTACAGAAATTAAAGAAGGGAGTCCTAATTAATAGCTGTAGGTGAGTCCAATAATAAGTCCAATTTCACTTCTGAAGCTCTGAAGTTTGAATCGATGCCTCAATGTGATAAAACTCAAACTTCTCTGGTTCACACAGAAAGTGGAAGAAGAATTATCGGCTAATTAGTAAATAATACAGGAAGAAATATGCAGAACATTATTCAAATGAAGCGACCTTTAACCCCGACCTGAGGAGACTCTGTATCCTCCGGTTGTTGTCATTAGTTACAGCTGATCTGATCTGATGTCAGAGAACAACCTCAGTTCAGTCAGCAGCACAGAGGTTATCTTGGTTTCATTAAAAGACAGAATATGTCTAACAAACTTATTACTACACAATACTATACAATACTATAGATTCATTCAATAAGGGCAAATGCACGCTCAACAAAAATATGAACACTTGCTTTCCCTCCCATTTTTCACAAGTTGGAGTCCAAGATCTCAGACTTCTCCTGTGCACACAGAAAGTTTACTCAGATTGTGGCTTCTGTCCGTTCTCTACGTCCATTTCATCCGTACTTCGGCACGTTTTCTGAAAGCTTACAGATACAGACCGAACGGAGCAGAGTGGGGGCAGTGTAGCACTTCAGCCACTACTTTAAACAAGAAATGACGACAGGACACTGAATGTCATTTACAATAATACTGGATTTTTGAAACTTTTCTTTGTTAAACACGTTGTGAAATAAATTCTCCATCCACATGTAGGCGCACAGACCACCACCGTCCACAACGCTGCCTCCACCTTTGCCTCTTTCTCAAGAGGTACATTATGACAGCCTCATCCAGCCTCACCATGTCTGCTGTTGTCAGAAACTTTTGACTCCTCTTTAGGGATAGCGCTGAGCGGCACCCTCTAGTGGATGAACAATTAATTGACCTTATAATGACTAACTGACTTATAATGAAACTAGCCGGCAGCTTTTTCCAGTTCCCAACTGTTGACAGGACTCTGTGAACTGTGGTTTTATATTTTAAAACTTTCCTCAAGCTGAAAAAAGCTATTTAAAAATCTGTGATGTCACCACATCAATGTAAAGTCTATGGGCTGAGCAGGAACTTGGGCAAGGGCGGGAAACAATACTGCGCATATTCATTGGTCCATATGACCAGGAAGTAAACAGAAGCTGGATAATGTTTTTGGCGTATGCACCTGGCGAGCAACTCTCATTGGACTAAAAGGGCGCCGTCTATGACTGTGTCTTATACAGCCACGGATGGGTTTACACTGAAGTCACTTCATCTGTATCTGACAAGTTGGGAGTGAGACCAGGCTGCAACCTGCTGATTAAACATCATTATTATTGAACAGCTGAGTCTTGGAAAGGGCTGAGTATTGGTATCAGTTGAAATAACCCAGTTGCAGAGTATTACAGAAACTTATCCAGTTTCTCCACTTCTCCAAGCGACACCTGCATTCAGTCCTTTTTGATCTAGAGTAAAATGACTATTTGTATGATGTTGCCGCATAGCCAATCACTGTACCGTACCCCTACTGCATCTGCAGCTTGCAAGCGAGGTCTGTTTGCAACATTTGAAAGTATGTGAGTACAAAAGGTTCTGAATGAACTACTCTATTGGCATCACAATTGCTTTAAGGGTCTTTAAAAGATACCCAGCTCTAACATTAGATGCATTGTTTCAACCAAGACCGTTCCACCTAGTCCCTGCCCTACTGTGCAGTGATAGGCCGTCTCAACGACAGATCCTTGTGATCGCCAGAAAGCCTTTCTAATACTGTGAAAGGCTCCATTTTGATCACAGGCTTAATCTTTTCTTAAACTTACCAAGTAGTGTTTGCGCAGCAGGAACTGGATTTCTGGCACCACTTCCTCTTCCAATTTGCCTGAAGAGTTTTTCTCTTTATGGACTTACTTTGATCAAAAGTCTCTGTTCAGCGTGATACCTGTCTTCATACCTCTCATCACTAGATTACAGGTATAAAAGCTAAAAGGTGTAAATGAATAAAGGTACTAAAACTGAAACTACACAGCTGCTCTCTCTCCCCCTCTGACATTAAAAAAAGTGATGATGATCTTTGTGAAGGAAAATAAAAATTACTGCTGGTGATCCTCACACATTAACCCCGTCATGTCGTCGTCTGCGTCTGAGACGTTTGGTGTTAATTGGCAGCAGAACGATCATGAAGAATTCATGCTGCAATAACAGCAGATTACTCTTGTTTAATTAAAGATGCTGCGTCGCCGCGGCTGCATGCATATTTAACGAGCAACTTAGCTAACAGAGACTGATTGCTGAGCCTCCCAACATGTGACGGCACGCAGGCTAACAGCTGCTTTTAACACACACACACACACACACACACACACACTGTCCAGTGGAGCAGTTGCCTTCCTGAGAGCCGTTCATCTGTTTTCATGTCGACATCCTGATATGTTACAACTGATATAAATATTAAACTCACAGTTGCTGTGGTTAGCGAGATGATCAGTCAAAGTCTTTCAGGATAAAAATGTAAATAATTCCATCATAATAATCGGCCTCATTTGCTCACTGTGGTTTAAGGGGAACCTAAAAGGTATTTTTCAACCTGGACCCTATTTCCTCATGTTTCTGTGTTTAAATGACAAATGAGGACAACAGTTTTTCATTAATGAGGAAAATTAAGCTAAAAGATAATCCTTATAAGCCACTGTGCACCTTCATCCACAGTGCGTCCACTAAAAGTGCTTGTTTTTCAGGATTCTTACAGGTGCTGGAAATCCTTGAAAATGCTTGGATTGTGCTTGAAATCATAAACTTTATACTTTCATAATGAATCACTCTCTGACTGAATTGTTTGCTTTTTAAATAAAGAAATAAATGAGTCAGAAAGAGACTAATTGCTTTTGCCTTTTGTACATTATATATTCATACATTACATTATCTTACACCAGGTGCAAAGCTGTTGCGTCTGTGGTGCAGGTGGCTTTGCCATCTTATACCAGCGCAGTTACCATTTTTGCAAGATCGCAAATGAACTTGCATCTGGTCTGTGTGGCCATGGGCAGGAGGCCTAAAAGTGAGGCCAAAACGAAGGTGTGGCCAGGCAGCTGCAAAGCTGCACCAAATTCCTGCACCAAATGTTGCATGGGATGACATGCAACAACTGGGCCGCAGGTGGGAGTTGAACCAGTGGCCGCTGCAGAGGACTGATAGCCTCAGTACATAGGGCACACACTCTACCTACTGAGCTACAGAGGTGCCCTGAGAGAGCTGACTTTCTGATTGGTTTATGACACATTCCGTCTAAACTCCCCCATGAATTAATCAAGGCACTTGGGCACAGCTGATAGGTATATCCTGCAGTGTGCAAGACTGTGTGAAATCACAGGGGGTCCTCAGGGCTTTGTCTACCCTAAGGCTGTCAAAATTAGATTTTGACCCTGATGATTCCATATGTGTAGGTCTGTTTGTTTACCTTTGCTTGAAGAATGAATTTATAGTGTCATTGTCAACATAACTGAAGCAAGACTTCCTGGATTTAATCTGTTTTTAGATTTGAACATGTTACAGGTAGAGTCATTAGGATTATTGTGAGCTCTTAGTATTTGATGTCCTGATGCATTTACGAACATTTTGCGTTGGTGAAACATCTGGAGCGCAATAAAATAATGACAAAAAAAATGAAGAAATACAGGCCAAGAGCTGCAGGGTTTCTGCAGACAGACACACTTCTAGTGGTTCATGTGTTTATGTGATTATGTCATATGAGTCTATACATTGTTTTTTTTTTTTTAGAAAAATGCTGCAGATTATACCTTGAACGAAAGTCATAATTTATATAAAAGTCTGTAAACTATTTAAACTATCCAACTACTTAAAAAGATAGAAGTTTTGTCCTCACTAAAAATAGTAGGATAATTAGTGCCACACCTCTGTGACCTCTCAGCTCTGTGATAATGAATCATTATTATTCTTTTGGTCAGGATGAGTGTGTATAAGCTGCTCTGCTGGGTTATTAAAAGAAAATTGTGAGTTTTAAGCCCATGTTAAAGTAATATTCCACCTTTACATGATAACCCACTCAGTATGTACTCACCCCTATGCCGATGTGATGATGGGTGAAGATCTTCAGTTCACAAAACAATCCTGGAGTTTCAGCAGAAAACAGGGTTGTAGCCTCATCCAGTACAATGGCAGTGAATGGAGACCACGGATAAAATGTTAAAAAAAGAACACAAAACAAACACAAAATGTCTCCATCCTGCTTTTAATTGCAAAAGACGCCATTTACGCCATGTTTTTAGCCGAAATGTCAACTGTAGCATGTAGCAGGTAGGATGTAAACATGGCGTTGATCTCGCGAGACTTCCGCATGTGCGTCCATTAAAAGATATACAAGTCTCGCGAGATCAATGCCATGTTTTTAAGAAAAAAGGGAGTTTTTTTCTGAGCACATTATACATGTGAGAACATAGTCACTGAAAAGGTGAAAACACTGAGAACTATGTAGAACTGAAATGTGGAGTTGATGGAGAATGTGGACTGTCAAACTGTTGTTCATGATTTTTGTGTTCAGGATTTTTTGGGGCGGAGCTGAAACATGACTCGGTGACATGCCAGAGTCATGGCCCCCAACACTATATAAGCCCCACGAACCAACACACGAACGACACCACCTCCCCCTCCCCTCATCCTCCATAACAGCCAGTTACAAACGTACCTTCAGTGACTCTCTGAGTCCAAATCAGCTCAGCAGTTCACTTCAGCTCTCTTCAGTTCCAACAACCCGACACAGAAGAAAAATAAAAAACCATCCTGTCACCGTCCTCTGGCTCTGGTGGCTCAAACATATCTGGACATGTCCAATAAAGCTGCTGTACAGAGCGCCAAAGTTTCAAGGCATCTTTCTTTATATAGCGCATTTCATACCAATAGGCAACTCAATGTGCTTTACATAAAGACAGAACATTTAACAGTAAGAGCAGGTGGTTTTCAGGTTGTAGTGGTGTTTGACACTCAAACAGCAGAGCAGACACCCCCAGTGTTTCAGAGCAGAGAAAACTGATCATTTTTTCATGATTTCCTAATTTTATATACTTAACAGGTTTTTTTTTTTTTTTTAATCATTCAAATGTGGCTGGGTGGTTAATAACACATTTCTGTGGTGTGAAAAACTTGAAAAGAGAAAGCATAAAAGAGAGAAGGTGCAGGTTCTCAGAATGGAAACAATTATAAATTAAGTTAATTTTTGACAATAAAGATTTGTAATTAATCATGTACTCTTTTCTTAGATGGAGGGAGTCTCCAAAGAGATTATAAGTATGTTTATAATGCATTGTAATCCATGTCCTAGAAAGTGTGGTTGTACTCTATAGCATCAAAAACAGTTTTTTTGCCAGGTAGGTTTTCACATAAAAGCAGTCTGCTTTGGTGTTGTGGTGCATAACAAAAGTAAAAATGAACCAGAAATTTACAATAAAATTATGTACTGATATGTATTCTATAGCGTGAAGAGATATACAGTGATTAAAACATGCAAGAATAAAGAATATGGGCATGTTAAAGGAGCAATTAGGGGCAATACGTAGCAACTGCATGTGCAAAAATGCGAACAGCAGTCCAAATAGCAAGTTGGAGCCAATGATTGTATATTAAGTAGGTTGAAATTTATTTAATATATGATCTATGTAAGTTGATCAGCTGTTTCTAACTGTCACAGTTTGTCACTGTAAAGTTAAGGCCGTTATCCTCAAAACAAAAGCCCAGTGCTCTGTCTGTCTCACTGCTGACAAACTCCATTAATATTTTGCTCAATTTAACCATTAAAACGTCTACTTCTTCTAAAAGATTATTAATGATTTCTTATGACTCATAAACACACATTAACTAACTTGTTAAATATTCGGCATCATTTTAAGCTCTAGTTAATGTGAAGCAGGAGAACAAAAACAGTTATTCTAGGTTCAGAATAGTAATTTGAAAGGACGCCACAGCTCAGCGTTGCATTTCCTTAGTCTCTGATGATGTATCATGGTCATTTTATGATTTATTACTTAAATATATTACAGAGTTCTCCTTTAACATGCTCTAAAGTTCATAAAAATGATAATGTGAATGAAAAATAGTAAATAATCATCACAATTTATATGAATAAACATGACTTTTAAACTAAGCAGGGAGGGCGACTGGTTGGACGGGTGTGTTGTAACACAGCACGGTGCTGATAGGAAGTCAACTTCAAAATAAAATACAGATAAAAAAAGATAATTATAACATCAGAGAATATAAAGCAATTAAGTGAAGTCAAACTCCATAAAACAGCAATTATATTAAACCAGTGAACAGTTATTTCTTCATTATCTCCCACACAAAGAAAGACTGGAAGCAATCTAACATCAAACCAAATCTTCATTATTACAACACAACAAACGATCAATACAAAGTCAGAGGTTAACCTTTTCCTCCCCGAGCTGTCCAATCAGAGAACTCCCTGCTCTCCAGGTTCAACAACCGACTTCACTCGCACCCCAGCTGAAAATAAATTGTTTATAAAAACTGGTGACGGAGGTGAGGAAGGTGAGGATGGACGTATTCATGTTACATCACAGCCCTCCACACACACTCACACACACGCTGAGCACAGTTTTGTGCCGTTATATAAATGGATGATGAGGGAGGAAGAAGACGAAGAAGCGGAGGGACTGAGGGAATATTATTGTGCTCCTCACATCACTGTTAGTAATTAAAGTCAATCACCACTTGAACAGGTTTGACAGACGAGCAGAGACACACAGAACCGCTGCTGTTATTATGTTGGTGTGTGATTGATTGAGTCAATAACTGAAACATGGTGTCACACACACACAACACACACAGAAAACACACTGGTATGAAGCGGTCCCACAGCTGTAAGTGTGACGAGTTTCTGCCAGTAAAGACGAGCAGTAAGTACTTTACTTTACAACAATTCTGAGCTACTTGTACTTTACTCGAGAGGCAAATATTGTACTTTTTACTCCATTTATTTCATAGCTTTAGTTACTTTGCGGATTCAGATTATCAATAAAATTATAATGTATTATTATTGATCAAGACACGCAGCAGTAAATAAAGTGATTAAAATCAATAAAACTTTGCAGCTGAAACATTAAAGTGATAAACACACGAATGCATCACTGAATATAATCCAGTAATATAAATACACTGTTAACACTGTTACTGATGGTAATCTGGCACTGTAGTACTTTTACTTAAATACTAAAAAGACATGAGTACTAAAAGATCTGAGTACTTCTTCCTCCTCTGTCTGTCTGCTGGCTTGACTGGAGTCGTGCTGACTGGACGTTTAAGTCCCAACCTAACATGGTTAAGTGTGTCGTGCAACTGAAACTGAAATCTCATTTTGATCCATTTTTCGGTTTAAGAAATTGTGACACCCGTACAGTCAACAGCGAAACACACCTCTTGTCTACAAGACGGGTCTCTTGAGAGAACTCCAGCCGTCTCACAGCCAGGACGGTGAGTGTAATTGGCTGGCTAGCTCGCTTGCTTTCGCACCAGTTTGTGGAGCTTCTCAACTGTGGAAAGGTTTTTGCTACAGAAACAAAAAGGTGAGCAGTTGTAGCTGAGTCACTCTTCTCCTGGGTCTGTCTAGTTGGTGGCACCAGTTAGCATCTTAGTTGAGCAAAATTTGCCATTTAGCAGATGTCTGGAACCATAGACATATTAGACTAGTTTGTATAATTTGCAGCTTTTTATTTGGTAAGTTACAACGTCACCACCATACTGGACAGGGCAGGACTCACCTGTGAATAACTGCATGTAGATGGAGGAGCTGCTGTTTTTCTGGATTAAAAAGCATCATAACTGTTATTTTTCAACCACTTTTCTACTCACTGTTGATCATGAAACCCTGAATATAACATGACTCTTGGAGGTCAGTTGAGAAATAAGTGCTGTAGTGCTTTTTATCCAGAAAAACTGCAGCTCCTCCGTTTACATGTATTTGTTCACGGGTCAGTCTTGCTCTGCTGATGTGGTACTGACGTCCACAAGGTGTCTGCAGATTTCCTGAGAGTCCATTCCTGGTATAGACTTCACCACTCGTTGAAAGATTACCCATAACTCCTGGCAACATCAATGTGATGATGTAACACAAATAACAATATACAGCGTGAAAACATACCAACCAATTAGATGCAATTTAGATATATGTCAGGGTTAAACATTGTTGTTTTTTTTCACTTGCCCTTTCGAGCTAATAGGTCAGAAATCTGCTTTCATGATGTCAGTTTTTTCTTGCTCCTGTACAAATCTTTGTATTTATTAGCAGTTATTAAATAACAGCAAAGACTAATGTTAATTGTCATGTTTAATGTAGAGCTGCAACATCTATTCATTGTCAGAAAATAACAAAAAATGTCCATTGCAGTTTTTTCAAAGTCCATGTCTTCTTTTATCAGTCTGAAAATCAGTTCAGTATGATAATAAACAGAGAAAAGTAAGAAATCTTCATATTTGAGAGGATGAAAAGAGGATTTTTCTGCCATTTTTGCATGAAATATTACTTTAACAATTAATCTACTATCAAAATGGTTTAATACTTAAAATCGTTTGCCTGGTTGGGTGAATGAGTTGCCAGATTTACCAGCCCGATGTGGCATTTTACTTGCCCCAGGGAGGCAGGCAGACCTTATTGTTGAGCCCTGTACGCGTATCTAAAAATAATGCAGTCTAGTAATAATTCCCACCATCATGAAGACAAAAACCTTGTGCAACATTTTACATGAAACATGAAAAAAAAAAAAAAAAAAAAAAGATTCGAGAAGTTTTCTTTAGGGACACTTGGTAGTAAAACTTTGAATCCCTGGATGCTACAACAAAACTTTGTCTGTGTGTGGATGTTTACATGCAGGAGAATTTCCTGACCTGTTTGGCGTCTTTGGAAACTTCAGTTTGCCTTGAATCTTAAAATAAAGTTGAGAGTGTTTGAATGGAGCCTGGATGTGCAGTGAGTGATGGAGCCACCGGTGCATCCTGGGACAGAATAGAGTTTAACCGTGTAGCCCGTCTAGCAAGTTTAATGCGTAGAAAGGGGCCCTGAGTTCTTTAGCCTAATTTATTTTAGTAGAGTAACTCAGATTGACTCAGCGAAATTACTAGTTTTGGGGAATGGGAAATTCCTTACTCTCTAAACTTTAGCTCTGCAACACTTTAGCTTACAATGTCACTATGTAAGGGCCTTTCAATCTTGTAAAATTACCTTAACGTAAGTAAAATGCACTGTAGATGTTTTACAGTAAGTAAATTCTCACTTTAATTTAGGAAAAATAAAATAAAAATGTCACTTTTACATTTCAATATTTTTAACAGTTTTCCACAGAATAAACAGTCTCTTTTGTCAAAACACACTTTAATGCAACCCCTATGGTAAGCCGGCAGAACTAGCCTAAATATGCTAAATTAAACCCCTCGGTGCAGGCCCGTATCGCTGCTTGTGTGCGTTGAGACCAAAAACACAGCGGTCGCTTCACTCACAATGAGCAAAAGAAATAAAGGTCAAAGCGGTACCTCTCCAGAGCGACGTGGTCCACAGAGAAGTGTGTCCAGGTATTACCCTCCACCGGATTCAGGAAACAGCAGAGCAGGGAGGTAGAGTCGAGCATCCAGTCATTTTCCAGCGTAGCCAGAGGAACTCTGAGCATTCCGGGCTAGCTCAGAGCGCTATCTGGTTGTTGTCTCTCGTTTCCAGACCGAAAACAATCCAAACAAAGGGTCACACAGTCCAAACGAGGCTACTAAATCTAGCTGAGTTAGCTTGTAGCAGCGCAACGTCCGTGACGTTTCCCTCTACTCACTGTGTTAACGAGCAGCTAATAAAGTCCTCAAACGGTCAAAACTTTGAACTAAAGTTCTGTTAAAAGACTGGTCTTCTGGCAGATTATCTTGCAGATAATCTTAAACACAATCTAGTCCACAAACCTCAAGCTCTCTTCTGGAAAACTTCGCATAGACAAAGACTGCTCCTCCGTGGTCTGATCTTCTCACACACCCAAGATCGCTGCATACACGTCACGTGAGCCAATCCACACTCACTACACTGCGCCTGTGACCAGGTACATTTCTCCAGAAGATACCTCTTAAAAAATAAATAGATTTTTACATTTTTAACAAAATAAATGAAATAAAACACATTAAAGCATTTTAAACTCCTTATGAAATTAACCATTTTAACACATTTTAATTCCTGTTTTTAAACTACATTTTTTAAAACCTATTTATTGTTAACTTATTTATTTATCAGAAACAAATATGCATTCTTATTTTCTACTTGGCTACAACCGCTTACGGCAAGAAAACTGACCTGAACCGGCCCGGGTCTCCGATGGACACACAAAGCTGGAACTCATATCTGATGAGTCGGGACTGAACTCAGTGAAAGGAACTCTCCTGCAGCCGAAGCTCTCTGTCCCAGCTTCACCTCCCGCTGCTCACATGAGATCATGTCATGGTGGAGGAACTTGGAAGTGATTTAATCTGATTTGTGTTTGCAGCTGCTGTTTGTTCACACGTGGAGCAGATGGAGGCTCTATTTTTAGGTTCACTTCACTTCAGGTTTTTAGCCTGAAAATGTTTGTGAACATTCAAAAGACCTAAGCTGCATCTAAACTCCACACTGCTGCACACACAGTACTGGACAGCAGAGGTTCTCAGTTTTTTCTTAGCCAAGAACCCTTAACAAGACAGAAAACACACTGAGGACCCCTCTTATGTACGTGCCTTGGAATAATTGAATTTAACTTTTGTACTCCCTTTTTTAACTTTTTATGTGACACTCCAACACAATATTAGAAAGATATTAGACAAGTATTTAAAATATTTACACCATGTTTACACAGAATAACATACACACACGCACATCAACAGTGTTTCCCTCTCAGTGCATATGTAAAATAAAATATAGACTCTGATTATTGTAAATAACACACAAAAACATATGAAATAAATAACAGAAAATATGAGATAATATTAAAAAAAAATTAAAAAGAACAAAAAATCCTGATGCTTGAATATGATGGAGAGAGCTTGATAATTAGTTTAGATTTTAAAATAAAATTGTATTTGTTGAATTATAATGACATTTATGGCTAAATAGAATAAATAAATTAATAAGAATAAGTAATTTTTTTTTTTTTTTAAAAATCACGATCAAATTGGAATTTTTTTCACAGACCCCCTGGAAGAGTGTCATGGACCCCTGTTTAAGGAGCAGTATACTGTTTCACATTTTCATGTTAGGCTGCTGCTGGTAGCACACATGGAATAAATCTACTTTAACATTTGGTACGAACAGAGAGTAAATCTTTTCAAAGTTGATCTGAAAAAGCCAGAACTGAAACAAGTCGTCAACTGAGATTTTTGTCTCTGGGCCCCACATTTCTGTCCCTCTGTAAAAGTTTGAATGATTTGGTGATTCACACATCATTGTATAGGAGTGTGATGCTAAAATAATAAAGAACTCTTGTTTTCTGTTTTATTTTGTAGTTCTTGTTTCTGGTTTCACTTCCTGTCTTTTTGATTGTTTCCTCCTGCCCCTGATGAGCCTCCCAGTGTATTTAGTCTTGTGTCTGGTGCTCACTTTGGCTCTTCCACACGGAGAACCCTTTTTGCTTCCTAGTAGAACCTTTTGTAAAAGTTCCACTTGGAATGCTTTTAGAGAGTTCTACCAAGAACCCAACTTAAAGGGTTGCACCTAGAACCATGCATGGAAGGTTTTACCGAGAACCACCTATGAGAGGTTCTTCAGAAAACCTTTCTACGGTGCAATGGTTCCATCCAGAACCCTCTCTGTGTGTTCTATCCAGAATGGTTCCATCTTTTAAGGGTGCCAACAAGGACTCAGTCAGGGAGTTCTACCAATAACCTTTTTATATTTCAAGTATCTTTATTATGATACGAAGAACTATAAAAGGTTCTTTGGTTTGTTCCCATAGGAGAACAGCTTTTAGGTCCTGGTAGAACATTTTATAACGGTTCCCTTTGGAACCCTTTCAGATGAATTCTACCTAGATCCCAACAAAACGTGTTGTATTGAGAACCATCTGTAAATGGTTTCACCCAGAACCTCCTATAAGAGGTTCTTGAGAGAACACTTCTGTTGTGTGATGGTTCCACTCAGAGGCCTTTTTGGGGGTCCTTTCAAGAACCTTTCCCCCTTCTTTGGGTGCTAACAAAAACTCAGCCAGGGGGCTCTGCCAAGAACCTTCTGATATTCCTACAGTTTATTTAGAACCCATCTAGAAGGTAGATGGTTCTTTTATATTCCAAGAATTTGATCTAAAACCAACCTAGATGGCCTTGATGAACTGGTTCTTTGGATGAAAATGATTTCTAATGGAACTCTTAGTCTTACAAGGAATATTTGATGAACCTTTTATTCCAAATAGTGTTCTCCAGAACCAAATGGTTCTGGGTAGAGCCCCCCCCAAAGAAACCTTTTTTTGGGGGAGGTTATTGCTTGTTTTCCCGGACTTTGATTTTCTTGCCTCCCCTTTTGGATTTCTTGGACTGCTCTGTAAGTTTTTGTATGTTGACTGTAGTTATTAAATCATTTGAACCACCTGCTCAGTATCCAAGTCTTCATTTTTTGGATGAAAGTTTCTCGGAATCTACTCCTTACAGGATTGATGAATTTTGTTGACAAATTCTCCAGCCAAAGCTGGTAGAGCGTTTGACCATGCAGGTTTGCACTGTGTTTAGAAATGGAGAAACCATCTGCCATCACTCTGTTCAGCACATCGCTCTGTTTCTGACAGGGTTGGGGATATTCGCACTAAGCTGAGCTGTGAGTGGAAATGCATGAGTCGGTGGATTGGCTCAAATTAAAGCTCAAATGGCGTTACACTACCAGACTACAAACCGCGGCATCACAAAACACAGTGAGACTGCTCCTCTGCTCCCGTCGGAGGGCTGAGAGCTGCAGCAATTTTGTTGAAAGGAGGGCTAATGTGATCGTACCTGCAGTCTGACTACTGACATCTCTGAGTGTAGTGCGGTGTTTGAGTCGTGAGACACAACTGAGGTAACGAGCTGACACAAAATGGAGGGAACAGCACAGAGTATCATTAAAAGGAGGGAGGGAGGGAGGGCAGAGTGAACTCACACCAGCTGAAGTCGATTCTTTCCTGTGAACAGACAGAAACAGTCGATTCTCCATCTTGTTACTGATTCCTGTCACTGCTGCAGACCACTCAGTTGGTGTGTGTTGTGTGTTGTGTGTGTGATGAGAGAGAGGACCCAGTAGGTGGTCTTAATGGTGGCAGCATATGTCAGCATTAATCTGATTTGGATGACTCAATGGACAGAGAGAGAGATGGATGGATGGAGCAGAGAGGAGAAAACAGAACATACAGAGAGAGATGGAGGGTATTATAATGGATGGATGGAGGGATGAAAGGGTGGAGGTGAAGGATGGAGGGGTGCAGGGGTTAAGACAGATTGTGTTTCTCTGATTTGCAGAGCAATAGAGTGTAATGTGGGTCAGCAGCTCTCAGTCTGCTGGCTGAAAGGATCAGACAAACACACAGACACAAACAACACAGAGAGGTTGAGAAGTGTATATTTTTTTGTTTGATGGAGCTAAAGCTGGGATCACACCACAAGACTTTTAAAATCCTAACTAATTTTGAAATCTGGTTGCATCACACACATCAGGAGAAACAATACAGATTCTCTTCTTTCTGGTCTCAAACACACAAACACTGCAAGATGTGAAAGTAATGACACATCACACACCACAAGATATTATCAAGATTATCTGACCGGTAAGAGAGCGTGATCTCACGTCATCTCGTGTGGAAGCAGATGGAAACGATGGCGTTTAATTCTTTGCAGTTAGAAAAAAAAAACAAAAGCAGAACTTAGGTGAGTCTAGATGAGAAAAGGTTTGTGGTTTTAAAGCGATATTCCTCCCCTAGATGATAACCCACTCAGTATGTACTCACCTCTGTGATGATGGGTGAAGATCTTCAGTTCACAAAACAATCCTGGAGTTTCAGCAGAAAACAGGGTTGCAGCCAAATCCAGTACAATGGCAGTGAATGGATGACCACGGATAAAATGTAAAAAAAAGAACACAAAACAAACACAAAACGTCTCCATCCTGCTCATGTGGTGTAATCCAAGTGTCCCGTGAGCTGCAGACATTAAAATTTAACCACAAAAGATGCCAGTTACACCATGTTTTTAGCTGAAATGTCAACTGTAGCCTCCCAGGTAGCATGTAAACATGGCGTCGATGTATCGCGAGACTTCGTATATCTCTTAATGGATGCACGTGTGAAAATATCGCGAGATCTCTTGTGCATTTGGCTCGAGTCTGAGAGGCAACAGTTGATATTTCGGCTAAAAACATGGTGTAACTGGCGTCTTTTGTGGTTAAATTTTAATGTCGCGGCTCATGGACACTTGGATTACACCACACAAGCAGGATGGAGACATTTTGTGTTTGTTTTGTTTCTTTTTTTTAACATTTTATCCGTGGTCTCCATTCACTACCATTTACTGGATTTGGCTGCAACCCTGTTTTCTGCTGAAACTCCAGGATTGTTTTGTGAACTGAAGATCTTCACCCATCCTCACATCGGCATTAGGGTGAGTACATACTGAGTGGAATTATCGTTCTGGGGTGAAATCGCTTTAATAACTGTCAACAGTAGGATGCTAGCTAACATTAGCTACAAGCATAGGCACCATCTACGGGGGGGGGGGGGGGGCATTGGATTTTTGCCCCTGAAAGTTGAAGTTGGGGGTGCAGTGATCCCAAATCTTCAGGCAAAGCAGGAAAAAAAAGCAGTTGTAAAATTGCCATAGATGCATAAATTTAAATGGCCTTTGAAAGGAAAGGAAAATAAAGTCATAGATATTGTGCATTATTCTTAAGATTGATTTCCATGCAGGATAGTGCGTTTTGTTGTCTTATGTGTTACTGGCTGATTAATTGCTTTGTTAACAAGTACAAAGCTCCATAAATTCAAACACCTCTGATCATTAACGCACACTGGATTTACCTTCAGCAGTTGGCTGTGGCAAAAAACACCCCTCACTGAAGACAGATGGCAAAAATCTGCCAAAGAATCCATCTGAAGCCTCACACCAAGTGAGCGAGAGCTTTTTATAGTTTTGCTTTTTAACTTTGAATGATCATTAACTTTACTAAACCTTCTATACTGAACAATGCAGCACGCACAGTGCGAGCTGTCTGCTGCAAATATGTCTCAGCTCAGTATCATGATTTTGAAAACATCAATAAGTTGTTTTAACAAAGTTTAAAATATGAATTGTAAAATATTACTTCCATGAGGCTGTTCAGTCAGACGGTGACAGATCACAGGTTGAACTGGGCATTTCTTCCTCGCAAATAGTCAAGCTGCATGCGCAGTTTATATTATGATCACCCTAATGTTGAAATGACATTCTTCTGTCTCAATAATTATTAATTCCACCAGATAAAACACTGAGGTGGTCAGGTTTGGAGCCCACATACATTGGGAGAGTGTGCTTTTGTTCCCAGGATAGAAAATGTGTCTATTTCAGGAAAAATATTCCCTCATCCTCACCACATCACACCATCTAGAATGACATAATAAAATGGGGTAAATATCAAACGTATGATAATAAGGAGGTCAGCCTTGATGAGTGTAGGAGCAGTTCAGCGGCTTTAAAATTTGATCTGTAAACTCCTCAATTCACCAAATAATAATAATCTAAGTCGCACCATCTCATTTTGTATACACTGATCGGCCACAACCACTGACAGGTAAAATGAACATTGATCATCTTGTTACGATGGACAATACAAGAAAAATGGGCAGTATGAGGATCTGAGAGACTTTGGCGAGGGAGAAACCATGATGGAAAGATGGCTGAGTCTCCTAAACAGCAGGTCTTGTGGGCTGTTCCCTGTGTGCAGGTCTTTGTACCTACCAAAAGTGTTGAACCAGAGACAGGTCATGGGCGCTCAAGGCTCATTGGTTCGAGTGGGGAGTGAATGCCAGCCTGTCTGGTCCGTTCCCAAGAGCTGCTGTGGCTGAAAAGGTTCGTGCTAGCTGTGATAGAAAGGTGTCAGAACAAGTTTGGGCCTGGAACAGAAATTTTAAAGGAAAACATTCTGGCTGTAGCATTGTTGGCAGAGGAATTTCAATCTTAACATGTTTCTGGATCTCTGATGGCATATCATGGTCATTTTATGATACAGTAAATATATTATAGACTTCTCATTTAAAGGATGTGCTGCTAACGTCTTGGTGCCAGATACACCAGGACTCCTTCAGAGGTCTGTGGAATTCAGGCCTCGACAGGTCAGAGCTGTTTTGTTTCAGCATGAAAATTAGGCAGGTGGTTTTGAGATTGGTGTGTTGGGTTCTTTCCTCTTGTCTGTGTCTAACACAGAGAAGATAAAATAAAAAGCTTTTACTTGCACACAGTAGTCAGTCCAGAGAAACAAAGGTATTCAAAGACAGCAGGCAAAGGCTGAGTAAAGTACACAGAAGTAAAGTCAATACCAGAGAACACAGGAAAAAACATGTAACTGAGGTAACTTAGACAAACTGGCAACAGACAAACAGCAGCACAAAGACTAGGAGGGGTAACAAGGGACAGGTGAAACTGATTAGGGTGGGGCAGGTAATCACACAGATGGGAAACAAAGAGGGGCAGGAACTGAAGTATTTGAAACAAGAGACAAAGGTAAACATACCAAAATAAAACAGGAAATACTTCTGTTCATCCCTGACAAAACATAGCAAAACCTTCATTTAAACAAACCCTGCTGCGTTGAACACCTTGTTGTGTACGCTGCACTTTACTGCCTTTTTTACATACATGTTGCTGCTGATTGGACTAACACCAAACAAGAGGAAACATATTTCAAAACCGGTTGCACCCATCGTGCACTAGTTTGAGGAAAGCGTGCCGTTCGGTCTGAAAACCAGTGCACAACATTTTCAGATTGCACGTGCCCCGACAGGGGCATGACCTTAATCAGGAGACGAGGATGGAACCGACACAACATCAGCGCTGCCTCCTAGACTGTAAAACTGTTTGAGGCAAATTTGTGATTTTTGAAATAAAATTCACCTGGCAAATTTACCTGCACTACAGCAAATGAAACAGGAGGAAGAAGCAGGTTAAACAGGTCGTTCCCAAAGACGGGGTCGGGACCCATACAGGAGAGTTTATTTGGGTCCCAAAATAGATAAAAGACTGTGGAAGAAATTCAGCAAATTTAGATTTAAATCTGCAGCACACCTTTTAAAAACATTTATAAACATGTATATTGTTTTAGAGGAAGTAAAAACATTGAGATGACCTGTTACCTCAGCCTAGATGTATTTATTTCTCATTTCTAAAGTTTTACCATGTGTACATGTTTTCAATAAAGTGTCGAGATAATATAGGGTGATGCAGAAATGGCAGTAAAAATGGTCAGGAATGTTTATTTATGCATGGAATGAACTCTTTTTATTTATTTTTTTTATTTATTGATAAGGCTCATTGTTAACTGGGTCATGACGGTTTGTCTTTTTTAAAAAGGAGTCAGCAGGAAAAAACAAGTTTGGAAACATATGGAATGTACAGCCATTTATACTAAGGTGTACATAGAAAACCTTTCCACATCAGCTGACAGGAAAAAAAAAATGTATTTTTTATTGTCATTGTCTTCAATAAGAAAATTGCAAACATCAAATTTAAGAAGAAAGACATTAAATAATACAATGCAGATATATCAAAATACATTAACAAATGAAGTGTATTATTTCTGTTTTCTTTATGTATAGACGTGTATAAAAGTGTAAATAGACCCAGCTTGTAATTCCTTGCTCTGCTGATGTTTAACCAATATTTATCTGACCTCTCTCTCATCCTGGCTCCGCCCCCGATGACCTCTGATCCCGAACAAAACAAGCAGCTGGATTAATCAGCCCCTCGGCAGGCAGATGAGACATTAATCCACTTTAATCCACCACATTAGATACCAGCACACTTTTTTTTCTTTTTTTTTTAGCCTGCGACGTGGCCATCCTGCCGTAATGGCCATCGTGGGATTAAGTGAGAGCGTTAAGCCACTTCTCGCAGTCTCAACGCCGTCAGTGTGAACAACAGCGACTTAAGACCTCAGCGGGGAGGCGGCAGGGAAAAAAAAAACAGACATTTTAGATTTAATAAGGTGACACGACAGGAAAACAGACAGTGTGTTTACAGGCAGGGAGATGAGGAGGTGAGGTGACGGGGAGGAGGAGGAGGAGGAGGAGGAGGAGGAGGAGGAGGAGGAGGAGGAGGGGGTTAAGGTACAAGGCGTAATCCCGCCACAACAATACAGCTCACACAATTAAAACTACAACAACGTCTGTCAATATTAGTATGAAGACAGATAGCAGCCGTCATGTCACTTTAATCCCTGATAAACCTGCCTGTGTTAATCCTTCATTTACTGCCGTCACTCCCAACACACAACACCGCCGTCCACCACTTTATTTATTTTACTTATTAAGTCCAGAAAGTTTTACATTTAAATGTTGTTTTTCTTTACTGAAGTTATTTATTTTTTATTAAGCCAGGATGGTCCGTTGAGCTTTAAATCCAGACAACCAACTGATTTCACTTCACTTTTACTGTTTTTTAATTTTAACACTGCGATAAAAGACAAAACATCATTATAGTGCTGAAATTATTCAAGAATCCGTTATTAAAGTAATCAATCAATTCATCATTGTCATTTATTAAACAAAAATATTAAAAACCATCTTGCTCCGGCTTCTCAAACAGGATCATTTGTTTGCATCTCATTTTAAATTCATTGTTTGGAGGTTTTTAAATGTTGGTCAAACAAAATGAGCAACTTTATTGAGCAAATTTCATTATTATTCAGGTTAATAAATAGTGAAACTAATCAACAGTTGTAGGCCTAAAACAACAGTTACAAACTGTTAAATTCTGGTGAAAGTATTTTCTTAAGACTGTGTTGTTCTTCTGTTAGTTATTAAGCCTGGTGCTTTTATTTTGAAGGGTCCACACCAGAAGGAAAATGTACTGTTTGTTTAACACCTGATCAGCCGCTGCTAGTTTTTCCTTTTGTGTTTAATATTTAGTAACATTTACAATGTTCATCACCATCAACACACACACTGGAGTTTTTGAAAATGTGAGTGTGTAAGTTGGCAACAGTACTGTTGATTAAGGCCAGCCCAGCACACTGCGGTTCTGTTGTACTTAAGCAGTTAACATTCCTTGTTTAAGTTAAGCTTACAATTTGAACAGCAGTGTTATAAAGCATGTTTGCAGTAAAGTGTCGTATTCAGGGTAAAACATGTTTGAATGCAGTCGATTAAAGCTGCAACGTGCACACATGATTCCACACTAACTAAATCACCGGAGTTATTTACGTCTCCAGCAGTGATATTGATGGAGAAGCTCCACCCCCACATTATTTGTGGTTAGAAGGTTGTGTGTTGCTTTAATTGATTATTTGAGGTCTTTAGGAGGTGTTGTGATCATGTAAGGGACTGCTCATTGTTCTGGCAGCGTATTATTCTGAAACCAATCGTCTAAAAGGTAATACATTATGTCTGCCTGATGTACATGAGCAGCTAAGCTACCCTTACCCTTACCCATTTAGTGAAGTTTGTAAACTATACACATATTCACAAATCAGGTGGCTCCATCTGACTGCTGACAGTTCCACATTAGTCCCACAGGATGCGGGTGTAAGTTTTGCTGTTGATTGCTTGTTTCGAGGGCATTGTGGTGTCAGCTATCTATGTTTTCGAAGTCCCCAGGAAACACGACAACTAGCTGATTAGCTCCTGGGACGCTAACGGTACAAACGTAAACAAGCTCTTTTGCAGTGATGTTGTCATCTTAATGCCAGAACTTGCTCGCTGGTGCAAATGTTCCACCAAAACAAGTTCCCCTCAACACTTTTTGGCAGCGGCGCTGTCGCTGCATCCTGGGCTTAGTGCAACCCAAGACTTTGTGATTGGTTCAAAGAAACGTGAACAAGCAGGTTTTTTTTTTCTTCATATCATGGATGTGTAGGTCTTGCCAAGGTGAGACTGCATGAATCATGATTACTTTTACTGGTCAGACAAATGTATTTTTTAATGTTTTGAGTTTGAGATCGCACTGTGAGAGACGATCTTTCTGCCTTAAACCAAACATAATTTCAGGCAATGTTATGATATAGTTTTGGGATTTAACTCCCACAGCCATGAATGTATATGACAGACAAGAATGAACTGGCTGTTGACATTAAACCAGTGGGTCACTGTTATGGGCAATGGGTGTTTGTTTCTGGTAATTTCTGGATTTTGTACAAATGGAGTTTCCATTGTCTTAAACATATTGTGTTGGGTGTTTTTATCTCTAAGGACTAGGACAGTGGTTCCCAAACTTTTCCTGACATGCCCCCATTCAGACAAAGTTCAGCCACCCCTGATCCTGCAATTATAATCAGTCATTAACAATAATTGGGGAAGTACCCAATGACTCAAGTATAGCTCTGGTGAAATAAAGGTAGAGGCTCGGATGCACCTCTGACCCCCTGCAGGAGACTGTAGGTGCACTGAGCAGCTTGTTCAGCATCAGACTGCTGCACCCACTGTCCAGGAAGGAGTACTACTGCAGGTCCTTCATCCCAACAGCTGTCAGACTCTTTAACACCAGTATGACTTAATGTAGCGCTGGTGATGTTATTCATGACAGCCCCTACAGATGATTTTATATTATTGTTTTGTTGTAACGTGTCTATATGTTTCTGTGTTGTGTCACAAATTACTTCTCCGGACATTAAAGTTTATCTCAGTCTAAGCCATTACTATTATACACAGATGTGTTATTTTTACTGTATAATGAGTACTGTGAGTACATCATGTGAACCTCAGAAAGAGTTTGTGGGTGAAACAATAAACAAAGAGAGAAGAGCTAGTCTGGCTCCATCAGTAGAAAACCTCACAACTCCAAAGCAGTCTGATTTTAGGGTTTTCCTCCTGGGATTCCCCTCGTTCTGTTTTGCTGTTGTCATTTATGCCTGTCAGGTGCAGTGACATTTCCCCTTTGGTCTTCATCATATCTTGTTTTTTTTTTCTTTTCTGGCAGCTTCTTCCTGCAGTTCAGCTGCTGTGAGCAAATAAATACAAGCAAATGTTTGAAGGCAGGACTGTAATGGAGAATTTCCCCAACTGCTGTATTGCTTCTAGTTGGTTTACATTCTCCCTCTGCATCTTTTAAAAGTTTTCCTTTTGCTTGAATACTTGTGCTTTCATGAACAACTTGAACATTTAAAGGGACAGTTCACACCAAAATCAAAAATACATATTTTGCCTTTGGCCTTCAGTGCTATTTATCCATCTGGTGTGAGCCGCCGAATTTTGGAGATATTGACTGTACAGATGTCTGCACCTCTTCTTCTCCTCCAGTAGCCAAAGTCCACACATTCTGTACACAAGCAGAAGTACAGATTCAATGTGTACAAAAGACTCAGAGATTCATCTTCTTTATTGTAGTGAAAGTAAAAAAGTACAGCTTCTAAAATGTACTCAAAGTATAAAAGACTGTTTGTAAAGTTAACTGAACTTCACCTTTTCTTTGCAATAAATCTCCGTCTCTGTCTCTGTCTGTGTCGTCTTGTGTCTTTTATGTTTTTTTTTTTATTTTATGACCAGTTGCATCATTTGTCTTGTTATGTTTTGCTACATCGTTTTCTTGTTGTTATAGTATTGTTTTTGTCTTGACATGGTTTTTATGTTATTTTTGTGTTGTCATGTCTTATTACGTCTTTTACGTTGTTTTTGTCTTGTTATGTATTGTTACATTGTTTTTGTCTTATTTCATCATATTTGTCTTTTTACATCTCATACGTTGTTTTCGACTTGTTATGTCGTCTTTGTCTTTTTATGTCATATTCATCTTGCATATCTTATATGTAATACTTGTTGTGTTACAAAGTTTTCATCTTGTTACATCATTTATGTCCTTTTCATCTTGTTACGTAGTTTTCATCTTGTTTTGTATTTTACATCATTTTCATCTTGTTATTTTTTTTTAGGTTCTTTTCATCTTGTTACGTTGTTTTTGTCTTGTTATGTTTTTTAGGTCATTTTTGCATTGTCATGTTTTGTTACACCTTTTGCATTGTTTACATCTTGTTACCTCTTTTACGTATTTTTTGTCTGACATAGTTTTCGTCTTATGTCTTTAACACTGTTTTCATCGTCTTTTTATATTAGTTTTGTCTTGTATTAAAATTAAAGTAACAAGCCTGCTTTGAAAATGTAAGTAAAATAAAGTACAAATATTTGTAGTAAAATGTCGGGAATAAAAGTAAAAAGTTGTAATAAGAAAGTCGTTCCAGTAGGTTCTGAGGTACAAAGAATTAGAATAACAGCAAAACTTTGACCAAAAACTCTTCAGTTCACAACAAAACTATATAAATAAAGAAATAGCACTACGGTAAGAGGAAAAAAATAGTATTTTTTGGGTGAACTGTCCCTTTAAGCTCATCATCTTCATCACAAAAATGCTCAGTAGTCACACAGAGGTGGAAGCAGTGTCAAATATCCTGGGGTCAAACCTTAAATAAAAGCCTCTCTCCTCTCGTCCATTAGAGGCTGTCGAACAGGTAAATCATTAAATTGGATGAACCTCGGACAGAAACTGGCAACCAGTCGTTCTCCCAGTCACTCCCTCGTCGATTCCCAGTCTCCTCCGCCGCTCTCAGCGAGCGTTAATGTGACAGCCACTTTGAAATTAGGCAGCGGATTAAATTAGGGCTTTAAAATCCTTTTGGAGTCGCTCATTCAGACGTGAAAAGATTAAGGGGCGACGATGAAAAGGGATTCTAGTTAAGACCTACATTATCGCAGACCTCAGCGCCCAGACAAAAAAAGTGTGCGGTGCATTTGAAGCCATTTGAGGATCAGTATAAATGATTTCTTTGTGGACGAGTGAATGAAATTATAGAGCAGGGGACCAATGCCTCTCTCTCTTATCAGCCTTGCAAATGGACAGGTTCTGTGAATCAGACACACTTTCATTTCTGACAAAAAAGGCTCAGGGGCAGAGGAGCCGAACACCAGGTGAAGTTATTCATCTCAAGGTAATATTTACAGAGACGGGAGAGTGATGGAGAGAGAGGAGTTCAACCTCACCATGAGCGGAGGGTGGATGATGGATGGAACAAACAAACTGAGACTTCAATTAAAAATAAATGGAAATATCTCATTTCCCCTCTCACAGATTGGATTTATATTGCCGGAGTTTGTTGCCTGGTTACCTCTCATTGCCCCGCTCATTTCCAAACGTTGATTAGGTTGGAGACAATGAATAAATCGATGGCTGTGGGTTGCCAGGCCTGATTGTTTCCGGGGGACAAGGGGGGAAACGTGGTCCTCCCGAGCAAGAACGCTAGTCTGCTCGGAGGAAGTGGACCTGAACCAGGACGTGACCGCCATCTTAAAATTCTTCAGTAGGGTTGTTCAAGGGCATGGGTTTGGTTTCACAAGTGTGAGGGGATTAACAATTTAAGTAAGAGTCAAAGGGTCGTCCAACATCCAAAAACATTTTGCAAAAGTAAAGAGCACACGGAGCGAACATTTCCACCGAGGACCACCGTCCTCCATATCCATATATTTATTTTAAAGCATAAAACTATATTTTTCTTGTCAACAAACACCATGAAAAGACCAAAAGCAACAACACAGTGATCCTACTGTATTCTCTATGTAGTCAACGTCTGATATAATCTATTCCTTTTGAGCCATAGAACTTCATTGTTGTTCAAAAACTATTAAATCTCTTATGTTATGATTTGGAGGTTTATAAAAAAAATGGACTTGACTTGACCTAGAAACACATCACTGAGCCACACTGTTGTTTTGGGTGACATGTTGCATTACCATGAACACACAAACACTGCAGTCTGTAGGGCTGTCAAGTTCGATCAACACGTGATTTGTTCAAATTAATTCCTTGTGTCCTTAAACTACACTGTGGAACTGCCTCCTTTAGCTGACAAGCTAACAGTGCTTTTACAGTAGGGATGCAACAGATCGCAGTTGTCCCATGTCCCGTATGGATCACCCCCCCCACCCCCCCACAGTTCGGCATGCATGTGATCTGCTGAGTACATGTAACATCACAGCATGAAACACAGTTTTACTGTTGCTGTTACTTTTACATCAGCAATAATACCTGAAATCTCAATGCAGAGTTGCAGTGAAAAGAGGACAGATGACTGTGTTTTACTCTGCAGCGCATCTCTCTTAGTTAAAAGGTCATATCACCTGGAGTAAACTTCCAGTCATGACTTCAGACATTTTCACTGGTGTAACTGTGCTGTCATCATAGAAACAGATCATAAGATTGTAATATTTATTGAAACTTTGGCGATATCTGCTGTCTGAACTTCTGCACACACACGGCTCCTCTCAGCTCGCCGGAGCAGCTCTGTGTCTGTCTGTCTGTGACTCAGTGTGTCTGTGTTGATTGGCTGTGACTTCTAACCAATCAGATAGTCCTGTGGGCGGGACACTGAGCCAGACTACAGGGTGTAGTAATGTATTATACTGTACAGTGTATAATTATCTATTATCTAGTTATCTATCTATAATTACTATATGTACTATAGTGATAATACTCTGAATACTGTACTCTGCTGTATCTTACTATACTATAGTGTAATTTTAATTATTTATATATAATACTATTTTGATATTATTATCGTCATTATTATTACATCATATGGTATATGGTGATGACTACAGACAGAGAGATCAAAGCCAAGTCCATTTTTCAAATAATTTAACCCTAATCACACTTTTTTTTTCTTCTTTGCTGTTCCTAAAAATGTATCTGATCTGTGTCTCAAAACCATGGTACCATCCGAAACCATGACTTTTGTGATCCATTGCACCCCTATTTTACCCAGTCAGAAAACAGCGCCTTTAGCCTGAGAACAAGACAAGTTGCAATTTTCATTTGGTTTTACAGGTACGTGGTCATGTCTAAACGGGATCCCGCGACCTGAAAAAGACCTTTGCAAGAGTAATTATTTTATCCCAACTAAGATCTTTCCCCTTTCCCCTTTCCTCCCTTTTGTTATTTACCTGAGCACTTATTTCTCCTTTTACTGAATTTATCTTTTCAAGTTTTTACATAGGTTTTGTGTGTTTTTCAATATTTCAAAGCACTTCACCCGAGCAGTTTACTTCCCTTTAGTGTACAGTTATACTGTAGGTATATATGGTTATGATAGATCAGTCATTCCCAAACGCCGGGTCGCGACCCAAAGGAGGGTCACAGGAGACTTTATCAATAAGTAAAAAAATGGAAAAAGTTCTGCAAATTTATATCTGTGGTACAGCTTTTATAAAGCATTCAAAATGTGTATATTGTAGAAAATAGTAGAAAGTAGAAAATGGAAACATATTCTTAGTCATACACATTCATACTGGCTGATGGTGGTGACTTTGCTTAATACAGAAATATCTTGGTCTTGTAATATGAAATGTACAAAATTTCAAGAGAGACAAACAGCATTGATATTAACCGTACTGCATCAAGTCAGAGGTGATATGTGCATGTCCTCTAAATATTTTCTTTCTCATATTTAAGTCAGTTATTAATTAATGATCCATGAAGTGTTTACTCGTCATATAAACTCATGATGTGACTTGATCATTTTTTAATGGTGAGCAACAAGAATTCATGGTACATCCTGCATAAATTCACGTATTAAAAATCATGGTGACTAATGTAGTACCCTATTACTTAAAGATGTGTTTTGTACCCTTATTATAAAGTATTATCAATTAATCAATAATTATAATTACTGTATTGTTAGTTGGAGCTCTGGAAACCATTATACTGTTATGATGCACTAACTGCTAATTGGCCTCAGAGAAACATTTTACAGGGTAAAAAATTAAGAATTTACAGATGCAAATTATTGATTATCACAAACACTATTACAGATAAACATCTAGGAACTTGGGATGGATGGATAAATAGATAGATGGATGGATAGATGGAGTGGCGTGATATGGAGATACTAAATCTGTACTCGAGGCTAAATGCACTCTGCCTGCTGAACTGCACAAAGAAACACATTTAAACTTCACATTTCCATTTCCATTAGCTGACACTCTCATTCACAGCGAGTGCAGTAAATTCCCACTTCACTTTTTACATTTGATGGAAGAAAATGTCATCAAACCGAGATAAAAAAAGAAAAAAGCGAGAACTCTCCTCATCCAAACATTTTCCGCTGCGCTGCGTTCAGTCGAGAGTCAGAGAGCTGTTAACATGTTAATATCTGATCAGTGGCAGGTCTCCTTCCCTGATCTCGCTGTCACATACATCATTAAGTCAAAAAAAAGAATAGCTGTCACATATTGAACAACACAAAGGTGTTTAAAATATCAGCTCTGATTTAACTTTATCAGCTCAGGAGAGATGAAATCTTAAAGACATCCTGAAGATGATGATATGAGTTCTTTATTTTAAAAAAGTAGCAGTTCAGCAGCTACAGTTTTACAAAACAGTTTATTGTAGCCACACTGTGTGACATGGTTCTAACAAACTAGGATATGACATCAAGTTTGATGTATGTAGGCTGTACAATGACCACACAGAAGCGTAGGCTGCCACACAAGAAAACATCAAAAGTGTGCGTCACCCATCTGTGTTGAAGTAGTTGTGAACAATGAAGCTGAGCAAGAATGGGCCCTTGCAGTCGTGTTATTAATGTGTCTCAAAAGAAGGGGGAGGTCGTAGCGAGGGGAAAGAGGCCAGATTTGCAAAGAGATCTTCACATAATGTGAAGTATTTCAAGTGTGCTAAGTATGCTAAAACAGCATATATATGCTCATACATTCATATTGGTTGGTTAGTTGTCGCAGGTCGTTGCAGCAGTCACATTGTGAGATGGTTATCCTAAATTTCTGTCTGAATTTTGTCCCAGGATGTCTTTGGTTGAACCTCTCTGACAGTGTGACGTATGGCCGCCGTTTCAGAGCCACGACCAAAGATATCGCCACGTTTTCTTTGCCGGACAGACTAAAATCTCACAGTGTATACCAGACTTTAGACTGTCAGTCTGGGGTTAATCTTCAGGAAGTCACTGTGCTGCACCACTGTTTGCTAAGAAGTTGCAGCACACAACCCTGTAAAACCACAACTTTGTTCTGCAAACAAACCACAAGGTAAAAAGGACAAACAAGAAATGTTAAGGCATTTTCACACCTGCCTCATTTGGTCTGGTTAAAATGCACCGTTGACCGTTTGCCCGTTTGGCGCGGTTTGTTTGGGCTGGTGTGAAAGCTGTTAATGGAAACCTGGTGTGGACCAAAGAACTGAACCGCATCCACCTGAAGAGGCCTTACTTGCACTTCTAAAGGACAGTAACATGGTCACAGCCTATCAGCACTCCATCTCTCACTTCACTTAATGGTGCACAGAAACTTCACCTACTTCTGAATGTCCAATGTCCAAAATCAAAGAACTGTTCACTGACAACCGCAACAAACCCTGCAGCCCCCACAGCCACATCTCCATCAACGGTGAGCCAGTAGAGATGGTCGAGAATTTCAAATACCTTGGTACCACCCTTGATAATAAACTCAGTTTTGATCACCACACCACCGACACCCATAAGTGCTGCCAACAAAGACTCTCCATCCGTAAACTCAGGGCGCTTTCAGTCACACCCCACCTTCTGCTCCTTCTGTACAAGAGTATCATAGAACCCATCCTCCTCTGCTGTTCCACACTGCTGCTTCACTGTGCTCACCATCACCAACAGAAACAAGCTACTCAAAATCACACACGTCGCCTCTAAAATCATTGGTCTCCCTTCTCCACACCTCCCAGCTCTCATTGACGCTGCCGTCACACACAAAGCACTCACAATACCAGATGACCCCAGCTGCCTCCTGAACTCATTTTTCACTCTCCTCCCATCAGGCTACAGATACAGATCCCTGATCTGTAAGAGAGCACGCTACAGCAAGAGTTTCACGCCCTCTTCCATCTCTGCCATCAACAAACTGTAGCACTGACATGTAAACTCTCTCTGACTGTGTTCTGTATTTTGTGGCTGATTGTTCCTTAAGTGTTCTCGTGTGTACCGGCTGTGATGACAGATTTCCTCTACTGAAGGACAATAATCTATCCATCTAGCCATCTATCCATCTATCTATCTATCTGTCTGTCAATATGATATTCTAGAGGATATTTTTTTCTCTTTTAGAGCACATCATGTAAAATTACTTTTCTCTGACTCACATGGTACACAGAGTACAGTATTTTTCTGTTGTTTTTTTTCTGAATTTTCTGGCATTTTGGATTTGACACCATAGAAAGAAACATGGTGGATAAAGTTAAAGTTAACAGGGTTAAAGCTGCTGACGGGGCGCCCCTGTAGCTCAGTTGGTGGAGCGTGCGCCTCATGCACCGAGGCTATCAGGCCTCTGCAGCAGCCACTGGCTGAACTCCCACCTGTGGCCCATTTGCTGCGTGTCATCCCCTCTCTCTCCACCCCATTTCCTGTCATATCTTCAGCTATTACCTATCAAATAAAAGCAAAAAAATAATCTAAAACAAAAAAAAGTTGTTTTCTAACTTTGTAGAAGGCACCTAAAGCTCCAGTATGTTAGCTTAAGTAACAGCACAATGAATGAATTTGTATTTTTCACCTCTAATCCAAACCATCATGTACTAAATGCAAACTCCCTCACTCACCACTGCGTTCTTTATGATTTGGTGTGTTGGACGTCATTGACTCGCAGACAACAGCACAGGTGTATTTTCATCTATAAAGCTGCTTTTTAATGTACCCTGGATTTTAACTGATCCAGGAAAAAACCTTTTCGTTTTCCTACTCTGCACCGTGGGCCTGGAACGCTCTACAAAAAGATCTTAATTAGATAAACGCGTATCCACTGATGAATTTAAGTGCATCATAAAGAATGTGGTGATGGAGACGGGCCTGTTTCTCTTGAGATGCCAAAATGTGTGAATACCTGTTGTTTTACTGTGGATTTCTGTTTATTATGTTGTATTTGTTGCATCTTAATATGTTGTGACTGGCTGCTACCCTGGTTAAAAAAAGTTAAAATTAAATAAATAAAAAACCACCAGTGTGGGTCTTTAATATGCTGATATGACTTCATAATTAGAAGTAAAAGTAAAGTGTGTTTTAAGTGAAACTTAATTTTCAGACATTAACCTGAAAGTTTCTTTCAGATGGATTAATTCCTGTCAGTGCTTCTCTCCCTCTCCTTGTATGTTTTTCATGTATTAAACCCTTCCAGCCCTGCAGCCTTCTCCTCACTGTCTGTGGTTAACGAGCTGTTTTTCCTGTTGATAGACGACAGGCTAATTAAAACACAGGTGTGACAGCGGACTCATCAACATGACGACAGCATCACCACTGATCCGTGGAGACAGGCTCCGGATTGTATTTTAAGAGGAGATGTAGTTCCTTTCTTTTATATCTGACATTTAAAGTAATGTCATGTTTGTGGCTTTCACATTTTTATTTTTTAATATTCTTTTATCCACCAAAGTTCTTTTACTTTTTAGCGGTAACTTTAATGTTGTTA
Source organism: Lutjanus argentimaculatus (assembly GCA_034769285.1). Taxonomy (NCBI): domain Eukaryota; kingdom Metazoa; phylum Chordata; class Actinopteri; order Lutjaniformes; family Lutjanidae; genus Lutjanus; species Lutjanus argentimaculatus. The sequence continues at coordinate 1,547,248 of JAWZSL010000040.1, read as the reverse complement.
AAATTGTCAACCATTTATCTGTTTTAAATTTTGCTTTTCTTTCCTGTCATTTTTTAGGATTACTCATATTGAACAGATTTTGGGAAGCACTGCTGCACAAATGAAGTTTTTTCTTCTACATTAAGGTTTAAAAACAACATTCAATTTTTTAAAAGATATAAGTCAAATCCTTAATCCACACATAATTACATCAGGCTTATCTGGAGACCTTCAGCTGGTTATCAAATTTACCATCGCATGTGGCTGTCACATTATTGATTTATTGATTGCTTTGGAGACTTGGTAAAAACTCATCCTCATGACATCCCTTCATTAGAGCTTCAGGTCTGTGCCCAAACCCGATGGGACCTGACAGGACCTGACGAGACCCGATGAAACCCGATGGATTTCCCACTCATTTCACGGGCTTACATCAGGTTTGGATTGTACTATCTTTATTTTAATTTTTCTCCCAGTTTAGTCATTGCCAGTTCCAATTCCCTGCATGTATTGTTCCTGTCACTGAAAACTAATACTGTTTGGTGCACAGTGTCCCAACATGCCATTTGCACACCATCACAACACACACAACCAGTTCAGACAGTGTGCGTGTGCACATGAATGTGGCTCCAAGTTAAGGATCTACAGTGAAGATTCAGGCTAAAAACATGGTGCAATAACATGTTTTTTAGTCAACTTGTCATGTTGGGGCTTTAGGAGACTTGGATTACAGCAGATGAGCAGGAGGCATTTTACGTTTTCCTGTGAAACTCCAGCAGTGTTTTGTGGACTGAAAAAACTAAACCCGACCTTCAATCTGCATGAAACTGAGTAGATAATGAGTGAATTTTAATTTTTGGATGAACTGTCCCTTTAAGGTGCACAGGTTCATTTCATCATGACTTTAAATGTACAAAAAGAAAATTAAAATATATAAAAAAACATTATTTACATTGACAGACACGTTCTCCTGATTAACTTGGGGAACTAGCAGTTCTCTAACATGATTTATGTCGATGGGGAGTGAAATGAAACTTCTGCCTTTGTCTCCTTCCAGAAGCTCCAGGCCTCAGATTCTGGTTTATTATTCACGCCCTCCACTGAGAACACCTTGGACATGCTTGTGTTAAATCTGTGCCCCTTTAAAAATTTTTTGGGGGTGGCCATGGCCGGCGGGCGGCTGACCTCAGACTGCGGACTGAAGGGATACCAGCAGGCCTGGAGGATTGTGGGTAAACCTCGGAGGCCACTGGCTGGCCGCTGCAAAGCCGCTCTGACAAATCAGCCGGAGGGGAGGAGGAGGAGCTGAGGCTGCATGGAGGACCACCAAGGCCAAGAGGCCCGGGGCGATGCAGAGCAATGCTCCCTCTGCCTCTCTCCTCTCACTTCACATATTTTATCATCTCGACTGCTGATGAGAACATTTCCAAAGCAGTTTACACAACAGAAACCTACACCAATTTCTCATAATCTTTTGTTCGCTTTGATCATCTAATGAATTAGTCTGGAAAATCACAAAGGAAGTATTAATGTTAATAAAAAGTTACCATTGACCAAAGTGATGTCTTCAAACTGCTTATTTAATCTATTCATTTAGTCCACATGGCTTACACTGATGAAGTGAATGCAGCGGTGGCCCTGAAATCTTATGAAAAAGCATGTAAATAGACACAAACACAAGAAGACATTTTCACTTATCTCACATGTGTTGCCTTCAGAAAAATGCTGCAAAGTGAGAAAACATGACCACATACAGAAACGAACAGCAACAACAGACGAACAGTAACGAAAACTGTTTGCAGGGAACTAAAAACATGGCTGGGACATGCTGGTCGTTGTCACGGTTTTTAACTCATGAAGTTATTGAAGTTGTTCATCACATGGTTTACTGTTTTACTGTATCTGTTGTTCAATTTCTTTCTCAATCTGTGTCATTTTTTTTTCTAACTGCTGCATACGTGTTATCAAATTGGTGAAGATGTTTTTTTTAAATTTGCTTTCATTAAGCAGCATTGTAACTACTTTATCTTAAAACACTGATTCGGCTGCCATGACGGCCCTGCAGGCGGGCCTTGATTTCATGTTGGAAATTACAGTTATAAAATATTTATGATAAATTAAATAAAGTACTCATAAAACAAGGCCATAAGATTTAAATTACATGATATTCACTGCATTTGATGACCTGTCACATTACTACGTGAACGTATCTCACATCTCTTCATTGGTTCAGTTAGTCTTGTGTGTTGATCAGAGCTGTGATTAAAGGTTCTGATGTGCTGCAGAAGATTTTCATTTCAAATCTGAGCCTCGACACTCTCGAGTTTGTGAATGGCTGCCTTAAAATAAAGGTTCAGAATCATTTAGATGCTACACTGAGGTGTAACAGGGTGAATGGTGCCTCTATGATTCCTAGTCTGCACCCTGAACGAGTGTTCTTGCACTGTGTGACTTTGGTTGAAGGGTATGATTGCAGCAAAGCCACTGACAGTCTGTGAGGACACGAAAATCCTCCCAAATGTCTGACTTAGTCTTCAAAAATCTCGTCCGGAGTTTGACATCCTCAACTGACTATTTTGGTTTTTGTATCATCAGTTTTAGCCAGCAGCTACGTCAGTGTTAAACCAGTGACGTCTCATGAGTGACATCCCACAGGATGTTTTCACAATAAAATCCTGATGGCTGATTAGGCTTCATATTACTGTATTAGCACATATATATGTGAAAAATACAGAACAATCATTTTCATTTTTGATTTTTCCCATTCCCAATTACTGTACTGTATGTGTAACATTATTCTTCTCACCTGCTGTCTGCCACATATTGTTCATTTTTACCTCCACCCGTGAATTTATGTCAGCATATTTTTTAACCATTATGCAACATTTTTGGTCACCCAGCAGGTACCCAACCCAGTGCAGGACTCCAGATAGCTTTACTTTTTGCTAAGGTAACAGCTAACTGCTGCTAACTGTACATACAGTTAGCTAGTTAGCTCAGTTGCTGGAGTTGCTGGAGCTTTGCTGGGGGCTTTGTTTGCGCCAGCGAGCAGGCAACAGATTGGTCTTTTCCATGAGGTGCTGAGTCCAAAGAGGACGTTGATGGAGGAAGCTGAAGGAGAAAGAGCGAGAGACCATCGGGACAAGAGTAAGTTTTGGCAAGAGCTTAGTGAAATAAAAGTCCAAAAGACAGAGTTGACCGTCTGTCTGTTGGACTGGTCAGTAATATTAGGTGGGTTGCTGTCTTGTGTTGTTGCACTTGGTTAAAGTTTGGCTATTAGCAAAGTTGTCAAGTTACTATTTGCAAATCACAATTCTTGCATAATGTGTTGCATAATCTGAAAGTTGCAGTGTGTTGAGCTCTCAGGGCCACAGTCGACTGCTGCCGAATGCTTTGTACAAAGTAAATTTAAAGGTGGAAAGATGCAGAGTGTCGACTCCCTGTTGACAAACCACCGCTGTGCAACTTTTGCTCTGCATTTCAGCAGCTGCATCAGTCCACCACAGTTCACTAACCTGGTCATGAAACCAGCAGGTGAACGTGCATTTGTTTCCTGCTGCTGGAGCATTTAAAGGATGATGGTGGAGGAACCTAATGTGAACATTATTCCTGTCCGTCTCTCTCAGGTCAGTCTGCAGCCTTCAGTCGTGGATCAATAAATCAGAAGATCAATACATCCTAATCATTTTCCCCGTGTCAGACACACACACACTGAAAGCAGCATAGAAACATGTAGAGAAATGTCAAGTTGACATTTTGCAGATGAAAGTGTTTCCCCAGACGACAGTGATATTATATTAAAGCATGTAAACATGTAGAGACACAGACTCACTCATCGACGTGTGAACAGACTCATTCCCAGGTGATCTGATTGTGACTGAATTATGAGGGCTGTTAAAATAAAGTGCATTATGGGTAACTAGACTATTTACAGGCTTTACTGACAGGAGGACTCTCCAGAGACAAATTTGAAGAACATCAAATGGATGATGAAAGTAACTTCAGTGTTATTTTATTAGATTTTTATGTTCACGCATTAGTTTTTATTAAACCTGCAAACCACACATGCCTTAATGTAATCTAACAATTATGCAATGTCTTCTGAATTAATGCTATTCCTTATTATCATTAATGACTAAATGACCACTAACTTAAAGGGACAGCTCACCCCAAAATAAAAATACATATTTTTCCTCTCACCTGTTGTGTTCTTTATCCATCTAGATAGTTTTGGTGTGAATTGCAGAGTTTTGGAGATGTCAGCTGTAGAGATGTCTGCCCTCTCTCCAATGCAATGGGACTAGATGGCAAAATAAATCTGAAAATTTCAAAACCAGTGTTTCTTTCCAGAAATCATGACCCGATTACTCAAGATAATCCACAGTAGAACTTTAATCGGGCTTGAAAAGTTGAGCCCGAAAAAGCCCAAGCCCAACAAAATTCTGTCCGAACCCAAACCATCTCTCATCCCTCATTGGCATATTTCAGCCCAAACCCGATTACAGCCCGAAATCTTTCTTAACAAGCTTCCCTCCATGCATCAAACAGTAGGAGTAAAAGTAATAATACAGCTCAAACCCAACGTAAGCACATGAAATACCTGAAGAATACGACCCAACCCGATCCAAACCTGTTGAGTCCCGCTGGGTTCGGGCACAGATCTCATGCTTTAATCAACAGACCTTGTTGAGAGTGGAACTACCTTCTATGACAGAAAGTAGTTCTGGTAGATTCTAAAATAGTTCCAGTAGATTTTACTGCAGAAAGATTTGATTTTTCACCTCTTATTCAACACAAATTCCTCCCAGAGCTGTGCTTTTAATGTCTTTATATAATTTAAGTCCAAAAGTGGCTCTACTAATGGATATTTATTTGCACAAATAAACATCTTATGGAAATTGCTTTTTTGATTTTTCTTTTTTCAACATTTCATCATTTACCAAATACCAAGTGAAACTAAGTGCATGAACTATAATATTTAAAGATGAATGAATGAATTTTACAATTAGATACACAGTTAACACAAAGGAGGATGTCAAACTGACATTATTTTCTATGTATTTCACACACTAGTTAGCAGATAGGTTTCCATTGATGTTGTCCAAGATCACTACAAATCCATATTTTACACTTTAACACACAAATAATCAGTTACACACTCAAGTAGCTTTAGCATCATCAAAGCTAAACACTCAGCTTTCTATTTTTGAATTGCTTTGTCCTCTTTTCTGGTGATTTTCTTAGAATATGATACAATAGAAAATACTTTGTCCACCCTTTATGTGCCAAAGGCAGAAATTTGTCTTTGCTTACCTGTGTAGAAAAACTGCTATTAAACATGAGTACATTAAAAACACAACATATCACACATTAAAAACACAAAGAAACACAATAAAAGCTACATTAAAAGGAGGAACAAGGATGAAAGATTTTCTGCAGATGTTCTTCTTTGCACAGGGACTCTGTATCTTTGCCCCGATGGCAGCAGCTGAAAGTGATGATTCAAGGGATGATTGTGGTCGTCTAAGATTTTGCCACATAAGCGTTGGACTGCTTCATGGTGGTGACAAGACAGTTGGGTTTGTTTGCATCCTGCCATTATGCTGCCCAGTTGAACTAATTCACTGTTTAGACATGTGTGCTCTGGGGCTCATGGGTTTGGCAGTGTCGGTCAGTCAGTCCAGTACTTTGGTCCAAAGTGAAACAACTCACAGACAATGAGTGGAAAAGTGATGACATCGATTGCCATGAATATTTGAAGACATCTGCAGCCTCCACATGAAGTTTTCACCAAAATATACCAGCAGCTCCAAAGTTTAATTTGTTCAGAAAATTTGATATCTATTGAATGGATTAGCACAAGTTTTCGTACAGAAATTTGCGTCTCTCAGACGATGTGTCACAATGATTTTGGTGATCATCCGACTTTTTATATGCCATCAGTGTCAGGTCCACATTTTATTTTGTCCAAAATTAAAAATTCTCCAGACTGCTGTCTTTCCTGCCATTCTCATCAAGACATTTCTGCTTCATTTCAGTGACAGTCTGACATTCGCTTTTCCCGTTTCTTTGCTTTAGCAGGTCTTTTAATTCCACTGCTGACGCTGTTAAAATGACAGATTTTCCTTCATGGATCTCTGAAAGCAGAACGTCAAACTCCAAACTCATGTTCTTCTTTTTACTCTGTGATACCATTTTCATGCATGAACTCCTCCTGACATATGGAGCAGGAAGTGCAGCCTTATATGGTATTACTGTGCTAATTTACAAGCCTCATGCATGTGCACTCAGACATGCACAGGAGGATCATTTGCACAGGTACCTGAAGTTACAAGTGTTTACTGAATCTGATGTGGCATGTGCGTATGATCTTTTTGCACAACAAAAAGAGAAATTTAAGATAAGGATATGAAAATGTTCTTGCATGAGGCCCAATAGACCTCAGATTTGTTCTTAAGCGATTCCACCAATTTTCACGCATATTGAATTTTCTTCAGAATACAAACAGACGAGTGATCCAGACCTGACGTTGGAGTCGTTCAGTCAGTCTGCTGTTAACCTCAGTTTTTCACTAATGACTTATATTTCATTACTTTGAAAGCATTTTGAGTTTGAAAATATACTGAACTTGAACTTGAACTTGAACGCACTTCTCATTCATTGTTTTCCTTCATTTTTTATAAGAAATGGTTCAGATTATACCAACAGAGTGACAAGCTGCCATCAAAGCACAAGGTGAAGAATCTGAAATATCAAAAAGCAAAACACTTGCACACTTGTAGGTCGACAGGTGCGTTGTAGAAGACCGTGGGTTGACAGTAAAAAGACTCACCCACTGTCCTCTGCACTTGCAGTCAAAGATTTAATTAAAACTTGATTGCAAGTTCAGAAGAGTCTTTTTGCTATTACTCAAATATAGAACATATTTTGCCATGTTTTCACATTTTTTGCTTAAAACATAATACCTCATGATTCCATATGTCATAGTTTTGATGTCTCTTAATACACAACAGAAAAATAATAAAAATAAAGAAAAAACAGTGATCAAGAAGATGTGTCCAAAAATTTGTCTGATACCGTATGTGGACCCATTTAAATTTGCGGTTACCTTCTGTCAGGTATTTTGGCCGTATGTTCACGTGTGGGTTTATGAAGTCTCTGTTCAGGAGAACATCCTTTGGAACATCACGGGTCACAGTTCAACATTTTCAATTCATTCACTTTATTGGCATTAACACAATGTGTACACATGTACATATGTCAACAAAAAGAAGGATCATGGCTACGCTAACACACTGCAAGGGGCGAGACATAGGGGACATACATGCATACAAATAAATTAGAATATATATAAAGACAAGGGTAGCACATTAAGAATGTATTCATGAATGAACTCCTCCTGACATATGGGGCAGGAAGTATAGCCTCAGAGCACCTACGTGTGTCACAGCTCTTTGACTGAAGTGGCTGGAAATGGCGAGACACTCGGCAGCTTTTGTCCATGATGTGAGACTCATCACGTATGTCCCTGGAGTTTCTACCTTTACAATTTTTTTAATGAACTGAAGGTATTTTCTTTGTGTGCATTATTGTGCGTGCTGTGTTTAGTCAAACTGCCCTCGTCCCCGAGCTCCTTCACATGGCCGGGGATCATTATTAACTCTTTGTGTTAGCGTTTCAATCTCATCGCTCTCGGCTCTCTTTTCAACGCTCTCCACGGAGATGAGAAATGAAGAATGTGTAATTACCTGAAGCCACGAGGCGACCAAACTGTCCGCTGGCTGCACAGAAATCCTGCGGTAATGAGAAAAGGTAAGCCACTTACAGACAAAAGCTCTGCTATTTTCCTCACCTCACTTTAACAGCTAATGACAGACGCTAACACAGCGGCTCTCCACTGCTCAGCTACACCTGCAACCTCTCCACAGGAGGTTTAGAGGAAGAAAATCACAAAGAACAAAAGCACTTAAAATGCCTGAGTTGGAGAAATGAAAAGTGCAGACTGAATGCTGCTCAAGTTTCATAAATACAAATTATTGTGTTCCGGAGTTTTCGGATGAATCTCAGTTTCATCTCTGTGTCCAGTCCGGAAATCTGTCCAGGACATGATTAGCATGATTTAGTGCAAACACTGGAAAGGGAGGGAAACTGTTAGCATAGCTTCATGTGCCCTGCAGTAGAAATAGCTCGAACATTAACAGCTAATAATCCACAATGCCTTTTCTTTACGTTAAGATACGACATGTACGATCACTTTGAAGTTGTTGGAGAGTAGAGTTGGGTACCATTCACATTGGAATTCGGTACCAGTGCCCAACAGTCACCTTTTCAGTACTTTACTCTCTTGTAATAACAAAAATGTCATTTCTATTGGAAAAAGTAAGTCTGAACCTATCAGTTTTAACATTTTTATTTATTTTGAATATTTTGTAATTTATTTGGAGCATCTTACACACCACACAAAATAAAATCCCTCCCTCTCCCTCTCTCAAACTAAAAACCTGCAGCACGTGATTTCTTTTCTGTTGTGTTGTTGGGTGTGTTAGTACCGTTGTGCCGACATACTTTAATATTTCCCCATTAATAGTCTGCATTTCACAAATACTGGTACCATACTAAGGTATCTGTCGAACTAATAAATCTCACACACTGTTGTGGCGTACTAAATAGCATGCTGGTAAGGAGTTTTGGTCACAGCCAGTGGCTGAGTGTGGCTAATGCTGATGGAAATGCTAAGCCTAACCCAGACAGTGAAAACAGCCCAGTTATCTCCAACAACAACTTATCCAACAAGCTAATTAATCACCTGAAGAATGTCGATGAAGTTGTCGATGCCTCATTTAAAGTTTCATGGTCCATTGAGGGTTAAGTTACGCTGTTTAGATGATGGCTGCAGGCATGCTAACGTTAGCTGTGGATTTAGCATTCAGGGTATGAAAACTGTGCATAGTCAGCTTTTAGATATAGCCTACTGTATTTTGTGTTTGTTTAAACATGCTGACACGTTTGCATTTCATATTGCATATACCGCAGCAAGCGTTCTCTGTGTCGAGTTTGCATGAGTTTAACCGCACTTATCACCACTTTCAGCTCACTATAACACCTCTCTTCCTCTTTTTCTCTACACTCTGTGAACTGGTACTTGCAAGTACCAAGGTAATGCGGTTGGAACCATTAAAAGTAGCGAGTCTGGTACCCAACCCTATTGGTGAGTGTATTTTCCATATTGATGGAGCTAGGCTAGCTTACTGTGCTGTTACGCCTGCACACACATACGCATTCCCACATATGCACTAATAGACTGTGGACTCACTCATTCCAGAGTGATCCCTCGCACATTACATTTCATCCATTGTTATTAAGTTAAGTATTTATTAGTGCAGTATGTTTAAGTTTAAGTATTTATAAAGTTATTTATTGGTGATTAAGGTTTTTCTGCCAGCAGACAAGTTTGGAGAGCATTTTTCGTATAAACTTTGTTTTCAGCCAGTGAAGTTGACTGTAAGTATTTTAAATAATCACCCTTTAAACAGACGGAAAGTCAAAATGGAGGCAATTAAGCCTTATCTCCACCTGTAGTGATCAAAACTCACATTTTTTCATCATAGAAATTAAAAGCATTTCCATCCCATTCAATGCACAACTTTCAGCTGCACACACACACACCACACACACACTCTCTCTCTCTCTGCTGTGTCCGTTTGGCTGTAAAGGATTACAGCTATGTAGCAGTAATTAGTTGTGGCATAATGAACATTTGGCCCTGTGGCAAGGAATAATTAAGCAGCACTTTGCGGTAATCGGTACCGAGGTGACGAGGCCAGAAAACCTCACGAGTTCACCAACACTCACACTTAATGGGATTCATTACACTGCTGAACTTCTTTTCCTACACACAGTACATGAATAATACATACAGACATGTACTGTATGTAAATAATTCAGCTCTCCTCTGTGGCACTTTCAACATGTATGTGTCTTTAATTCTTAAAGCTCTGGATCATTAGTGTCAAAAAAGTTTTTGGTTTTGTTTTATTGAATAACGCCTGTTTACTTCGGTTAGTTGGTTTGACTGTTGACTGTTGACATCAACTGCTTCGAATGTTTTTATAAAAACACAAGAGTCTCCTGGATAATGAAACAAAGTTTTACATTACGACCACTGGATATAATTTTCTCAGCATTGTTTCTGAAAAGTCGTTTGTATTCCATCAGTTTGGCTTGTGGAATGGCTGTGAATACTACAATACCCATGAGCATCTGCTGCTGTTGCTATGGAGAAGAAGCCAGCCAGAGACAACATCAGTGCAGAACAAAACTTTACCATAACCACCTAATTTCATCCAATGAAATCACCTAAATCTCTCAAACATTCAAAGGAATATTTTGGATTTTTTAAAATCTTTTTCTACCTCAATCAGTGTGTTTGCACTGTAATCTGACGGCTTTGGAGACAGTGATATTTGGCTTATATAACAGCAATTTCCTATTGAGAAGGCTGGCTGGCAGCAAGGTAAGTGATGTAAATACTGTAAATATAGCGTACACTTTAACTGATATTGATTTTATTGGATGGATTTTATTTTGGTGTCTAAAACACATTTTGCTATTTGTGATATACCAACCGTACAGCCATACTTCAAACAATCTGAACCCTTTAAGACACTAAGTCAGTTTTCTAAATCTTTTATAACTGTAAGTTGTGTTATTTGATATTTCTTTCAGAAATATACCTTTGGAGTCATAGTTGACCTCTCTTCCTTCTCTTTTCCACTTTTTATCAAACAACCAGATATTTTCTAAACCAGTTAACCTTTATACTGATGATTCATGTCCATCCAAGCTTGTAAGTCATCCAACTGTGAGCCACCTAGAATGGTCCATGAAAAATATGAAAATATCTCATGAATATCTCCTCCAACAATGAAACTCAACTAACTTTTCTCTAAGGACGAAGGTTGGACTTATATAATTGAAACGCACTACATGGCTTTGTTGTGGTCAACAGTTAGATAAGTTTCCTGTCCTCCTGATAAATCACATTTTCCAGTGCAGTGTGGTTGTTCAAATAGCTCTTAATCAGGGTTTTGCAAAGTCTGATACTGGTGACTCCAACTGCACACATCCATAATGGTTTTCCAGCTGAAGAATTGGTGCTACTCCCTGCTTAACTTGAGAAACAACTCCTACTAATTGTATAATGGTAGTAGATGGAAATAAGCATCTGTCCATCCAATCATCCATCCATCCATTATCTTAAGATATCGTTTATGTTGGGTTGGGTCGTGGTGGCTGCAGCCTGAGCAGGGTATTCAGACGTTCATCCCCTCAGAAATGCAGCCGGAGTCTGGTCTCTTCCAAAGGAAGTTGTCCAGAACTGGCTCATTTCAGCGTGATGGGGTGGCAGTTCTACTCTGACCCCCTGGATGTTCGAGCTCCTAACCCCATCTCTCAGGCAAAATCACGTCAGACATTCTTTCATTCTTTCGGTCAATAGCCAAAGTTCATGTCCATAGCTGAGGTCTGGAACAAAGATCAACTGGTAAATTGAAAGCTTTGCCTTCGGGTTCAGCTCCCTTTTCGCCACAAGAACTCTGGTACAACACCCGCATTACTGCTGACGCTGCAGCAATCCGCCTGGCAATCTCATGCTCTGGACCCCGAGACACTTAAACTCTTTTGCTTGGAGCAGCAACTCACTCCTCATTCAGAGGGAACAATCCAACATTTTCTAGCAGAGAACCATAACCTCAGTCTCAGAGAGTCAAGCATGCATTCCCATTTTTATTTGCTAATGCATTTGGATAGAAACCTTGCTAATGTTGCCTTGTCCTTTTGTGCTCCACTCTTCTAAACCTGAATCTGCCCACCTGTACCTTTTAAAAGTTGAATAAATAGAAAATCATCCTTAACCCTCAATCTAAATTTATTATTTCCTTGGACTTAAAATCATGGTTTTATCTGATGGCCTTGCTGCCCTGACATTTGGCCTATCAGCTCTCAGATGTGCATCACTTTGGATAAAAGTGTCTGCTAAATGAAACTGTAAACTGTAAATGTAAATTTGGCCTTGGTGCCCTTAAAAAAATGACAGCACCAAAGGCCAAGTGGCCTTTTCCCCTAAAATGATGAAATTTCAGACCTAACCTTACCTGTTAACCTGTTGGATTGTTGGCTACTTTAATATGGGCTTTATATAAGTCTATATTTCAACATGTTATGACTAAAATAAGTTGTCTAACTACAACAGTACCCATGAGCATACCTGTGACAGGTATCCAGAGACACCTTATCTGCTCAGATGCATCAATTCTCGCTGGAAACACTGGATCACTCAGCAGGACACCAGGAAGAACCAGGCAGCGGGATGTTTATGACCGGCCGAATCAGGGACATGACCTCACTACATCAGTCCAATTATGTGTCTCTCTGCTGAAGACCAGACTGGAGGCAAAAATTCCCCCAAAGCAAGAAGGAAGTGAAGATGGCGACAGTCCAGGCCTGGCAGGGCTTCAGCGGAGAAGATACAAAGTGTTTGCTGTTGTCTGTCAATTTCAGACTGTCGCTGCAAATGATTTGACACCAAATATTAAATATGATAATTTATTCATGATTATGGTTACTGTTCTTTTACACTGCAGGGGACTGAATGTCTTCGATTAATGAACTCTTCATTTGATGTGGAGATGAACACACTCAGATTAAACCTGAGAAGCTGCACTTTAACCTCATTGTGATGTTTTCATTTGAAATATCAGGTGCTGAAGAACAGAGACGACACAATGAAAATAACCTGCCACATGCTGCATGATACGTTACGTCTCGTAAAACACATTTAGTTTTCAAGCTGAGGAACTATTCCAACCATCGACTGTAAATAAAGATGGACCATGTATGTCCAACAAATATGAAGCCATAATATCCTAATACGAGTGCTGCCATCTTGTCTGTCTTGTCCTTGTCCTTCCTGTTTAGGTTCGGCTCTGTGCTGTAAACAAACAGCTAGCCAACAGTTTGCAAGGCTGGGGCAGAGATGCATACACAAAATAAAAAAACACATTTCTGGTCACCTATTTTTAAACATTATAAAAAGCTTGGATATCAGCAGGTTTTTGGATATGTTTGGTTTGCTTTGGATATGATGTATGTCATTACGTTAATCAAAGTATACATGGCTGCAGGTAAACAGGAATATTAGTGGAATATATTTTAGCCATGTAAACAGTTTAGTCAGAATACTGCCTTTTTTGGAATAATGACAAAAATCTGAATGTTTTGTGCAGCCCTGATGTTGGGTCATAAGTATGTCTCATGCTGGATGGGGTGAAGCTCTCCTGCTTTTGCATGTTGGTACAGTTTAATCTTCTCCTCTTCCTCCCCTGCAGTCGGTCTAACATACCGTTAGAAACCAGCCTGAGTGTCAGATCATCATCCGCACACTCGGAGACAGGAAACGAGGAGGGGGGTGAGGGTGAGACATGATCATTACTGAATCAACAGGAGAGACCCCTCCCTCCTTCTGTACTGTTAGCTATAAAAGCCATCGATTCTCTACCTGCTGCTGTAATTAGCATCCTGTTAGCGTGGTGTGTGTTTTAACTCGGCTGGACTTAATAACATAACATCATAACAGCCGACATCCTGTACAAGACCAGAGGATGGTGAGCAGCTAATGAGTGAGAAGGAAAGAAAAGGAGATGGAAAGGAAAGAAGAAAGTGAGAAAAATGACAGGAAGAGGAATAAAAAGAGTACAGTTTGACTGTGTTGCCATATTGGGTGGGCTGCTTTTTATCAGGCTGGGCTGGTCGATGAAATTTGAACGAAAGTTTTGGAAATATTGTAAAGAACGTTTTCCCAGGAGACACTGTTTCAGGATGATAGAAGAAGTTCCACTGCTGAGCAGGAACAGACAGACTGACCTGGTCTTCAATGACTGTACAGAGTTCTTCAGATTATGAATATTAATCAGCTTCTGTGTAAAGGTAAGGGGATTTTTTATTTAGTTAGTTGTAGCTGATTAATTCTAAGACATGTACTGATCGATTTAAATTTTTATGATTCTGGCCAGTTTTTAATGAATTGGGCAGATTTTAAGTTGGGAATTGACAATTTGATGAGGCAACACTAGAGCTTTAAAGAGGAGAGAGGGAGGATAGAAAATGAGACTTAAAGCCTCAACTCAAATCCACAACAGCCTTCGAACTGCGTGTCAGAAATATGTGTCAAACTAAACAAGGTGATGAACCCAAAATGCAGACAAAGCAGACTGGTAGCTTATGTGAAAGGCAGACAGGTCAAAACCAGACAGTCCAAAACAACAAACAAATCAAAGGAGGGCAAACAATGAATATAAAACCCAGAAAGCAAATTCAAAGTCTAAAAATGAAATGAAAATGAAGTCCAAAGCACAGGGGATAAATGCAACTGAAACAGAAACAGAGGAACACCAGGATTGGGGCGGCAGTAGCTCAGTCTGTATAAGGACTTGGCTTGGGAACTGAAGGGTCGCCGGTTCAAGTCCCACACAGACCAAAAGTACGAAGTGTGGACTGGTAGCTGGAGAGGTGCCAGTTCACCTCCTGGGCACTGCCGAGGTGCCCTTGAGCAAGGAACCCCTAACTGCTCGGGGCACACCTGACTATATGTATGTATGTATGTATGTGTGTGCAGCCCCCTCGCTCTGACACCTCTCCCTGATGCATGTCTATAGGTCCTGTTTGTGCATGTGCGTGTGTATTTCGGGCCTGTGTGTATGTAGAGAAAAAAAAAATGACAACAGAGTGAAAAAACTGTAATTTCCCCTTGGGGATTAATAAAGTATGACTTAAACTTAAACTTAAATAGAAGAGGAAATAATCAGACACAGGTGAAACAAATGATGATCAGAAAGGGGTGGGGAAAGGACAAAGACAGGAAGTAAAGTCACAGAAACAAGAAGGAAGGAACAAACTACAAAATAAAACAGGGAATGACCAACAAAAACCCTAAACCATGTACATAATAGTACACATCTAAAAAGTATTAGAAATTAACTTTAAGCCAAACTGGAGTATTGTCATTCAAGTTTTTGTAGTATTTCCTGTTTTGGGTTTTGAATTTGGCACTCTTCTGCTCTGACATTTATTGTGAAAATCGCACAAGCTGCAGCGATCAATCAATTACTAATCAATGATTACTGAATTTTCTTTACTTTTTTATGATATTAAACTTTGGGTTGTGGTCAAAACACGCCATCCTGCACTTTGGGATACACTGATAGACAGTGAGGGACAATCTGGTCAACTGCCGCCTCAATCTGCAGCAAGTAACTTTATTTCAGATGCAAACTAATGAGTTAAAACACCAAAGTCGCACAATAATACAAACAGACTGACTGATCGAGGCAGTGGTAGACCAGCAACTCCAGTGTTCTGTGAGCTAAAGTTGCTGCTTTAGTCCAACAAGTCTGCCACTGCGTCCACTAAATTAGGTTGTTTGCTTTGCAGGGACAAACTGTGGAACAGAACTTATTTATTCCAAGTGTGAGAGAATTTGATCCACTCAGGACTTTGTCCACTCAGAAAGATCTACTGTAAAACATCTTTTTAAAATACAGAATAGCTTATCAACCTCCAACATCTACTGGCAGACATAGGTAATACATTTAAATTATTTACACTCACAACAAGTAGGGCTAAAACGTCAGTCCATTTATTGTTGGGTAGCGCCCCCCAGTGCACGTAGTAAGTATGTCAGGAGATATAAGGAGCAAGATAGTTTCTCACTGGTAATAACTGTCCTTTGAGGAGTAACGGGCAATTGAACATTTTTCCTCTAACCTGTAGTGCTATTTATACATCTACATTGTGTTGGTGTGGGTGGCCAAGTTTGGAGATATCAGCCATAGAGAGGTCTGCCTTCTCTCTAATATAGTAGGACTAAATGGCACTAGTCCTGTGGTGCTCATAGAGACAAAATGCACGCAAGGCTGTTTTTGGTCTAAGTGCACACTAAAATGGTCATCGATGGACATGATAAAGGCATTAGATGTCCCCACATTCCTCTAATATTTGTTACATTTTGTGTACAGGAGCCAGAAAATAATCTGAAAAATAGTAAATGAGGGCAACATGAACATACAAATGGAGGAAAAGCCACTGAAATATGTACATTAAATATAATAAAACACATTTTACATTTGTCCAAACTGTTATTAAAGCATTATTTTCTCTTCCCAGCACCTTGTCAGTACTTCATCTGTTGAACCTCTGTGTCAGTCTGCTCAGATATTTTTCTGTGGCAGATTCACTCTTCCACTTTCATGTTTATGTCAATTAAATGAAATCCTTGAATCACGTTAATTAATCAGTGTTTGAAGCGTCTGAACAAGTGCAGCTTCTTTTCCGTCGGCAGCTTTTCACTGTTTTTTCTCAGGATAAAGAAGCTTTTATGACTCAGTGCAGGATTAAACGACTCCCTCATGATGGATATTTTTTGTAGTAAATGTCGACTCTTCGCTGCCTCTAATATGCTTTACCTTCCTTGACATTGCACCATGCAAGCAGTCAGATTGACTTGTGAATTATGTCAAAAAATCCCGCAGATGAAAGGGTCCTTTGAAAGCAGCAGTAAAAGAAAATCAAGTCTTTCAGGCGGCGTTTGAACGACGACGCGGCACTGCCAGATCAAAATCCGATCAAACAATAACATTTTTCCCTTTTTTGATTGTGATTAGGCCTTATTTTCTGACAGCCACTAAAATAATTGTGAAAGTAATGAGATAGTGGCAGTTTTTTTCCTCCACTTTCTCACTCCTTTCAAATAATGAAAAGATGATGAAAACAGCCGTGACTCCAGGAAGGAGCGTTGCTGGGTGGGAAAAAGGACTTCAAAGGGAATGATAAGCAAATGTAGCGAGCTTTCGTTCTGAATTAAGTCAACCAGCCACTTTAATCAAATTGTTTCAGAGGAATCAAACTACAAACACGGAGACGCAGAGAAGAGGGAGAGATTGATTTTCAGCCTGTGAACTTCCTCCAACACTGTACTGACAAACACTTCCTTCCATTTATGGTGATTTTTGTGTTTTGACTTTTCGTGTTGACCTCAGGGCCTGTCAATCCCTTTTTAACACAAACAACAATAATGTAAATTAGACAGAAAAAAGCAGACATGCTGCTCAATTATGCTCTTTTTCCACTGGCTCCGCTTGTTGACGTGACGTAATCGGATGTGAGTTGAATCCTAATGTCCATCCACGGCTATTGTGGACTGATTTTGGCTCTTTTTTTAATCACATACAGTCTGCAAAGATGCTTATATGAATAACCGATAATGTCAGAACAGCCTGTTCTCATATACATAATTAAATGCCAACGTTTTGTCACAATTTTCTGACAGTTCTCATTATATATATGAATACTCAGGTAAAAGCTGTGGCTGGTGGAAAGTTTAGTGAAACTCTGAAGTTCTGAGTGCAAGTGAATGCAGCAAAGGATGCAGAAACTTTTGAATTCTCTGTTTTCCTTTGAGACTTTGCTTGTTTTGGATAGCATGCAGACATGTCAAAAAGACATGTATTTGGAAAAATGTTGGTTTTCAGATTTAGAAATAAAAGTTACTAAAGTTAAAACTTTAGGTATTTATATCAACGTTTTACTGGTGTGCCACAATAATGTCACTTTTTTGAGTTAAAATATCTTCATTTGGGGGCTTTTCTCAGCAAATACTGATACATGGGATTGTTTGCGATTAAATTTGAATGAATCTGCTGAATCTGATGTGGGGTAGGAATTTTCAACATATTTTTGTCATAGACATAAAAACCCTGTGTTCAGCGTTTTTTCCCGCTCCAAAGCACCTTGCCTGCGTTTTTTCTGCCAGAAAAGAAAAGCTATGAGGACACATTTTACGGTGAAAGAGGAAACACAGTCTAATGAGAACAATAACACATCACATAGAAAGAGGTGGAACATATTTCAAAGTAACATTTGAGACCAGTTGGAGGAGGAGAACCCATTTGAACAGTTTGAAATGGTTTGAAAGAGACAGAAAACTGACAGGTCCCTGAATTACTGATGATGATGATGATTGATGATGATGATGATGATGATGACTGATGCTGCTTCCCATTCCCTCCTCTGTAACCTCTGCTCACTCCATTGTGCTCAGATGTGGTTTATTTCTTCTCCTGTTCCTTGTTTTTCTCCTCCATTTCTTCCTCTTTCACGTATTTCACTCTTCTTTGGGGATCTACATCTCAGTGGGTGCACTGAGGCTTTTACTTTTCAGTTGCACTTGATGGAATTCTACACTGTAAAAATGCTTATTGTTTATGTCATTAAACTTTTCAAATTATTCTGACTCAGAAACAAAGCTTTGCCATTTGCAACTAACAAAAACTTGTCTGGACAGCAAACTTCTCTTGCATTTACAGCAGCCTTGTTTTCCTTGAGGGAAACCCCGCAGATGCAAATCTACGGGTTTCCATGCCTCTGCAAAGGTCTGAGCCTGGTCTGAGGTGATCAGGTAATTTTGAGGACAGAAACTAACTAACCATGTGATCACAAAGCAAGTTGGGGATATTTTATGTATTTTTAATAAGGCAGGAGTTTTATTTCACTGTTTATTCAACAAGAATATCTGTGTTAGCTGAAGGTAGAAAGATGTGGCATTGAAGCATGAAGTTCCTTGTTAGTCTCACAAGAATAACATGAAGGTGAACAAGCAGATCCAAGTTGGCAGAACTCTTTTCTAAACTTGAAAACCCAAGTAAAGTCAAAAGCAGTCACTAAAAGTTGAGAAAACTCAAAAATCTGTTGCATCAGGTTGTCTTGGCAATTTGTTTTCTCAACCATTTTATTTTTACAGTGCACTCACATCTGTTCACATGTATTAAAATATTGATAAAACAAACAAACACAACAAAATAATAAAACTGTGTAAATAAGGTGATTAGCTGATGTAAGAACAGGGTGGACCCAAATGCAGGAGATAAGTTGAGGTTAGGAAGGTTTATTGTAGGACTTGCAGATGTGAAATGGACATTTGGGGACATCAGAGGGAAGAGGACACCAAAACAACTCACCTGATTTGCAGTGAGTCCTTCTGGTTTTGTTAAAGGTACTCTGAGGCTCTTTGCTGACTAAAATAAGCCTTAAATTGCGCTCAGACTGAATGCAAAGTGAATGATGTTTGTGTAAAGTGTTTCTGTGCTGCGTTTGAGTGACAGCTCCTCCTCTGCTCTCAGAACTCACAAAGAACTCCTGTTGTTTCTGTCACTTAACTCTCGACCGCTGCGCGTTTCCTCCTAACCTCTGCACCTTCAGAAACAGGAGTCCTGCAGCTTCGAAACGTTTCGCTCAGCTGAATCATTTCACGTCTCCATACTCACTGTGTCAATCAGTGTCCATTCAGATCCGCTCACACCTGCACATTATTGACTGTCATGTTGGTTGTTATGTATTCATTGCAATCAGTCAGGACTCACACTTACAATAACATTACCATGACAAAAAACAATATTTTAGACACCAGTTTAAGTGTGCACTACATTAACAATATTTTCACCACTTTAGGTTTCTGTCAGACAACCTTTTCTGATGGGAAGCTGCAGTATATGAGCTAAATATCGTTCTCTCCAAACCATTTTACATCATTTTACTTCACAAAACAGAGGAGCTGCTGCTCGACTGCTGCCTCAGTTGGTTCGTTGAATCTGAAACATCCTTTTAAAACACTCATGTCAAACAATAACACAAACAAACTAACACCCATTCTTGAGAATTGGGGCAAATCATATTCAACCAAAACAAAAAATTTACTCCAATTGCAATTTTTGGGTGAAAATTTATTTTTAAGGATTTATATATACAAAATATGAAATGTATGAAATGTTTTGGTTTGCTTTATTTTTTTTCAATTTCTACACTTGTTATTATATTTGAACAAGTGGAAAACATTTATCAAATATGGATGTAAATATTTTCATAAATGTAAAGAAAGCCAATTCAGCATCCTGATTTTTAAAGACCTCCTCCCATGAGGCTTCCTCCATCAGAGCTATACATGAGTCTTCATTCTTTTTAGTGAACTTTCAACATTTCATCCTCGCATCAGATTTGTCTTGTGGATTAGTTTTAGTTTTAAAAAAAACTGAAATATTGGAAGATGATCAGAAATGTCAGTTAATAATAATCCAGAGCTGATCATATGATCAAAGTAATTTGTAAATATATTATCAATCAAAGTTGCAGATTTATTTGTTATCCTAGTTGGTTTATAGATGAGAGGATGAAAATAAGATGCAAAAAAAATATTCAGGAATTCAGCTGACAAATTGGACTCACTTTTAAAGGATAAGTTCGGTTTTTTGACACCTGGACCTTATTGTTAGGATTAAATACGCTCGTAGACTCACCCAGACAATTTTGGTGGAGCTCGGAGCCGTTTTCGAGCAATTTAGATCCATCCGACGGCGTTTTTTCTCATGCCATAGTAGCGGACGGGGCCAGAAATCAAAGCCCCTAAATTAGACTTTATCTGCTGCGAAACTCGCTCATTTCACCTACATTTATAAATGAATGGCCAGTGTTATCACCATGTCAGCTCAACTTCGTTGTTATGGTCATCCGGGGATTTACAAGGATGGGTAACTTTTGGTGACGTCATAGACGTGCGCCGCTGGACCGCAGCTGAGAGAGACGCTGTTGTTGCTAGGCTACACGGCAACACGGCTATTTTTGTGCAGCATGGCGGAATATTTATCCGATGTAGAAGTGTCTGACGACAACTTTGAGTATAATGGATGCCCGTATCGTTTTGAGCCAGAATACACCGACGAGGAGCTATTTGAAAGGAGGATGCAGAGGGAAAGGAGCCGAACAGCTGGCCAAGAGAACAGCAACCACTGCACGTCCAGAATGGGGGCTAACTGGTGGTGTTGTTGTGGACATTGCAAGAGTTTCGCAGCAGATAATGTCTAATTTAGGAGCTTCGATTTCTGGCCCCGTCCGCTACTATGGCATGAGAAAAAACGCCGTCGGATGGATCTAAATTGCTCCGAGCTCCACCAAAATTGTCTGGGTGAGTCTACGAGCCGAACTTATCCTTTAAATATGTCAATGTTAACGTCTCCAAGAAGAACGCACACTCTTCCTTTCTTACTTAGCAGCTCTACAGTAGAAGACAGAACATCATTAAAGATACTAACATCAGTATCTGGTGGACGATAAATGCAACAATTATAACATTTTTCCCACCGAAACTACTGGAGGATGGTATTTGTACGAAAAGGGATTCTACTTCAATTTTGTCAAAGCTGTTACTAAACTCTTGTCTCTCAATAAACTGAAAATTGCTGTTAACAAAGATTGAAACTCCTCCACCCCTTTTGTTTTGTCTGCAGGAATGCACATCATTATAATGTGACACTGAATAAGCAGATACTATATCATCATTGAGCCATGTTTCTGAGAGAGCAAATCGCTGAAAATGTATGATTTAAAGTTGACAGATGTTGGAATAAATGGTCAGAATTTTTTGATAAACTGCGTAAATCAAGAGTTGAAAAAAATATTTTTATGCCCTTGATCTAACAAACTGTTAGTGAATATATTGAACTCTTCATTATAATAATGGCATAGACCTTGGTGCCCTCTTAAGTTGAGGAAGTTTATATCTGGATCAAAGCAGTCATTATACATCATATTCTTGCTGTCAGTTAAATCCTGTGGATCAATGACCAAATCTTCTAATGAAATAGAATTTGACTCATTTACATCACACATGACAGCTTGACAACAATACCCATAATAGCATATTTTCTAGAAATCAGTGAAATTTGTTACTGAGTGAAATCTAGGAGAGATTAACTGGATCTGGGAGGAAGCACAACTAGTCGATCATATTTCAGAAAGGCGATGTTCCCCTTCTTCCTCTCTTCTCTGAGTTGCGGCAGCAGTTCCTTGCGTTTCATGCGCACATTCTCAGAAAAGTCCTCGTTGATGAAGATGTTTGTGCCTTTAAGGGATTTTGCTCTTTTCAAAATTTCTTCCTTGTCTTTGTATCGAAGCAGTTTAACCACAATGAATCTGGGACGTCCAGCATGGTCACATTTTCCAGTCCGATGAGATCTTTTGATTTCTATAAGCTTGGAGTCTATTTTAAAGGCCCTGTAAAGTGAATTCAGCAATTTTCTTCTAAACACATTAAATAGGACATAAATGCATTTCTCTAAAACGTGTAAAAAACATTCCAACCATTTAGATTTGAATTTTGGTGCTAGGCTTCACAAACGTTTCTGTGTTCAGGATTTATTGGGCGGGTCTGAAAATCACTGCCGCTTTACATAACGCGGCAGTGATTTGTATAAACCCGCCCCTGCTGCTCCAGCGATATAAAAACGTACAGCACAGTATCCACGGCGGTTCTCCTGCTCACTCGCGAGTCACAGATAAAGCTGATGATAGTTTGCTGCTCGCTGTCTAACCAGTTATGTCTCATCCACCACATGCATGTGTGTTCCTGGATGCCACAATGTGCAGAGTAGCAGCTTGGTGACTTTATTTAAGGGGCCTTCACATGATAAGAAATTAATCCCGGACTCACCGTGAGGTAGAGCACAGAGAGACAAAGCACAGCGCCACAACCGCTACGACCTGTCTGCCTGATATACAAACGGCTAACTGACATTAGCTCTGGAAATAGCTTAAGTTCATAAACTATATGATTCACAAATCTTATGACCCAACCTGACTGTTCACATTTCGCCATGCATAACGTTCACTGGCGAGATCGTTGTCTGCTTTTAATGTTGTGTTATAAAGTTAGGGGAACCCTCAAATGTTTTCTTCGCTCGTGTCTGGAAGGGAACCCTTAATTTGTGAAATTCTCACGAGATTGTTGTAGTTCAACATGTTAAAATGATCAATCTCTGCGGGCAGCGATGCCGGCGGGATTATGTGCCCACCAAAGAGAGTAAAAGTTTCCTTGTGTGCTTATAAATGGAATAAATAAATGACCATTCTGATGCAGACTGTGAGGAACGAGGCTGATCATCATGTAGGTCAGTGTCTGGGTCTGTGGCTCAAAGGAGTAGGGCTTGGTCAGTACAATGAGACTGCCAGTGTTAGCAACCACTGTCTCGTCCTTGTGTCTCGTCCAAGACACAGAGGCGGGAACCCTCCTGTGTGTGGGCGGGGTTTAAGCGCCCCCAGCTGACACGCCCCCAGTGTCTCATAGCAGAGAAAACTGACCATTTTTTCATTATTTTGAGACCTAATTTCACATGCTTAGCAGTTTTTTTAATCATTCAAATTTGGCTGGTGATTATAACACAGGTTTCTGTGGTGTGTCAAACTCAGAACACACATTTATTGCCACTTTAGTGCCACTTTAAGGTGATCAGAAAATACTTTCTTTGCCTTGATCTCTGTCTCACGCCAAGACTCAGATTTTGAGTCAGGCACTCCATCTATCAGCAGGTTGTTTCTTCTTTACTGATTTTCCAAATAATCCATTTTTTCAAACAGATTCTTTATGGAAGTTTAATAATCAGCAAGGCTGTCAGAGATTACTTGGATTTTTTCAGTGCTGCATGCTTTGGTGGCTTGCAGGTCATCCAAGTCTGCTTGTGAGAATTGGAGGCTAGCTTTAAGGTCTTGAATGTCTTTGGACATGTTCAATACATCTTTAACAAGATTGTCCATACGGGCAAACAGAGTCAACAATCACTTGTAGGCATGATTTGTAGCTCTTCTCTTGTTGCTCAAGTAATTCCTTATAAAAATCATTTTTCTGTTCCAGCAGCTCATGAACCATAGAGTGACAAAATCTTCCTCTCCTTTTTTAGGCATTTTAATTCTTCACAGTGTCCACAGTAACTTGAAGTAGAGGAACTTTGTTTGAGTAGACAACACACAGGAAATGACAGCAGGTGGTATAGGGGATCCAGTAGGCCCGAACTGTCAGTCCATCAAAGATCTCTTCAAGCGTTGTCCATCCACACTTCAGCAACACGACCCCATATATGACTTAAATATATGATCAAAAATCATTTATATTGATTTTTAAAAATATTTTAAAAGGCTGGAAATCCAATAAAACAATTTGAGTGGCTTGAAGCCCAAATTCATGCTGCAGTAACCCTGGTTTAAAGCCTTCGAAATCTAAAACTGACAACATAGATTTGTGACATTGGTATAAAAATTTGCTGTTATCATCACTTTTCATTTAAAATTATTTTTTTTTATTAAAATGTTTGGCCATTTAAAGTTGTGTCCCAGATTTTGTTCGTCTCTGTCAGATTTAATCAGGCATAAAAAGGGTCAGCCGTACCCTAAGGACCCCTCACTTTCTATTTAAAAAAGTGGGAATACTGTTCAGGCACTGGTAAACTTTCTATTTTCATACAAATTCATTCAATAATATTTCTATCAGAGGTGTCTCAACAATAACATGTCGACTCTGTAGCCCTTCTGACTCAAAGCTGAATAAGAATTATGGTTTAAAAATGTGTATTTCGATTAACATTAAGAGAACTCTGAGTGACTTTAAAAAATAAAATGGCTGCTCACTACGACGAGCTGTTTTGTCGACTCCGTAAGATGTCGACTCTGTCAGATTTTCCATCTGAGATTCTGATCTTTTAAAATCTATTTTCCAGCACAACTAAAGAATAAAAATCCTCTAAAAAAAACCTCTAAAAACATGGTTTTGTCCCATTTCTCAAGGATGAATACGAATAAATCAAGGCAGCAGTACAGCAGCACCTCCAATGATCTGCGAGCTAAAATTACTATGTTGCCTATGAAGTCTGGTTGGTTTGGAGAGAGGCGATATTTGTCTTATATAACAGCGTTTTGTTGTTGGTTGAGGCTGTCTGACAGCAAGGTAAAAATATAACGTACAATTAAACTGATAATGATCATTGTTCGTTGCTTTTGTGCTGCTGCTCTTCTCTGCACATCTGACCGCCATCTACTGCCGCTGATACATTTACTTTCAATAAGTACCTCATACAACCCCACATCAAGTAATCCAAACTATCCCTTTAACTGACACCAGTCATAAATAACTGTTCTGTTCTTTATAAAAGTGTCTTTCTATCACACTTGCAAGCGGGCGACCACAATTATCAACATAGAATCAGACTGTGAGTCTCCAGGCAGTTATTTATACTCATGAGTACAAGGGTGTACATCACTACAATCAAAGAATCATTTGGCATTTCTTTTACTTAGTTATGACATTTTCACGGCTTAAAACTCAGTGTGCTATTCCTCAAACGTCACAACATTTGGACGTCAACCGCCTGCATCCATGGGTGCCTAGTTATTCTTAAAAGTGGGGTTGCAAGATTGGTATGGCAGAAAATATTTTCATGAACACCCGAAAGTGCCATTTCTTGCGGTATAGAGCCTCATTCATGACCAATAAATGTGTTTATACTGCACTATGATATATAAAATGGCTGTTTTTTTTAGTTAAACACACACAAAGGGCAAACATTTACTGCATACTGCCATAGAAACTGAGTACAGTTAGCTGATAATTAGCCTGATCACACATTAAACCATTAATCAATCCAATAACAGCAGTCAAAATCAGACCCAGTGTTACTTTAGTGACAAAATGTTAAAAAATAGCAGCCTGAGTTAACTGAACCTCCCTGTCTCTCCAGGAGAAATATTACACCAAAAATATTAAATTCTAACAATTTTCTCTGCGTTCATAAAAACGTATAACCCTAGAAACACAATAAAAGGCAGAATATGTCGACAGTATTTGTGTCAATTCGGCATCGATATAATCCATAAAGATAAACTGTATTTCCATACAAACTTCACATTTTGTACTTTGTTGCCTTAACTTGCTACCAGCTACCCGCAAATCAGCTGTGCTATTTTAGTGGAAGAGGACAGGACAGGGAATGAAAGGCGAACCATTTCAAAACATTTTCTCACTAAAATAATTGTTGGTTGGTAATTCAAACACACACCGAATTAAACACCAGCTCATAACACTGTTAATTCATGTGACGGTGACTGTAGCTCAAATCTTCAAAAACAGCAAAGTCGTACGATGAAAAAGTGGGGATGCAAAAGCACGGTCTAATAGTGGGGGTGCAACTGCTCCGTTCGCTCCACCGTTCAGGCGCCTGTTCCTGTATCCACTCCCTACAACACACTCCTACATGCACACATCCTGTGGTGTTACAGATTTTGCTGCTTTTAGCACTCTGAGAACTCACATTCACAGGAAGAGACTAAATCAAATTGTGGCTCAAAGCAGGATATTCATACGTCATATAACACTGAGTCGATGAGGTTAACTGAGGATAAGACAATGTGTTTTTTCATCACACCCAGTCTGTTGTAGGCACATATGATCCACAACATACGACATGAATAAATCCCCGCCATCTTGGCTGTACCTCATTGTGTGTCTCTGCCATATTGGTGTGGTCTGCTGTACAAAAACAAAATCGACTTAATTCTCTAAATTATGAACTGATTTCCATGAAATTTAGTTTGTTATAAACATGAGAAATTGAACATGATAGTTGATACTGCAATTAAATTCAGTTTCTGGGGGCAATCTAATCAGCTCTATGCCAAAGCATGAACCTTCTGAATTGTAACAACTTCCACAGGGACCTGCGGGCTCTGATCCAAGAACAGGCAACATCAAGTGTCAATTATTCATAATTTCAGCCTTTGTGAGTTGCTCCGAAAATGTAGATTTCTATATCTATTATATATATATATATTATTGTAAAAACAAAAAGGTTGCTTGTAATGTTCTGAATCAATAATAAAATGCTTCAAAATAAATAGTTTACTGTTATTAATGAGAAGTTCAGACTTGTGGTCCAGTTTATTGTTTCCTTATTAAGTTTATACAGTAAGAAGCAGAAGGCATACTTTACTAATCCCTGGGGAAAATTAGATTTTTCACTGTTGTAATGTTTTGTTCACACTCACTCACTTGCTCAAGGACACCTCAGCAGTGGCCAGGAGATGAACTGACACCCCTCTTAAGTCCCTGTGGACTGAGCTACTGCTGCCCGCAACTCCGTTACAATACTATAAAAAACTTTGCATACATCTACATTAAGAAAACTTTCTACACTATTCTGTACTAAAAAAAATATTCAGAATTTTCCAAATCTCCACCTGTCTCATCTTGCATTGTGTTGACATTGCAGTAGGTGCTTCACCATCTGTTGCCAGGCAGGGACCTGCACTCTACTGAGTGACCTCTTCTAATTAAACATGTCATCGTGTTAAAGGATGTTTAATCGTGGCTTTTTACTCTCCTGATGTAGGGCAAACCTGTTTTTATTTTAAAGGGATAGTTCACCCAAACATTCTGTCATTATCTACTCACCCTCATGCTGATTGAAAGTTCGGGTTTGATTTTTCAGTCACAAAACACTGCTGGAGTTTCACAGGAAAACGCAGAATCTCTCAAACACTGGAGGTGAATGGTGACCAGTTTTCAAAGTTAAAAAATAACTGAAAAAAAAAATCTGTATTATATACATAGTTTGTTTGACATAATCAAATTCTCTTAAAGTCCCAACATGCTGTTTGCACACCGTCACAACACGCAACCAGTTCAGATGGTGTGCACGTGCGGCAGCTCCAAGCTAAAGATCTACAGTGAAGATTCAGGCTAAAAACATGGTGTAAATATATTTGTTTTTAGGCAACATGGCATGTTTGGGCTTTAGGGAGACTTAAATTATACCAGACGAGCAGTATGGATGGATCATTTTTTAATGTATATATTCAATATTCTGTATATTATATTTGGTAAAAAGAATATAGTCCAGTATATGGACATTTGAACGTTATTACTCCCTAAAAGCAGCATTCACCTCAAAATCCAGTATCAGTTGGGTCCTATTGGCACAGTATGTGAATAGATTCATTTAAATTTATGCAAATATTATTCATACCTTAAAAGCAAGACAATAGCTGTTGATAAGTGTGTCTTCAGAATAAAAAAGGAAGTGAATTTAAGAGGTTTTGTTTATGTAAAGAGGCAACAACATCCACCAGCCTGCATCTGAACATTAATACATGAAACAAAAAGTCTCAGATTAAGTATAGACGGGAACCAAAAGGCCAAATTCAGTGAAGGAAAATTCCCAAAACAACCTGAAACTGGACATTGAGAAGCATTACAGAAACACACGGTGGGCAGCCGCGAACAGACGACCGTTTTTCTTCAAGACGGCCGGTTTGATGCGGTGGTTCCTCGCTTCCCCTCCAGGCATGAAGCGAAGAGAAAGCAGAGCAGAGGAGCTGCAAACACAAGCCAAATATGTGTCTGTGAGAAAGGCAAAGTGATGGCCGAGCATTAGTCTGCCTCCATCCGAGCCGGTTAACCGGAGAGCTGCCATTACTCATGTCCTAACAGCCTGTAATGGAATTTTCCTCGGATGAGCAAAAGGTTGTCAAGCCGCTCGCTGCAGATCAGAAAAGCAGCTCAGTGGACTGGAAGTCCAACAGGAGGAGACGAGTGTGGAGAACAAAGGGAAACGCACAACACACACACACCTCACACACACACAACATGGTGTGCTCTAAACCACTTGATGTTTCCATTAATTACAGCGGAGCTTTAAGGACACACCGGCTGCACACAGACTGTCATTAGCAACTGTTTTTACTAATGAAAGTGAATCTCTGTATTCATAACACCAAATTCTACATTACTGTCTCCATAATTAATGCAAATCACTATTAAAATTAGCAAAGGGAGCGAAAACATTACACTGTCCCTAAATTTCTGTGTTGGTTTATGTCTCCTGATCACAGGATATTAGTTTGACATTTGTCTCAGATTCTGTCATTTGAGGACAGTTTTTTGAAGAGGTGAAAATGACAGAATTAAAAGTAATACATTCTGTATGTGAAGTTGTGGCCTTTGGTCTTTAGTTTTTTGTAGTTTCTATTTTGAGTTATTGTTTTGTGATTTGATATATTACTTTTATGTTTTGTTGTTTTTGTTTAGTTGCATGCATTATCTCATGTTTGCTAATTTCGTGTTGCACATAATTATGATGATATGATGTATATTGTGTTTCACTTTAATTACTGCATGTGTTGTGTGTAGTTTCAGTGTGACTTTGCTTTGGCTGTATCGTGCATCAGCAAGATGCAGCAACTGCGTTTTTGTGAAAGATCATTTTTAAGCAGAATATCGAATTCACGTTTTTATTTTTGGTTTTTTATTCACTTCATATTATGTGTGTGACATTCCTGTCAACAGCGTGGTTAACATTAGGTGTGTGTGTCCCTCCCCCCGCCCGAAACACTGTCTGAGAGACCCGGGGGCTAGAGGGAGCACTGAGCTCTGCCCCGGCTGAAGTGCAAGTCCCAGGGTGCTGCGGTGTGAGCAGCCTCGCTGTGTCCCGGCTGCTGTGGAGGTCTGGGGGCTGCAGCGTGAGCAGCCCTGCTCTGTCCTCGGGCTCTGTGGCCGGGTCATGATGCTCTCTGAGCCACGGATCTGCAGCTGGGCACAGATGTTTTCATGCTAGATAACACCATCTTCTTCTGCTGCTGCTCAGTTCTAATGGTTCTCTTCTTCTTAAGAGTGACAATTTTTTGTCAGATGAGGCATCACAGCATCCCCTACCACCTGATAGTGAAAACATCAATTACAGAGATATCTTGTCAATAATGGGGAAGAGTTGTGGCTTAAATGACGAGATATCGTCTTGTCAATGGCAGGGAAAGAGTTAAAGTAGTTAGCTTGTGTAGGCCCTGGCTCCAACTCACTATTTTGACTGCTGTACTCATTTTTGCACATGCAGTTGCTAATATTGTTTATTTCAGCTGACTGATTTTTTTTAGTGTTAACTGTTCTGCTGACCTGAGATTTGTTTAGTTCCAAAGCATCCTGCTGCTCTCCAAACTGTGGGTGTGTCCACCTCCATCCACTGCAGGTAATAGACTGACTGTGGAGAAGTACCTCATACAACCACACTTGAAATAATCCGAACTATCCCTTTAAAGCATAAGCTTGGTGTTATTCTGTATTTTTCTTGTAGTCAACAAGTCCGCTAAAAAGCCCAAAGCCAACAATATGTTGGTCCGTCTGTTATTACTTTGTCTTCCTGTGGTTCTTGGTTCCTTCTGAAGATGGAAATATTTTAAAAACAGCTCTCACATGTATGGTTTCATTTTTTAAAAAGCTGTTTGCTGTAGTTTTAATGGGGAAAAAAAAACCAGAAGGAAATGTTGCATTTTTGGGGGCTTTCTCATAATTTATGAATGATTTTGTTTATTCCAGCTGGTTAATTCCCCTGTATTGTTTTGTTTTGAAGCCAAACACAATTTAACAAAATGTGAAAAATAAAAAGTTCCTAACTACAGCAACAAAAGGATTACTGAGAAGCTCTTGATCATTAAAGAAAAACCTACATAATGAAGTCGCTCTGTCAAGCTGCAAAAAAAGGAACTTGGGGGAATCAGTCAGTGGTCATTTAAAAGGTTTTGTATGAATTTAATGGGTCATTTAACATTAATAATCCATTAATAACCTTGTAAGCCTTTAATTATTATATCCCATCATGAATTCACCCATGAACCGATGATACTAACCCTTACTGTGAGAGTTAATGAGCAATGGTGATTTAATGGAGAAATTAAGACTTAATAAGAGAAAATACTGGATCACACAGTGTAACCAATCACACAACTGCCATTAACAACGACTGTTACCAAGGAGACACAAAACCAAAAACAGGTAATTTTGCAGTTTTAGGAAGTGTTTTATCAAAGTGAACAAGTGGGCTTCGAGAAAGTACACAACTGCTGTGTAAACATACAGTACACCAGAGGGGAACCCTGAATTTACCATCCTGAAAACAGGTAAATAGAGATATCCAATCAGATTTTTTGTTGTTGTCTCTAGGCAGGGAAAGGTTAGAGCTGGCTCACTCATTGGTTAGGACTCCATCACTGGGACAGAAAGACACACAGCCTGTGTGTTTGTTTAGAAACTGACAAGTAAATTAACCAATCACATTTTGATTTACAGTGCGTGGGGCCAAAAATGAAACCCCTCGGTTTTTCCTGAGACAGAGATCTCTTGCTCAAGACGAAGCAGACGAGACCAACGTACTGTTAGAGAGATGAGACTCTTGTGTTGTTGATACCTGCTGTTTCCAGATTCAATCAGAAACCATCAGGTAAATCAGCAACACAAACAAACAAACAAACAAACACAGTGAAGCAACTCACCATTCTCACTAATCAATATTCTGATAAACAGTCCTGGTTGTTCTTTCAAAATGTAGTTGACCAACTGAGAACCTTAAACTCTGTTGAAAATCTCTGAGTAATAGTAAACCTGAATTTTACGGTTTCCAGAACACCAGTGAGTTGGTTTAACCTCAAAATAAAGTGTTTCCTGGAGTAATGCCGTGGTCTACCAGAAACCTTATAAAAAGCTTCTATCAAAAGTTCCCCCATAGACGGTAGACACCTGGCAGTGGTGGGGAGGGTGGGGTTTATTCATGCACTTGAAAGGAAATAAGCCTCGTATGGCGAGTTATGAATATTAAAAAAAAGTGGCAAATTCACTCTGCAGGCACTGCAGAAAAAGAGGGACACTGCTTGTAGAATCATTGCTGACAGCGCGTCTAAATGATGTAATTTAAATTAGTTTTGGCTATCACTTTATTACCAGGGGAACCAGTTTGCAGGGATCTTTCTGCAAAATAATAATAAATATATATTCCATTTAGTCAAGTTCCAGGGTGAGAGTAACCACATGAGACAAGCGTGAAATATAAAAACATGTTCAATAGTAAGACCTGGCATTAATACCATAGTACCTCATTTTGACATGTTTTCAGAGCGAGTGTAAAGGTCCAAGATAAGCCCAACTGGCAGTTGTTTTCAGGCCCACACAGCCTTTAATGTTTCATCCAAATCATTGATTCTGTTTAAATAATCAGAGCTCGCTATTTTCCATTAACAACAGACTTTCTATCAGGAGCACCTAGTGATGAGAATCCGATGTCCCGTTAAACGCTGGTGGTGATGTCCAGTCACCACACCTGCTGTAACTAAATGCAGAGTGAGCTGTGGGCAAATGCCAGGAAAACTGGAAGGACACATGTGAGGATCCCGGAGAGGAGCTCACAATCCCTCTGACAGAAAACCGACCAAGTAAGAACACAAGTGGCTGTGTCATAAAAAGAAGTATTAGAGATAGAAAAGCTTAATATTTTTATAAAAACAGGCATTTACACATTACCCAAAAAGCACTATTTTATTTCCTTTCTTCCTTCATGCTTTTTTCCTTTTAGGCCACAAATAATTTCTTTTTCTGGACCGCCCTGCATACAGTTGCCTTACTTAGATGTTCTGCATCTCCGACATTGTACAGAAACTTCCATTGGCAAAGAATCGCAGCGCAACACACAATATCTGATGGGATGTGAGAGCATGACTGCGGCTGGTGATGTTGCAAATGTAAGGACGGATTAGGTTGTGTATGTAGATAATAGATTGTGACGTGAAACGGTATCGCTCAAAAGGTAACTGTCTGGAAATGCAAGGACATCTATGCACGGTCTGATAACAATCTCCCGATGAATATTTAGTTCTCTGCGCAATAATGCTGCTCCTTCATCCACTGGGTCGTTGAGAAAAGGACATGCCATTTTGACAGACGAACGAGGTTACGAATGTATGAATGAATGAGGAAATCAAATAGCGTGTGTGGCTGAAAGGGGGCGGAGACAGAGAGAAACTCGAGGTTCACTGAGAAAAACCTGGGCCCGACCAGGTTAGATTCATAGAGTCTGTTACTACGGTAACTGACCGAGAGCTTAAGTTACCTCTCTTTGTGAAACAGGCTAGAGTTACCCCTCTTTCTCTGGTTTGAGTTACCTTCCTTTCTGAAAAGGAAAACTCCGAGTTCCCTCATTTCAGGGTTAACAAACTCAGAGTTTTCACTAAACCTGCTTTGTGAAACGGACCCCTGTTTTATTTGCAAATTTTATTGACCATTAAGAACCCCTTAAATTGTTGAAAATTTTTGGTTAAATAGCATCCACCTGCGAGTGGATTCTAGATTAAACCCTTAGAATTTTAAAGGGTTTTCAGTAGAACCACCCAGGTGGGTTCTAGATAAAAACCCTTACAATATAAAAAGGTTTCTTGGCAGAATGCCCAGGTAGGTTCTAAATGAAATCCTTGGAATATAAAAAGTTCTAGATAGAACCCTGAGAGAGGGTTAGACACTGTGGGTGGGTGGGGTGGGGGTGGGGGGGTTGAATGAATATGATCTATATAAGGTAAACAAGCAAACACAAGTTTGCTGATTGTTAATGATGGATAAAAAAAATTGTGGGGGCACAAACTTTTTTCAGCTTCTGAAAGGGGGGCCTGCCAGAAAAAGGGACTCACTGCTTTAGATCATTTCTGGACATGCCCTTAAAAAAGATGTAGACTAAATGTTTTGGTTCTGTTCTGTTTTCCAGCTGCAGGTCATCTGCAGGGATCTTTTTCTGCAAAAAAAAAAAAAAAAAAAATATATATATATATATATATATATATATACATATATATATATATATATATATATATATTCCGGCAGATGTATTTAGTCTAATGTTCCAGGAGTGAAGAGGGGTTAACACCATGACAAGCTGTGAAATATATATATGAACATGTTAAGTAGTGCTTTGGTTCTTTATACATCAAGTTCCTCACTGTTTGCACAGTGGATTTTCCAGCAGCAGGGGAGGGTCAAAGGTCAGAGGGAGAGCCCCAACAGCAGGTCGTTGGTTCAGTGCGGCGGCCGACACGTTGGCCTTTACTTTGATCAAACGCTGTGACCTTCTGATCTCTGTGAACAGCATCACGCTGACATTCAGGCTAATTCCCTTCCATTAAAAAGCAGACTCTTTATCACTGGAGCACCTCGTGGTGGTGAGTAATTACTGATGTCATCCTGTTAACCCGACTCGCCCGGTCCGGATGACTCACAGCGGCTCACCCTACCTGCTGTCAGCGTCATTAAAATGCACGTGAGCTGATAATAAGGAAACTGCTCAGGAAACAGGGAGGATGAACATGTGAGGAGTCCCGCAGGGAGCCGAGCGGCGATCACAATCCACCTGCTGCAGCAGAGAAATGATTCAGAGATAAGAAGCACAAGTTTGTTGTTTCAGGTTTCTGTTGTTGCTGAATGGACAAGAAAGCACGAGTATCTGAGAGAAGAAGAACACAACTTTACCATATTTTGTCCACTAAAAGGACACCTTGGAGGGCACTTTACCACATTTTGTCCATGAGAAGGGCACTTAAAAATGATTTGTCCTCTAGGAGAGCACTTTACTTTAGAGGGCACTTTACCATGTTTTATCTGCCATAGGCCAATCAAAAAAGGGCTATTTCGCATCATTTTTCAAATATTGGGACACCAGGGAGGACAACCCACTCCCCTGCCTCCCCCTTGATTCTACCAGTTACAGACACATTAAGGAAGACACTAATTGAACTACTGAACACCCTTTCAACAAAAGAGAAGAAGGTCGCTTCTACCAGGGAGGCTAAAACACAAAGACGTTCACACAAAAACACCCTCCCGCCAAGAAGGGAGCTAATTGGCCAAACCTAGCCCACGCTAACATTGCACCGGGAACACATAGTCCAGCCTGCCACCACACAACTAGATTTCAACACTGACTGATGTCTGCCAAATGGCCCACTGATCCCATCTTGCTGCTCGCTCCCTGCCTTTAAGCTCCAGGAGTAATAGAGATTGACAGCAGGTGTTGCCAATCACTGCAGCCACAAGGAGAGAGTACCTGGACACAGAGAGCACAGCAAGAAACACACACACTGTGGCACACCAGAGGCTTCTCATCACCCCCCGACGAGTCATACAGATCTGCCCAAACTGGGTAAATCTGCTCTTAATGTTAACCATGTGTTAAAAATGGCTATCTGGCCACATCTGATAGCATAAGGCAGTGTTTCTCAACCCTGGTCCTCAGGGACCCCTGCCCTGCATGTTTTAGGTGTTTCTCTGCTCCAACACACCTGATTCAAATGATCAGCTCATTATCAGGCTTGTGTGGAGGCTTGATGATGAGCTGATCATTTGAACCAGGGTCGAGAAGCACTGGTATAAGGCAGTATAAGATGCTGAGGTGTGGTACCAAATCATTGTGACATAGTAAAGTATAGAATATTTACACAATAGCAGTAGTTAGTAGCTAGCTAGTGTAGTTACACAATTTTGATTGCCTTATGAAAGCTGCTGAAGGTTTCATCCAGCAGGTATTTATTTGTTGTTCCACAGTGTGGTGTGTGTTGTGTGTGTGTGTGTGTGTGTGTAGTGTGTGTGTGGTGTGTGTGTGGTGTGTGTGTGTGTGTGTGTGTGTGTGTGTGTGTGTGTGTGCGCTCTCTGTGTCCAGGTTTGCACCTCCCCTCCCTGCAGCTGCAGTGATTGGCAGCAGGTGAGCTCAATCTCTAATCAGGCCTGGAGCTTAAAAGCAGGGGGAGAGCAGCATGATGGGGCCAGTGGGCAGACATCAGTCTTGTGTGTGTGTGTGTGTGTGTGTGTGTGTGTGTGTGGTGTGTGTGTGTGTGTGTGTGTGTGTGTGTGTGTGTGTGGTGTGTGTGTGTGTGTGTGTGTGTGTGTGTGTGTGTGTGTGTGTGTGTGTGTGTGTGTGTTGTGTGTGTTTGCAGTCTAGACTGTGTGATGGAAAGTTAGACTGCTTGTTGCTTGCATGGTGCTAATGTGGACCAGGTTTGGCCACCTTACTCCCTGTTTGGAGGGAGAGTGTTGGTGTGTTTGTTTCCTCCTTTATGTTCTTTAGGTTTGTTCAGTCAGTGTCTCTTAGTGTGGTCCTCAGATTTAGTATTTTACTGTTTATTTTGACCTTAACTTACTAATAAAAAGATTCCTGTTTGTGCATTCTGCCTCAGTTTGCCTTCTTCCTTCTTCTTCCTGGTTAGTTTTTATTATATTTGCTCTCCTCATCCCATGGACCATCATTAGGGAACATAATGGTTTTAAGATCTGAATCTGCAAAATAACTAATGTCAAATAAATGTAGTTGAGTAGAAGTATAAAGTAGCATAAAAACTGGAAATACTCAAAAGTAAAAGTACCTAAGAACTTGTACTTGAGTAACTTACAGTGTTTGAGACAAAACTGGTTGGTGATTACTGTATTCTATATTCAGGATATATTAAAAGAAAACTCTCCTCTTAAAGTTAAAGTTAGTATTTTTATAAAACCCAACTTCAAAAGCAGAACTATCCCTTTAAGGATCTGCAGCATATTTTAGAAGCAGCATCATTAAAGACAGATTTCTTGTATCTTCTTTGATGAAACTTGTTTTCATTTCGCTCATGCTCCTGTCAAAATCATTCATGTTCTGTGAAGATGTTTTATCTGCAAAACTGACTAAAAGGGAGACCACTTTTTTAAACAATTTAAGATGATCAGAGTCTGCCCTTGGTAAAGTGTTTAAGTATTTGTTTGTTGTAAACAAAACTGTAAAAAATCTTATTGGTGTGCACATCTGCATGCTAATAACATTTTAATGTTCTTATAAGAATTTGAAGAGATGAAGATGGAAATATTTTGTTCTTTCAGCTTTGATTCTGCTGATATTTGGTTGATGAAGCAGACTGACACTTTGTCGACAGTATTTGTCAGCAGCATTTCCTGTGCTGAGGAAACACTTCCAAGTGTAAATGTAGAGTGAAAGAAATCGACTCAGCAGCTGCTTTCAACGTGTGATAATCTGGAATATGATGAATATTGCTGCGAGCTGAGGATGATCATTATGATGATGGAGGAAGAGTCTCGGTCTGTGAGGCCTTGTTGCGCAGAGCTCTGGGACAATGAGGTGAAATGCACCTTTAAACCGCCTCCTTTTATTCGGGGCCATTTCCTATTGACGGCCTGCTGGGACTCTGAATTGAAAGGGCATGATCTTTTCTGAAGGCAGACAGGGGATTGTACAGACACTATTTTCAGAACCACATCAAGCCAATTAGCACAGCAGCAGCTAAAGCTGGTGCATGCTGGGAGCCTGCGAATGTATGAGTGTGTGTGTGTGTGTGTGTGTGTGTGTGTGTGTGTGTGCGCGTGCATCTGTTTTGTGTAAGCTGAGCCATATGTTCATGTTCTGACTGTATGTGGTTGTGCGTCGTACTGCATGTCTCTTTGCAGCCATGCGGAGGTTAAAATTATCCCGGGCTCGTTAGCTAAAGTGTCCCAAGCGTCTGCTAATTAGCACATAATAGGACAGGCGCGTCCGCCACAGAGGGGCCTGTAATTTAAGAATAAAGTTCATTTTCCTTCCAGAGACATTCCTCACAGCCGTGACCGGGCGACTACAATCAGCCTCCTCCCCATTAGCATCGCTCGTCAGCCGTGAACCATCAGTTATTATTAGCTAACAGGGCTGTTATTACACCACGCATGGCACAGGAGGCACAAATCTCAGGCGATCTGCTCCTTTATTAAACAAAAGTTACATTTTGCTCTAATTTGTCATGTTCTTTGAAAGGAAAGTGGTGCTTTTCCAGGCTGATTTTGGGGGGAAATCTGATGTTTTACTTAGCGGAGAAACTCGAGGGGTGGCTCTGGTGGAGGAGCAGGCAGGAAGCTGGAAATGTGACCGCGCTGAAGGTGTGAACGTGTGAGCAGCAGCTGGAAATAGAAAGTAGATGAATCACATTGGGTTTGTTCAGTAATTGCAGCCCTCGCGTTCAGTGGGAGAAGAGAAGAGAGGAGCCACACGGAGCCATCTGGAGCTGCAGCTATCAGCTCCTGAGCAACGACA
The DNA here is from genome assembly GCA_034769285.1 of Lutjanus argentimaculatus. Taxonomy (NCBI): domain Eukaryota; kingdom Metazoa; phylum Chordata; class Actinopteri; order Lutjaniformes; family Lutjanidae; genus Lutjanus; species Lutjanus argentimaculatus. The sequence goes on along the minus strand of JAWZSL010000040.1, from coordinate 1,509,446 downwards.
AATTATCACGATATCAACATTCACAGGACTTCCAAAATTAATCAGCGCCAGCTGAAACATGTAACACCTTTAATGAAGGAGCGACTCGGCTTCACTAATATGGAACTTAGTGGATCACTGAAGATGTTTATGGACAAAGTTGAGAATTTGAGGGTGAAGACATTTGTGTTTTCTTTGTGCTCAGTTCATTAAATCTATCTAACATCTGTCAGGTGCTCTGACTGCTGTTTGTGTCTCTGAACCACAGTTTAGTGGAGATGATGATGATAAACTGGCAGCTAACAGGTAACATCAAACAAACCTTCATATAGTTTTCAAATAAATTCTCAAGTTTGTTTAAAGATGACATGGAGCTGAGCTGACTGGACTGAGAACAGTAATACAATGTGCAGTTTTACCTTTTCAACATCACATGAATATTTTTAATATACATTATTTAATTAATAAGAATTTTAATATAATTATATAAATTGATTTCAGAATCAATTAATTAAATAAATTAATTTGTAAAATATTAGTGTAAATATGTTATTTTTACATTCATTATATCTGGTGCAATGTAACTTTTTATTACCTCTTAATAACTCTGCCAGTCTTACTTTTCAATGTAATACTACTTTTTCTACTTGAGCTTCCTTTTATAATTATCTTGTCTTACTTCTACTGTTATTATATTAGGCTTATTATTGTATTCACTCCTTAAACACCTTATTTTATATTTCCCTTTATATTTAATACTCTACTGTTTTCTTATGTTACTGTAATTGTTTGGAAGATCTGCCACAAGAATTTCCATTGGGGTCAATAAAGTTTTATATTATCTTAATATTTCAGCTGCACTTTTTTTGTCAGAACAAACAAACATCAGAGCAGCTTTCAAACAATAAAAGATGCTTCAGTTTCTGAACAACAGGCTTCAGAACCACTAATACAAACACATTTGGTCTTAAGGGTTTGCACAAGTGATTTAGGAAAACTTTACATTCACCAGTTTTCTCACATATTTAGTACAAACACTGTTTGTGAGCGGTCCAGTCATAATTATTCATATTTGCATTCTGCATTTTTCCAGTTCAGCATGTTTCTGTTTATTGTCTGTTCATTGCAATGACCAACTGTCCTACTGCAGATGAACTAAATATTGTTGAATCACTGCAATTTCAGATGCTACAATTTTTTTAAACTTACATCTAATTCTTAACAATTATATTTTCTCCTTAACTGTTGTAATTTGTCTTACCTTGCTTTCATTTTATTTTATTATGTGCATGAATTTTCTGTCAATTTTTATTGTTATTATTATTTAACTTTGTTACATTATTATTCTGCCTCTCTTCTCTGTACATAACATATTATTCAGTTATTAGAGTTGCTGCAGTCTCATTTCACTGCTCTTGTACTTCTCTGTACAAATACGCATGTGACAAGTAAATACCTTGAATCTTAATTATGTTGACATCATCCTGTTTGACTTCTTTTCAAATTATATTATAATTCTAAATTTACACATAAAAGCTATCATCATTAATTTAAATCGATTATTACCTCCTGTCAGGCCTGTTGGCTGCATCTTCACCGGCAGGTTCGTGAAACCTCCGTCCAGAGGAACATGGTGAACATCACCTATTATGTCCATCTCCGTGATGGAGACTTCACCCTGACCACTTCGTCATGTTGCATATATACATGTCCTACTGTTATAGGGGAGAAGAACAGCATGCTATCTCTGAATGAACTACATCCACCACAGTGCACTGAGTGACTCTACCTGCAGTCTAAATGGTGCTAATCAAAGTTTCACAGCATTACCAGACTCATGAATTCCTGCAGTTTGACGGTCTCTCTGCATGCAGCTATATCATCACCTACAGGGCATTTCAGGCACATTTACATACAGCAGCAACACACACACGTTACGCACACACCAACAACAAGGTGCAGGGTTTTTTTTTTTGCATCTTATTAACTGTTAATTAGAAATGTATTAATCAAATGTAAGCATTTTCAGCTACTAGTTAAGAAAAATGCCCAAAATTTGCAACCCGACTTTTAACTTAAAGTGCTTCTGCTTTACTTTAATAAAATTGTCTTTGACAATAAATGCTTGAATGTCTGCAAATTGCAAAACAACAACAATGCAGCAGCAGTCCTTTGTGAAAAATAAAAATAATAAAGTATTGAACCATATAATATCATGACAGAACAAGGTTGTAGGAGACTGTTGCTAACAAGCTAACTAATGAATCTTAATCTTTAGCTCTGCACTGCTAAAAGTAAAAGACTGATTTACTGGTGGATGTCATGATATGATTGGTTGAAACTGGTTGGTTCCAGTTTACGTAACATGTGTCATATTTTGTTGTACAGGAAGAAAAGATGAACAGATTTTCCATGATTTTGATATCTCAACTTTAACATAACAGTAGTAGATGTTGACATGCATTACGTAGGTTTTATTTTGTTGATTTCCTGTAAATTTGTTTAAAATGTGTTCTACATTTGGACTGAAGCCTTGTTACTGTGAGAGAGTGAGCCAGGCTCTGACCCTGTGTGATGGTTGCAGGTTTGATTCCCTCCTGTACTCACATTTGCTTCCATTTGCAGAAACTGTAAACTAATGTAAGAAGACGGATGGAGACGCTGATGGCCGCAGACGGCCGATCGATCGCAGAGCCGGGAAGTCTCACTTCCTCTGGCCCCGCCCACCTTAACCTTTACCACCACTGGCCGACAGGTCCATCAATCAACGTGAGCGACAGCTGCAGCGGCCCCTCATCCTGTGGGTCGATGGCATGGATTTTCTCCTCTCAGACACGGATATTATGACATCTGACGGCGAGCTGGTTAATATTCTCCGATCTGAGATAAACACACACGCGGCGAGGAGAGCGAAGGTGGAGATCAATCAGTTTGTCTGTTGTCTTATCACCGCCGTCGCTCAATAACACTTTGAATGGTGGATGAAGGGGGGAGGAGGAGGAGGAGGAGGATTGATTGTGTCCATAGACAGAGCGCACACAGAGGGACTTCCTATATGGAAATGAAGCAACCGAAGACAAATACAGTAAAATGTCTCACTTTAATTTAAAATAGAAACCAGCATCAGTGTTTCACCAGAAAATACACACAACCAGACCAGCGTGGTCACATGATTTAGACCAGTGGCTCCCAAACAGACGCACACCTTTTTGCAATATTGCAATATGCGACTATACAGACAGTTATGCATTCATTTTTCATATACTACATCAGTACTTTTTATATATGAATTGGGCATTGTTTGCATTTTAACTGTTCAAATTCCAGTTCTGCTTATTGATTCTAGTTCTTAACAGTTCTGTTATGATGCCTGATGTGTTTATTCATGTTCTGTGGTGTCACAAACTCTTCAGGAGGAATTAAGTAATTATAAGTATTATTAGAATAAAGAAACTGCAAATTGCGTGTTATGAATCATGAGACAAACAGGTAGAGACAAAATGAGTTCGCGTTTGTTACATTAATGATTCAGAGGTTATTACAGTGAGATCACTGTACACACTTTTTAATGGACTCATCAGAGAAAATAACCTGCACTGACGCACGCATTTCTATTGTCATGTTCAGGGATCTACAGATAATCTACTAGAACACAGAGAGATGCATGTAATCTGCTGTGTGTGATTCAGAGCACTTTATAATGAACGGGATAATTTAATTGTAACGAGTTGTGACATCACATGAAGCAGAAGTGTGTGTTTGTTTTTTATTCCACAATTAAATCAACACACACACGTTCTCACACAGCTGTGAGGTGTATTATTGTGCAGAACACAGTACTGCAAGTAAATAAACAGCCAAAGTAATCATTACAGTTAACACTGATCTGTAAATAAATTAAAAGATTTCAAAGAAAATAATGATTAAAATCAACATCAGTAAGAATACTGCTAATAATCAGCTAAACACTAAACGATGAACAGTTCATTTTTAAAATAATCTGCAGATTAATAGATGATGAAAATAATCGTTTAAGTTATTTTTCAAAGTTCTGATTCTCAGCTTTGGTCCTTAAATGCATCAAAACATCATCTGCAGCTGGTTTCAAAGTCAAACATTAATTTTAAGGAAAAATAAATAAATACATTGATAAATAAGCTTTTGAAGTTTGTGTTTGGCACTCTGATGTTCAGTCCTGCAGCCCCCATAGTTTCCATCAGGCAGGACAACATGCATTTACTGTTATTATTACATTATTATGTGGTCAGTTAAAGGGAAACTGTAGAGTTGGCAGCTGCATAAATTATTGATTTCTTTACAGAAACTGAATTTATTCCTCAGTATTAATAAAGTTTGTCCTTTTTACTTCACCCTCTTTTTGTGCAGCTGTGATTCTGCATTAAACTCAAATTAACAATCACTGCACACAACTTTAAAACACATTTACCCCTGACAGCTTCAGTTTCTTGTAATTATAAAAACTCAAAATAACAATGTCCATATGTCATAATTATGAGAAAACTAATAATTATGAAATCTTTATATCTCTTGACTGATGTGATGCCACAGCCACCTGCATCATTAGTTCCTTCATCGTTGAGAGACGCCTCTGCTTCAAATGGAGGGAAACTTCTTAAAGATTTGACTGATGGAGCAGCAGGAGATTTGATTTGATTGATCTGATTTTTATTTTTGTGTCATGCACAAATAATGTGCCCAGCTGAAACAGGCTTGAGACAGCATTACTTACTGTAGAAACAAAGACCCTGATGTTTTTTTTCCCAAACCAAACAAAAGTAGCCAAGTTATAAGCATTAAAATTAGTCATCATCAGTGCACAAAAACATTTCTGGATATAAAATATACATTTCATTTAATATCAGTATTCTGAACTCAGAATTCTGAACAACTTCTCCTGATTCAAATAGTTCACACAACCTGTTTTCTGCTGGCGGTGAACTCTGACTCTGTTTTCCGGGCTGGAAGTTCAATGAAGAGTCAGAAGGGACGAGGTCGCAGCTTTTCCACAAATAAATTCAGCTGCAAGAGGATTCAAGTCAGATGGACAAAATGCTTTTGTTGCCAAAAGCTAATTAAAATGATGATCTTTCGCTCACCTTAACAAATGCACTTTGATTCAGGAGTCTGTACACAAACTCTGGTCTCTGCTGTTTAAGTCCTGCACTTTGTACGCCCTTCATCCACCTTAACCACCTCTGTGCAAATCCAGCCTGTTATATCACTGTATTATAACATTGTATGTGAACATAATCCAAGCAGGAGTTGTGTTTGTGAGCATAACATAATTATGAAAACAACTTAGTGATAAATAAACATAATTTCTAGGAGACACGGTTGCCTCTCCACCATAAAGTCCTGTTTTCTGTTCATTTCTGCAAACTGTTCAACACTGATGTAATTTCACTTAAATACATTTTAAAGTTATTTTTCAATGTGTTGAGGTATGGTCCTTAAATGCACCACTGGGGAGAGTTAAAATATCGTCTGCAGCAAGTTTCCAAATAAAACTTTTAATCTTTTAACAAAAGTTTTTGAAGTTTGTGTTTGATCACTCTGGTGTTCAGTAGGTTGCTGCAGTCAGGGTTGGGTCAGATTATTGTGAAATGTAGTCAGTTACTGAATGGAAATTACATTGAGGGTAACTTAATCCATTGGATTACAAAAAAAAATGTAATCTAATATGAACACATCTGGATTACTTCAAAATCAACCATTGCAAATATTGCACCTTTATACAAACAAAAAAAAAGCTCATAACATCTCAAAAAAATTCATTGCAAATAAAATGTATTTTTGCATACAGGATTCTCTACAGGATTTCTTCTGTCTGGTTTGCTGCAAAGTGGAGAACTCCTCTAAGAATTATGAATTAATTCTTTATAGAGCTTGGGTTATCATTCAAACTGCCTGATTCTTAAAGTCATGATAAAAATGTAATCAAGTAATCCTTCACATAACTATAATCTAATTACACAGTTTTTCATACGTGACTTGGCTGATTATTTTTTGTATACATTGTAAATATAAATCCAGTGATTTTTCTCATTCAAGTTGCCAGAAACACAACCTGTAACACCATCGTGGAAAAGACAAAAACATTTCATCATCAGTAAACAGCAGGACCTCCACAGCTCTCACTGAAGGACATGGACACTGTTGTGTGACTAAGAGTCGGCAGGAACAACTGACTGGGTTGTGACAACTTTTTCACGTATAAATTAGGTGAATTTTCTCGTATAAGCTGCCAAAAACATGACCTGCTGCCACATTACTCTTGTTTGTTCTCATAACAGAGCTGTGCGGGGTGAAGTGTGGGACATTTCTCTTTTATTTTGAAAGTCCAGTGTGAAGGATCTGTTGTTGTCAGACAAAACTGAGCTGGTTACTTTCTCTTCTTTTAAACAGACTGAGATTTATTTCATCATAACTATTTACAGCAGTTTTAGTGCCACTTTGGAGTTTTTTGAGATTTATGAAATCAAACCCAGTCTAAAAAACTTCACATGCCACATATTTGGTGTCAAGTTAAAGAGGAAATTGTGTTTTTGTGATTGTCAATTTCTTTCCGTTGTTGAGACAGAGCTGTTTGTTTGGATTGAGCTGGAAAATGCTCATTTAAGTGAACTGCTGCAGCAACATTATATAGCTGTACTGGGCTCTGGAGGCTTTTAAAGAGGTGACTGTCAGAGCAGCAGTTGAAGTGACTTAGTTCGCTGCTGTTTCAGTGAAGTTGGTGAGTGTGTGTAAACTGCGAGGCAAACAGAGCTGTGAGCAGCAACAACTCGTCTCGACACTCTCCATACCGCCGCGTCTGACTGTAGGGAATCATTATGAGCCATCTGAGGATGTTTATTAATGACCTTGGCATGGCTGGAGGTGGCTGCCATGCTGTTAATGCTATTCACTGGCACACAGCAAGCCGTGGCAGCGCACAAAGAGAGGCAGGGAGGCAGAGGACAAGGCGCCTGGTGGACATCCATATTAATGCCAAGCTTAGCCTGTGTTCTGCTGCCATGAGCCCCAGCTGAAGTCCAGACAGAGCAGCCTGATCCCTCAGGACGCGCTCCTTTATCTTCATACCAGCACATCCGCTCCGGCCCAAACTGTCATGAGACGTCTCAAAAGATGTCTGGAGATGTCCTCAAAACGTCTTCAGACGCCTTCTGATGTTCCGAGAAGTTGCACAGAGGCGAGGGCAAAGTTTGGAAGTCCACGGAGCAGGTTTGAACTTCACTTCGATGTTGAGGCGAAGGTGAAGTTTGGTGCATCAAGAGAGGAACGAAAACAAAAAGAGAACAGGCTCATCTGTGGATGAGAACAGAGAGAACATGCTCATCTGTGGATTTTAGTACATGCTGTACTAAAATGCATTTTGGATGATTGAAATGCACTCAGATAGTGTTTGACCACATCAAAGTTGAGGCATAAATGCACCCAAGAGACTTTGATTGTGGTCTGACTGGTCAAACCACCTCCAGGGATGCATTCTGACCACACAAACCACACATTTTCAATCCACATACAACAACTACGTGGGCAGAAACTTGGCTTTGTTGAAAACTTTGTTGCTAGATTTGGAGATTTTTCAGACCCTCTTAGCAACTTTGTTTCTAAAAAGCTACAATCGACAAATTTAGCGACAGCACCGGGGTTTCCCTCTCCTGTTGTGCCGTGCGCAGGCGGTCAGTGTGGCGTGTAGCCTGAGGGCGTTTGGAGTTTAGTTGTCTGGAGTTTCTATGGTTACATCGACACCCTCACTTTGAAAATTTTGGATTGGAACTTTTCAAAATGTGAGTGAGCTTCTCTCATATTTTCTCTCTAAATTATATTGTGCCTATGGCTTGTAAATTTGTAAAAAGTTTATTTGAGTATCTCTCTCTCTCTCTTTCTCTGCAGATCTTGGGTGTTCTAGATGGAGTCACAGATGTGTCATAAAAAGAGTTAATCTTTAAAAGAAGAGAAAAAATCCTGTAAATAAATAAATGTGAATTGAATGTCGGCATTTTGAGCCTGATGGTATTATTTTTCTTCTGTGTCAGGTTGTTGGAACTGAAGTGAGCTAAAGTGAACTGCTGGGCTGATCTGGACTGAGAGAACCACTGAAGGTATGTTTGTAACTGCTGTTCAGGAGGGGAGGGGAGGAGCGGCGTCTTTCATGTATCAGTTTATTGGGGACTTATGTAGTGTTGGGGGACCATGGCTGCAGCACGTCACCAAAACATGTTTCAGGTGCACCCAAAACATCCTGAACACGGAAATTGTGAACAACAGTTTAACAGTCTAACTCCACAACTGACCCTTCGCTAAGCCCCCCTCCAAACAGCAACTGTCCAATTATAGCTTAACAACTGTAATTAGGCCACCGCAGGCCTGTCAAGCTTTGCATTTCTCTCCATGTTGAATCTGTGCAGGAGGCTCTGACAAGAGCGATACTCAGTGTTTCATGAGTCTGGCGTCGCGTCACGGCCGTCTTTTTTATTGTTGTCTCTCAAAGACGTGAAATACAAGAGCACACGTGTGATGAAGGGATTAAACTCTATCTTCATTTTCCTCTAACATAAGCTGCGAACGTTAGCATGTCCGGCTAACGAAGACTAGCTTACTAGCTGCAGTAACTTTACCTGCGGCCAAACTTGTTAGATCCACTGCATCTGCATTTGTTCTGTGGGGGTTTGAGGAGGAGGATGTGGGCTGATGCAGAATCAAAGTGAGACAACGACAATGCATCTCTCTCTGGCTCGCTGTCTCAGGTCTAAGCCGGGTTAGCTTAGCTCTTCCTCAGGCTCTCTTCCTGTGGCGATTGTGGTCTGGCTGGTCTGGCTGGGTGACCTGTCTCAAGGTCCACTGCAACTAATTGAGTCTCTGCGCTTCCTTTTCCCACATTAATGAGTGTATTTCTGCCATCCTATCATGTAGATATACCTGCGTATTTCATCCATCTGACCAATGTTTGCTGAGATGAGCTAACTTTAGTCATATCATGTACGCCGCTGTTAGCTAACTTTACATTTACACTTTCACAGCGTTCTTGTTTTAAAATGTGTCAGATGGAAACATTAAAACGCCATCTGAAGACTTCTCAGCCGAAAAAAGGAGTTAGCATTAGCTTATATTATGAAATCTGCTTGTGAGAGAAATCATTTTAGCCGATAAAATCCACGGTCATCAGCTAGAAATAAGAATCTGCTTTTGTTTCCATCTCTATGGAATCACAGACCTGTGTTTCAACAATTACTCCCAATTTCAATCTTAAATCTACCACCGTTATCACCATAAACTGCATAAATGCAGTACGAGAATGGAAAGCTTGGCAGGCGTAGCAACAGTAACTAAGGAGGGTGGGGCTCAGTGAAGGGTCAGTTCAGTACTACATAGTTGTCAGTGTTCTCACATGTTTTCAGCAGCTATGTTCTAAGGTGTATGTTTAAAAGAAAAACTCCCTTTTTCTTTCACAGGAACTTAAACCATCTGACATCACAAAGCGTGTTAAAACACTGCACGTCGAACTGGCAGCCTGATTGGTTTGAAACACTGGACACACTAATGTTGTTTGAAAAGGCAAACTGAGCTGTGATCACTTTAAACTTGACATGTTGCACATATATATTCTTTTTGTACTTGTGTATTGTATATATTTTTTATTTTCATGCTAAAGTTCATTAATGCACGCTGTTCAAATAAACACATAAAGCAAATAGTAAATTATTTCCAGGTATACAAGAAAAGAGACACGTACTGTAAACATGAACGACTCCTGTGCATGTTTGCTCACATGCAGATGATGAAAAACGTTCCTCTAGTTGAATTAATGAGAATAAAACATATATCCTGTTAAAAGTAAATTGATTTCAGGCACCTTCAAACTATTTTAAAACAATTTTTAAAGAATCTAAAGAATCGTTGTTTAAAACACACAAGCAGAAACAGAATGCCGTGTGTGTGTGTGTGTGTGTGTGTGTGTGTGTGTGTGTGTGAATTAATTCTGTGATCCTTTTATGTGATTTTCATGATGTAACAACAAAGGTCAAACACAATCAGCTTCACGTTCTCTCGTTATGTGTGAAATGACATCAAAGCAGCAGTAATCCTAATCCTAATCTGGTTTCACAGGTGGATCCTCTGTGTGCTGCGTCTGACCCTCCGTCACACGGCTCATTTTCAAATCCACTTTTCTGATGCAAAGTGGATGAAACGCCAGAACAAACGTGCCGGCTGAGAGTCTGAAAACCTCACACACACATACACACATATACACACACACACACACACGGCGGCTGTTTTATTCACTGTTTGCTCTCGGAGACGCAGCTGCATTTTGTTGCTTTTCCAGACATCGATTTCACCGGCAGAAGCTTCTCCGTTCGAGCAGGTATCTGAGCTGCAGGAGGAGAGCCGCTGGTCGGGCCGAGGCCGTCTCTCCACACAAATAATTAAACATGAGGAACATCGGAGCAAGTGTGTGCAGCTCTACATGTCGCACATTAAGAAACAGGAACAAGAGGAACACTGAAGAACCTGGCGTGTGTGTGGGAGGAGAACACACTCAGCCATCCTCCAGGGTTTCAGAGCCCGGCGGTGAGGAGAGCGCGCTGGAGAGTGAACCCCATAACCTCCCAGACGTTACTGAATTACCTTCCATACAGCAGCGAGATGCGTTTTAACCCACTCTCAGCTTCTGTTTCCCCTACCAGCTTCCTCTGAAAACATTTGAGGCAACAAATGAGCCATGCAGTCGTTGAATTTGTTAACAGCGGCTAGTTCAAATGTTTTTTGAGAGGGTTCCCAGATGCAACGGGTCATGTTGGACGCCCCTGATTTGCACAAAGTAGTGTAGACCTCAACTTTTTGCAAGTGAGGAGTGGCCAGTGCAGTGCGCCGTCTCTGGAAACACACCTTGGCACTAAAAGAATGCTTACATAGATAATGAATGGGAAATTACAGATCCAGTTTACACTTTTAATGCTGTTTGAATGAGGATTTGCTGTTACATTGATGTATGGGGGGCAGCAGTGATCAGTGGCACCATAAACAAGTGTCTTTTCTTAAGCATTAGATTTTGGCCATGGTAGCATGATTGTAAATACTTGGGTTTAGTGGAGTTTAGTTAAGCCACATGTTTCATATATGTCATGTCATTTTTTGCTGAATTTTTCCTTACTCTTTTGAGGGTCAAGGATGTTGCACACTGTAGAGATTGTGAAGCCCCCTGAGGATGAAATTTTACTTGACTTGACCCAAGTTTTCGGTCAGTATTACCAAGATCAGATGATTCCTTTCATTCAGCGATGCACAGACTCTCTGTCATGCTTTTGTCTTCAGCCATCTCGATTACTGTAACTCATTATTTGCTGGACTCCCTCAGAAATCAATTAACCGTCTCCAACTTGTGCACCTGTGGTTCTTACAAGAACTCAAAAATAGGATCAGATCCCCCTTTTTGTGCCTCATTGCACTGGTTACCTGTGGTTTTTAGAACTGAAAATGAAAATGTTATTACTTGTTTTTGAATGAGTTGCCCCTTCTTACAAAACTGACCCTCTCACCCCTTAAACCTCTGCTCGTACTCTCAGATCTGCAGAACAGTTGTTGCTCTCAGTCTCCAGGGCCAGATTTGAGACAGAGGGGAGTACAGCTTTACAGTGTTGTAGGACTCAGCAACGGTGGAATAACTGTTAATGGTAACCAGTAATGGAATTCAGAAGCTACCTCCGTGTCTTCTTTGCAAGTCTTCTAAAAACATGTTTTTTGTTAGTAATAGAGAGCTGCAGGGATGGCGTATTTTTGTAGGCCAACCCTGAAGTTAGCATCGCTCTGGTTCCCTCCATAGAAAGCCAGTGGGATTTCTCCATTGGATTTTTTAAATTATTGCAGAAAACTATAGTAAACAAAAGTTCCTGATACTGACATGTTTTGTTTAGCAAGGCAAGCTTCACAAATGAACACCAATTTAATGATTTTTGAACCTTAAATGTAATTGTCAGAAGTAAAAACCCTCGGTTGTGTGACTCAGTGTTGGTGTGATGACATTTAATGCCCCCAAACAACCTCAGTAGTCTCAGTCAGTCACTTGTTAGCAGCCACCTTGTCCTTCCCCAGGATTTTCACTTCTTTTAGTCGTGTTGTTGCACCTCCTAGAAGTGTCTTTGTTTGAACAGGAAGCAGTTATCACATGACCTAAAGGCAGACCAAGGAGCAGACATGCTCTTTATCCGCTGCCATGCTTTTGTTTAAGCATCATCCATAGGTTTCTATGTTGTGTATCCTCGTTTTCTAATTGTGTATGGTGATATCAGTAAGGGGGATGCTTTTGTTAATTTTGTAAGACATGCTGTTTGCTCAGATAAGATAAAATATTCCTTTATTAGTCCTACAACGGGGACATTTGCAATGTGATGCAATGCAGATGTAACATGTGCTTGCCTGCCTGGTGTGCAGCCGACATCAGCTAAAACAGATTCTGGGGTTGTGAAAATTATTTTACAACATATGTAAAGTGCAAGTGCATTCGAATAATTTCATATATGTTAAAAGAAGAAATTCAGACATTTTGGTGTATTTAAAATTCATGTAGTATGTAGCAGTAAGTTTAGCTAAAGTGCCATTGCATTAGCTCTAACACTCCTGAATTGCTCATATATTTTGTTGTGTATATTTTGTTTTTCTGCAATTTTCTTCTTGATTCATGGATGCATCTACAGCAGCATCTTATCAAAGGCACAACTAAGATCATTACTGACTCTTAGGGCTTTTTCCTTGAGCAGTGCATGATGGCACCATTGCTGAAATGCTGTAACGTCCACACAGGCTGCGTTTCTGCTGCGAGGTGGCTGCTGAAAGTCTTGTCTTCCTACATACAGTCTTCAGAAAAGTTTGGAAGAGAAGAAAATAGCTGTTTTCTGAGGCAATCAATGATTTACCTCCTCGTTCAGAGAGGGAGGGATGGATAGAGAGAGATGAGAAAGAGTGAACAAAAACACTGCCCTGCACCTGTTTTTTTCATGTCTGACATACAGCACAGATGTAGACAATGAAACTGCAGTGAGAGGTGTCCTGCTGCTGATATAATGTCGATATGACCATCAACAGATCATTTGCAACGTGTATTTTTGTGAAGAGCCGTGTGTCACATGGAAGAAATAAGCAAACCTCTGAATCTCTGGATGAAGCGTGGCTGCAGCCGCACCTGATGCACACGTGGGCAGCGCTGCAAACGTGGGCTGTGTGGACGCTCTAACCTGTTAATTCACATACGTGCAGCTCAAACGTCTAACGTGAACAAGATGTTGTGCATTTATTGCACTGACTTGCTGTTAAATTGTGTTGTCGTACAAGAAGCCTTTTTTTAAAGCTTGTAAAAGCCTTTAGAAGAAGAAGAGGAAAAAGACTAAAAAGAAGGGAAAAACTCCGGCAAACACAGTTTGTGCCAAAGTACTTGGAACAACTTTATTTGTTGACCAAACTGCCCTATTGGCTGACTGGATGTGATTGGTTCTCTTGTATATGTTTTTTTCTTTACTTTTTTGAATTTTTTTTCTATCCTTCATACCCCTTTAAGTGCTGTTTTCAATGTGTTTCATGGTGACCCTGATAAAGGCCAGAGTCGAAACATGCTGGTCTACAGATAAAGTTGTTCCAAGTGTGAGAAGTGTTGCTGTAGTTTTTCTGTCCCAGTTCCCATTACATATTTTTTAAAAATCCTTTCCCTTCCCAATCTCAGAAGAATGACTCCTGGCCTATCCTGTTCCTGTCAAAACACACATCATTACACACGTTTTTATACACAAAAAAAAAGATCTATTGTTATTTTGATTTTCACTCCCAGCCTCTCCTGAGATGAACACTGAAATTGACGACCATCCCCTGAGAATCCCACGGGACCTGAAAAAATGTCAGCCTACAGCTCTGCTGTGAACCACTGTTTATGAATGCTGTATAAATAAAATTATTGTTTATTTGGAAGTCTTGTTGGTGATACTGAACCTAGAACTTCTTCCTCTAACTTAGTCTAACAAACGTTGCTATCTGTTCAACACTGGGTGATGTTATTTTTTCTGTTTATTTATGGCTGCACCATTCAATCAAATGAAAATATTACAGCATTTGTACGTCATTTTATACACATTCCCTGGCATATTTGTTGTCTTTTGAAACTTGGAGATCTCTCCCAGACTTTTGAAATAAAGTTGTGTAGATTTGAACAATGTCTGGCAAAGCAACAGAGGACTGTAATGATGGAGCCACTGGTGGTTTCAGCAGGGATGGACGAGGTTAAATAGATTTTCAGCTTCTTGCTTCCTGGAAAATGTTTCACAAACAAAATTTGGCTTAAAATGCAATCTGAAGATCTCACCACTACACATTGGCAATCCTGCAGAAACTCGGCATGGCCAAAAAAAACCACTGAATATTCCAGATCTGCTTCCTGTGGTGCGTACGTCTGCAGGCTGCTGCCCACAAACTCCAATTCCACAATTAGAGGAAGAGGAGAAACAACAGGCAGCGGGAGTCTTTATCGACACCACGCACAGACACAACAAGGCCAGGGGGTCAGAGGTCGAGTGGGGGGGTGGTCAGGGATCGGGACACGCTAACCCCCATCAAACACTGCTGACTGAAGTCAGACAGAAAGCTGAACGCTGCTCCGTGACCGGGACGACCAATCGCTCATCAGAGGAGACACTCGCTGGAGAGAGAAACTGAGAGAAAGAAACTTCCAGAGAAATCACCTGAAGGAGTTTATGTTGAAAACCAACACACACACACACAACACACACACGCACACACACACACACACACACACACACACACACACACACACACTTCCTTCACCTCCATCTGACTGTGCTCAGTGATATGAAGGTTAAAAGTGTGAGAAAAGGTTGAAGGATTTCATCGTCACTTTGGCAGCAGTGGGAGTTGAGTGGAGGATCATGAGAGACAGAAGAAAACCGTTCTATCTTTTTTCAACATTATAATAACAACAAATATTAATTTAAGTGACTTAAAGTTAAATCTTCTGTCAAAGTTTACATAATATGTAAGCAAAATAGTGAAATATATTTTGATGTAATTTAAATCTATTAATGATGTGATATGTGATTAATGATGATGATGATGAGCCTCTAAATACAAACACATTAAAGCATCATCCACTTCCCTCACAAGATGAAATGAAAACATGCCTTTTTAACCATTTTAGATCACATCCTCATATGATCTTATTGTGCATCTATTTAACAACATATGAAAAAAAATAATCTCAGAATCATAGCGAATACATAACTTTCTTCTTCCTGTAAAACAAAATGTG
This sequence comes from Lutjanus argentimaculatus, assembly GCA_034769285.1. Classification (NCBI taxonomy): domain Eukaryota; kingdom Metazoa; phylum Chordata; class Actinopteri; order Lutjaniformes; family Lutjanidae; genus Lutjanus; species Lutjanus argentimaculatus. Next base: position 1,494,136 of record JAWZSL010000040.1, on the reverse strand, counting down.
ACTTGTGTTTATATAAGTTAGAACTAATCAGTTTCAACCAGAAACAATCAACAGAATATAAGGAGGTTCCCGATAGACCCATTTGAGTGCATCCTAGATAAAACCCTTGAAATATATAGAGATTCCCAATAGAACTCTGTGACTGTGTTCTAGATAAAACCCTTCAAATATAAAGAGGTCCCCTTGTGTTTTATCGAGAACCCACCCAGGGGGTTCTACTGAGAACCCTTTTATATTCCAGTGTTTTCATCTAGAATCCATCCACAGGTTTCTCGTGAGAACTCTTTTATGTTCTAATGATGTCATCTAGACCCCATCCACGAGGTTCTACCAAAATCCCTTCTATATTCCAACTGTTTTTGTTATAGTTTGGAGTTTTGTTGGTTATTTTGTAGCATTATCCCCTTGTGTGTCTTTGTTGTTCTGTCTTTTACTGTCTTGGTTTGTGTTTTCTTAGTCACTTCGTGTTTTATTCTGTAGTCTCGGTCCTCCGTGTGTCTTGTCTTTACTTCCTGTTTTATTTTGTAGCTTTGAGCTTCCCTTGTGTGTCTTGTTATCTTTACTTCCTGTCTTTGTTCTTTTCCCGCTCTTTTTGATTACTGATTTGGTTCACCTGTTGTTGTCCACCCACCTGTGTTTGATTACCTCCTTGTCTATTTAGTCCTTGTGTTTCTCTTTGTCTTTGTCAGTTCGTCGTGTTGTTTTGGTGTTTCTGTCTGCCTGCTGTGCTCCCTGTGTGTTCCCTTTCCGTTTGGATTTCTTGATTTTCCTGTTGGATTTATTTTCCCCTTTTTGGTGTTTTTTGGTTCACCTGGATTTTGCCATTTTCAGTTTTTGGATCCCTTTGTTTCAAGTAAGCCTGTGTTTGATGTTTCTTTCTGTTTTTTTATTATTAAATTTTTGAAGTCTGCTCCAGTGCCTAAGTCTGCATTTTTGGGTCCAGCACCTTTGTATTTTTTAGTGACTTTACACCAAACCCTAACAGTTTTATCTAGAACCCTCCGAGGAAGTTCCAGTGAGAACCCTTTTATATTCCAATCTATTCATCTAGAACCCACCCACGGGGTTCTACTGAGAACCCTTTTATATTATGGTAAAAACAACCCTTGATGGAAATCTTTCTTCCAAAAAATGTTCCTTTAATGATAAGGGTTCTTAATGGAACCTGTGGTTATGGAACCCTTGAACAACCTCTTCTTCAAAAAGTGAAACAAATGGTTCTGAGTAGAATCTTCAGGTAGAACCGTTTTGGAACCCTTATTTCTGTGTGTTTAGACGCAGTGTGAATGTAGTTTGGATGTTTCTGTGTTTCTCAGTCGTATAAATCTGGTTTTGAGCTGGTTTCTGGGTTCAGACTGTGTAAACACGGTTTAACTGTATTCTGATGCAGTCCATCTGAGGGCTGGATCAGACCGGTGCACTCTGAGAGAACGACAGCATGTCCAGATGTTGGCGTGAGCGCTTGTTTTCACGCAGCTGTTGAGTTTACGTTACGTTTTTTTTAATGTCCCCGGTGAGAAAAAGAGCCTCTCAGCAGATCTGGAAGCTCCAGACTGAGAGGCTTTATTAGTGATAAGGGGGAAGTTGTGGTCTTATTAAAACAGTTTGAGACTCAGAGAGCTACTGGAGTGATGAAACGCTGCAGGAAGCAGGAACCAGAGAGGTCACAACACCTCCTCCAAAAATATTTAATTGGTATTTTCTCACTGTTTTTTTTTTTTTTTTTTTTTCCTGCTTCTCCGGCTCCTGCCTATTTAAGACAGAAAATACTCTGCTGCACGCTTCAGGCCCGTCTGTTTGTGGTGTGTGTGAGAGGGAAAAACACTTATTACAGGTTTTCAATGTATTGCATATTCTCATTTCTGAGTCTGCAACCAGCAAAAGACAAAAACACAAACATGAAATTCAAAAAAACACAAATCTGGCTAAATTAAAACGCAGCATTGAAACCGCACCTGCTCCTAAATATAGAGTTAAGTATCAGAAAGACAAACAACCAAATAAAGACTAAACTGTTTAACATGAGCAACATTTGAGGATCTCTGACTGTTTGTGATGCTCTCAAAGACAAAATGTTCTTAGATTTATGCTTGAACTCAGTCCAAAGCTCATATGTAATATTTGCTTGTATAAATCTCAAATTAACTCAAAGTGACTGCACCTCTCTTACAGTCAGCGACTTTCTCTCATATAATACAGCACAAATGAAGGTTCAGTCAAGAGCAGCCGTGGACCAAAAGAGAAAAGCAAACTTTTTGGAAGACAAGATCACATCAGGTGGTGTATTATTTTGTGTACTAAATAATGAGAAGACAAACAAAGTCTAACACAAAGCTTTTGAGTTTGTCACGATTAATTCCATCAATTTTCAACTTCTTATCCAAAGTCAGGTTGCAGAGGTAACAGATTCAGCAGGGGACCCCAGACTTCTCTTTTTGTCTGGCCACATTAACCAGCTCTGACCCAGGGTGGAGATATAATCCCTCCACTTGGTCCTCAGTCTGCCCCCGTGGCCTTCTCCCAGCCAGACGTGCCTGGACCATTTCCTTAGGGGGGCCACCAACTTGCATCCTTACAAGATGTCAGTGGTAACGGTAGATGGTATTGATGTCTAAAGTTAAAATAATTTAACTTTTTATCGTCCTCCGTGATGGAATTTACAACCAGATGTGATGCAGCTTTGTCACACAAAGAGAAAACATGGCTGATCTGGACAACAATGACCAGCGCATGAAATCGTACCAAACGTGACATATCCAAACATGGAAACAGGATACACAATCATGCCTGAAAAAGTTCAGCCCATTGTGGCTGCTGCCAACAAAATTCTGTCCAAAACCGACCCGAGCCCGACCCTCATTAGCATATTTCAGCCTGAACTCGATTACAGCCCGACATTTTTCTTAACAAGCTTCCCTCTGTGTACCAAACAGCAGGAGTTTTCAGTGACAGGGACGACACATGCAGGAAACTGGAATTGGAATCGGCAACGACTAAATTGAAGAGAAAAATGAAAATAAATAAATAAATAAATAAAGTACAGCCTGAACCTGAAGTGAGCCTGTGAAATATGTGAGAAATAAAGCCTGACTCGACCCGAACCTTTCGGGTCCTGTTGGGTTCAGGCACAGATCTCAAACTCTAACACAAAGTGCAGTTCTCTGTTGGAACTGAATTAATAACCTCACGTTTGGAGGGAACTTAACATTGAGTATAAATTTGCATCACAATATTTAAAGAAAGCAGCATTTTATAACAAGAACCCACCCATGGGATTCTAGTGAGAACCCTTATACATTCCAATAGTTTCATTTAGAACCCATCCAGGGTGTTCTCACAAAAACCCTTCTATGTTCCAAGTGCTTCATCTAGAACCCACCCAAGCTCTTCACCCAAGAACTTTTTTCTTTTTTTGTCCACCTCATATATATATTTCTGTGTGAGTTTAAGACAGAGGCGTGTGTGTGTGTGCGTGTGTGTGTGTGCGGTGTGTGTGTGTGTGCGTGTGTGCGTGCGTGTGTGTTGGTAACCTGAAGGAGTTTTTTTCCTGACACTTCGACCAACCAGCTGTCAGCCAGAGGGGCGGTGGGCGGAGCTCTGGTGGGGAACAGAAAGCAGCAAACAGGAAGTTTGGCTCTCTGGGGTCGGATTCACTTTCGTCCAAACGGCGCGAGCCGCTTTGACGTAATGAGGACACGAAAACATCTCGTTAGGAACTGCCAGATCTGATTAAACTTCATTAGTTCATCTGTTTCTCTTTTCTCTGCCGACTTCTCTCCGTATGTCTCGCTCTTTTCTTTTGTGGTTTTCTAAAAAAAGTTTGAGGATCTTTCATATCTGTATTCAAAATATACAACAATGATTTCTTTGCTTATTTTAATTATGCAAAAGAACATTTCTGTTTTTTAAATATACATAGATATAAATCATGTGTTTGTTTGTGTAAAAATATTTCTCATCTCTCTGTTTTTGTCTCTTATTTTTTCCTTTTATTTATCTGCATTTTTCAACAATTCATGTTTTAAATGTGTGTTTTTTTTTCTTTTAGAGCAAGTTAACTTTATAATCCTACAGCTTTTCGACCTCTCCCACAGCATCTTCACCTGTTCTGGATCGTTCCACTGAATAGCTCAATTTTTCGTCCTCAGGACATCAAGAGGTTTAATATGCATGAAAAAATGTCTGTATAATACACAGTATTATGAAGGAAAGTGTCCTGCACTTTGTCCTAACTGCACTTTAAAGATGATTAAAATCTACCTACACTGTAAACACAAATACGTCGGCAGTACTCAAAAAAGGCAGGAGTTCATAAACTCAAAAGCTGGCAGTTATCAGAGCTTCAACATTTGGCGTTAGCACCACACAAACTCTTTAACTAAAATTAAATTAAAATCATTGATTAAGCAAACTCATACTAATTTATTCAGTTCTGATAAATGAATAAAAATATTAGCAATACATAGTATATTATTATATAGTATTAGTACAATATAGTAAGTTTATTACCACATGATTTCATGTACAGGGAACTTAATAAAGTAATTTTCTTTTTAATTTCTTAAAATATTTGTGTTTTAGGGACCTTATTTTCCTCTTTAATTCAAAATTAATAGTTTAATGAACACAAAAGACAGAAAAAATTTACTGGCACTCAACCAGTCAAGTTACAGTTTATGTCCACGTCTGTCCAGACTCGTATAATAGTGAAGACTTTGAAGAAATTTAAAATCGAACTTACCACCATACTGACCTGTAACTCTGAAGGATCAGCGCTCATGTAGAACCATGCTGCCTTTACTTAGAGACAGAGAACGACAGAGGGCTGACACAGAGCTGAACATTATGATGTCACAATAGAGTTGACCTTTGACCTTTTGGATATAAGATGTCATCACATCATCACATGTCACAGCATGTTTCGACCTGGAAATTAATCACTGGATTTACAAAAATACACTTCATACCTTTTATTAAATTCCTTCAGAGTTTTCACTCTGTGCGTTATGAGTGTGAGGCAGTAATTCTAGTTTTAAAGATAATAATTGATAAAGTTCTCATACTATAAGCATTAAATGCCATGTGGATAAATTTCATGTATTTCCTAATGCAATAATAAAAACTCAGTCCTGTTATGAAAAGCAATAATCCTTCATTTAGAAACCTTCTAATAATTAATTTGCCTGAGATGGACCATTGCATATTTCTTAATAGTAAAATATGTGTGCTATTAAATACACTACTGAGGAGAGAAAAGATAAAGAATGAAGTTTAATTTTGGAAAGTTAGAACATGCAAATGGCACTAATTTGGTGGAATAGCCCTTATCTGATTTTAGGTTAAGTGTACAAATATAATTACAAAATCATTAATCCTTTTTTCCCCTCTTTAATTAATTTTTTTGTTTTAACTTGACATTTTTTGTACATTCTTCTTCCAGTTTTTATTTATTTTATTTTTTTGGATGAGCAGATTCTTCAGCTGAACATGAACCTGCTGGAACAAAGATCAAAAAGGTTAAATATATTTTTATATATAAAAAAGTAAAGCTGGCTGCTGTTGGAGTGTTTCTACTGAAGTACAAGTACAAACTGTTTCCAGCTAAAGTGATTAATTGAGTGTTTTGTGAAAACTTTCCTGAAACTCATGTTTCTCCTGAAGGCAGCCGGTCAGAGTTCAGCACCAGGAGAACGTCGTCTCATATCGAGGAAACGCTCTAATTAGTTGTATTTTTATTACTTACAGTCACATTACAGAGAATCATGTGACCTCTGTGTGGGAGTCACCTGGCCCTGCCTCCCGCTGGCTCCGACCCTCCACCAATCAGAGCAGACGGGGAGCGCAGAAGCATCACGGCGGGCTGCGTCGCTGACCTCCCGGTCAGCGTGGGCCTGACAGGTTCACAGCGAGATGTTGGAGGGAGTGGGAGGGGTGTTACGTGAGCTGATTGGTGGGAGTTTGTTGTGTAATGACTCCTTGTAGGGCGGCGGCGGTGGCGCAGTGATAACGAGCTGCAGAAGAGACTTTGTTAGCTGGAAAATGAAGCTTCATCAGACTGAGAACAGAGGAAACGGTGATGATAGTAATTATGATTACTACAGAGGGATCATGATAAAAGCACATTACAGTAACACAGGTGTGTGTGTGTGTGAGTATTTCAACCACATCTCATCATCCTCATCAGCCAATGGAACTGACTCAAGATTCAAAATGTGATCTGAGTATTGTGTCTGCTTAAATGTGAGGTTGAAAGCTTTATAAATCAAGTAAGAGGACCTTGAATCTTAGACTGGACAGGAATGAGTCCTAAAATCTGAAAATTAATGTGTGTATTAACACTTTGGTTTCCTCGTCCTGAAGTCAGTTGGTATTCTGGTTAGATGCATGAAATAAGGTCTGTGGTGAACATGAGTTTAAAGGACCAGTGTGTAGAATTTAGACACGTCTCATTGTGAGCTTGCAGATTGCAAACACGTTGTCTCGCCCTCCCCTTCCAAGCATCTAGTTCAGGGGTCTGCAACCTTTATGATCAAAAGAACCATTTTTGACCAAAGAACGAAAGAAAAAAAATCTAAATAGTCTCTTTTCCCTGAAGACTTTTTCTTTTTTTTAATTTGGCATCCATAGCCAACAGAATATTTTTTGGTGTATAGGCTACATATTTTTTTTACAGTTAAATATAAGAATCAATTTAAAATGTGAAAAATAGTTGAGACAACTCAAAATCTCAATGCAATGTACTGCATTGGATTTTTGAGTTTTGAGCCCAACTTAAATTCTTGAGCTTTGAAATAAACTTTAAAAGGTTTTGCTGACCTATAATATTTAGTTGAGATAATTTACTTTTTTCTTTCAATAAACTTGAGTTTTAGAAACTCAAAAAAAAAAAAAAAAAAATGTAAAAAATTTGTCAACATGACAGTGTGTTCATGTGAACATGAACCAGATTTATCATCATTTTGGTGCTTGAAAATTAAAAAGGTTTAATTGAAAATTAAGAAGATTTCAACTTTCATTCACTTTCACTTCAATAAATTTACTCAGTGATTTTTTAATTAAAACTTTAAAAGTTTCAAAATTTCAAAGACTTAAGTTTATACAAAGAATAAAAATTTTGTAGTAAGTAATTTTTTACCAAAACCACAGGGAGCCACTGGCTAAAGAGCCTCATGCGGCTTCAAGGTAACAGGTTGCAGACACCAGATCTAGGAGAACCTACAACGGCTGCAAAACCTGTGAAAAAACGTTGGCTTTTTACTTCTGGTGTTTGCAATTACATTTCAAAAATCACAAAAGTGGTGTTCATCTGTGAGGATTATCTGCCTGAATAAAACTTGTAATCCCTTGTCTAGAACACAAACATCATGTCAGCATCATGCTCATGTGACGGTAGCGTTCACACCAATCTGAAGGGATTAAAGTTTAGTTATACAGTGGTCTAGTGGCAGTAAATGTACAGTTTGCCCATGAAAACAGCAGAAAAGTTCAAGAAGTCCCCATGTCTTGTTTACCAGCTGCTGGGTAAAGTGAAGGGAGAGTCTGCGGAGCACCCGCTGCTGGTTCCAAATTGTGGATAAAATATGTTTTATTGCTTTTTTTCTGGGCGCCAGCCTCACGTAATGTTGAAAAAATAGACTTGAAGTCTAAATAAATATAAATAAAATTAAGATGTTTCTGTTGCTTAAGACGTACAAGTCAAAAAACTGAGTAGCCTGCAGTCGAGACAGGACGTAAGTATCATAAACTTTAGAGTTTATTTTCTGCTCTAATCCAAAATTGGTGTTTTGTGAAGTGATGCTAACCTCCAGAGTTGGCCTACAAAAATACATCACTCCTGCCTTGCAGCACTCTATTTTATCAAGAATGAACTAACAGGCTAACACAGCTAACAGCATTTGAGGTTTTTCTTATGTTCCCAGAATCCTATTGCTCTCTGGGTTACAGGTTAGCATAGAACATAGGAGGATAAGTTCCCCACCGTGTTGCCTGAAAGAGACTTGAGAGTTGATTAACAGTCAGTCATGATTGGTTCTTTATTTTTTTTTGTGTGTGTGTTTTACACCAAAATGCAGATGCAGCAGTAACATAAAATTGAAAATATCAAAACACTGACAAACTGACACACACGGAACATTTTTTTGCACAATGACAACTTTTACTTTTCATACTTTTCGTACATTTTGCTGATTATATTCAAACATCTTTACTTCAGAAAGGCTCTGAATGCAGAGTTTTACTTCTTCATCTTCTTGCTAACACAAACACTCCTCCTCCCTTTGTGCACTCAAACGTTTGACGCCTACGTGACTAACTGTGGATTCATAACCGGCTGTCACAAAGTGTCCGTCGTCTTCATCATCACACTGCTGTCAGAACAACAAACTGCAGTTTTCTCCCCAGCCTCCCTCTTCACAACCTCCTGTTGATTTCTTTACTTTTTAGACCAAACGTCTTCACTTTTTGGATGAAAGAAAGTCGTCAGGACTGACTTAAAAAAAAAAAAAAAAGACAGAGAGACTTTTCGTCCCCTGCAGCAGTGCCTTGTTGTCTCTCGGTCCCGCCGGTCCACCTGACAGGAGTCGTCACTCTGTGTTGCGTTATTCAAAACCTCCGGGATCGTCAGAGTCTTCAGCAGCCTCGGGCTTCAGACGTGAACGTGGTTCTCCAGATTTACATCATCATGCAAACCTTTCAGCACCACAGCTCACCACAGACACTGTGACCGCTGTGTGTTTCCTCCAGAAGCCTCAGGAAAGTCACTCTAAACATCAAAGTGGATCTCTTCATTCATTTAAGTTCCTTCTCTAATTTTATTGTTATCCTGATGTTTTGTTACTTTCCTAATGCTTATTTTCAGACTTGGGGAGTAACAGATTACATGTCATGGGATTACATAATCTGGATACAAAAAGGTAGCTCTGTTCCATTACAGTTACAGATAAAAAAAAAAGATGTAATCAGATTAAAGATACATTTAGTAAAAAATGGTGATTATTAGTAGCACAGTGCACACACAGTTTCCAATTTAATATCATGGCCTCTAGTGAAAATATGCTTCACTGGGTGGAAATTTCAACATTTCTTATCTTTAAATCAATCAGTTAATCAATAAATTGCACACAAGAAAGGACAGAACAGCTGGACAAACTAAGAACGGACATAAAAGACTTAAAACTGCAACAATTAATCTACTATAAAAGACTTTTAAATTAATCTATTTTGATCGTATGTGATTAAAATACATAATTATAATTAATTAAATGATTAATCCTTTTGAGACTTTTTTTTTTAAAGAAAAAAAGTCTGATTTCAGCTTCTTAAATGTGAATATTTTCTGGTTTCTTTACTCCTCTCTGACAGGAAACTGAATATCTTTGAGTTGTGGACAAAACAAGACATTTGAGGACGTCACCATGAGCTTTGATCAACACTGTTCAGCATTTTCTGATATTTTATGGACCAAATAAGTATTGATTAATGGAGAAAATGGTCAACAGATTAATCAATAATTAGATAATTACGTATCGTTTCTTGTTTTGTCGAGAACTCAAAGATATTCAGTTCACTGTCAGAGAGGAGTAAAGAAACCAGGAAATATTCACACTGAAGGAATTTTGGATTTAGAGAATTTCTACTTATTTTTCTTTAAAAAAAAAAAGCCTGAAGCCAATTAATTGATTATCAAAATAGTTGGTGATTAATGTTATAGTTGAAGACTAATAGATAATCATTGCAGCTCTACTGTATTTACTAGAAATTTAATATTTTCTGATTTCTGTTTAACAAGGTGGTAAGTTCATATTTTACATTTCAACACTTTTAAGGCTTCTTCACAGCATGAAGGCCAATAAAACAAAAAATATAAATGCAAAGACCAATGAGGATTCTCAGATATATTAGGTCATCAATTAAAAAAAAAAAAAAAAATAGGGAACAAGAAGTGCACAATTCTGAACAACACTGAGGTCACACTGTGTTGCTGACCGCCGTTTTTCAGTTGTGATGAAATGAAGCAGTGGCAGCGGCAGGGCAGCGGCAGTGGCAGTGGCCGTGGCGGCGGCAGCGGCGGCTCAGGTTTGACCGTTAGCTTCTGTTAGCTGGTGGTAGCCCTTCAGAACAGTTACCATGACAACAGAAACACATGTCAGTGTCGGTCCATGTTTGTCAGCTGACATGTTTCACCAACAGCTGACTGTCAGAGGGAAGCTCACACTGTCAACATGTGACTGCCACTGTGTGTGTGTGTGTGTGTGTGTGTGTGTGTGTGTGTGTGTGAGGCCTCAGGAAGAATTCCTGGTTTCTATTGATGATGCATTATTGATACGCTGTTATCAATAATTCATTTCCTGCTGAGTCTGCAGGCTGAGACTGAATATTTTTTACATTACATTTAAATTTGCAGCCACAGTTAGCCGACACCTTTATACATGAAGTAACAATAGATTGTAAATGGTGCATTTAATTTTGATGAGCAGGTGTCGCTCTGAATGCAAAACAGCAGGAGAAGAAGAAGACGATTTTCACCACCTGAAGGAAAACAAGCTCAACATACTGAAATCTGCATTCATCATACTAAATTCACATTCTGTTCTACAGCTGGTTCCTGTGTGTACTGTCATCGTTCTGGTTACTACAAGGAACCAGACCAGGACAAAGGAACAGCTCAGGTTATCAGACTTTAGGCCAAGGTGGCCCCTGCATCAATGGAAGTCAATGGCGAGAGACAAATAATTTTTTTATGTCGTTTGAATTGTGTCATGAGTTACACATGCTGTCTGTTAATATAAAAGATCATTTTACAATAAGACTATGAAGTAATCAGAAGATACACCTAGCAGTCGCCCGTGCAGAAGCCCCTCATGAATTAAGTTTTATAACTAGATTCAGGAAGAGGACCACACCACTGTCTCCCAAACATCTTGCTCATTAAACCACCTGCACCTCCTACAAACCCAAATCACCTGTGTCTCATTAGTCACCTGCACCTCTCTACTCCAATCATGTGTGGATACCATATAAGGGCGTCTAACCCCCTCCCATTCATCTCAGTTCATGACCACCTCCCCACCCAAGACCCCATTCTCATTTTTCTGCAGGCAGCTCAGTGATCGTCCCTCAACAAGAAAGTCCCATTTTCAACCTCATCCATGCCAGGTTGCATCCACTTGGGTCTCTGACATCGGGGGACAAAGCAACAAAGCTCATCAAGATGTGCCTCCACCCTGAGTCTCATCCCTCATGTTCCTAGCCCTGCAGCTCGATGACAAACAGACCCCCTTCATCCCTTTCCTTGACCCCTTCATCCTTCATCCCTCATCCCTCACCTAGACCCTCTCATCCCTCACCTCAACCCCTTCATCCCTCATGTCAGCCCCTTCATCCCTTTCCTTGACACCTTCATCCATCAAACTCCTCATCCCGACCCTTCATCCCTCATTCCTCACTTTGACCCTTCATTCCTCAAACCTCTTCATCCCTCACCTTGATCCCTTCATCCCTCTCCTTGATCCCCACATCCTTCTTCTCGATCCCCACATCCTTCAAACCCTTCATCCCTCTCCTTAACCCTTCATCTCTCAAACCCCTCATTTCTCACCTCAGCCTCTTCATCCCTCTCCTCGACCCCTCATCCCTCCTCCTTCACCTCGATCCTTCATCCCTCGAACCCCTCATCCCTCACCTCAACCCCTTCATCCCTCGCCTCGATTGCTTTATCCCTCTCCTTGATCCCTACAACCTTCTACTCAATCCCTACATGCCTCTCTTTGACTCCTACCATCCCTCCACACACGACCCTTCATCCCTTAAACCTCTCATTCCTCACCTCAACCCCTTCATCCCTCTCCTCAATCCCTACATCCTTCTCCTCAATCCCTTCATCCTTCTTCTCGATCCCTACATCCCTCTCTTTGACACCTACCATCCCTCTGTACACGATCCTCTTCGCATCTTCAGCAAATCCTATCACCAATCCAATAAACTACCCTTTATATCAAACATATGGTGTGGTCCTCGTTAGTGAAGCTAGCGTTAGCTGCTAAACCTATGATGTCTGTGTGTTTTCGTAACTGGGATGTAGTCACATGACCAACAGTTCTTACTCTTACACGTAAACCTTTAGTAAATCAGGCCCTTCGTGTGGTGTACAACAATGAAAAATAAAGACAACACTGATCCCAGCCACAACCCTGTTCACCCTGCTGCCTTCTGACAGGAGATACAGAAGTATCCACAGCTGTAACATCAGTCTGAAGAGCGGCTGCTCCCCTCAGACTGTGAGACTGCTTCTTTCATCCTCATTACTTCACCATAAATTGAAGTTTATTTTTATGACTTATTATTTATTCAGGAATTGAAAATCATGATGAAAATGCTGGAAAGCCGACCTTAAATTGAGATCATGCTGTTCACACAAGGGTATTGATTATCAGAGAGAAGTTCCTGTCATTTTTGGTAGACTACAAATTTATTTATATTATTATTGTTGTGAGTTCCATCTGTGTTATTGATTGATTTTTTAAATATAGAAAATATTGGACATCAGGGCTCTATTGTGTAGTTCACATATGATGTTGCTGTCCTAAAAGTGTTCTTATACTCACATTTATATACTCATAGAATTTCTATTTATAAGGTCAAATTATTAATATATTTTTTCCTGTTATTATAATGCTACACACCATGTGTGTATTTACATATATGCAATTACCCTGCACAATCATCCGTATATACCCATATATTTGTTTAAGTGAAAGTAGTGTGTATAGTTTAAGTCATATTTTTATATTTTTATTGTGTTATGTTTTTATTTACTATATTGTCTGTATTTATCACTCACTCCTTTTTCTGCCTGCACTCTTTTTGAGCTGCTGTGACGTGTGAATTAATAAAGTCTATCTTATCTTGTCATGACAACCATTGATCTGCTTTTAAAAATGCAGTAACATTTACTCAAAGTTCATTCATGTTTATGAATATATTGTATTTTTACACAAGCAGTGAGGACCAGATTTGGCACAGTGTCTTCTATTTGCTGACCCCTTTGAGACTTCAGACATGTTTATACGTTGTGTATTATTATATTTGCTCTTATCTCATTTTTCCTCAGCAGTAACATATGAACCGTGCTGAAGGTTTCTGTTTCCCGGCAGCGTTTCTTCCTCCTCTGTTTTCCAGAGTGACGCTGGCTGATGTTCGAAGCGCTCTGTGAAAATTAAACAGCATCCAGATGATAACGGGCTGTTTGGTGGGTTGCATGATGGGAGGAAGAGTGATGAGTGGGAGGACGGAGGGAGCGATGCTGTAGGAGTGAAAACACTGAGGGGGGTCGGAGGTCAACGCATCACACCACTCACATGTTATCTTGACAGAGAAAACGCTGCTGCGCTCGCTGTGTTGTGTTTGAATGTGAACTCTGGAGCTGGGAGGAAATATTAGAGGAAACTGGTGCAGCAAATTGTCCTGATCGACACTTTTATCAGTTGTTTTCTTCGCTACAGTCGTCAGTTTGAGCTGCTGTCCTGTGAAAAGCTGCAGTTTCATGTGAGAATTCAAGAAGACAAAGAGGACTCTGGCTCGATACGTCTCGTCTGGATGTTCGTGTTTATACGGTAATAATGAAAATCTTTGATTTGGGCCTCTTCTCAAAACACACTGAGCACTTAAGGAGTAAAGAATAGATAAAAAAAAAGGACAGAAATGAGCTGTAAATCAATAAGAGAAAGGAAGGAATTTATACAGAAACTTTCTATTCATTTTTTTCAATTTTAACTACAGGATTGTTAAACTTTTCAACTCGATTCAGAAAAGTTTGTTCATCCCTCAAGGTGCATTTCAAGGTGAAACCAGTCAGAACAACTGACCACCGCACAAAACCATCAAATATTCATACACATCAAGAGTGAGAATACAAGAGAGTAAAAGAGTAAAAGTGAAAAAAGGTTAAAAAATAAGCTCCAATGACAAGAGCAAAAAGAAATAATAACAGAAATCATAGTAACAGTGTGACCAGTATTCCCTGCTCCCTGCTCAGGAAATGTCAGTTAAAAGGATATTCCACTTTACATGATAATCCACTCAGTATGTCCTCACCCCTATGCTGATGTGAGGACGGTGAAGATCTTCAGTTCACAAAACAATCCTGGATTTTCAGCAGAAAACAGGGTTGCAGCTAAATCCAGTATAATGGCAGTGAATGGAGACCACGGATAAAATGTTAAAAAAAGAACACAAAACAAACACAAAATGTCTCCATCCTGCTCGTGTGGGTGTAATCCAAGTGTCCGCGAGCCGCAACATTAAAAATTAACCACAAAAGATGCCATTTACGCCATGTTTTTAGCCAAAATGTCAACTGTAGCATGTAGCAGGTAGCATGTAAACCATAGACTGTATATAGAAGTGGACGGAGCCTTCGTGACGTCACCCATTGGTTTCTGAACACCCGTTTTGAAGCCTCGAGTTTCAGATTTGGCCAGCGCCATTTTGACAGTTTTGAAACCGGATGTGAATATGATTGGTTGAGACGGTGGAGCAGGGCGGGACCATACGCGGGACCATAGACTGTGTGGGCGAGGCATAGGTGAGGTCGGGCGAGGCCATCACTGCACGTCAACTTGGCTCCGTGAAACGGACAACCGAGATCCAAAATTAACAAGCGGGGGAGCGGGGTGGGCTGGTGGGGGGCGAGCATAGACCGTATAGTCTAAGGGAGCGAGTGAGTGGCACTACCATAGGGCACTACGCCTGTCAATCACGAAACCACGCCCCTAATTATACAGAACTTTAAGCCTTAATATAAAATCAACGAATGACTTATATGAAAATTCAAGTCTGGTTCAGTGAACATGGTGGGGGATATTAGCGATAGAGACCAAAATCGTTTTTTGACACGGGCTATAAATATGTTTATTTCAGCTGTAAAGTTCGGCATTTTAGAACGGGTGTCAATGGAACCGGGCTTCTTTTTGCAACCAGCTCGCGCGCCCCCTGCTGGATTTCGGTGAGAATACAGCGTTACTGCACTTCCGCATTGGCTTCATTTTTCAGAGCCGGAAGCTCCGTCCACTTCTATATACAGTCTTGATGTAAACATGCCGTCGATCTCGTGATATTTTCACACGTGCGTCCATTAAGAGATATACGAAGTCTCGCGTTGCAATGATATATACTTACAGACAATAAATTATACAAAAATATCAAATATTTAATTAAATATCATTATATGTTATTAAATATTACATTCATTTTGAATTAAATAAAATAATAATTTGAAATATAAAAATATTAATGTAACTAGGGCTGCAACAAATGACTATTTTTCTTCTTAATTAAAGCTGTAGTATACGATCTGAGAATCAGTTGAGAAAGATTGAGACGTTGAGAAAAATTTGAAAAAAGCATCCTGCCCACACACACCCCTCCCCTCTGTGCTCCCTGATTCTTCCCACCGAGCACGTCCGCGTGGAGACTCCCAGACACACCCCCTCTACCAGAGCAACAAGCCGGCCGGCAGTAGGGTTTCTGCATGAGTAAGAGAGCGCGCCGTTCAAAAACGCCACAATGAACACGCTCACAATAACGTTCATCAATCGGAAATACATATGAACGAGTTCATGAGTTCATTGAATGCATTCAGGCACAACACTGATGATAGCAATGCTAGTTTACAATGCTAAAAATAAACGGCTAACGTTCCGACGCCGTCTGTCGACACAGAGAAAACGACTGGCAGCGTTTACAGTCATAAGCCAGCATTGTCATAGACTTATAAAAAGTTATTTATGTAACAACTCACACAATAAAAGTCAAAAATTACCTTCCTGTTCAACAAAAAGTCTGCTGTATCAGCATCAGTTTTCAGGCCCAAATCCTCCTGGAGCTTCCTCCAGTCGGTGAATGGATGACCCGATGTTTACTCGGCTTTGAGTCCTGCGTTGCTCACATTTCCTCTTCGTCTCTGCCTTTTCCTCTGCAGACTTACGCTTTCTCCCAACTTTGCCGGTGGGGCAAGCAGGGGCCGCTTGCTGCTGTCGCTGTCTTTCTTTTCCATTCTTCTAGCACTTGTTGCTAAGCTGCTACTCAGCTACTTGCTTGTTGCAGAAAGTTTATAACGCGGAAGGGGGCGGGGACGAGGCGGAACGCGGAGCACGGGGAGTCAGAGCAAGCTCTCGGGGGAGTGTCAACTAGAGCGAGGGGATTGGATGAGGGCAGGAGAGAGACGTTGACCACGTTGACGTTGACGTTGACGTGGTCAACGTCTCTGCAGCCCTGCAGCCACTAGAGTGAATGGATTTTTTTTTCCTTTTTTTTTGCTCTTCACATTGTGTAGATTGTACTATAGGACCATAACCACCATCTAAATGAGGTTATTAATAATGATCAAACTTTCAAATCATATACTACAGCTTTAATTGTTTCACAGTCCTGTCAGTGGAAAAACAATCATGTTTTACAATCATGTTACAATCATGTTCATTATCAATCAATCTGCCGAGTATTTTCTTGATTAATCAATCAGTCAGTCAGGGGCAGTCTTACTAATCAGGGTCCCGTTCCATTTAGTGTAGCAGGGCCACTACACCAACATGGCCTCCAGCCCCTTGCTGTTCCTGTGGGCTGAACGGTGCTGTGACTCAAGTTGGGTTGAGTTAAAAAAAAAAAAAAAAAAAAAAAAAAAGTTGAGAAAACTTAGAATTTCAAAGCAACTGTCTTCACTAGTTTTTGAGTTCTGAATCAAATTCAAATCTTGAAATAAGCTTTTAAAAAAGTTTCCCAACCTGTAACCTTTAAAAGAAACTTGAATCTTTGGTTTTAAAAGTGAATAAGTTTAAAATAGCGTGCAGGCCCTGCTTCTTTTATTAGTCTAAAATGTGAAAAACCACAAGCAGCAGCACTAATAAGTGTTTAACACGTCTTTTTATTACTCTGAGTGCTACTAAAACTGTTGTTATTAAACTGTCAGCTGGTTATTTATCTGTTCTGAGGGCCTTCTGGTTCTTTGATGTGTATTTTCCTCCCATGCAGCTTTGATTAATTGATTGAGGCTAATTAATAAGTCATTAAAGTGTGGGTGAACTGTGAGAGGAGACTGACAGCTGGGACAGGGTTTTGTTGTTTTTCTGAGTCACAGAGCTGCAGCCAGTTTACAGAGAGGACGACTGTCAAACTGTCTTCATGAAATCTGTCTGCTTCATTCAACTTTTACTCAACATGTATGTGATGTAAGATTTTATTCATACAGCTGTTTTCTTCAAGGTGGAGTCTGCTTTACTAATGTAGCTTAACAGATCCCAAAATTCCAGTTAACTTTAACCCTGTTAAGTTCGTACAGAGCCTGGAAGAATAAACATGTCCATTTCTCTGAAAAGTGAAACGAGCTTGACAAACTCTCAGATGTGAAAAGTCTCTCAGGAGTATCATATGTAATTTTTTCTCCTCTGTCATTCTCCAGCCTGAAATAATTCCCTTCAACTCAGAGTGTGTCATTAGTCAGAAAGCTGGAGTTTTAGGCAGAGTGACAGTGGAGTGTTTTCAGACTTTCAGAAAAACATGTCGAGTCAGATCAGGACATCTTTGTTGTTTGTTCATGTTTTCACAGTTCAAATGCACCACAGCACTCACAGCGCAGTAAACACACAGTAATGTTGCATTCACATGCACTTCAGATGGTCCCTTATTCTGACATGGGAAGTCATTCTTCCAGTTTTGCTGTGTTCAGGAGCTAAAAGCTCCCATTTAACGCCATCATTGTGTTTTCTGTAAAACAGGCACATAGGGAGGGACGTGTTGCATGCATTGATCAGCAGCAGCCAATCGCGTTGTGTGTTATGCCGACATGCCATAAAGCTAAAGCCGTCCATGGATGTAACACTAGGAGGGAGAGCGGGTGTGTGCGAGTGTCCCTGGACAACATGGCCAGCTAACCGAGCCAACAGCAGTTTTCCAGGACCAACCGAACTAAAGAAAGTTAGCACTAAGCTTGGCCAGGAGCCAAACCCAGCAAGGACACCACCAGTGGAATACATGACCTACATGCATTAAACAAATCAATAGTAAATATCTCTTTATGGTCTGAGTCAGACCATAAAACCAGAATAAGGCCACCTGATGTTTTGTATGATGTGTTGATTTAATGAACAATTTGTGCAATAATTCTGTACATGCATTGATGAAATTATTAGATATTTTTAAGTCTTTTCTTAATCTGTAAATTAGGGCTGGACTGATGGGAGTCAGGGTATCTTTGTATGTCCTTGTTACGTCTGTGTGCTGTCCGTGTTCATAAAATGTTTTGTGTAATTTCATGTGAAGCTAACTACGATCCTAATAAAAAATAAAGAATTTAGAGTTAAGCTGAGCAGCTCGAGGACATCAGAGGAGAAAACAGAAAATATTTCCTCCATTTTCTTGAATAAAAATGGTGCTTTTGTACAGCGAGGCCTGTTCAACCAGAAACAATCCAGTCCGCAAGCTTCGGTGAACAGATTTATTTGTCTTCTCTGCTTTGCTGCTGTGTCATAAGCGAGAAAGCTTTTCGTTGGATAAACTTTTAGAGTACAGGATGCTTCTTACCTTGCGAGGCAGCTGGATTAGCAAGATCCCACGAGAATCCATCCTGCCAGACTCCCAAGTTATCCGTTTGTATCCACACCAGAGGCGGAGCGAGCCAGTCAGCGTCCTACGGGCGTGGTTTTAGATGAGCCAACAGCAAGAAGCATCCATGGAAACGACTCATACTGGATATACAATGGTCCCTCGTGAAGAGGTTAGCATAGATACTGTGATAGCATCAGTTATTGAAAGAAGAGCAAAGAACGACACTGAAGGCTTTGATCGATGGAAAAGTTTTCGCACTTCCTCCAGCTGGCTTCAGCTTCAGTTCAGTGAGTTGATCTGATTGGTTGAAGTTAGCCCATGTTAGACGTGACAGATGGCTCATCCAATCATCTGCCAAATGTTTTTTTACGAAAGCGCCTGCCCTTTTCCAAACAGTTTCTATGGACGGCTTCCCAGATGGTTCTGTGAACAAACCATCTGGCGTGTCAGGTTAGGATGCTTCATCAGCCGTTTCGAATTGTTTAGCAGTAAAATACAAAATATGAAATATCATGAATAATACCAGAGAATATCTAGAAAAAGATTTTTTTGTCAGTGCTGGGACAGATACTGCTGCGATAATCAGCTCTGATCAGTTCAGTGAGACTTCAAGCTGTTCAAGCTGTTACAATTCAGTACAAAACTAGCTAACTATGTGTGATTATTATCACATCATTAATTGTCATTCATTGCTTTTCTGTTAATAAGATATTAACACTGTGTGTAACGGTTGTACTGACAACAGTCTTCTCACTGTTCGTCAAGTTTTCCATCCAGATTTCTCAGAAAATCTGTAAAAGAAAATATAAATCAGCTGCACATTTGCATCCACAACAGTTATGTAAATATCAGATGTTGTTTCATCAAGATAAACACCTGGTGGTGCTAATCGTCAGGTTGGGGGCCATTAAACCACTGCAGAAGAAGAGATGACATCACTAATAGAGCTCCAGCTCCACCTGCCAGTTCCCACTCAGCACATAGACTTTACATTGTTATGATAGATTTTTTTAATTTAAATTTCTTAAATGTATTTTTTTGGGTTGAGGAAAGTTTTACATATATAAAACCTCCATGTCATAACTGAGCCTGTTTGCAGTTTGAGGCTTCCTGTCAACAGTTTTGCAGACATCTCTTATCAGCTGTATAATTACTAAAACCATTTTTGGGCTGCATGGGACTTTTTCACTGCAGTACTGGGAGTGGCCCTGGGAAAAATAGATGGGTTTCAGTGGAACATCTTCACAGAAGTAGGCACGTAACTAGGGGGCAGAAAAAAAGTGTTGCCAACAGATTTAGCAACTTTTCAGACCCTTTTAGTGACTTTACTTCAAAAAACAAGTAGCAACAAGTTTAGAGACTTATCCTGCAAACAGCATAGGGGTCTTTCTCTTCCTCTCCCTCCCTCAGGCCACTGGCAGGCACTTTAAGTTAGTTAGCTAACTGACACTAATGTTGCGTCCTGCTCCTGATATGGTTAATAACAAGGATAAACAGCCTCAATAACCAAAATGTTCATGTCCATGTAAAACTGAAACAACTGAAGAAAAAACACCGCTGCCAGCAGCCTGTAACCCTCTTTTCTTGGTAATAAGCTGTTACGACCTCTCTTTGTGTTTATTCTCCTGTTGATCTTCACTGAAACAGCCTGACAGCACAGAACACACAACTTCACTCTTTGGGGTTCACAGCAGGGTGAACAGAACGGTTGCACACATGGTACCACACTCATACCTGCCCCCCCAAACAATGGCAGGTAGGAACTAATTAGCTCTTAGACAAGAGGGACATGATGAAGAAACTTAAATACTACACATGTAAATGTGTCATTAAAATACTTGTTAAAGTCCATAATAATGTTGTCATATATCATGTACACAGTAAACTGCACAGCTTAATAAAGAACACAAAATCAGTAAAGTAACTGACTACAAATAACCCAAAAATATCATGTGTGCAGTAACTATGGTTTACACTTTAGTACATGGAAACAGCAACAATGATTAGTTTTACATTTGGAAAATGTTTGATTACTCGTATCAGTACTTGATATCGGCAAAGTACCCAAATGTAAGTACTTGTACTTGTCTGGAAAAAAGTGGTATCAGTTCATCCCTAATTAATATGATATGAAAAACAAACAGATTCAACTCTGAAACATCATGTCATGATTGTATCAACAATAATTTACAAAACTCGAATAGGTTACAGCTGAATAAATATATTTAAAAACTGAATGTGACATACCCCAGGATTCTAACTTTAGCATCTGATGTGGAAATTCAAGTTGTGGAAATGATGACTGAGTGGACTACGCTGAATAAAATCTAACAGTGTGAACTTACTGAGTCCTTTTTTAAGACAAATATGGTTTTATTTCGATCTCCACAGGATTAAACTGGAGTCTGTACACGAGCTGCATCGATGACGTCAGAGTTGATTGAACCGAGTCTGATCATCTGCTCTGGAACTGAAAACTCCTGATGAGTTTTTCATCTCTGGGCGAGTTGACTCAGAGTTCAGGGTCAGAGTCAGAGTTTGTTAATGCTGCTTTCTGGAACAGGTCCCAGCCTCTTTTCACATGTTTTTATGAGCAAGGAAACACATTTATCATGTTTGTTGGAGTTCAAGGATCCACACAATGAGTTTAGATGAGGAACACTAAATGGAAACGCTACTTTTGTTAGTGTGTAAGAAAACTGCACAGATTTCATTTGAGAAAGTCGCTGCACGTAGTTGTGATGTTGTTGTTGTCCCTTTGGTAGACATTAAAGTCACAAACTTGCTAAGTCTGTTTCCATTGTACACATTTTGTGTTTATCAATACAACAATTTCCAGCCTCGTTTTTAGTGCTTTTTTGCTCTTTTACATCCTGTAAATGTGTTTCTCTCTCTCTCTCCTCCTCCTCCCCTCTCTCGCTCTCTCTCCCCCCTCTCCCCCCCCCCCCCCCCCCCCCCCCCCCCCTCTCTCGCTCCTCCCCCCCCCCCCCCTACAGCTGAGGAGGAGCTTAGCTGCTTCATTCAGCTGGATTAAGCTTCTCCGTCTAACTGCAGTGATTAAACTGTATATATTCTGCATTATAACTTTATCTCAGCATGTAAATCATCATTAATCATCATACCTGTCATTAAGTCACATGACATAACTTGCATGTAGTATATATTATAAAACTACGTGGGTGGTTTTAGAAAAAGATCACCGCTGTGGTCAAAACCAGTGACAGAAATGATTATATTTAATGTGAGAATCAGTCTGCCAACTGTTCAGATGTTTGTCTTTTGCATGATTCCCCCGAGGCCTCGACTGGCGCTGATCAAGGCTCCACATGTGAGAAAATCTGAACTGCAGATTCACACACTGATGCTGTTATCATGTGTACCAGAATGATTACACACACACACATTAAAATGATTCAAATAATTAAAAGGAAAAGCAGAAAATCCTCACATTTGTAAAACTGCAGCCATGAAATGATTTTACATGAAAAATCACTGGAATGATCTCAGAATAGTTGTAAATTATTAGATTTTCTTGTCAATGCACAACTTGATCAACTAATCATTAATTGTAATACTAATCATTTTAATTTCTAACAGTTATTCATAAGTTTTGTGCAAAAACCTTAATTTGTAAAGTAACTAGATAGACTTCAGATACATGTAGTGAAGTTAAAGTGGAACATTTTGCTCTGAGATGTAGTAAACAAGAAGTACGTAGAAAGTGGCATGAAAACTACAAGCACCTCATTTTACTCAAGTAAATGTACTTAGTTACATTCTATCACTGATTTTGAGGTACATTTTGTGTAGTTTTCAACCACTAAAAAATGAAAAATCTAAATCATGTCAGTTTTCTTCTGTGTATTAAGACTCCAGTGTAAAAGATATTTTTTTAAAAATCTAAATATTCTCTTGTTGAACATTATTTTTTTCTTGTCACTTTGATTTCTCTTTTTTCCTTCTTTTCTTTTTATCCTCCTGTCCCACTCTCTGCTCCTCACTACAGCGAGGTAGAGAATAAAAAAAAATCTCGTTTACATTGTACGTTACACCCTTGAAATCCTCCACAGTCGGGAGACGGGAGCTGGCTGGCGGTGACTGAGCCGGCCCTCGGGGACGTTGCCGGCTCTCTGGTTGCCAGATGCTCTGCCAGGTCGCGGCAACGCCACCTCGACAGCAGCAGCAGGTGGCGGTTAGCGTTTGCCAACAAACTGCTGGCAGCGGCGGCGTGCTTACTTAGCCTCTGCCTCCAGAAAAGGCTTGGCAGCGTGGATCCGCTGTGTTAGGAAGCTGATACGCCTACGAATAATGAGACAAAACAAAGCTCCTCTCTCCGCCTCTCATCTCCTAATATTTCCCTTTTTTTTTTCCCGGACACTTTCTCTCCGTCTGTGTGTGTGTGTGTGTGTGTTTCACTGCATGTCTGCAGATAAATTTCTCAAATAGCAGGTATTAAATGTCATTAAATTATCTCACATTTGTCTTTGTGAGGTCTTAATTTCACATCTGTTTCTTTTTCCTCCTTTTTATTTTAGCTCAAGAGACAATTTTTCTTTCTTTTTATTCTACAAACCTCAACACTTTACAGTCAGAGCTCAATGTGGTCTGCAACATTCGAAAACTTGACAGTTTACTGGAATTATCAGTCGTCATCGTATCATCGTCAAACGCTGTGACGCAACATGTGACAAAAAACTGTCACTCTAAGAAGAAGGGAACTGCTGGAATTGAGCACCGCGGCCCCTGGGACTCACGCCGCAGCCGGGACAGACAGTGTTCCAGCCAGCGGGTCTCTCGGACAGATTTTCAGGCATGGGGGCAGGGAACACACACACCTCTCTTTCACAAAAACGCTATTTTCTCAGTTTTTTGCCTGAAAAGATTTCTGATGCAACCACCCAACATTCAAGTGCTTATAAAAAAATAATGAATGAAGCTTTTTGTGTCTGAAACTAGAAGATCTGTTCTTTCTTTTGATATATTCAAACAAACTAAGAGATCGCAGCGGTGTGGTCCAGTATCTCCCGAGTTCTGTGAGGTATAATTGCTGTTTTTGTCAAAAGAGTCTGGTGGCTTTGAGGAGAGCACAGATGGAGGCTTCAGTCCCCTGTTGGAAAAGGCTGATGGCAAAACAGCGTTGAAAATATTCTAAATATATCATACACTTAAACTGATCTTGTTTTTTTTTAGGTGTAAAATATGTTTTGCTGCTGACCCTGGGAGTCCAGCAGGAGCTGCCAATCAAAACTCGATCTGCCACACCTACACAGTCTCTAAACTGCAGATGACTCACATTTTTGTGGAGGTTTAATGAGACTCTCAACTTTGACATCATATGTGCATTTTTACTATTTGAATCTACATTTCCAGAGGCTTTATCATCTGTACTTTACTTGATAGAAACCTGATACTTTTTGAAACTTGCTGCATAAAGCACCGTCCTTCACTGAACTTTGATTGATTTTCAATTCCAGCATCTTGTTAGAAGAATACTGACTGTGCATAAAGACACGGATCAAATGTTATCTTACAAGAAAAACATGTACAGGATGTGGGAGTTACTTTTTTCAGCCCTGAGTTTTTGCCTGCAGTCTTTTTCTTTCAGGCTCAATAACAACCTGATGTTGCCTGAAAAGCAAAAACTGTAGTTACTGACAGAAGCTATAACCAATAATTTTATGATAAAAATGTAAAAACAATGTGACACCATGTAGTGATGAACCTCCAGAGAATTATCAGCTGAATCTGCAGCTCCTCTCAGCTTTACCGAGCGTTATAGTGAGTTTCAGTTCATTGTGTATCTGCCCGGCCACACGGCTCTCATAACGTTGTTTTTGGCTGCAGCAGGCAGCTGTTTCCAGAGAAAAGCTATAAAAACCCACTGTACACTATCTGCTCAGCAGACACACACAGTTAGAGACAAGCTGGTGAACACAGTGGAGCATTTAGCAGCTAAAGAGACTGATATTCCCCTCAGGAGTTGGTGGAGACCAAAAACTGAGCAAAAAGAGAGTGAATATTGGATTTGGAATACTTTGTCGTTCCTGAACATGTTTTATGTGAAAGGGAATGAAGATGAGGTACTCAGGTCCTCGTGCAAGTAATGGCTACAATAAAACTAAGAAATGAATGCACAATAAAACACCATTAAAATAATACTAGTAAAGAAACAAATGCACATTGGTGTTTTTCATAACATCATATACATAAAAACATCTGTCCAAAAGCTTTTATTAGTTTCTGACTCTCTGAAAAAAACAATAAAATTGCCCCATCCGTCCTAAGTGAAACGTCTCCTGTCCTGTACGTGGATATATTATGAGCTCAGCTCGTCACGTTGATCAGAAAACCAACGTTTGAAGATGGCGAGGAGATTTTTCTGGGTGACCTGTAAAAGTGACAGTCACATCTTAAGATCATAGACTCATAACAGAAGTAGACAGGGCATCGCGGTTCAACCTTGCTGCAAATTTTCCCCCAGTGGCCACTTGCGGTATTACAGTGAAAAATTCCCATTTTCCCACATAGGCCACCATTATAAAAGTGAGGTTTGTAAAACTGTTGACAGGACACCTCAAACTGCAAACAAGGTCAGTTATGACCTCTCTGTAATAAATGTTTAATCCATGGTGGTTAAAACTTCCTTCAAGGCAAAACGAGTAAATAAAAGTCTGTGACATCATCACAATGTAAAGTATATTATATTCCGTGCAGGGCCGTATAACCAGGAAGTAAATGTGGGAGCTACAAAATTTTTTGGCTCATGCACAATCTGCTACCCTAGTTCCTTAAAATTCAGTGTATCTATGCTTAAGACTTAAGTTACAGATCTAATAGGCACCTTCTGTATACGTGTCCATTCAGGACAATAATAGAGGCCTAAGATGCAGATGTTTCAGTGAGATGTAGAATTCGTCAGTCATGCAGCATCAGAGAAGAAGCAGTTCCTCCTGTAAGCTCTGGTCCTGATGCTTGATGGGAGGGGGGTGAACAGTTGACTGTTGCCAATGATCTTCTCTGCAGATTTTACCACCTGCAGCAGTGACTGTGTGTCGGCTGCAGAACAGCTGCTGTACCACACTTGTAGAATGAAGTGAGGATCTAAGTACCAGCCCTCTTCTGCTTCTTCAAAAAGTAGAGGAACTGGTCGGCCTCCTTCACTCAGCTGGCTGTTAAAACTCCAGGTGAGGATGATGTTCACCCCCAGGTGCTCAAAGCAGAAGACCAACTCAACAGCTGCTCTTCTGATGTGAAGAGGAGGTTGAGAAATGGTAAGTCTGCAATTAGTGCTTTAATTCGTGCCTGAAAAGTTGAGACTGTCAAGGCCCGATGCTGTCAAAATTCTGTCAGACAGGACACGAATTTGACCCTCATTAGCATACTTAAGCCCAAACCTGATTACAGCCCGACATTTTTCTTAACAAGCTTCCCTCATGTTCCAAACAGTAGGAGTTTTCAGTGACAGGGACAATACATAGGAATTGGAATTGGCAATAACTAAATTGGTGGAAAAGGATGAAATAAATAAATAAATAAATAAATAAATAAATAAATAAATAAAATAAGCCAGAACCCGACATAAGCCTGTAAAATATGTGGGAAAAAAGGCCCAACTTCAAGGCATGAAAGCCCATAAGATATTTAAAAGAAAAAAAAAGAAAAGAAAGAAAAAAGAAATGAGGTCCAACCCAACCTGAACCCACTGGGTCCCGTCAGGTTCGGGTGCAGATCTCAAGCTCTACCCACTAACATCTCCTTTGTTTGTTTTGTTTATTAAATTCATCAGGTGACACAAAAACGACTCAAAATGAATGATCAGTTTCTCTGTACCTGCTGGAGTGTAAACAAGTTCAACATATCAACTTTAAAAGGTGAAGATCTCTCTATCCTGGATTTTGTGCATATTCACAACAATTGAATACCTGTTGGCACAGAGAAGCCTTTTAAACAGCATGCAGGTCCTTTTGTTTGTTCATAAGTTTTGTGAGAACTTTGCACCATTTGGTCCCAATTATCGGTGAAAAGAGAATTTTTTTGGAGCATTATTCAGGTTGAGAATTTTAGTGAATTTCATAAGCATGTGTTAATTTCCACAGGAACTGACCTGAAAGAAGTACTCCTCTTGAATAAAACTTTCAGAAGCTAACTCAATAAAAGAATAATAATTCAAATCTGAACACAAAATAATAAAATGAACTCTGAAACTAAACCTTGTTTTAGATGGGGAGACTTCAAATCCGTCCTACATGGCCATAATTTCTTTTTAATTGAAAACGCTTAATTTTTTAAATATAAAATTATATTAATATACAACTTACAGAAGATATAAACTGGAGGTGAAGTTTGCCTGTGAAGTAAAACAAATCTTTCTTCAGTTGCTTCTATTTTTGCCACCTGTCGGCTGAACTCTTGCTGCATGATTTCTCCTAAAACTGCTCTTAAATTTCATCATATTTGGTCTAAAAAAGCACAGAACTCTGGTGTCTGCAAACGCACCGTGGTGTTGCCTTCAGGCGCCCAGATTTCATATCACAACCAGATGCACTGAAGCGGGGCCGACACAGTCCACACGTATAAATTCACTTTTCTGGGAAAGAAAACAACCCTCCCAATAATTCAGCAGTGTCATAAACACATTCATACATATGGACGAATCGCCCGCAACGGCTGTTTGAGCTGAATGTTTTTTTCATGGACAGCAGCCGCACACGGCCGTCTCTCGGTTATTGGCTCTGCTTACGGGGCCTCGGGGTGCCATCAAAGATTTAGGTCAGCCGTGGGCAGCTTCCCCGATCCAGGAGCAGTCAGTCACCCGGAGATGAAGACGCCGCCGGGTCAACCGCTCGTCGGCCGAGGAGTCGAGCCGTTTGGACTGGAAAAACAAAACGTCCCCGGTGTCTCCACCAGGATCCCGGAACTCCCAGACTGGAGCCCCCGCCTCAGAACTTTATGTGTTAATTTATTCATGGGGTGTGTGATGAGGGACAGATACAGTATGTCACACACACACACACACACACACAGGCCTGCAGTTTAACATACATCATGAGACCACCGTGACATCTCATATTAAACGTAGGAAAACTCCTGCAAGTACACAAGTATCAGGAAATGTACTTAAAGTATAAAAGCACTCACTGTGCAGCCAAAATGGGCTCTGCTGTCATTACATTTTTAAATATTCTATTATTATTGATGCAGTAACATGTAAGATGCATTTTAATATTTTCGCTGGCTGCAGCAGAGCTAATTTCATTAATGTTTTATACTGTTGGTGGGTTTAATTTCCTGCATTGTATTTTATATGTTCATTTTAGGTTTTTAAAGTTCCCCTCCAGACACATTTTAAACTAACCCTGCCATGATTAAAGGGGCAATATGTAACAATTACATGTCTAAAAATGAGCACTGCAGTCCAAATGGCGAGTTGGAGCCATAGACTGTATATTAAATAGGTTGAAATCCTGTTTAATATACAATATATGTGGTTAAAACGAGTTATTTCCCCCCGACCCCAGACTAGAAGAAGCTCAGGCAGGCTGCAGGAGCACTGCAGTGCCAGACGAGTTCCACTGTTATCCTTACGATGACCAGAAATTCTGGATCTGGGCCACCGCCGCTGATTTGCACGAGGCTGACGAGTGAAAGAG
The DNA here is from genome assembly GCA_034769285.1 of Lutjanus argentimaculatus. NCBI lineage: Eukaryota > Metazoa > Chordata > Actinopteri > Lutjaniformes > Lutjanidae > Lutjanus > Lutjanus argentimaculatus. The sequence goes on along the minus strand of JAWZSL010000040.1, from coordinate 1,465,889 downwards.
CAACGAGCATCAAGATGGCTGTCATCAGCATTAGCCGAAACTTCAGAGAGATTCCCTACATGTTTAAGTCTCAGTCAGACGGAGACTCAGATGAGGAATCTGTGTGCACCAAAACTGCTGTCGGCTGAAATCTTGCTGCATGATTCTCCTAAAACTGCTCTTAAATTTCATCATATTTGGTCTAAGCTCAGAACTCTGGTGTCTGCAAACGCACCGTGGTGCTGCCTTCAGGTGCTCAGATTTCAGAGCAGGGCCGACACAGTCCACACGTATAAATTCACTTTTCTGGGAAAGAAAACAACCTTCCCAATAATTCAGCGGCGTCATAAACACATTCATACATATGGACGAATTGCCCGCAAAAAGGTAGCAGACATATCAGAATAATAGGTATATTTTATTTGTTTATACTGTTTGTTAGCTTGTTAGCATGTAACTATGCTAACTTTGCTCTCCATAGTGGCAAGTGTGCTTTTCACTGGGCTTTAAAATTGATCAAATCTGTATCTGTATCAAATCTAGCTTTCCTGGGGTGTGTTTGAACCTCAGGTTTTAGTTAATTCTTCAGAGATAAGGTAGAATGATGAATCCCAGAAATAACGATAATGGTGGTTCCCTTACGAGGGGTCACAAAATAAATCTGAAAGAATCAGCGGATAATTCTTGAAGAAAAAATAACTTAAGTGACAGTTACAAACAAAAAAGTTAAGAACTTGAAGAACCTGAAGTTAATATCTGCAGTTTTGTTAGACTTTTGAACCTTTTCCTTGTGTTGTGGTTGGTCCGTTGTCGCCTGCTATCCCACAATGCTTTGAGAGACATTTCATCTGAGTCACACAAAAAATGAAAAAAGCAACAGCTTGTACCATCCATCACCATGGAATACTATATTCTAGATATCCTGCACAAAACTGTATACATCTTTCCCCCAAAGTCAGCCTGACATATTCAGTATATTTCCAAACTTTGTGACCTCAAGCAGAATTTAAAATAAAATCCTGGAGGAAGTCACAAAGTTTCCAGTATTTGAAAGTGTAATGACAGATTCAGTGAGGGGTGCAGCAGGACTGAACAGGTTTAGGACAGCAGTAATGTGTTCAAATAGAGAACACTAACACTTATCAACTGAGTGAGGAAAGAGAATTAATAAAAACTAATGCAAATTTATACCCAAAAACTGCTGTAAGTTTTACATGAACGTCAGTCAGTCAGCTTTTAAGAGTCTTCTGCAGAAGTGCAGATGTCGGTTTGAAAATAAAACAATCTAATACCACATTTCTGCTAAATACAAACTTTTAGGCTGCAAAAAATTTCCATCTCAACAAATTCACAGGTCGAGATTGTGACTGTGTTGCACGCTGGCTTCAAAGTGAATCATGATTCTGTGATTTTCATACTTCTTCAGGAAGGACAAAGTATTGAGTCCACCAGGTTTTCATGCAAAGACTCTGCTTCAGTAAATATTTATCATGTTCTAAGTTTTGACGGTACAGTTCTGAGGGTCGGTTACTGAACTCGGTACGTTTTAGGGTACCCACAGAATTACGAAAGTACTGCTGAGTGCTGATTTATATTAACTCCAAATTTAGTAACAAATTTCAGTATACTGGTATATAGCATAGCAATAGCAGTGGCAACTGTTGTGGTGCCTAAATCTAACCAAATTGTGATCAATTTACAACATTAACCATAATGCATTAGAAAGGCTTTCTGGCAGAAATGTCTCACACAGACACTCCCTTCTACTTTGTGCATCTGTGTCACATGCCAAAGTGCTTGACAAATCAGTGTTGGTATTTGACCATCTGGGATTTGTGCTGCATGATATGGTAAAAAAGTCATATTACGATTATTTTGACTGAAAATGTCATATGCAATACAATTAGTGGGAATGATCATTTTTGCATTAAAACCGTGATGATGTGATATTTTTTCAGATCTGTACCAATCAAACATGTTGTCTTGAATCTGAAGAACAAGATTTGTAGGCCAGGGCATCTCTGCAGCTCTACAGTGCTTCATTATGCTCTTTTCTCACACATTTTTCTGCAATTTGGTTCTAGTTCTGCGATTTGGATACTGCACTTGGGGACGCTACGATTTTGATAATATTGTGATTAATTGTGCGACCCCAGCTGGGTTAAGAATGTATTTGTGCGCTCCCTTTTTCTAATCTGTATGCTAAGCTAAGCTAATTGCTCTGTGAGTAATGACAGTGGTGAATAAGTATTTCTAACATGTTGAAATGTTCCTTTAAATAAAACAGCTACAGTAGTATTACTTTGGCTCCTATTGATAAGAGGTCATACTGCATGAAAAGTTTGACTGTACCTGATCTCCCCCCATTGGCTGAATTGTTTTCTCATTTAAAGAGAAAATTTCTCTCATCTGTGAGACTCAGTAACTTGTTTAGAGAACATTTCCTGCAGTGTACGTTTGTTGTTGGCTCGTCGGAGCATCTTCTCTCCTCCTTCCCTCGTCTCCCTCAGCTGTCGGACTCCCCTCAGTCCTCAGTATAATCATCCTCTGTCACTGATGACTGAGGCGTCATTTAGCCGAGTGTTTTCCGGGGAGATTCCCTGTGGTTAATTCCATCAGTCACACCGTTAGATTTCCCTGCAGCTCTCCTCGCTTTGGAGGAGCCGAAATATTAAGAAGGCAGCAGCGAATCAGATTCCATCTCCGGGGAAACGACTCCGACGCTCTGCTGTGACCGTTAAACCCTAAAACCACAAACTGAAATATTGGAATATTTTAGCACAAATAGGAAAAAAGCCTTCATCTCTCGCAGCCTCTCCCTTCACATTTCACAGGCATTTAGCGAACAATCTCATCCCGAATCATTTACAGGATAATTAAGAGCAAACAGCAGAGAATGTCCCTCTTTGTGTAAAAACCAACCAATCATTGCTAAAGAGGGGAGAGCGGTGTGGACATGACTTACAGAAAATCTGTCAAATCTTCATCCATATTCTGAGACCCACAACTCATTGTACTTGGCTTCCAGTTCAGTAAATTATTTTACCTGATCAGATTTCTTAAATTACATCTGGCCGCTCGTCTGTTCGACCACAGGAGGAGCTGAAACGAGACCAAAGACATAATTTGTGTCTCTGTGTATTTAACTCAGTGACAAACCGACATTTTATCAACTAAAGAAACGTTTAATGAACCTTCAAATGTGTGTTAAGAGTAAAAGTAAAGATCAGATTAACATCAACACTATGGCAGCACTGGTCGTGGACATCGGGTCATATTTCAAAGCAAAACAACATATTGGATATTCCATTAATTACTGTGAGACAACAGCTGATGTTAGCATTTAACCACGTCCCAGCTAACGTTACTATTTGATAGTTTTAAAAAATACAAGAGGAAATTATTAGATTATTGTTGGATTGATTATATAGATCAAGATTTTGTCACTACAGAAACTATTTCTCACTTACAATGTTTTTAGAAACATGATTTAGTTACTGTTTAGTTGTAATATGAGAAAGATCGTGATAAGAAAAGGTCACCAGTTTAAAGATTTGGTGCCTTATGTCCAACGAGCCAGCAAAACCATAACAAAACGTTGTTAGGAAATTATTTAATTTCATTTTGAAATATGAGGCTACTTCTCACTTGATGTATGACCTCAGTCAACAGTTTCATAATGAGCTTATGGTTTTAATTGCTCTTCTTGTTTTGTACCAATTGTGCAATATTAGTAGTTATTTTCAGGTGTAATGTCACTTCATACTGTACAATATTTCACTCAAGTGAATTTTTAATTTCAGTGTGCAATAATCAGGTTTATCATCATCATTCCATGTGCAGTATGAATATTCCTCCAGTGCGATGGTGTAGATTCAACTGTTGAATCTCCTATACTGTTCCTCTTTCGATATTTCATCCACTTTAGCTGCTGTAACACTGCAAATTTTGTGGGAATAATAAAAGAATGTCTTATCTGATACAGCACGATGTTCATTTAATAAATGATGGTCCCATTTAGATTAAAATTAGTCTGACTCAGCAGGGGCTTATGTGTGATTGACAGGTCATTCTCAGGACTTCCTCCAAACAAGCAATGTGGAGGCATTTTATGTTTTCTCCCAGTTGTTTTTTTATGTTTGAAAACTGGTCACCATTCACTTCCATTGTTTGGGAGATTCTGCAACGCTGTTTTCCTGTGAAACTCCAGCAGTGTTTTGTGGACCCTAAACCTGACCCTAAATCAGCACGAGGGTGGATATAGGCACTGAATGTTATGGGCTCGGGAGAATGTCGTGGCAGGTTGACGTTATAACCCCAATACAAAAAACAATACCAGTAAATCCAGTAAAATAAATATCAATAGAATAAATATGGGATTTAACGATACAGTTCAACAACCATGGAAAAAATAAAAGCTATCAGACAATACATGAAATGTATTGTCTGATGTATCAATACCAATGTCCACCAACACGTCAAGACCCAAAACAGCCATCATCATCCTCATCATCAACAGCAGTAACAGCAGGTGCCATCGCTGCTATCTACCCCCAAGACCTGAGTTCAGGAGGGAAATAGCAGAGGGAATGAATGATCTCCTGAATCTGCTGCTCTTTACAGCAGCAAAATCTGAACCGAGACCCAGAGGGTAGAATCTGAAACTCAGAGTGAAGGGGGTGGGGACCAACTGATAATATTGATTTGGCCTTCCTCACCACCTGTCCATTGTACAGGTCAGTGAGGCTACTCAGCGGGACTCCTAGAATTTTACTGCTAACCTTCACTATTTTGGAAAGAGCATTTCTTGACTTTACACTTAGATTCCCACACCAACAGATATAAGAAAGTGTCAACACAGACTCAGTGTAGGATTTATGAAAGATGGTCATGAGGGTCTTATCCACATTGAACCTTAACAGTTTGCGAAGACAGTCAAAGTCATTGCCGACCCTTCTTGCAAAGCATCTCTGTGTTTGCATTAAAAGTCAGCCTCTTGTCAATCACAGTAGCCCAGGTACTTGTAATTCTCCACCACCTCTAAAACCTGACCCGTAATGGTGGTGAGCTGGGCAGCAGGGGGCTTAAACCTAAAGTCAAAGACCATGTCCTTAGTTTTTGCCACGTTTAGTTGTAGGGATGCTGTATCACACCGGAGTATGCGTGGGCAGAGTGAGATGTGATGACACACTGAATTCTCACAGATCAGATCTGAGGCAGAGAGCGCTGCACTCTGGTTGAATTGTTGCAGCAACAGTTTGTATGTGAGGATTACGGAGTTAAACTGGATTTCTGCAGTTGTACTCGGGGATTTTCTCTGTCATGTTAACACCCTCAGATCACTACATCAGTGCTAACAGTGCAGCTGCTGATCAGCTCTGTGATGTAGCTGTTATCTGAGCCGCCGCTATCTGCCGTCGGCTTCCTGACTTCACCCCTTATCTCCCGACTCTCCTCGCCTCTTTTTCCGTGACTCCTCCACTCCCTCATTTTTTCCAGATTACTCTCCGTCTGTTTCTGCCTCCTGTCAAGAGGACGAGGCTGTAAATGAGATTAGTGATGGTGGCTGAGGGAAGCCCTGGCCCGAGGCTCTGTGGGCTTTCCAGCCGCTTTTTTTTGTTTTTTAGGGTGAAGTGACAGAGTGGGGTTGACATTCAGTCAGTCAGGGAGGAAGACAAAAGGCAGAACAAGCCATCCTCTGTCCGCCCGGGCCGCCGCACAACACGCATCGGTCACGCTCTCTTTGTGAAATGATGACTCGTACAGAATCCAATTTCATGACACTATTACAATAAAAAAAAAAAAAATAAAACAAAATAAAAGCTTCTTCTCAGCCGCCCTGAACTCAACTGATGGCTTCATTTACCTCCACAGCAGCGACACGGCACATACAGATTTGTGCCTTCATGAATAAGCGAATACATAAATAACGCAGATAGCATGAATTATTCAAATCCTCCAGCAACGATGTAGGTGGGAGTGGAAGCTAACCAGCTCTGACAAGAGACTCACACGGGGAAAAGTAATAAAGGTTCAAATAACCTCGGTGGGTCTGCAATCACTTCGGTTTAATCCGAAGATGCTGAGTGTGTTTCTTGGAGCAGACACATGTTTTTATGAGACTGTGCTGCTGTCGTAGCACCGTCGCTTCTGCTGTCTCCATCATGTCTCACATTAAAGGCTGATTCTGCTGTTTTTACCCCATTTAGGACATTTTCTTTCAATCTGATACAAGATATCACACTGTTCACTCTTTTAGTGGGGTCGGATGTATGTGTAATTTTTCTCAGTCATTTCAAATTGGTGTTAAAGTTTGGTTTTCACTTCCAAGTTGAAGTTTAGGGTCTGTAGAACAATTTGAGTCCGAGTGTCAAACACACAGATAAAAAATGGCCTCTGGGGGGCGCTGCAAAATATGTAAACTGCTACAACTTTTGATTAGATTAACCAAATTTAACATATGAGGTATGTATGGATTCAGAATTAAAAGGAGAAACTGGTGTGCTAAAGCATTTGGTGACCAGATTAAAAATAAATACTCTTTTAGCCCAATATATTAAATGGACACAAGCGAAATTACGCTTTTTTAAAGATAAAGTCTGAAAATATCCTCACAGTTGCTAAGGAATTTTACTTTTTAATGTTATTTCATTAAGTCAAGTTTGTGTGGTGATTAAACTGAAGTTGAAATGCTCATCACTCTTCTATTCTATCCCCTAGGGGGTGCCGCAAAATATAGCCATAATCTTTGCATGTATGGATTTAGGATGAGGAGCATGGTTCGAATTACGGGGGAGCTAGGGGGAGCTGGGCTCACCTGAAAAGGACATGAGCTCCCCTGAAAGCCTCATTTGGGACATTTGGGGGGAGCTCTAATATATGATGGTCCTGAAATAAATAATAACAGTGAAAATATGGCAAAGTTTTGTGTTTATTCGCACATTTTATGTATTGTCACTAATTAACACAATGCTGTGTGCGCTGTTGTGTGCGCCACCGTGACCGCTGCGCTGTCCGTGGTTCTGACACGGAGCAGAGGTGACTGATAGACTTAACATGTTACTTCGGTTCCTGTTTGCTTTTTGTTGTTGCAAATTGAACTTTTGGTCTGAATTCCACTTTCTCCCGATTCTAACAATCCACAGACAGAAGAGAAACGACAGTGAGCCGAAAGGACAGTCAGTAAGGAGAGAGTGTGAGAGAGAGATGCACGCAGCAGAACAGCTGTTTCTCTGTGACATTTCATAAAGTTGTCCCATGTAAAAACAAATGTGAGTTAATTTTGATTTAAGATCTCTCCACATTAGTTTACATCACAAAGATCAGATTATGACGTTAATATTGAGGCCAAAACGCATTGAAGGCGTCTGACTCGGCAGAACGCGCACTGAGAGCATCGTGATGCGCGTCAATTTAATTTAATGCCTCCACTGCGAACTCGTTTACATTTTGGAGCGTCAGATGAGGACAAGAGGAGTTTTTTTCTGCAGTACGTGTTTGAGGAGAGTTAAATGGAATAAAGAAAACGACAATGGACTTGAGGAGGGAGTGCTGTAGCTACACCTGAAACAAGGTAGTAGAAAAAAAAAAAAACGACCCGCGCGGGGGGGGGTGCAATAGGGCTCCCCCGAAAGCCATTGTATAATTCGAACCCTGATGAGGAGTCCCAACTTTTTTCAATCAATCAATCAATCAAGCCATCAAGCCGTCAATTTATTCACAAGAAATTTTCTGGCATTCAAAAAACAAACAGAGGACCATAGGGCTAATGCGATCTTCTCCTAGTTTAACTGCCTTGTCATGTATTTCTTGGGTAAGTGATAATTTCTGGAAAGAATGGTCTCCTGCATGCGTTTCTTTAGCACAGAAGAGACATAGATTGCGGTTTACAGGTTCTCCAGTCTGACAAGATCTTCTATTTGCACTGGGCAATCCCTCACGGGCAGTGCGTTTTTTTTGCGTATTCAAAGGCTGAGGATCTGTAAAGCTGACGACATGATTTGTGCCAGGATGCACGATTCTGCTGCATCAATTCTTCATCTGGAAGATCTACATCTGGGTGGGGAGCCGCACCAATAGCTCTAAACTGACTCACAAGGTTGATGATTTCTTTGTAGGCTCCCACTCTACGACTGGCAACTGGATTCGCAAGAGGGCAAACAAGTTGTTCCTCAGTTTCTTTTTGGCACAGAATGCACAACTCCCATTTTCTTGCCTCAGCCATCTCATAAAAACAGAATTCAAGCAGCCCATCCCCTGCTCATTGAACTCCTGTATTTTGTCAACAGGAAAGATAAAATATGATAGTTTTGTCTTTACCTTTTTGTAACCAAATCAAACTTACGTATGTTATATAAAATAAACAACTAAAAACCTAAAATTTGCACCAGCACAAGACCCAGTAGACCTATTCATTCCATCCTGCTGCCAGCATAGCTTTAACTGGTGCTAGAAAAATGACTAATGTTAATGCTAGCTACTGTTGGGATTTATTAGCTACTAGCTGCTGTTGATATTTCACAATTTATCACACATTATTTGTCTGTACAAGTTCATTAAAAAAAACATAACATAGCATCCAAACGTGTTCATTGTTGTTTTCTTACCTTCAAAATACCAATATAGGCAGAGAGAAATTAGCACAGATGCTTGATTGTCAAATGAAGGGAAATGTGTTTGCTAGACTGCCTTCTTGTGGCAATAGATGGCGTAACTCTAACATAACCTTATTTTTCTAAAATCACAGTATTATTTATATGGATCAAAGCAGCTAAATAATTAAGAAGTGCAACAATAACAAAAGACATGCAAGTTGGGTGCTTAATATCACGTAGGCTATATGCAGCCATATTTGTGTATGGGTATCCTAGCTATCTTTGTGCTTTAGGGATATTCTGAACACCAATCTTAAATCCAGTTGAGTGATTACACAGCCTTTATTTACAATAACTTTAAAAATTATGTTTCATAGCAACTTTGAGGACATTTCCAGCCTTTATCTTCAAAAAAAGCACAAATTCACTTGTGTCCATTTAATATATTGGGCTAAAAGTGTATTTATTTTTAATCTGGTCACCAAATGCTTAGCACACCAGTTCCTCCTTTTAATTCTGAATCCATACATACCTCATATGTTAAAATTGGATAATCTAATCAAAAGTTGTAGCAGTTTACATATTTACGGCGCCCCCCAGAGGCCATTTTTTATCTGTGTGTTTGACACTCGGACTCAAATTGTTCTATAGACCCTAAACTTCAACTTGGAAGTGAAAACCAAACTTTAACACCAATTTGAAATGACTGAGCCTTAAACAACCCCACTATTTTTCTTTCTTTGGACAATTTAATAAGTAAAGTTTATTTGTATAGCAGCTTTTACAGATGCAAAATCACAAAGTGCTTTACATGGAAAAAATCAATATTGAATTAATTAATTAAAATATTAAATTAGACTATTAAAAATCAGTATTAAAAATAGCAAAGGGTCGACAACAACAAACAAAGAAGGAAAAAAGGTTAAAACATTACAGTTTGCTAGACCGGAAAAAGAGCCTAGTTACCCTACTTATGATTTTGGACACATGGGATAAGTTTGCCCTCAACTCTTTCTGCCAGAAAGGGTTTTCTAAGACATGGGTAATGATCTACTTTAACCTAAATCACAATCTTTTCCTTAACCTTGTCATGGTTTGGGTTTTGTTGGTCACTTCCTGCTTTATTTTGTAGTTCTTTCTTTCTGTCTTGCTTCTGTTCTCTTGACTTCCTGTCTTTGTTCCTTTTCCCCCCTTTTTGATCACTGATTATATTCACTTGTTCCTAGTTGTTCTTTATCTGTGTCTTGTTATCCTCCTCTTTCTTGTGTATTTGTGTTGTGTCTCAGTTGCCAGTTCATCGTTGTCTGTTTGTCAAGTCCCTTTGTGTTCTGCAGTGGATTTTTCCTTAGTGTTATTTCATTCCCGAGTTTGTGTATTACTGCTTTTTTCTGGACTTTGTTGGACTGTTCTGTAAGTTTTTGTTCACAGACTTCATTCAGCTCAGCATCCCAGTCTGCATTTTGTGTCCAATTCTCTGGTTTTCTCCGTTCCCTTGGTTGACCAGCTTTTGTTTTGTTGCTTAAACCTAACCAAACTGCAACAAAACAATAGAATATACTTTCCAAAAAAATTAGATAAGCCAAGTCTACAAATAAGTGGCCAACACAAGCTGCACATGCTGCAAATTCAGAAAGCCTTTTCTGGCAGACAGCTTTCTGGGATTTATGACAAAAACTCCTGAATCCTAAATTCCTCTATGTTCATCAGGATATATGTCATTTCCACTAGATTCTTGTATTTCCCAGGACACATGTGTCATGGTTTGGGTTTTTGTGTTAGTATTTCCTGTTTTATTTTGAAGTATACTTCCTGTCTCTGTCTGTTTTCCCGCCCTTTTGACTTCTGATTGTTCTCACCTGTCCTTGATTGTTCCCCACCTGCCCCTCATCAAACTCCCATATTTATTCCTGTCTTTCTTTCTTTGGCAAGTTCTCTGACTTCAGCTTCTTAATTGTGAATATTTTCTGGTTTCTTTACTCCTCTCTGACAATAACCTGAATATTTTTGAGTTGTGGACAAAACAAGACATTTGGGGACATCATCTTGGAATTTTTCACCATTATCTGACATTTTATGGACCAAACAACTTCATTTAATCGAGAAAATAACTGACCCATTAATTGATAATGAAAATAATCATTAGCCTACACAATTTCACCATATTTTATATAGAGTTAATCCAAAAGTAACAAAAAGTAATCAAGTTGCATTACTTTAATATTGTGATACTTGGATTATGTTACTGGCTACATTTTTTAAACAGGTAATTAGTGACTGTATTGGATGACATTTTTAAAGTAACACTCCCAATCCTGTTGAATACGTGACAAGAAGAAAGTGTGGTGAAAATGACATTTCTAGAGTATTTTGTGGAAAAAATACAAGCTAGCATAGCATATTAGCTTTGATTCATTAGCTAGCATATGATGCATACAAAATGCACAAGTAGTGAAATGGAGGGAGATGTAACTGACTGACCTGCAGAACAACAATCTGAAGACGACTGTAAAGTGGATCACATACAAGACTGAAAGTTTGAAGGACAAGCTCATGACTAACTGTCCTCATGAATCACCTGTAGCAGGACCTATTGAACAGTGATTTCCTGTCGCGTCTTCTCTTTGTAACAGACATTTCTGTGTCTCCTGTATTGAAGCTGAAAGGCTGCCAAAAGGTGACAAAATGAGTCTGGCACCGTGGCCTTGCTAAAGGAAACCTGCTTGATAGAGAGCCAAGAAGGATTTTTTCCCCCACACAATTCCTCCTCATCACTGACCACACAAAGCAGAGTTTACCTGACCTTCCTTTGAATGTGGACTCAAGGTGGGGACTTTGTATAGATCCTTTTCCAGCTGGAGCTACGGACTGTAATAGTGTGGACGTAGTCTCTCTGACATCACCCATAAGTTTCTAAAGAGACAATGTGAAGCTCAGGCTACATTTCAATACCCATTATAGAGCTCAACAACAACCACTCACGTTATCAGCTGCTCCGCCTCCGGAAGTGAATTTCCCGATCTTTCACTGTATTTATGTTTCAGAAAAAAAATCCTTTTTATAGAGATTTTGAAACCTGGAACCAAACCAACCAATCATAACCATAAAACAGGGCCGCAACTAACCATTATTTTCAGTTGATTAATTGGTGGGTTAATATTAATTTGGTCTGTAAAATGTCAGAATGGTGCAAAATGTTGATCAGTGTTTCCCAAAGTCCAAAATGACACCCTCTTGTTTTGCTCACAACCCAGAAATATGAAGTTTACTGTCACTGATTGAAGAAACCAAAAAATATTTACATTTAAGGAGTTGAAATCAGAGAATTTAGACTTTTTTTCTTTAAAAATGACTCAAACCAATTAATCGATTATCAAAATAGTTGGAGATTAATTTAATAATAGATTAATTGTTGCAGCTCTAAATAATTGTGAATGATACCACTTTTTAAAATTGAACTTTTGTCATTGTTATAGTGTTTATATTGTTAACAATAGTGTTTTAATATTTTGGCGCTAAGCCCAGGATGCAGTGATGGTGCTGCTGCAAAATAATGTCTTGGAGGAACTTGTTCTGGTGGAACATTTGGATGTCAGGAGGCGAGCTCTGGCATTGTAAGGACTACATCACTGCAACAGAAAAGGTAACAGCTGCTACTGCAGCTTGTTCACTGAACCAAATTAGTGTCCCAGGCGATAATTCACCGTTTTCAGCATGTAAGTTGCAACTAGGAGGCTGTTCTCTTGTTTCCTGGGAAAATGTAGATAGTGGCAAGCGACCAATGACGGGACAAGAGTCAGACTAACTCAACAGCATGTCATTACTGCGGGTCAGACTACTTGCTGGAGCAGTAAAGTAGGTTTCATTATATGGCAGTTCTGACACAAATGATTTTCTGTTATTAGTCAGACCCCGTGTGTCTCCATGGAAACAGTAAAGCAAAGCCAGTGGTCATTGCTGGAGAAAGGTCTGGCTCCACACATGCTCATTCTGCTATTGGGGAAGAAACGCCCTCCCTCGTTTGTGTGTCTCTCAGCCAATCATCTTGGGCGTCAGTTCGCTCAGGACGTCGGGAGGCGTACCAGGCATTAAAATGACTACATCACTGCAAAGGATAAAGTAACAGCTGCAAGCTTGTTTTCGTTCAAACTACTAGTATCCCAGGTGCTGATTTGCCACTTTCAGCGTGTAGGTTACTACACAGATATGCAGCAAATACTGTGAAAAGTATTTTTATTTTAACAGTTGAATTTTCCCATGATATGAATATATTTTGACTATATATTTAATTTTTTTTTTTTTTTTTGGAAATTGTGACTTACTTAAAATTGTAAAAAACTCACCCTCATGTAATATTGAAATTATGAAACTAAGACTGAAACTAGGATAAAAATTCTTGTCAAAATAAACACTGTTCAGTCTGTAAAAAAAACCAAAAAACATTTTGACTCACTGCACAGCACAAAACACAATCACACTGGAGAATTTTTCATCATAAATTTCTCTGAATAGCAGACCTGAGAGGAAGAGAACATGCCACAAAGAGTTCATCAACCCAGGAAGGTCAGTTATAATACAGCGGTATTTCTACATGATTATGTGGATAACTTGCCCTCTACTGTGGAACACGTAATATGTGTTCAAATGGTCATTTTTCTTTTAACAAGACAACGATATGAATAACTATTTCCTAATTAAGTCACATGTACTGTATGAAATCAAACTCTGGGCTGTAAAGAAGCTTTTTAAGTGCGACAGTGACCATGAATATCAACACACTGATCAATTCATGAAACCCATCAGGCTTGTCAGATCAGGGAGAAGCTCTGTTTCACTTTATTAATCTGGTTGTTATATGAAGCTGAACCTGTGAATATTTTTCTGCTAAAAGTACAAATCAGTTCGCCTGCAACTAGAAGCAGCAGTTTGATCTCAAGGACCCTGAAGGCCAAATGAAAGCCTCCTGACTCACCGTAGGATGAAAGATTATTCTGTTCACTTGATAAAAAACAGCTCAGTTTTTCTGAATAATTGACGTTTTTTTTCACGTAAAAAAGTTTGTCTGTTTTTCTGAATTAATGAAATGGTTTTTTTTTCTTCCAAAATCAGGAAAACAAAGTTTTTAAAAAATGAAATATATGTCAGAAATTCAGGAAACAGGCCATTTTCTGCATGAAAAATTATCTTTTTTTTCTCAAGTGCATGCAGTACACTTCACCACTGAGCAGAAAATACAAACACACTGGACAGATTTTCATCATAAATCTCTCTGAAAAGCAGACACGAGAGGAAGAAAAGACAAAGTTCATTTTTTCTGAATTATTGACGTCAATTTTCATGTAAAATCAGTTTGCTGTTTTTCTGAATTAAAGAGATTTTTTTTTTCTTATAAAATTCAGGTAAACATGAAAAATATGCCAGAAATTCAGAAAAACAGCCATTTCTGCATGAAACATTATGCAGGTAATTCAGAAAAAATGCATTTTTTTTTCCAAGTGCATGCAGTACATTTCATTATTATAGCAACCAACACTGAGGAAAAAACACAAACACACTGGAGAGATTTTCATCATAAATCTCTCTTAGGAGCAGCTGTAAAGACAGCGTCAAACCTATATGGTTAATATAAGTTAATATAAGTTTGCTCTCAGCTGTAGAACAGGAAATACATGTTCAAAAGGACATTTTTTTTTTAATAAGATGATTTTCTTATTAGCTCATGTGGTGTATGAAATCAAACTCTGGGCTGTAAAGAAGCCTTTTTAGTGCTGCAGTGACCATGAACATCAACACACTGATCACAGAAATCACATGATGATTCTACGACATCTTTATTCAAGAAGATCATCAGACTTGTCTTTTTTTTTTTCTTTTTTTTTCTTTTTGGGCCGGCAGAGTTATGTCAGTCAGATCAGGGAGAAGTTGTATTTCAATTTATTAATCTGACTGTTTTTTTATGTGAAACATGAAACTCTGAATATTTTTCTGCCAAAAGTACAAATCAGTTCGTCGGCAAGCTTGAAGCAGCAGTTTAATCTGAAGGACCCTGAAGTCCAAACGAAAGCTCTTGGCTCTTTCTTCAATAGTACAGCTCCTGTTTGGTACAGAAATACTCTCATGTACAATAGCCCATATTGTGCAAACTGCCACTTGAACTCCAAGAAGAGTGGTCCTTCTTCTTTTTTATATATTTTCCATCCAATCAGCGAAAGCGGCTGTGAGCAGAGCTGTCGGCCTTCTAATGAAAGACAGCGTCTGCAGCAATCAATTGGACATCTGCCGCTGCTTTGAGGCGAGTCATTGTCTGCTCCGTGTGTCCGTCCACTCCAGACGATCGCCACGGGCTAAGAGCTGGCCTCAGCTGTCAGAGACGAGCTCTCGTCGTACAAGGAGGGAACTGTTCAGCGGGGAGGAATGCGCTCCGTAGAAATCGAAGAAGACTTGGGGGTGAACTGTTGACGGTGGGTGGGATAGCAGAGGGAGGTCTGCAGACCACCACGGGCTCGCCAGATGATGCTGCTGCTTGAGGGAAAACAGCCATCACCAGGAAAGAATGATCGCTTCTAATGGTGTGAAAGCCTCTGATAAAATACTGGAAAATATGAGTTATGTTTGGTGTGGGGTCATGTAATCCAAAGTCTTATTTCTGCAAAGCCTATCAAAGTCTCAAACAACAAAGAAGACGTGGGTGTAAAGATTAACTGATATATACAGAAACAAAAGCTTTGATACATTAATCTTATTTTGTTCATGTCAAACTTTGTCTAATTAAATTTAAAACTGAAGACATTTTAGATGATTACAATTCTAATTTAATAAACTATTAAAATGTGTCACTTTTATGTACAACATGTCGTGTAATAAAATCATCCTTTTACAAAGTTACAATGAGATTTTGGTGCATCCTCAAATGAAGTATTTTATTGACACTTAAAAAAAAAGAGTAAAAATAGATTGAAAAAGACTTAACACCAGTGCCTTCACTTGGACTTCAGCCTTTTGACTTGAACATACTCGACACCTTCCCCCTAAACCCAAAGATTAAAAAGAACAGAGCTGTCAACTATTAAATTAATCGCTAATTATTTTGATAATTGATGAATCGTTTTGATCCATTTTCATGACAAAAATGTCCAAATTCTCTCATTTCAGCTTCTTAAATGTGAATATTTTCTGGTATTTTTACTCCTCTGTGACATTAAACTAAATATCTTTAAGTTGTGGACAAAACAAGACATTTGAGGACGTCATCTTGGACTTTGGGAAATACGGATCAACATGTTTCATCATTTTCTGACATTTTGCGGATCAAACCACAAATCAATTAACTGATAAAAAAAAATCAGCAACAGATTAATTAGAAATAATCATTAATTACAGCCCCAGGGTATGTTATTTTAAAAAGTGTGAATCACCAGTCCAACAGCGTCCAATCAAGTTGCAGGAGAGAACCATAAAGGACTAACATTAAGTTATTGAGCTCCAGATGGGAAAAACCGTACCAAAGATGATTTCGTTCATGTGTTAATACTACAAGGAGGTCAACAAAAACATTAATTGCGGTATGCAAAACATGTGGGTCAAAAACTACAGAGAGAGAAAACAATTTCCAACTTTGTTCAACTTGTGAAGTTGCACAAATAATGACAAGCTGAGACTCTGTTGAAATGACATTTAATGAAGAACACATTACGACTTTTGAAGGGCTTGAAACCCAACGTTTAGGACTTGGGACATGACTCAGGACTTCTGAGTCTTGACTTGGGACTTGAGTGGAAAGACTTGATGCTTATCTTGTGACTTGGAAAGCAATGACTTGGTCCCACTTCTAATTCTTACAATATATCAAGTTGTCAAGAATAGAAGTTTAGATTATCTCAATAAAAATGTATTCATTATGATTTCCTGAAGAGAGGACTTGGCCGTTCAGAGGCTAAATTCTGTATTGTTCACAGGTGACACCACCATCATCAGCCAGATTTCAAATAACAATGAGACTTCATATTGAAAACCTACTGCCCAGCATCAGCAAAACCAAGAAGCTGATTGTTGATCGGAAAAAGGAGATTTAGGTTCCTAGAAACCAACATCTTAGAGAACTTGTCATGGACATCACCATCATCTCCACTCTGATAAAGAAGGCTCAGAAACAGCTGTATTTCTTAAGAGAAGGTAAAATTTCCAAGCCAAGTTCTTGTTAATCTCTACAGAGAAGCATTAACAGCCCCAGTTAACAAACAGAGATATTTCTTCTTGCTAATGAGGAAACCAACCCCCGACCAGCAGGATCTAACCCAGCAGAGGGGGCGACATAAACTTACATTACAGTTACACAAACTTTTTAAACAGGCAGTCTGCTCTCAGATCTCCTTGAAAACCTTCAGAGTCTCACTGACATGTTCTGAACAGCACATATTAGCGTGCACAATGCAAAGGTAAGGAAAACTGAAATCTTAAAAGCCTTGAAGGTATAAATTCTGAAAGGGAAGTGCATAAGAGAGAAATTTCATCAGTGATTTGTTCTGCACAGACACCAATTATTAAGTACTAATTTGAAAGAACACTTACAAAATTTTTAATAAACATTTCCTCCCCCCCCCGACCAGGCTGCATATTTTGGAAAATGTATTTGGATAATCATTTCACACAGTTGTACTTAGTGTTGATGGTTGCATTAATTAGCTGAGCTGTCGTCCACCCACGGCCAATAGTAGAACAGGAAGCCACTTGAAATCAACAGGCAGCATCCAGCAGCGCCTACGTTCATTCTAACACTCATCCAACCATTTAAGCCAACATCACTGCCTGGTTAAAGATCCAACAACAGCCTGTTGTCATGTTAAATTACACTTGTTTACTGAAAACAAGTAAGCGCTTGTCAGGAGTTAAATAGAAAGGATTTAATTTGAAGCCATAATCAGGAAGATTCATTATATTTTTGATCATTTACTGTAGCTGTCAGCACAGAAATCAAAGGACTGAACCTGCTTTTTTTCATGTTTAAGTTCAATTCTTTGACACACCACTGCCAAAGCATGTCGATGTAAACCTGTCAAAAAAAGTCTGGAAATTTGTGTTTAATCGATCATATCTCTGGTGTCACCGTATTATTAGCATTGCATCTTAAATCATTGGAAAGCCTGTTCATTTCCCTTTACAATGATGTCCAGTTTGTAAGGATCCTGCATAGCTGATTATGAGGGTGGGGTCCCAAGTGAAATGTACCAAATATCCCAGCAAATGTCAACCTGTTGGTATTGACTCTGTGGTTTTTAGGTTTGGGGGATCAGCTGATTGAATTTTGTATCAGTACCAAGGAGCAAACAAGATACTGGTACTTTTACACTTTCTTCATTGAACAAACAGTCAGGAGCCTCAGTAGCAGGTGGAAGAACCAAACACAGCCACAACAGCCTGGCTCCTCCTCCTCATTCTGGTCTCATGTGATGTGGGATGGCGTTCCATCCCTTAACCAGGATTTATCACAGGTCAGCCCACGTGGTTGCGGTGATCACTCTAGAACCTACAGCACACCTGAGATGATCCCACCAGTGTTCAGTTGGGTTGATGTCTGGGCAGGTAGTCTGTGATAACCCTGGTCCTGTGGGGGACGAGCGTTGTCATCTTGAAGGATGGGGTTATGTCCCAGATTGTGGTGATATGGGATCGCCACTGGCTGCAGAATCTTGTCTTGATATCTTACAGCACTGAGTTAGCCTTCAGTGGTGACAAGACTTGTTTTGATGGAGATGCCGCCCCACACCACGATGCTGCCCCCGGCAAAACCTGTTACCCGATCGATGCAACAATCAGCATCGTGTTCTCGACATTGTCTCCATACACCAATAGACACTTGTGGGATCAGCTCGGGTGTGCGGTACGTGCTTGAGTGACCAACACAAACATATTGGCTGTTATGGTTCTTCCACCAGCTGCTGAGGCTCCCTGTTACAGGCTCCCCCCTGTTGCTGATCATGATGACCCTGTCTCACTCTCTGTGTCTGTCTCTTTCTCTCCAGGTGTGGCTGCTCAGAGTGATTGAGGCACCAATAAAGTGGGGGAAGGGACTGCAGCTCACTCTCTCTTCCACCTCCCGGCCTGACAGCAGCAGCAGCAGTAGCAGTAGTTTTGGTAGTAGTTGCTGTGTGACCTGTGTCCAGCAGTCCAGTTTGAGTGGCTTTATTCCTGTTGTTTAGGGTTTAGTTTGGTTGTGTTAGGGTACAGTGGAGAACCCTGTTCTGCCAGCTCAGGGTACAGTGGAGAACCCTGTTCTGCTGGCTCTATGTGGGTCGGCTTCCCTTCTTTTGTTCTTTTTGGCCGGCCATCAGTATTTAGTTAGTTTGGGAGGGGCTTTGAGTTAGTTAGGTCCTTTTTAGGTCTTTTGATTTGGTCACCATACTTTCTGTTTGTTTCAATAAAAGAAACTTCTTTTTTTTTTTTCTCAACTTCTGTTTTAATTATGTTCAGCCTCTTGGGTACGAGCTGATTTAGGGGTTGTATCATTCTCAGCTGTTTGCTCAATGAATAAAGCATAAAATTACCTATATGTCTTGTTTGTTCCTTGTTACTGATAGACTTTAATCAGCTGATCCCCCAAACAATTCAAAACAGAGTCAGTCAGGTCAGTACTAGCAGGAGAATACACTTTGACATTTGCAGGGAAATTTGGCACATTTCACTTGGGACCCACCTACATATTCAGGTGTAGTGTGCATCCCACAAATGCAGGATCCTTACAAACTGGACATCATTGTAAAGGGAAATGAACAGGCTTTCCAAAGTTATAAGATACAATAAAACAGTGGCAACAGAGATATGATCGACCAAACACAAATTTCCAAACTTTATTTGACAAGTTCTCCATGAGCGTTGGAGAGTCATGCTGGAACTGAAAGGATCACAGTGCAGCAATTGCACATGCAAAAATGAGTTGTAGCCATAGACTGGATTTTAAATAGGTTTAAATCCTATTTAATGTATGATCCATGGTTGAAATGAATTGTTTACGTCTGCCCCGTCCTCTCCAGACTCAGGGAGGCAAGCTGCCTTACTTTGTAAATTGACAATAACAAGCAAGGACGAGTCCTCCACAGTCAGTTGATCAGCTATTTATGACTCTGTCATTTGTCTGTCAATATAAAGTTAAGCCTGTCATCCTGAAAATTAAAGCCCACTGCTTTGAAAATACACACTCTGGAGTTAAAGTCCAGTCACTGCCTGTAAGACTCTATAACAGTTAAACTGAGCAGATTGTTAACAAACATCTACTCCTTCTAAAGCCTCCTGCAGACTGTGAGAGTAGCAATCTTACATGTTTATTGCAGCCACACTGTACGAAATGGATCCAGTAAACTTGAGCACAACATCGAGTTTGAGGTATGTAGACAGAAAAATGACAACACCTACTGAATCGCAGGCTACGATGCGAGTCAATAAAGCTTCATCAGTCTACACTGCTGGTAGAGACACAACAAAATGACACCAAGCGGGAATCATGTCCTTACAATTGTTGCATTTATGTGTCTGGGGAAAAAGATTTTTGTCCCAGGCTGTCTTAGGCTGCAAGACCTTGACAATGGCCATCTTTGAATCTCTCTGACGGTGTGACATAGGACCAGAGACAGCGTAAATATCGCACGATGTACCCGGCTTAAAAGATTGTTGATGATTTCTTACAACTCATAAACAGACACTAACTCATTCAGAGAACTTTCACCATTAATTTGAACTCCAAAAGTGAAACAGACAAACAAAAACATCATCATTCTGGCCCAGAATTGACATTTCAAAGGAAGACACCATGGCTGCAGCATTGTTGCCAGAAAAGTGAATATTTCAAATTAATATTACCTTGATCTGTGATGACATGCACGCAAGTCACGTGTGATATTTGGCTTATGTAACAGAGGTTTCCCATCAGACAAGGCTGTCAGATGCCAAGGTAAAGTGGTGAAAATATTCTAAATATAGCATACACTTAAACTGATACTGTGGTGGACCTTTTTTAAGTAGCTAAAATACCTTTTGAGGCTGACCCTGTCCACAGCACTACATTGTTCAGCTACTGTGCTGGTGCTCCTCTCTGCTCCTCTGACTATCGATAAGAACTTCATCCAACCCAACTTTGAATAATACAAACTGTCCCTTTAACTTCATTTCCTCTTTTGTTTGCATTGGGAAGTAATGCATTTAATATGTTTAAAATCATAGAAACAAAAAATAAAAGCAGCAGAATGTGAGACTAATGTGATCCTTTGAGTTTTAAGACATCTGTTGAATTACATGACATCAAACTGACTTTTCTGTAACATAAAGAGTATTTAGCTCTTTTTTTTCTGTAATTCTGTGGCTTTTCTTCTCTGCATTATGTTTTATGTTAAATCCTGTTTCATTTAAAGCTGTTTTGTCTTTATCAAATACTTGAAACACATTTCCAGGTTCCGTCTGTGCTGGAAAACGTTTCACAGTCTTCAAACACACTGTTGCATCTTCCTGTGTGACTTCAATTAAGAAAACAACAAAAGAAGCTTCTGACAAACATATTGTTTTATTTAAGTCAAACATGTGATGTCACCGTGCTGCGGCTGATGACATCACGCTCCTTCCTGCCAGAGGGATGCAAATGTTCACATGATGCCTTCACTGACTCTCGCACTGTGGGTGAAAACTAATGAAAGCATCGCAGAGTGAATCGGGGGCACAAATTTACTTCCCGTGATGTTCAGCCCGCCGCCGCTGCCGCCGGCAGCTGCTGATGGAGATGATGGTGATGATGATGATGTTGGTGGTGATGATGGTGATGATGTAGCAGAAGGCCTGCAGAAGTTTATGATCCGTGCAAATGGAGGAATCTGCATATTGTTGCATATGAGTTTGCCTAATGGACGCCTACATGCTGAAGAGATGATAATAATAGAACATGGAGCGCAAGCTAACTGCTGCGCAGCACACTAACATACAGACACACATACACCTCCGTCCTCAAGGGGAGAGGAAAATAAAGGAGGAAAGGAAATGAGAGGGCAAGGAGACGAGAGAAGGAGGAAGAGGAAAGAGATTTATGAAAGGTCAAAACGGAGAGAATAGAAAAAAGGAAAGAGGACAACAGGATAAATGGAAACAAGGAGATCAATCAAGTAATTAAGAAAAGGGGATGAAGACAAGAGGAAAAAGGAAAGGATTAGGAGCAAAGAGGCAAATGGGTAAGAACTGAAGTGACAAGTAGGGAAGGAGAAAAAGAAGGCAGCAGAAAGAGGGCAAAGAGATTTATGAAAGGTTAAAATGGAAAAGCATAGAAGGGAGGCAAAAAGAGAAACTGAAACAAGGAAATCGATCAAACAATTAAGGAAGGGGGATTAAAAAAATGAGTGAGGTTCGGAAGGAAAAGAGATGAGGGAATCAGATGAGAGAAAGATAAAACTAAAAAGGAAATAAGAAAAGGAGATAACGGTACAGGAAAGGAGGCAATGAAAGAGAAGAGAGAAGATGATAACAGAGGAAAGGCATAAAGGAAACAAAGACAAGATTAAAAGAGGAGAGAGAAGGGGAAATGGATGAAGAGGGGAAGAGCAAAAAAAAAAGAGGAGTGAGACAAGTATTTGACACTCTTCACTTGACCTTTGACCTCTCCTCCCCAGCTTGCTGCAGGGTTCAGCTCTCCTCTGTGAGTCGACTGTTCCAGCAGATATTTTGGTTTTCACCACACACTCACTCAGAGCTCTGGACGGCGGCCAGATATGAAACCCTCAGCAGAGATGCAGATGAAGGAAACCATGTCGACTGTGAGGATTGGCCAACAGCAATTAGACCGTTTGTCTACTGGTTTGTGTGTCTGTTAAAGTGGAGGAGTGGTGGAGTGCACAAAATACACAATACAACACATCACTACTGGATGTAGTTACATCAGCTCACATCACAAGTCACAGCAGCAGCACAATCTATGATTTGTACTGTTTAATGTTACATAACGTGCGAGGCAATTTTGTGTTTAGCTGCAGCTGTACTTTACTAACGTTAATAGCTGTTTTATAATACTGTTTTTTTTAACACTGTCCATTTGTTAATAAAAATAGTTGTGTCTCTCTGTAGTTGTTTTTTAGTTGTTTACTGGTAACACAATGGGATCAAAATAAACCATCTGATTTTGCCTTTAGACCTGGTATTTTTTCAAGGGGATCTATTATGCTTTTCTTAATTTCTGTCATAATAATAATAATGTTACAGTGTTGGATGTTCATATTAAGTTAAGGCAGAGCAGCCGGAGGACATCAGAGAGAAATCAGACAGTATTTTCTCCATAAAATATGATGAGTAAATAAAGTTGAATGCTCCTGTGCAGTAATCTGCCTCTATCTTTTTTCCAACTTAAATCTTGCCTCTGGGCTAACTAGCCAACTAGTGGCTGAAGTAGTCGGTAACAACAAGTAAAAGCAGCCGGAGAACATCAGAGGGAAGCCCAGAAAATGTTTTCTCCATAAAATATGATCCAGTTTCACCAAAATCAGTGAATAAGGTTATAAAGTTGTGTACTTGTGTACAGTAATTGGCCTTTATTGTTTCTTCAACCTAACCCTAGGCTCATTTTTGGTCTGATAAACAGTAAATTAATCACATTCAGCATCACAGTTCACTATTTTCCATGTTCATACAGTGCTCAGAAGCACTGAGGATGCTGTAGTCTCACATAGCCTGACCTATCTCTGGGCTAACTAGCCAACTAGTGGCTAAAGTAGCCGCTAACAACAAGTAAAAGCGTGTGTCCATCAGGAAACTGTAAGCTGATGAAAGCTGAGGCAGAGCAACCGGAGAACATCACAGGAAAGACGAGAAAATATTTTATCCATGACATTCAGTTTCACTAAAATCAGTGAATAAAGTTGTGCATATGTGCAGTAACACTTGCACAGAGGAAATGACCCCTAGGCAGGCTTCTGAGAAGTCAACCAATCAGAAGGAAGTGGGCTTTTAGGGAGGAGGGCCTTAAAGAGACAGGAGCTACAATGGCTAGTTTCAGGGTGAGGGTGAAAAAAGGGCCAGTATAAGATAAATAAATGTTTTTGAACTGTGAATTATGCAAAGCTTCTGACATTTCTAAAAAAGTAAGCTAACATTATAACATTATTGTTTTTGATTTGGATATATTTTATGTTTATCGGGTATTAGTATGAATGAGTCCGAGATTAATGTAGGCTGTAGGTTGACCATCAAAATTCTAAAGATGTCTGAGTTTTTGTGGACGGCATTTAGACTTAAATGAAGAGTAATCGATTGTTTGATCATTTTCTCCTGCCTCACTGTCTCTTCTTGGACATCCAGCACATGAGGAACGCTGTGGAACTGACAGGAACCAACATTCTGACTTATTTATCCTGCACAGCCTGGAGTTTCATCCTGTTATTTTGTGTTGTGTTCATATTAGCAGCTACAGAACAGAAACACAACATTTTGTCATTTGCAGTGACAGGAGGTTTGATTTGGGGTTTGTTAACCTTAGCAGCTGTCGAACATCTTGTTCGTTATATACCAACATTACTGCAACGAAATGTGCAGCTGGTGTTTTGCTTTTAACAGGTGCACAATGCGCCTTGTGTATACTGTTGTCATTGGCTGCTGCAGAGCTTCATGTGTTTTGTAAATGCTACAGCTACAACATTCAGTGTACATTTAATTTGTATTTGCAGTGTCTGAATGGATGCTGCCTCAAATGTGATGTTAAACAGTTTCACCTGTTTGTAGCACTTCTATCAGTTTGAATAAATGTGTTGTATATTGTCAAGCTATATTGTCATATATTGTCATTTATTCAACCAACAGCTTATCAGCATTTACCTGCACTTGTACTTTGTATGATCTTGTCGGACAAATAAAACATTGATTGCATTTAGTCTTGCTATTCTTCATCTTCCCACCAATCTTTATTGAAAGGTTTCCAACCTAAGCCTTCACCAGTTCGATTACCTGTTCCCCTATTAGTCCAGTTTATGGGCTGTTTTACCAATTTGGTGCAAACAGCTGTCCCACAACCAAAAAACAAACAATTGCAATTTTTGATGTTCATGAAGATCTGTTGCAATCCAAAATATTTGAAATGTGAGTGAGCTTAATATACATAAAATCATTATTTTTAGGGTAGTTTGAATTTGGAGGTGGCTGTCCTGAACCCTAACACCTAAATTTCAACTCATTGAAAGGAGACTAAAAGGATGTCTAGAATTTTTTTCCATTGTTTTTAAATGATTTTTTTGTTTTGTTTTCAAAAGTGAAATTGAAAAGAATACATTTATTTTGTATTTTCTTTGTAAATCATGAAACTTTATGTAGAAAATGTTTCATAATACTAATGAAATATTGTATGTATGTAGTAAATACATTCAAAAAGTCTCAAAATCAGGATGTAACTTCAAGAAAAGTCACTACTGTACACCTATTTTCTGCAATTAAGGAAACTTTTTTTGGTTGTTATTCCAGAAAACTTAAGTTTTTATGTGTGTAAAGGTGTTCAGGACTAATCAATAGTCTAAAATTGTCACAACAGAAACAATGACTACCGAAATGTGATGTTTCAGTTCTGACAAAAGGGAACACTTAATTCTTTATTTTGGGGGGAAATAAACACAATTTTAGCCCATTTATGCAAATCAGAAGTATTTTGGTAAACTCCATGCCATTTAAAATTCTGTCATGTGACAAAACAACAGCTGAAATATCACTATGACTGAAACTGTCACAACTGAAATGATTTGCTTTGGCAGTGACAAATGAACACTTAATCCTTTATTTGAGGGAAATAAAAAAATTAATCCATTCAGGCAAATAAACAGTATTCTCAGTTAAAACTGTGTAATGTGAAGTTGTTTGAATACCAACTGAAATATAACTTCTAAAATTATACTTATAAAATTGTCACTAAAATTGTCACTACCGAAACGGTCATGATGGAAACATGGGATGGTTTGTATACATCCCATGTAATATACTAAGATGTTATGGTATTGTTTGGTTCAGTGTATATTAAAACTAATTAATCCTTAACTTTTAAATGAGTGAGATCAAATTTATGTCCTTTACAAAGAGAATTTGGATTCAAAATACAGTGAATCTCAAAAAATACACTCAAATGTTTTATTAATGAACCTGCGAAAACTTTTTAATTACAACAATATTTTTACAATGCAGATGTAAACAAATTCTTAATAGATCAACATGAGTCTTTTTATTGAGTTGTTTATTATTGTGTTGCAGTTGTGACAAATTATGGGAGAAGCAAAGTATTATGAAACTGACAATGCAAAGTAAGAACTAACTGTACAGTTACTAGAGATGTGTACCTTCGATGATACAGTTTACATACAAAGTTCTGGGAAAAATACACGGTTATTTTAAGATATATACCAGATGACCCAG
The DNA here is from genome assembly GCA_034769285.1 of Lutjanus argentimaculatus. Classification (NCBI taxonomy): domain Eukaryota; kingdom Metazoa; phylum Chordata; class Actinopteri; order Lutjaniformes; family Lutjanidae; genus Lutjanus; species Lutjanus argentimaculatus. The sequence continues at coordinate 1,439,916 of JAWZSL010000040.1, read as the reverse complement.
TTCTGTAGAGCGGCCCTCATACAGCAGTTAGCCACCACTCACCACAACACTGCCTGTACTTATTAAAGTTGAAGACTCCAGTCTTCACTGTCCTGCCCCCGTCAACCTGACGTACTGATGGTCTCTCTGTTAAACTGTGCAGTAATCTGCCTCGTCTGTTTGGCTGACTGCTGGCCTGCTTTTTGATCCAGTGAAGAGCTAGCTTGGTCTCGTGAGTCTGCTTTTGGTTTCCACTTCTTTACAACAACAAACATGCTTTCATTTGAACTAAAAGCACAACAAAGCATGAATTAAAACTTTAAAGTGCTGATAAAAGACAAAATTACCGGAATATTAATCACTGGTAAAACAATACGTGCCCACAGGGATGCAGAATAAAAGTACAAGAAAGTAATTAAATTCACACTGAAGCAGAGGGCTTTGAATTGGTGACATGTGCAGCCTGAACTTATCTGTAAAAAGAAACTGGAGCATTCCTGAACCTGCCTGCAGGCAACAAGATCAGTGATGTATTTGAATCCAGAGCTTCAAGGTGTGCATTTAACATTCAGGGAGTTTACATTAAGTTCAATGCTCTGCTTTGTTATCAGAATTGTTTGAGCTTCAGATGGTTGAATTTGGTGCCACTGATGGTACAAGAACACAAAACCTGATTCCCTTCAAAACAAGCTGATTTCTGCTGGAAAACAGCCCATGAATTAAAATTCCCTAAAAGTAAAGTTGGAAAGTTTAAACTTTGTAGTATGAGGACACCACACTAAAACATCTTGATTGCCCCCTGGTTGCTGGTTGCAGAATAGATTATAAATCCCGCCCCCTTCGTGCTTGCTGTTTCTTTAATTTTTGGCAGATGTTATCACGCTGTTGTACATGCATTCAACTGATCCTTTTCCTGATAAGTTTGGTTTTAATTACTTATTTGATGCTATAAAACATGTCTGTCCTGAAGCAGGCCCACCACAAGACACGTTTTTCAACTTTTGATTTTTTAACTGACTGGTTCAAGCAACCGCTTGACTCTGCATTGTGATGAGAATACTGAGCAGTAGTTTTGTTTAGATACTTTTATGCTGCCATTTATTGCCTTTTGTCATTACAGTTGGCTTGCTACAGGGGCAAGTGGGCTGGGAGCTGAAGAACAGAGGACTGGAAAGGGGAGGATCAGGTGACCTCAGGCAGGAGGCCAGGGGGCAGGGCAGAACTTAAGAACACTGGTAGATACCCTGGGATCAAAAGGGCTTGTCTAGTGGGCAATCAGAAGGCAGGGCAGGAAGGCGAAGCAGCTACAGTTGGGTCTGACCCCTCTGTAGGCTGGTAACGGAACCCTTCTAGAGGCTGGCAATGAAGGTAGAACCCCTCTGGAGGCCAGCAACAGTGGCAGTGGGACCCTTCTGGAGGTTGACAGTGGAGTCAAGTATGCTGTGGAGACTGGTGACAAGACTGGGGCACAGGAAAGGCAACTGGCACTAGAAGATTTGGTTTCAGGCTGACAGGGTGCTGGTTAAAGAGCAGAACAGGTCCAGAGGATGATGAGGAGGCCAGGTGGGAGGGCAGAACAGCTCTGGAGGACAGGCATGAGGGCAACCAGACAGGCAAAGCAGCTCTGGAGGATGACCTGGAAGACAACAATGTAGGTGAGACCCCTCTGGAGGTTGACAACAAATGCAGCGGGACCCTCCTGGAGGTCAACAGCGAAGGCAAGTATGCTCTGGAGGCTGCAGACGAGGCTGGAGCACAGGGAAGGCAGCTGGCATCAGGAGACAGTTTTTCAAACATGCACCTGCAAAGCTGAGAACCAGAACAGACCTGTTGTCTGCACCCCTGCGCAGAACCATAAATGTAAGCCCCACGGCCCAAGCCCAATATTACTGATTATAGTCCCTTACTTGTCACTCATTTGTATTCTCAACTGGTGCAGCCTCTGTGTTCCTGCAACTGTGTTACCATAGTGACAAGGAGCTTAAGTTGCGGCTATCAAAAGCTAATCTTTTTTAAACTTTTTGCGAGCAGCAAAGTCACTGGCAGTATTATTCTCACAGATTTAAGCGCACCAAATTCCTTCCAAACACCCACCTTGGTCTTTGACGATGTATTGTCCACAATTTGGTGTCCTCCACTGCCTATTTTTGCCTTTATGTCATCAGTTTTAGCTGTCAGAATAAACAGTGATGTCCCTTTTTTTGACAGGATGTGGGGTCAAAAGTTGTGTTACAGCCTTTCACAATGAAATCCTGGCGACTGATTAGGCCTGATATTACTGATTTAGCAGATATTTGATGAAAAGCTTTGGTACAATCATTATCATTTCTGATTTCTCCAAGGAAAAAAATACATTATTATGTTGTAAGTGTTATTGTTCTCACTGGCTGTCTGTCCAGAGTTGGTTCATTTTCATCCATGACTGCACCTGTGACTTTATATAAATATATTTTTTATCTGTTTCACGACCATTTTGCGGGTCACCCGATGGGTAAGGGGAGGTTATGTTTCTAATACGTTTCTGTCACTCCATTTTCTGTTTGCTGGTCCAAAATCATTTACTGTAAATTTTTAACAAAAGAGGCCAGTCTACTCATCACTTGCATTGCTATGCCAAATGCTAATGCACTCTATTTTATGTAGCATTAGAGGACTTATGGCTCTAAAGTGTCATTGACATGTTTTCATGGAACTACTTTTTAACATGTATTATTTGTTAGGAAGAAAATCTCTGCATTTCATTCACACAGACTTTAAGAACAGAATATTTCTGTTGAGCAGTACATTGTGGAAAAGCAGTGCCCAATACTGCACTCACAGATAGGTTGCTTTCAGTCAGCATGCTGTATTTTTTTTATTTTTTACAATAATCTTTAATGGCTCAGACACTGACCATATTGTAGACTCAAACACAGAGCCACTGTATACAACTGGGTCAAACAGTGTGTGACATTAATAGAGTAAATCCTCACAAAGGACACGATGTGTTTCTTTTCAGATGAAGCTGAAATTAAACTTCAGAGCTGTCAGTATTTTGATTGAGTGTTTTTTAAAATCTGACTGTCCAACTGATGGAGGAGGAGAATTGAGCCAGATGAGGCTGTGCTGAAGAGAAGCACACCGGGGGAAAGAAAAGAAAAAAAATAAATAAAGAAAAGAAAAGAAATGAGAAAACTGTAATTACCCAGAGGGAAAGGTCAAGACGTTTGGGCGGGTTTTTATAATTAGCTTTATTTCTGAGAGCAGAACAAACAGAGCAGTCTTTTGTGAAATTGTGTTAGAAAGGTTACACAGACCTTTATAGTTGGAGGATTAGCTGTTCACTTCAAGCCCTGACTGCTGTCTGCCCAGCAAACAGCAGAAACCAGAAACCTTCACATCTCCTCTGGACACAGAAAACGATGCTCGGAGTAAAGAAGTAATACATTTTAGATCAGCTGAGGAAGATTAGAAACAGGAACATTTAGAAGGTAAGATTATAATTAAAACCAAGTCAAATCATTTGATGAATTCTTAGTGAAAGTAATTAAACTGATGAAGTGACTGTAGGAAAAAGTACATTTTCTACAGAATATTGGAATTCCTATTTTGCCAAAGGGGACGTACTCACATTTACTGTTTCATTAGACGGAGAGTAATTTTACTTAATTTACTTACTTATACTTAAAGGCATGGCTCCAGATACAAGTGTTGAATGTGTGTCGACTTTTCACAACAGAAGTTACGTATACTGCGGTGCTCCACACAGAACTACAGAACAGTGAAAAACAACAAGTAAAATGTAAATAATGCAGGTATTTTTGATGAAAGCAAAATATGGAAAAGCTATATTTGTTTGCTTTAATATTGCTGCTGACTGGCTAGAAAAACCTGAGGGCCGAGTAGGGCGGGGCACCATTTGGTGCTCAGGCCCTTAATAAAGTAGGGGAGACCAGGGACGGTTGTAACACTTTGCCTCAGCATCTATAACTCACTGAATTTTTGTGTTTAAAGCTCTTGAATTTTGAAACAAAGTACCTTTACTTATTACAAATAGCAATGTTTCTAACTTCTACTGGTTTCATTTTTATACTCGTTTCCGGTGTTCTCCCTTAGGCTATGATTATTTTTTGTGATGGTTCTAAGTGGAAATTTGTTATTATTAAAGTTAAAATAACATGTTTATAATCTTGATTAATCTTTTATATATGTTTTACGTATATATAGATTATTCAGGGATGTCATCTTTGACTTTGGGAAACACTGATGAACATTTTTTTTACCATTTTCCTGACATTTTTTAGACCAAACAGCTTATCAATTAATCAGGAAAATTGTTAACAGAGTAACCAAAAATGAAAATAATTGTTAGTTGCTGGCCCAGTAATGTGGATATAGAGACTAAGAGAATTAAGACAAATAAAAGAACAGGTGGAACAGTATGGTAAGCTGAGAAAATTACATCACTTAACTGAATGTAACCTTTAAAAACAGGAAAAAGACAGCACAAATCGAAGAGCGTATCTTGTCTCATATCACAATATTGATATAATATCAATATATTACCCAGCCTTCCTGTTTAGCTATATTTAGCCAACATCAGTTAGCTTCAGAAGAGGTTTAAAAACTTTTAATATTTTTTAAACAATTGTCCACCACAAAACTAGACTAAGTCATTAAATTATCACATCTAACGCTGAAGAGACAGATGTTTTCTCAGGAGTTGGTTTAGACTAAAATGGAACTTTTAAAAAGTGAATACTGGACTTAAATCCACTTAAAGCCGCTGCAGGGTGGACAGGAATATATGGATGAAAATGACTTATGTAGGGGAGATAAACAAAGAAGTATCATGCATACTTCTATCTCACTAAAATGAAATTGAATTAAATAATGATAAATAATAATTGTGGAATGGGGTGGCATGAATGTTTTTTGGTTTCTGAATGGGGACGTGCCAGAAGAAGGTTGGGAACCTCTGAACAAACAAACAAATGTGGACCTTAGAACACAATAAATAAGTAAATGCAATCAAATAGTTATATTAGTACTAACATTTGTCATAATATGGGACTTAAACTTATAATATGTAACATTTTCCCATTAAAATGTCTAAACACAACCTACACAGCCTACTATATATTTTGTTGAGTTGTGTACTTGCATTATCCAAATGATCAAACCCAGAGGAATGTGTCATTTTTGTCAAGATAACAGTAAATGGCATCATACCCCCTTTCATTCAGGGAAACGCCAGATAAAATGTTAGAGAGTGAGGGAGGAAGTGGAGAGATACAAGCTTGGTTTACCACTACCAGACTATAATAGCATAGTGTTAATTTCCCCACACTACTTCACCAGTCATGTCAACATTCATTAATTGTTTTCAATTTTCTCTTCTTTGTCATTTTCCACACAATGATTCCTGTGGATTTAAGCAACTGTAAGGATTTTAATGTGAAACATTTGTGCTGTAAATGTTGAGTTTCACTGACAGAAGCATAACAGCAACTGAATAAATCACAGTAGAGTAAGGAGTAAGTAAGAAAAGGAGAATTTAGAGCAATAGAGTTGTGAGTATGAAATGACTAGTGTTGTGTAAAATCGTGTGGAAATGTACACTGAGCTAAATATACTACACTAACAAGTTAAAGTTAAATGAGGAAGTGTTGAGTTTGCATTAAGAGTAAAAGCACCCTGAGCAGGTCGTAAAACACCAGGACAGAATACACAGGGAGGGAAAAATAAAGGTCATCTGAGGTGAATAAACGCTTTAAATTCAATGTAGTGCAGCTTAAAGGTGGTCTGAAAAAAATCATGCAAAATTAATGCATTCTCCCCTCTACATTAATAACTTCCTTAACTAATTTTACGATGGTTTGACATTAATTAAAGAGAGCTTCATCTAAAAATAAGGTTATTTTAAGTTATATGAGGTTTGCAAAGGGTTGTGATGTGCAGTATAGGATCTGGTTTGTTACTAAACTTCTGTATATAAACTGATGCAGAACAGCAAAATATGATGAAATATTAAAATATGACAAAAGTTCTGAGTTGGCTGCTCTGCCTGCAGTCAGATGGTAAAGGGTATGTCAGGATTTAGTTGAGAACATTACAGTCTTAACACTGTTTCTCACACACACACTCAGTTTTCCCTCCTTATTAATGAGCGAAGCCGCTGGCTGCTGTCAGGCCTCCATACACACCGTCACAACCAGACAGCAAGATAATCATTTTTCAACCTGCTGGCATAAGCATTAAAACTCTTGTCTAAACCCCCTCCACCACCCTCCCACTCGCCTCTCTGCCTGTTCAGATCTCTGGTTCTTATCGGTCCAGAAGCTCCAGCAGTGTCGAACCACACTGGAGCCTCTTATTAAGTTGGCTGGCAGCGGCGGAGCTATCAGACACGCCATCACTTTTTTCATCGCGCCCACCGAGTGGCAGGGCGTTCAAAGAAAAAAATGCATGCAAAAAAATTATAGAAAAATAAGGAAAAAATCATCTGCAGTTTCATCATCGCTTCCTCATCTCCTTTTTTTCTGTCTGCCACGACCGTCGGCAGGCCGTTTCTGACGGGACGGCCACCCCGACTTGCTGATTCAGGACTTTAATAATAAAAAATGCTTCGATCTTCAATCTCCAACTTTGAACAAAAGCTGACAGCGGCACGTTCAGAGCTGCACTTATCTCAGAGGGAGTTCAGGGGCAGAGTCTGTTTTTTTTTATTATTATTCTTACAGTGTGACTGTAGAGCTCATCCAACTGTACCAAGCAGGAGAGGAACACATACAGACAGCAGGAATCATACTGATGCTCCTTCTGACTATTTTCTTTACACTTCCCATGGAATTTTGTCACATAGAGAGTTTCTGTCACTAAAATAACTCACTACAATACCATTACATTAGGTTAAATCTAATATTTGGTTAAATAGGTCCTAACAATGTTGTGTTATGGGTTGAGGATGCTCCGTTGCACAAAGCTTTGGGCTTAGGCCTGATCTGAATTTTTCAAAGATCATTTATTGATCATTTTTTTCTCTTTTATCTCTTACCCCTCTCTTACCTGCTCATGTAACAACACTTTCACGGCACACTGAAGCGTTTGTCTGAACAGGATCATCTTCTCCGTGCATCAGCAGCAAATGAGCGTCCAAACTTTCTGTGCAGTTTTCCTTCAATATGCATGAATATTCCTCATATTTTTCCATAAACATGATGCATATGATTGTGACATAAGCACAGCAAAGTGTGCATGCACAGTGGCTGTGGATGAGCAAAAGAAAAAAAGAAAGAAGGAAGGAAGGAGTGCCGGTGGCTGCGTTCTGAGCAGACAGGTGTTGGCGATCAGAGCAGGATGAAAGTTTAGCAGTGAAGTTGTCTAGTGGCAGTAAATGTGCAGTTCACCCATGAATAAACACACAGAAGAAGTTCCTGTGTCTGCTCTCTGAATCTCAGTTTTCAATTATAAACTGTATTTTTTGATTTTTGAAAATGTCATGCAATACATCAATTCAGTCCTATACTTTCAAAATAAGAGACCCATGAAAAATTGAATTTATTTATCCTTTTTAGCATTTTTCTTAACTGATTAATGATTTCTAGCTGTTCTAATCCTCAGGCATCATTTTTTTGTATTTTGCTGTTGTTGTTTTTTTGTATCTATGTATTAGTGTTGTTTGTCAATAAAGTAAAAAATGCACTTATTTAGCTAATTTATTATTATTAATAATTATTATTATTAAGTATTTAATTCACTCCTTAAAGGAGACACGAAACATTTACCTTTTTGGTTTAGACCCCGGCTTTTACATGACAAACAACATCACATTAGGGTGAGTAAATCTTGGGATTTAGAAAGAAAATTGCTAAAGGGAAGGTCTTTATTTTTTGGTTTCAGAGACGGAGGCAATCTTTCCAGTGTGAAACAAATGTTTGCTGAGTATTTGTGTTGTTTAGTCTCCTGAAAATCAAAGGGCTGCCTTCCTAATGCTGCAAATGTTCCAAACTGTTTGGCATCCTGCTGGTTAGTCTTTTAACTTGATTTGATATAATTTAAATTTGATTTGATTTGGGAAGCACAACAGCGGTGCTAGTTGAAACTTTAATTTCTGTGACTGATGGAAGACGAAAGAACTGAAACATAAAACACAAACCAGTGAAATAACACAAACCTGTAAGGATGGAGAAAGAAAAAATAGAAAAAAGGGAAATAAAATCACACACACACTGTGATGCCCTGAGTCTGAATTAATTGTGTGTGTGTGTGTTTATAAAAATCAGTTTTATCCGACGTGACAGTGATTTTTTCCCCTGCTGACTCCTTTGAAACACAAGGAAACTTAGTTTATCCCTTTTTACAGTCTCCTGTGTTTTTATTCTCTCTTGATTTGTTCTTAATAATTTCTTTTGTGGTTTTGAATATATAAACAACCTGTTTGATGTTTTCATTTCTTTCTAATTTCTTTTGTATTACTTAAGAACTCACAAAGGACTGAAAATGATGAATGCTCGCTGATTTCTCCAAACTCAGCCTGTCAGTCAGTATGTTAATACAGACCCGTCAGTCATTTCACTCCTCACTGCGAGTGAAGAGGGAGAAACAGAAAAAAGACAGAAAATGACAAATTACTCACAATAAATAGATGGAAATTATAGTGTTTGTTTTGCTACCTCCCCCATTTAACCCACAAATGTCTACTTTCCGTCTTAATTTTTTAAATCTGTTAAATCTGCTTTCATTACTGAGCCTCCTGAAAGCAAAACCAACATCATAATGTCCATTTAAACGCCTTAAACACACAAATGAGGAGCAGATTGTGGTTTATTTGGGTTAAATGACCACTGATATTCCAGATGTTGCAGCTTAAAATTGACATAATGCAAAACTGAGTGTTTTTAGTGTGATAAATAAAGCAACACCCATGTTTGCTCTTTTCCAAGAAGGAAAAAAAAATGTTGGAGGTTTATCATATGTTCCATTAAAGTAATAATTTGACCCTGAAATTCTAAATCATTCCATCAAATTACTAATTTTAAAGCTCTCTATATTTCAGTCCTTCAGTTTGAAAGTGTACGCCTTCAAATTACTAAATCACTCTAATAGCATAATTTACTCCCCTTCAGCTGTGGAGGGCAGCACCTCTTTATTTATTAGCAATTAGCAAATAATCAAAAAACATAAGGAATGTAGGTTGACTTTTAGTAATAAAATAATAACTTACATCATGGGTGCGCTTTCCTTAATACATCCATGGGAACAACTTGTACTCGTCTTTCTGAAACCTTCTGAAAGAGTTTTTGGAAGCTATTCTGCTATTTACACCCACCCCCTATCTTTGCTATAAATAACAAAAGTAAATAGTCACACTGACTAATGCTGGTATTTACATCCTGGGTGCAAATAGCATTGTCGTCCAGGGACAACTTGGTGCTTGTGTCTGTCTTGCTAGGCTATATACATCCAGGTGTAAGTAACATATTAAACTGGTATAAATACCAACCATATTCGACCCAGGGTGCAAATATCATAGCTGGCTCCTGTCATCCAGGTGCTAATGGTGTCTGCCTTTCAGGTAGCACCACACCATGTTTGAGCTCAGTCAGTCATATGACACAGACAACCTAAATATATTTAGGGCCATTTATCGACACAAAATTTATACAAAAATACTGAAAACATTTGGTGGTGCTGCAGCCTATACATATATATATATATATATTTTTACAACTTTATTATTGATATTTTTTAAAGGTGCTGATACCTAATGAGTAGCTTGTGAGTATCAAAATATCGATCCTGCAGAATCAATACATCCACCTCCAGTATCCTCATTCTCGGCACCTCCACCTCTGTGTGTTCAGGAACAACCTACAGAACATTTTATTTTTCCATTCCTGCATGAACTAGCTAGAATCTGATGACCAGTAAAAAAAAAAAAAAAAAAATCATAAAGGGAGCATCAATAAAACACAATGAGTCATTTACTCACCTGAACCTCAGTGAAGTTTGTTAAATGAAAAATGTGTGTTATTTTGTTTGAGTTTGAGTTTAAGTTTGAGGTCTGCCTCCGTCCACACACAGACTTTGGTCTCTGCTTCATCCTACGTTGATAAAACAGGCTACAAACAGTGCTGAAGCACTACTAAAACTGAACTGTGAGTGAGTCTCACACTGCCAAGAGAAATGATATTTCATGCCACCACTTTCTTCTGCTTGTCTGGTCGTGGTCGCAGCAGGATTGTAGTCCAGACATCTTTTACCCCAGCAATGTTTGCCATCTCCTCCTGGGGGATCCTGAGGTGTTCCCGAGCAGATGAGAGAGGTAATCTCTCCAGTGTGTTCCCTGGGGTCTTCTACCAGGAGGAAGGCGCCCGGGAGGAATCCTGATCAGACACCAGAACCACCTCAACTGGCTCCCTTTGACATGAATGTCCAGTTGCTCTACTCTGAGCTCCCTTCTTTTCATCCTTTTCACCCTGTCTCTAAAGGCTTCCTTTGCGCACAAAAATAAATACGTAAGTTTTAAATGATGTAACTGTTAACGGCTTCCATGTATAATAAGCAATAGTGAGCGCCGCTCAGAGTCAAAAGTTACCCCAAAGAAGAAGAAGAAGAGTCAGAAGTTACTAACAACAAACAAGGTGATGCTGGAAGGGGCTGTAAAAATGAACCTCTTGAGAAAGGAGGTAGCGCTGTCAAAGGTGCTCTCAACTTACTGATGACAAACGTCATTTCCAATACTATCAAATAGGAATGTTAATTGTAGGGGCGTGTATCTCACTGACTGAGACGATTCAATACGTGTCTTGATACATGTTCAATGATACGATTCATCTTAGAAATTTTAAATAGCCAACCATTTGGTACGCTATGATTCAGCCCTTAATCCCTTAAAGCAATACGATTAGATGCAACGTGTGAATCTTTACAATTTGATTGTATTTATGCTGTATTTGTCGGGTACTATTAGTTGCAAGAGGAAATCCTGATAGTTTTACTAAATCCAGTGACAGTAGAGACGGAGGGAAGCAGGCATTACAGTAGTGTGTTAACATCTTATTATGAATCTCATGTGTAAATGAAATGCTGCAGCCTAAATGAGAATCTGTGAACAAACTTTAAAACTGTTTAAAATGCATTTTTGCAGTAAGATGATCTGCTGCTCTGTTTCATATGAAGAGTGCTGTGGTTTTGATTGAATTTGACCGTGTAGAAGAAGTGGGGTGTGGCGGAACAGGATGCTACATGTTACCTGCTCTCTCTGTGACATGACGTCTCTGTGGGTCAGGAGACTCTTGTCCCTGTACTCTGCTGTCCATCACATTTTGTTTCTCATCTGTCTTATAAAACCCAAACTTGTTTTGGTGGTGTGACATCGGTTCTTTCACTGTCTGTTTTGAGGGAATGAAGAAGAGACACAGGAGAGGGAGGGGGAGTGCTTGTTTTGTGTGAGCAATGCAGCAGGCGTCCAGTGAGAGCGGTGCAGGCAGAAGCAAGAGGAGAGAGAAAACAGAGGAAAGTTACAGCGACAGGTCCTTGATGCCAAAAATGAAACATATGCACATCCTAATGAGATGTATCAATGTGCTACTGCTGCATCGATTTCCAATTCACATTAGGCTTTTTACCGATACAGACCATCTGAATCAATACACTTGCATCTTACACATTAAAGCCTAATGCACTGGATGCATGAGTGAATTGTCACACCTCTTGTTAATTGGCATTATGAATTTAACTGATTAAAAATGCATTAATCGATAATTATGGCAGTAAATGTGCTCAAGGCTCCATCCATACCTGTATCTAACTCATCTCCATCTCATTCTTTAAGTCACTACCCAAAGCTCATGACTGTAAGTGAGGAGTCGAGCTACAATGCTCCAGTACAATACCTGCATTAGTGCAAAAAACAACTTCAGAAGACATGCTGAAAATTTGATAAAAAGAAATTGTCAAGTGATTTATTTAATAAATAAAAATAAATGTCTCAAACTAAAGCTTCTGCTCCACTAGACAGATAAAAATGCCGCTGGTTTGACTGGAGCACTTTTAACTTCATCATTTCATTCTCCACAACAGTATAAAGGCACCGTCTGCAGCTTTAGTGCCACTTACTCCTCTAGAACCAACTCTTAATCTTTGCATAACAGTAGTGGACAGAAACATGCATAAATTTACATTTTCTTTTGCAGATTGTCTTCTCAAAATTGCACTACATGTGGATGGAAACCTGACTCCTAAAAAGCAGAAAATAAAGAATAACAAAAAAAACAAAAAACAAAAAACAAAACCTCAGTTCTGGCTTCAACTCTCAGCTGTGATATTTGTTTCTTGGGAAACATGTTGATCTGGTTCTTTGATATTTTTCATCTCCGTCGTATCTGCTCGACTCTCACCATCAGTCCAGAACCTGTTTCAATAAAACATAAATGACCTTTAACCTTCCCATCTTTGTTCTGCTCTCGCAGACAGAAAATAACAGTGTGAGTCCACAGATGTAGCAATAGTGGGATAACTATCTATAATTCATATGCAGCTACCTGTAGGAATGACTGCTGTTTAATGGATCTGCTGTGACCGCCGCAACACTATCGCTCGTTCCAATTATTCTACGCCAAATTAAACGGCGAGGTTTTCAGGAAGCATTAATGCATATTAATTAATCTGTCAGAAGGTGGAGGCAGAACGTCGCGTTGAGTGTGAAGACGGTCGACTGCTGACGCCTCCGTGGTAAATAATAAAAAATACCTCGCTGTTTTTAATGATGAGCAATTTCTAGTTTATTACTGACTATTGTTTGCCATTAATTTTTAATCAGCTGCTGCTGCTTCATCACTCTCTCTCTGCCACTTCTTTTTTTTCCTACAGTAATGATTTTTTTTTTTTTTCTTTCACAGCAGCAAACAGCTGAAAGTAAAAAGTTGGGTATTTATTTTAGTGAAAGCGGGCCTGGAAATAGGTAAGACCGACAGAGGTCAAACACAAAGGTTTTCTTATTTTATATTATAAATATTACTTTTGATTATCATGTTAATAAACCAGTTCACTGCTGTCAATTTTTAATTATTTATTGTAGGGCTGCAACTCATTACTTTTTCCATTAAAACTTCAGAATTTGTGTGATTCATTTATGGATTGGGAAGGGATCTTTTAATGGACTATGAGGGACATTAGAGTGTTTTTTTTGGTTCCTTAATGTGCTTTCTGTTGCTGGATTCAACACTGGAGTTCACTGTACCCTGCATGTGTGATGTGTGTGCATGGTGGAACCTCGTATTTCTGGCTCCATCTAGAGATTCAGAGTCTTGCCTATTTTCGTTCTTGACAGAAATAGACGTTGAAAATGATCTGTTTCATTTCATTTTCTGTTAGGATCTTCATTAGCTGCAGCTGGAGCAACAGTTATTCTTCCTGGGGTCCACACCAAACACAATACTGTACATCCCACCACCACACCAACAACAACACAACAAAATACAACACAAGACTGGACCAAGCTCTAGTCATCAAAATCGAAAACAAAAGATTTCTACGTACATATAAGATACAAAGTGGCTCATATTTAAGTTAATGCACAGGCTCTGACTGACTATAATCAAAAATAAAATCAAAATGGTTTCACAGAAAAGCCTCCAGGTTCTCCAAAGATCTATAGGAAGGTAAAGAACTTAACAAAACAAACACAACAAACAACAGATCTTGGCATTCGGCAATCTTGGTAATAATAATAAAAAAATAGTAACAATATAAATAAAGAGAAGAGAAAAAAGTGTACAAAGCACATTTAAATAAAAAGGTAGGGACATTTTTAATCCTTGTTGTTTCTTTCTTTATGGAGATTAAAATATTAGACCAGACTACATAAAACCTCTCTTGGTAATTACTGGTTGTTGCTATTAGTGATTCGAAAGAGGCAACGTCTGTCATCAACTTTAACCATTCATCCAAAACAGGCTTTGTCTGAATCTTCCAGTGGCGAAGGACAATCCCTGAAGCACCACTAAATCCTGCCAGTGCAAGTCAAAATTTCTGTTTGGATATATACCTGGTGGTAGAAGAGACCCGTCTCCTAATAAGCACAGCCGGGGAGATTGTGGCGGTGGTTTATCCAATACATTCGACTACTTGCTTCCATAAACAAGAAACAAATGAACAATCCCACAATACATGAAGAAAAGTACCTGCTTCCTTTTGACACCTCCAGCAATAATCCGTAAGTCCCATTTTCTTAAGTTTAACTGGGGTAGAATACTACAGTTAAAAACAGATTTTAAAATTTTTTTGCTTAGCTTGCGAGGCAGCTGAATTCACCAGATCACATGAGAATCCATCTTGTCAGGCTCCAAGCTATCTGTTTATGTCTGCACCAGAAGTGGTGCGAGCCAATCATTGTCCTTGGAGTGATGGCTGGCAGCTACGGCCATGGATTTAGATGCATTGACAGCAAGAAGCGTCCACGGAAACGACTCATTTCGAACAAACAATGGCGGCTCCTGAAGAGGTTAGCATAGATATTATGATAGCATCAGTTATATCACAACTGGTATTTCTTCATTGAAAGAAGAGCAAAGAACGACACTGAAGGCTTTTATTGATGGTTCATCCAATCACCTGCCAAGTATTGAAAGTGCCCGCCCTTTTCCAAACAGTTTCTATGTTCCAAACAGTTTCTATGTTCGACTTCCCAGAAGGTTCTGTGTAACAAACCATCTGGTGTGTCAAGTTAGGTCAAAGCAGCACTGCAAGCAAGTTTTGTCTAACTGAACTAATTATGGATCATTACAAATACGTTGTGCCTCTCCTATAGGAATAAAATATCGATCGATAATCGTTTTGTAATTCCATCATAGCCCTCTGAATCCAAATCTAATTGAATCGACAGGGGTTCCTAACTTTTTCATGCCAAGGCTCCTGAAATAGCCTCAACTTATGGCTGGACCCGTCTTTTGGTGATGTCTTTAAAAGTCCAAAGTCAACTGAGCTTTAGTCAGCTGGGCTGTTTGTCTGCTTGTCAGGTCTTTTCCTTTTTAAAAACATGACCATTTTTTGTGAGTTAGCACTAAATTTCAGGAGCAGAGCAGCTTTGTGGTTAGTCCAGGTCAACAGTGACAGCTTATGTCGTGATGATGGTCAATTATAATGATGGCCACAAGATTTATGTTTATGTTTATATTTATGTTAAAATATTATTATATTTTAAAATACTTCACATAATGATAATTTCGCTTTATCTTTAATAATTATTTTTTAGCATTTTGCTGAAGCACCACACTTTGAAAATCACTGGTTTTTGTCTGTAAAATGTCAAAAGAAACTGTGAAAAGTGCTCATCATAATTTTCCCAGAGTCTAAATAGTTTGTTTCGTCCAACCACTAGTCCTAAATTCAAAGACTTTTCATTTACTGTCAGAAATGAGAAAAGAGAAACAGCAAATATTCACATTTAAAAAGCTAATGTTTTACATTTTTGCTTGAAAAAATGACATAGTTAAGGCCCAAACACTGAATGTTGCGAGGTCACTGCAAGAAAAATCAACAACCTGAGCAATTCCAGTAATCTTCAATCACATTTTTGAGGTGCTAAACATGCTTGATGGTGCATGAAGCTTGGCACACGCATTAGTTGTGGTGAAAAATTTTGTCTGATATAGCTTTTGGCGGTGGCCCCTGCGGCACATTTCATCGATATGCAAACCCAACAGGAAGTCGGCCATTTTGAATTTCATGGTCAATTTAGGTGATTCTCACACTTTGTATTTTAATGAACTCCTCTTACAGAATTCATCAGATTGATGTCAAAATCGGTGTCTGCCATCTAGACTACTTTGTGTTTAAAAGCTATTAAAAGATTAAACTAGCTTTGAAGGGCGTGGCCGTGGCATGGCGTCAAGTTTTGATGCCTCGCCATGAAACACAAAATTGCTCTAACGTTGATGTAAATGGTCCAATCTGCACCAAACGTCATATGTTTGATCAGAGTCCCACCCTGAACACATCTACATGACAATATTCAGTCACACATGTAGCACCACCTGGTGGCAACAAGAAATGACATGTTTTGGACTTCGACGTAATCCCTCTAACAGGTTGACCATATGTGGTTGGATGTTGATGATGCTGTATTATGAGGATCATGATGTTTTGTCAAATGGCAGTCGCTCTGATGGTACGTCAAACAGTCCAAGCCTGAAGACATCTACATGTGAATCAGGCACTTTAGTCATAGTTGCCACATGTCCCGGCTCGTGTAGAGGTGCGAGGGCCCGTCCAATGCTGCTTGCAGCTTTAATTAGCTATTAGTTTTCTTTCGGTCACCTACTCAGTTAATTGACTAATCAATGTGACCTCAGCAACTTGTTCTGGCTGGTATTGTAACCACGATAGAAAATGAAGAACAGCCGTAAACATGAATCCTCTTTTATGACCTTGTTTCATGACAGCTTTGGGTATATTTTGTGTGACTTGTTATATTAAGTTGACAACAGACTGTGTTCATGCACACTTTCTCCCAGCTTAGACATCATCATCAGATCAATGTTATATTATAACAAACTTCTTCATCCTGTCACCGTTACTTTGAATAAATTACTGTAATTACTGCAAAAACAAGAATACAGATCAAAAGTGGAGCAGTTGATTACGCTGCAGGAGCCACCGAGGGATTTAAATATCATCTAAAAAGTCATCTTTATGAAGTTGAATGTGTGCAGCGGATGATTCTGTTCTGCAGCTTCCGTCTTTATGGTCTGATTCACTGAGAAACTGCCACTAACCGGCTGATCTGTGACCCACAGCAGGTGACAGGTGAACCTCTGTGGTGACTCACCATGATGACAGTCATGCAAACACTGTGCTGATGGAGACAAACGTGTGTGTGTGTGTGTGTGTGTGTGCGTGTGCGTTCACTGGAAGTTTTCCCTCGTTAATCCAATTTCCATTTTCCTGTCGCTAATCTGCTTTACAGAAGAAAACAAGTCTGTTCCTCCCACTCTAGCCTGCAGCTCCTCCGTGTGTGTGTGTGTGTGTGTGTGTGTAGTTCATATAAAGCTTGACTTGTAAAACAACATGAGGTCATTTTATAAGCAGATAATCAATTAATTGAAAAACAACTGATAATGATGAAAACAGTCATTAGTGCAGCGGTACTCTCATAGGTTTCTGACTTCCTCCTGTGGTCACAGTGTTGGTGAAACATCTTTAGTAGTGATTCGCTCTGATACCGATATTTACAAAACATCTATCTATCTGTCAGTCTATCAAGACAGCATCTTTGTTTAGTAAAGCGACTGATGATCTGACCAATTGATCGAATCAGATTACTCTTATTTCCTTATTGATTTATCTCCTTTGGATAGGTCTTTCTCTAGCATCTGATTAATCTGTTATCCAGTTGATTTATCTGTCTTTATTTTTGAATCAACGATTGATTTTATGGTTGAACAATTAATCTTAAGTTTCTCAGAATCGTGGTATGTCCTACTGCAATTTTCAAATCTAGGAATATTTGTTAAAACCATTTTAAATTAAATATTGTCATGCATGGTCATGTCCTGCACATCTTTTATTCTATTCTACAGAGTTAAAGGTATAATTTGCAACATTTACCTTAAAAAACAATGTATAGACTCATGTAAACATAATCCCTTTCAGTCATAACCTATGAGAGGTGTGTGGTGGTGTCTGTATCTGCAGAGACTGTGCAGCCCTCTGCCAGTGTTTCCTTATTTTTTCTCATTGTCTTGCAGCTTGAGACGCTTCACCAACTCAAAACATTGATATTTGACGTCCTATTGCATTTAGGAACAGCTTGGACAAATCCTACTGAGTCTACCTTTAAGAAAACATATTTGTTTAGTACATGCAAATCACACCATAATCATTTTTATATGTATTTCAGTGAAAATGAGGATAATGATCATCATTCCCTCTAACTGCAATTGCATTATCAGTCAAAATAATTGATAATGACATATTTTTTCAAAATCGTTCAGCCCTGATTGACTTGTCTATCTTGATATTCTATATTAACAGAATTATCCTCTTCTGATAGTTCATATATCTGTTATCTAGGATTAAGGAAAAACTAGGGTTTAATTAATTTCTACCACAGGATCCTCGTTTTTACCTCCACCAAAAACTACTGGCCCTGTTTCATTAAACCGGATCGAAAGGTGTAGCACGGGCTTCACTAACATGCTCTCTGAGTGCCCTTCTCAATCTACACAGTATTTTCCGATTGTTTTATCCATGTATTGACCAATCTATCTGATCACCTCTATCCTTATATTAATCGATCTCACAGTGTCTCCAACAAAAAAGTTGATCAATTAGCATCTGACTGAATGCATCAGACTTGTTACTTTGTTGTTCTTGGGTCTTTAAATGCCCCCTTTAACCTTAACACACACACGCACGCACACACACCCCCACACAAACCACCACACACACACACAACACACACACATGCATACACACACTAAAGCCATTACAGCTGCATTACTGTAAAAGCCTTTTAAGAATGTGGCAGATCTCATTTAGAGCTGCGTTCAGGAAAGCATCTGTCCATCCAGCAGACACTCACCATCATTTCTTTTTAAAAATTTTCTCCTCTTACACTCATCCATATGCAAGGAGGTCTGGAGTGGAGGGACGAGCAGAAAGAAAGGATGGAAGGAGGGAGGGAGGGTGGATGTCTGAAAGTAAAAAAGTTCAATATCTGTTTAAGAAAAATAAAGAGAAAATAGTTTGAAAGTTCACCTGCAGAAAACAGGAGGAGAGAGACAGAGGGAGAGTTGTTCTCCAGGTGGTCTGAAGCCCGTCTGGCTCTGTGATTGGTCCCCTGGGCCTGTCAATCAAGCAGGTGAAGTCAGGTGTGACCACCCTTCTTGCTTTGTGATTGACAGAAGGTTCTGCCAATTAGAGTCCCAAAAACACACACACACACACAGTAAAACACACATACTCTTGTCTCTCTGTGGTGTTTCTGCAGCTGCCCGAGCTGTCTGCTCTCTGGTTGTAAATGTCGTGTCCGGGGAGCTCTCCTGGTCGCCATGATGCCCTGACCTGACCTGAGGACACTGATAGTTGCCATGGACACTGCATCAATCTCCCCTTTACTCCTCATTTCATTACTCATGAATACAAGGGATACGAGAAAGCAGAGCCACTCACACAGATAAAAGAGAGTGTGACCAACGTGAGCAGCGTTTTATAACTTCTGACTTTATGTTTAAATGTAACAGGAGGTGATGTCTGTGGAAACTTATGATGGAGGATAACGTTCCACTGCAGCACTGCAAGTTCTTACAATGAAACCAAGACATTTTGGATCTTCTCCAGACAAATCTGGACACTTTATACAACAGGTCAAGACCAGGTGCATCGATTAATATCATACCTCATTAAGTAGGAGAGGATATTGGCAGCAGTGCAAACTGATAACGTACATTTACACAAGTACAATTACAATTTCATTTAGCAGACACTTTTCTCCAAAACGACGTACATCTGAGAGCTGATACAACACAAGCAAGGATCTAATCAGGAGAGAACAACATGAGTAAGTATTATGTCAGTATTATGTCAGTATTATGGTGGGATTTTTGCAGGGATCTGTACTGATGTTTTCTTAAAGGTAGTGTCAGTAGGATTTGTCTGAGTTGTTCCTATATACATCACGACATCAAATATCAACGTTTTGGGCTGGTGAAACATCCTGAGCAGCAAAACAGTGAGAAAAAATAAGGAAGTACAGGCAGAGAGCTGCAGAGTCTCTGCAGATACAGACACCACCACACTTCTTGTTGGTCAAAGTGATGACTGAGAGGGATTATGTCTACATGAGTCTATACATTGTTTTCTTTAGGGAAAATGTTGCAGATTATACCTTTAACTCTGTAGAATATGATGTGTAAGCCAGGACATTTCTGCAGCATGACAATATTTCATTTACAATCGTATTTCAGCACATTTTGCCTTTAACAAAATATTGCACATCCTACGATTTGAAAATTGGAGTAGGCCATATTATGATTTTGACAAAATTTATTATCATATGTTCCACTTATCTCAGAGCCTTACCAGGCCAGGACAAGCAGTAGTGCCTCCATCTCAGAACTGCTAACTTAGATGTCCATGGTGTCCACAGCTGACTGCACCTGTCCATCTATGCATCCATTTGGGAGTATAATCCAGGCTTCATATAAACTCACCAGTCCAGTCCAGCGGGGTCTGCAGCTACCTGTGTACTCGTCCAGCTCGTTCTTATTTCCAACTTATCGAGTATTGACATTTTGTCATCGCTCTTCAGCAGCTCATACAGGCTGTCACCTGTTAGCAGCTTAAAGTAATGCACCAGGTGCTCAAGTGACTTCAGTGTAAACCCATCCACAGCTGTATGAGATGCACTGGGCTTTAAACGTAGTAGAAAGGTGGTGGTGGATGGATGACTGAAACAAACACAGGACTTTCACCCAGGAGACCGGGGTTCATGTCCCGTGTGAAAACCAAAACATATCTTAAAAGGTACTTTGTGCATCAGTGGGGCAGCGACAAATCATCAGTATGTGACAAGTTGAGATAAGAACGGGATGACCCATTGCAGGCATCTTCACACTGTGTGGACAGGACGACTTGACATAGTGGAATGATTTTACTCCGGAGAGCTCACTCTGCAGCTACTCTTGGGGACCAAAATGTTCCCAAAAGTACACACTGCCTGACAAAAAAAAGGACTGTCCTACTTCTTCCAACTCTCAGTCGACTGAGGAGTTTGACTGATGATTTGAACCCTGGACTCTCTGGGTGCAGCCTGAAAACAAAGTAGTAAGAATCAATTCCTCTATAAGCTGCAACCTTATGGTGAAGTGATGAAGACATTAATGAATCAGAAATATAATCAATTGATATAATGTATATTATTCTGAAATATGCCACTCTTTTACTTTATGTAAAAGTACTCATTATTTTTTAATTTAGTGTATAATGTGATTAAATCACTTCTGTATCTGCACATTTCCATCGGGAAATCGCCCAAATGGTACCAAAAGTAGCCTAAATTTTCACATGCCGACGTCACTGAAATACTTTTGGAACAACAGTTAAAAGTAACCCACACATATAACCTTGTTTATAGGTCACCCCATCGGTTGGACCACAAATATTCCCCACTGTCGTCCTAAAAAACTGGACAGAAGGCTAAAAGGGGGTGTGGTAATGGGAGTGGTGCATCGCTAAAAGGTGCAAAACTTCCAGATGGATTCAAAGACACACAGGATTTAGTGGAAAGGTTGGGTATCAGCCAAAAGACAGCTGATTAGCTGTTCATACCAACTGGCAAAAGGGGGGTGGCGGAGTGGGAGGGGCTTATAACAAACAAGGTGCATAACAACTAAACTGATTCGTGTAACATGACCAGACAAATGAACTGTTGCTCGTAGAGGCTTGTGGGAGGCATCATTGTCTCATCAGAGATATCCTATTACAATGTTGTGAGTTAGTCCCTCCCCCTGCACTTACACTGCCATGCCCCTTTCAGAATGCATTAAGGCGGGAGATATACTAGTTTTAAACTAAGCGTTTGCATGTGTATCCATACATATCATGGCTGCCTCACGTATCCTGCGTCTGTTTGCATCTAGAAATCAGAAATAATGCTTTCCTCTGGCCTAACTGATGGGACTACTGGTCTCAGCAGAGTTAATTTTTCATTGGTGATAGTTAGAATATACTTTAGCCACGCCCCCTTTCCATAACTGATGAACTGTTTGTCATAGAGCCTTGCAGCAGGCATCGCTGGACGTGGCAGAGTTCCTTTTTCCACTGGTGTGACTAAGTCCCACTCCTTATATTTTAACCATGATGGTTAAGTGGTCGTGTGTGTGTGTGAATGCATGCAATCTACCAGGCTTAATAATAATAATAATAATAATGATAATAAACGTTATTTATATTGCATCTTTCATACAAAACATGCAGTTCAAAGTGCTTTACATATTAAAAACAAGGAATTAAATGCTAAAAACCAATGGCAAACATGCACAACTTAACTGGGTGCATAACCTACTAACATTTACGGTGCCTTTATTAAGAAAAGTCGTTCATATCTTACACTCACAGCTGTTAAAATCCTGTTATCACTGCCACTATTTGACTGTTATTGTTCCTGCGTGTTGACAGTGAACTGCTCAGTCAAAGATGTGTACTCTGGTTATTCACAGAGGCAGATGAGGTGATCAGAGCGACCATGAGAAGAGTCCTCTGCAGTGGAAACACACACAGTAAAGTCTGCTAGTTATTCCAGTTATTCCACCTGTCAGTATTTAAAGACTGCTGCCACTCTTTTCCCCTCCACCGTCTTTTCTTTTGCCGCGACGTGTCAAAACTGTTCAAACCCGCTGAGACGTTTTTCCGAGGAGCTCTGAACTACAATTTACCTTGTCGCAATCTTGAAATAAAACTGCCTGGAGGCTTTTGTCTTTTCCTCTAAATGATAGTGAATAATCACAGGCTCCTGATTTTTAAAAGAGCCTTCCAATCAGGCCTGACTTCTTCTGATGGCAGGTTGACAGGCTGAATGTGCCGAGGCTGAAGAAAATCCAGTTCTGATGAATTAAGCTTCTCTCGCTGCTTTCATGCCTCCTTTTCATGTCGGGTTTCTGTCCACGTCAGCCCACATCGTTTAATTGCAGCTTCTTCTCGGTGCTCTGAGCTGCTTTTAACTGTTGAGTCTTAAATTTAAAAGCACATATAGCTGACATGTGACTACATTACAAGGACGTTCTTTTATAAGCACAGCGGTTAGATAAAAACATTAAGATCTCAACAGCTTCTTCTCGCCTTGAAAAGAAACGTTTGATGTTTTTTTTTCCTTCATTGCTAAAACCAATGACAAACATGCATTATACATGGCTTAAAATACGGTGACTCACACTTTAACCCTCCTATTATCCTCAAATATTACTAACACATTTTACCCTTGGGGTTAATCTGACCCCAGGGATATTTGCCTCCAGAAAATGATTTACAGAAAATTGTTGACCAAGTTTTTGTGTCAGACACTTTGTTTATTTGTTGAATACATAAATAACCCCTTGATAATGTCTGTGAATGTTCTCATTCGTCCAGGTCATTGTAATCTCAGGAAAAGATTAAATCGAAAGCAACTGGACTTGTTTTTTTTGGTTTTTTTTTTGTTTTAACTTGACCTCCAAAAACAACAATGTTTCACAATCATGTAACTCTAACGACTGTGGTCCACAGTCCTTTGTCTCTAACGACTGACACTCATACCTGGTTTCGGGTCACACCCAGTGATCAACGACTCCAAACGACTGTTGTCAATCTGATTGGAGCACTCATGAATTTGAACACATCCACAGAGGTTAAATACCTGGGGTTCCCACCATTTAGTTAGACTAGCTCTGACTAGTCTGACAGGCATGAACTGATGAAGCTTCTTGGATGAGAAGCGAAACGTCTTCAATAAGACTTTTAAACAAGTCCAGTTGCTTTCGATTTAATCTCTTCCTGAGACCCCTTGATAATGAATCCTTGACCTGTCCTCTAGCGCCACCATCAGGCCAAACTTTTAAATTAGAATTAATTTATCTTGAAAAGTTTTCACCCAAATCTTCTCAAATTTACTGACAACATTAATGGCCACAAGAGTATGAACCCTATTGGTTTTGGTGATGATATGACCTTTCCTGCAGCGCCACCATCAGGTCAAACTTTCAGTTTTAGAGTTAGTGTATCTTGAAAATCTTTCATCCAAATCTTTTCTAATTTGGGGTGCACATTCAGGACTCTCACAGAATGAACAATATTGATTGATGTTGGTGACCCCCCCTTTCCTCTCATAAACATATTTATTTACTTATTTTTATCTCCTTTTTTTGTAACATATTTGTGGTTAGTCACTATAAAGTCTCACTCTCCCCTCCTCTTTTGTTATCTGGGCTTGGGACCGGCAGTGGCAGAGTTAGAGTTTTTTTTGTTTGTTTTTTTTTGTTTGTTTTTTCTGTTTATGATTTTTTTTTTTTTTTTTTTTTTTTGTTTATGTTTTTTTGTTTGTTTGTTTGTTTTGGGGTTTTTTTGTTTTTGTTTTTTTGGTTGTTTTTTCTGTTTATGAATTTTTTTTTTGTTTGTTTGTTTTTTTTGGGGGGGGGGGTTCTTTTGTTTTTTTGGTTGTCTTTTGTTTTTTTGGTTGTTTTTTGTTTTTTTGGTGTGTGTGAGGGGGGTTACATGTTTGAAAATTCACCCATTTTTGAAACAGAAAATCATAATGAGAACATCAGTCAGATAGTCAGAACATGGAACAGTTCTTTATGCCCACAGTCGAGCTTCGAGTCTGCACTACTTTACACAGGATGTGCAGAGAGTGTGTGCATGCTCCTTGGCCCCCATGTCATGTATCAGCTCAAAAGTATCAACTCTGCACCTGCAGGTGTGGGGAACACCAATGCATGCAATATGTGTTCAGCACATTGAAAAAATATCATCATGATAATTTTATGCTTAATCAATTGTACCCATCAAATTGGGAAAAGTCATGAAATATGAAGCCAACAAAAAAAAAAAGTCAACTATTGTTTTTTGAATGATAAA
The DNA here is from genome assembly GCA_034769285.1 of Lutjanus argentimaculatus. NCBI lineage: Eukaryota > Metazoa > Chordata > Actinopteri > Lutjaniformes > Lutjanidae > Lutjanus > Lutjanus argentimaculatus. The sequence continues at coordinate 1,415,343 of JAWZSL010000040.1, read as the reverse complement.
CATTGAATGGGGTCAAATTGACCTCAAGGATAATAGGAGGGTTAATCATCTGTTGATGAGCACACACGACTTTACACAAACACGGGGTCCCTTAATTTCCTTCACCGTGTCAGTGTGAGTGAGGACAGGTGATTAATAGACTGAAAAACATATTTCATCCCTCAGTCATAAACGAATGACTGTATGGCTTCATAATCCTTTAGTTAAGGTAAAAATCCTTAAAGTCCTAGCATCAACATATGTAAAAGTAAAAGTACTCATTAATGTAACGGGTGTGTGTAGGACCCAAATGCAGCACTCTGGGAATCAGGAACAGTTGGTAATGACCTTTATTTATTCGGCTGGCACACAGTGACTCGAGCAGGTGAATTAGCACGGTAATCAGTTCAAGCTTCGGGCTAGCTGCCCACACACAGTCTCTGAACCTCTGTCTTGAGAGGGGGAAGGAGCCGAGCCCGGCCGCGGGGCCGAGGGAGGGAACGTGAGCCCTCGGACCCGAACAGTTCTGTCTATGAGCGGCCGGGAAAAAGGGGAAGAGGCTTACTGTAGGCGAGGCTGGCGATGCAGGGAGATCCCGGCCGGAGGCGCCGGCTGATGCTGCAGAGACGCCGGGGAAGAGCGAGCAGCGGAGGATGAGCCGAGGCCAGGCGGAGGAGTCGGAGCCTGATGAGCAGTCCGAGGAGGCAGAGGTACCGTAGAGGAGCGGACAGAAGAGGAGTCGAGGCCAGGCGGAGGAGTCGGAGCCTGATGAGCAGTCCGAGGAGGCAGAGGTACCGTTGAGGAGCAGACAGAAGAGGAGCCGAGGCCAGGCGGGAGGGTCGGAACCAGAAGAGCAGACAGAAGCCGAAGACGCCGAGGCGGAGCACGTGGTCGGGGACGGAAGGCAGGTAGGCTCACCGGGAGGCAGACGAGGAGAGTAGGTCGGGGACAGGCAGGGTCGGTAGCGGGAGATCAGGCAGGTAATGAGCGCTGGAAAGTCGTGCATACTGCAGAGGAACAATCTGGCAAAGAGAGGAGGGTTAGTGAGGCTTAAATACAGAGGTGATGAGCAATGAGCTACAGCTGTGCGGCCGGTGAAGGGGGTAGGTCTGAGGAGGTGGGCGTGACTGGCCGGAGAGTGAAGCAGAGGGAGGGGGAGAGGAGAAACACTGCAGCCGGTGGAGAAGGGGGCTGAGAGACAGAGACCATGACAATTAATGTCTCAATAATGTACAGGATTATCATTGATGCATAAACGTTCATCACTTTAATGTCTCTGCTGGTGAAGCTTGGTAGCTTGTGAGATCCCCTTTATGTTACCTTATTATTAACCTGTAATAATACAGCACCATTTGTTTGTTGATTATATTTTATATTATTAATCTGATTCTGCAGGAATCAGTAACCAGTAAACAGTAACTAACATTAAATAAAAGCAGTGAAGTAAAAAAGTACAATGTTTCTGAATTGTAGAGGAATTCAGAAAATAGAATCAATGAACCTGAACTTATATCTAAATGGTTATATAACGTATTGACCTGCAGGACCTCAATATGCTGTGAGTGTTGTTTCTTCAGATTTCCTGCTTTGCTACAGATGCTCCTCACTTGCTTTCTCCTTAGTTGTTATATTTGCCATGTTTTTTTTCTGACCTTTACGAGGTTTCATATGACAACTAAGAGACTGGGATGGTTTTTGGCATCTCAGAGTTGTAGAAGATTATCCTCTCGTTCATCAGAACTCGACAGGATTTAAATCTCCACCATATGACACCATATTTTTTTCCACAACTATTGGATTCATGTTCTCTGAATGGGATTTTTTACCTGCTGAGATAATCTGGGTGCTAAACCAACACTGATGGATTCAACTCAGCCAACTTCAACTGCGGACATCTGGTGGACAGACGAACGTGGGCCAAAACACAGAACACAGTCAACCCGAGACATTACAACTGGACAACGAGCCAGTAATGAATCTCCATCAGGCTGCTGATCAGATCAGTACTATGAAGAGTGCCAGCGGATAGAAAAAGGCAAAAAAGTTTCATGGAGCAAAAGGAGAAAAAAAACTATCTACAAAGACAAGTAAATACAAACACTGTAGTGGGGCTGTTGCAGGTTAAAATAATAAATATATAAGTTAATGAACTGAGTGAGGGGAGTAATATTCTATAAAAATGTATTTTTCAAGTTCTCTTCTTGGAAAGTTATGACTTTATAATCTCAAAAGAATATCCAAGCTTTTTTGCTGTACATTTGTGACTTTTTGCTCATAAAGTTTCCCCTTTAATCTCAGAGAATATCCAAGTTTTTTCTTGTAAAATTGTCTTTTTTAATCCCAGAAAATAATCTTTTTTTCCCCTTTTTTGAGTTTTTTCTTGTAAGGTTACCCCTTCAGTAATAAGTAATAGTTTTTTTTTTACGGGAATTTATGACTTTATAATCTCATAAAATATGCAAGTTTATTTCTTGTAAATTAGTGAGTTTATTCTCATAAAGCTCCCAGTTTAATCTCACAGAATATACACATTTTTTTCTAATAAATTAGTGACACACTGACACAGAAAATTACCACTTTAATTTCAGAAATTATCCATTTTTTTCCTCCTAAATTTACCATTTTAATCTTGAAGTTTTTCTCCTACTTTTTCTCATTTAAGTTTTTTTTTTCTAATCACTGTATTATATAGATGAAATCAGAATAAATAAATAAATGATTAATTATTCTTCATGTGTTTGGCCTGAAACATGTTTGCAGACAGCAGTCACAAGAGCTACAGCAGGATTTCATTCAGCTGTTTAACTGTGTGGAGAAACTGGAGGCCCAGCTTTTTATTAGTGGACCTCTGCCAACAGTCAACTGAGGGATCAACAGTTCAGCAGACTACATTGATAACTTCCTGGCCTCCAGGCCTCCACCCGAGCAGATCAGGAGTTAAAGACGATGCACTCTGACACACAGCAGCCTCAGAGCCACAAAGACAAAAAACATCACAGCCTCACTGTCAGCGTGTTGACAACCAGCTCATGGATCAGTCTCCTAATGCCTCCTCCCATCACTCCCCTGCCTCACCCCTGTCGTCGTCTGCCTCCACCCCAACCTTCCTGGAAATGAAGACAACAAAAACAGAGAACAGCTCTGTCCTGTTTACGCTGAGAAGACCAGAAGAGTCACCATAACTTCAAGCCTCATCAGTCTCCGCCCTCCATTTCTAACAAGCTGAAATCAGCCATTAAAGAACTGGATGTGATGTGACATCTCAAATCACTCAGATCTGCCCAGCATTGGGGAAAACAGAACAGAAGATGCCCCTCTTCTCCGACCCCCATTATGCCTCCTCTTTCTCCTATTGAACATGGACCCACTGCCTCGTATGTCGGCCCCCGCCAACGCCCAGAGGGAGGCTACTTCTGAACTTCATGTTCCTTTTTTGATGACAGTGAACAAAATGTTCTCAACTAACTCTACAACTTCATTTTTCATCTTTTTTACTCTTCAGCAAGTCAACTTTAAATTGGCAGTGAATGGTTTTAACACGTTAAATTTAGCCTCATTACACATCAGGTCTTTGGCAGGCAAATCATTTTTAATTAATGGTTTATTTATCAACTAGATTTTATGCTTTTGACCAAAGCTTGGTCAGATCAACAGTACAGCAGTTCCTACTGAGGCCACCCTCCCAACTTCAGCTCTGAGTGAAGGCCGAGCGCACAAGAAAGATGGCACAGCTGCCATTTTGTTCAGTTATTCTTTCCAGTGCAGCCTTTTGAAAAAAAAATGTGATGCATGTTGAAATTGTTAGGAGGTGAAAATTTACCAAAAAACATTGAGATTTTTTTTTAATAAAAAAAAGGCTCAGAATTAAAAAAGAAATCAAACAAAATATGCTTTATTCCTATGATTGGCTCACCTCGTGGGAAGCTACGATGATTGGTCAAATTTGCACAAAAGTTGCAGTGATTGGACAAAATAACAAGGTCATGCAGAATTCATGAGGACTGGTTTGCATTAATTGTTGCAACTGCAACTGCCACTTCCTCGTGGGATTGTGCTAACATTTGCCCACAATTCAGTGCAAGAGAGAGATGCTGCAACGTCACAATGCAACTTTATTGTCTGGCCAAATCTGGAAAATCAAAATCAGTGTTGGTAGGCTGTAATTTTGTGTAGTTCTACATCGTCAACATCACAATGCATCTTTGACTTGAGAAATTTCCATACCTTTATTTTTTTTCAATCTACAGGCTGCCTTAATGCAGTGTAAACTTCAGTGATTATTTTGTTGAATTGTCATTTGCAGTGACTTTGACTGTGTAATTAATGTTGGTGATTTTACCAATTATGTTGACAACAATAAAAGACAAACTCTGGACCTAATTATCTCCAAAGGTCTTTTCTTTCTGATCACCCCTGTGTTTCCTTAATGTGACTTTTTCTGTGCACACAAATGTTCAATCAGGAAAAATCAGAAAATCACTGAAAACACAAGTGAATTATTAATTCTGTCCTTCTTTTCCACACTCACCCCTGCTTGGGTCTCAGTGAATGATGTTTAAATAATTTCACTTTCACAAGCTGTCAGTTCCTTCACATCAGTCATCGGTTCTGTGTTTCGTGTGCACTGTTATTGTGCAACCTTGGAGGAAACTGTACATTTGAAATCCACCTGCTGCCTTTATACTCTGCCTGTAGGCTTTTTGGGAAATGTTTTTAACTGCATGGCATTAGATCAACATTTCTCTACTCTCAGGCAATTTCCCACAGGCTCTGTAAAGTGCAGTTATTAAGCCACTCCAAATCTAAACAACTCACTTATAAACAACCATAGGCACTTATAAAACCTCCCATTTCACTGAAAATCATTGAAAAGGTTGTTTTTCACCCTAGTCCTGCCACTTAACAATTGTTTAGATGTTCCACGTTCAGAATTTCGATTAAATACCACAGAGAGTGGAAACATTTTAGTCTTGGTATTAGATTCAGTAGTATCTTAATATTGGTACATCAGTAATTCATTGGACACAGTGGACCAGACAGACTGGGAGGAACAGCGCTGAACTTGTTTGGATTGTTTTTGTTTTTTTTAATTTAACCTTTATTTAACCAGGCAAGTCATCGTAAGGGTAGGCACTATTTTGTGTTGATCAATAATTACATATCTGAGCACACAATAATTACAAGAGAAGTTCCCCAAGGCTCCGTACTCGGCCCTCTTCTGTTCAAGCGATATTCCACCCCAGAATGATAATCCACTCAGTATGTACTCACCTCTATGCTGATGTGAGGATGGGTGAAGATCTTCAGTTCACAAAACAATCCTGGAGTTTCAGCAGAAAACAGGGTTGCAGCCAAATCTGGTACAATTGCAGTGAATGGTGACCACGGATAAAATGTAAAAAAAAAAAGAACACAAAACAAACACAAAATGTCTCCATCCTGCTCGTGTGGTGTAATCCATGTGTCCGCGAGCCGCGACATTAAAATTTAACCACAAAAGACGCCATTTACACCATGTTTTTAGCTGAAATGTCAACTGTAGCCTCCCAGGTAGCATGTAAACATGGCGTCGATGTATCGCGAGACTTCATATATCTCGCAATATTTTCACATGTGCATCCATTAAGAGATATACTAAATAAATTTTCAAGTCACAGTTGGGGCCATGCCATCAGGAGTAAAAAGCTAGGTGTATCTTTGTAGATTAAATAAATATAAATAAGCCTGAGATGACCCAGACACAGGCAGTTCATGTCATTTCAACACCTGCGGTCATTGAGAGTCCCTGCACACTCATTGCTCTGCTGTCTTCATCCTGCATTGTAAAGCGTTACCATCCACCTATTTCTTTGTTTGAGAATTGTTCGGTTTGATCTGAAAGTGCTCCCACACACCGTATATACCTGCTGCGTGCTATTCATATTCTATTCGCCGTGGCATCCGGCACGTTGATTGGTTTGACAACAAAGATGCCGAGGGGCCGCTTTGTCTCAGATCCAAGGACGAACTCTGCCGGGTCTATTTCCTGGAAAAAGGACACAAAGTGACGCTGTCGTGTCGAGGGCTTTCTTCTTTCGGGGTTAAGTGGTTTTAAAAGATGGAGCAACCTCTGACCTCCCTACTGTGATTCTTTACAGGATGAAAAATAGAAAGAATTAGAGAATTACTCTAAAAATACAAAAATACTCTGTCTGTGCGTAGAGAATATATCAGTCTTTAGGGACCACTTCATTTACAGCTCATCGAGATTCTGTCGATTACTGTGTTGTTCAATAATTGCTCTCTGATTAGCTCAATGTTTGGATTATATTACTATTGATTATTTTGGCATTTGCTTCATTGATTAGCTGTTGTGTTGGTAATATTGATTACTTGGGTCCCTATTAATTACCTTTTTGTGACTCTCCCTTTTTTGTTAGTCATGTAGGTTCAGGGAGCTAACCTTTTGTCTTCTGAGAGTTCTACAAAGAAAAAAAGGTTCTGCGGGGGAAAAGGGTTCCTGATGGAACTTCTAGTCTTCACCCTTTCTTCAGCCCAAAGGACCACTTTGGAACCCTTATTTTATTTCAGTATATTTTCAGTATATTCTGCCAATAGATCCCCCTAAATCTGACACGCTGGACCTTTGAGGCCATTTGTCTGTTTGTTTTCCATCCTGCAGGAGCCGAGAGTCATAAATGAGACAAATATGAACCAAAGTTCAGTAGACATGTCCGTGCTGTGTGTGATTGGTCAGGAGGCAGACAGAAGGCGGAGTCAGACGTCTTAATCTGTCTCTGTGTTCTTCATATTTACCGTCCAAATCATTTAACTAATGCTGTTTATCCAGGAGAGATTAAGACACGCTGCAATCTCCCTTCACAAACAAACTGTGTGTGTGTGTGTGTAATACCTGTGTGTGTTTCCCTTTCAGGTAGAGAGGATCTGCCTCTTTGTGTCCACAGAGTAAAAACTGCTGAATGTAATGACTTTGGAATATGTCACTCAAACAGCAGGGGGAAAGCTTCGGTCTTGAAACTTTATGGATTTTCCTGGATTTATTTAGTTTTTCTCTACATCACAACATCATGTTCTACAGGTTTAAATGTGTTGTTATAGAATGAATAAAATAAAAATCTACTTGCAGGGACTTGAAACTTACAGATCATCCATCACAGTCAAGTCTAATTTTATTTAGACTTTTAAAACCAAATTGCATTTACAACTTAATTCCCCTCTGGATTTTCTTTCTTCTTTATCTCTTCCGCATCCTTGTTTTTTTCCTTTATTTCTTTTATAGATGTATTCAGCAACCGCTTTGTGTGTTTTACCATCTCCAGCCCCATGTTGCCGTCACTACTGCGGTGACACGTTGTAGTGTCTGTCATTCTGTGTCTGCTGTTCATTTGCAAAACTCTCAGGAGATTTTCTCATAGTTGAGTTAAAATGATAACACTCGTGAGATTTTTTGCCGGTCTGGGGTTCCCTTCTAGACACCATGGGCCCCTGTCTTACGCCAATCTGAAGCTCAAGGTGCAATGGATTTAATTTATTCAAGGTGTGTTTAAATCCACCTTTGCTGTTTTGCACCAGTGGCACAGGGGTATCCTGCCCTGTCCTGCCCCTTGTGACAGCAGGAGACCAAGTGGCAGTTTGACAACAAGAAACAACAACAACAAGAAAATATTTTTGAGCAAGGAGACAGATCTCCTGGTTTGAGAAGTGAAAGTGCGAGGGAGCACAATATATGGAGACAGCAGGACATCTCCAAAGCAGGTTTCATGTGTAATTAGTTAATTTTACAATATCACCTGCAAAAAGTAATACAATACATGAACCGTAAACGTCATGCAGATTTGTTACTGGTTATGATTAACACTAAAGCACCTTGAAATTATGTTGTATATTATAATTCATTATCATCATCATTATTACACAGCTCCGCTGGTTGGAGCTCCTGAAGTATGAGCTGGTGGGCAGTAGCAGAGGAGATGAGTGAGGGGCAGGGGAGAGGAGAGAGTGGCTGCAAAGCTGCACCTCAATCAAACTGAACACCCACTTTAGCCGGATTGAGGTGGAGCTTCAGAGCTGCCTATTCGTCTAGATGGCACTTCACTAATCTACACTCGATTTAACATAAATGAGGGTGTTCTGTTATTGTGGAGATGTGTGTGTGTGCTTCCACCAAAAATGCCACTTGCTATCTTGTGCAGATAGTCCGATCGTGCCACAGAATTGTGCTTCAACCACGTTTTAGCCAGTCTGAGGCGCAAGTGGTTTTTACTCCAATGCACCAAGCACAAGGTAGCAAATGTGCGTGGCCACGCCTTTGTTTTGTCTTCATTTTTAGACCCATGGCTGCCCAGACCAGGTGTAAGTTCATTTTCTATGTTGTAAACATGGCAAAAATTGCAACTGCGCTGGTGTAAGACAGCAAAGCCATCTGCACTACCAGCACAATGGCCTAGCGCCGGGTGTGTTTGAGGTCTTTAGACAGGGGCCCCTCAGTAACTGATGAAGGTACCTTTTAGGATGGCAATAAAAATAGACCACCTCTGGCACATTTATGTGATGAAGTACTGTTAAAGGTAATCAAGTATTCAGGTATTCAAGATCTTTCTGGTAATATTGTTGATCCACTTCTGATGAACATCTTGGTCCTCTGCATGCGTGTATGTAGAATGTATGATTCTGATGGTGTGGAGGAACTGAGCAGACATCTGTAGCTGTTCTTCATCTCTGCTCCAGGCTACATTGCCAGCATAACACACCTGAATCTCTCCCAAGTTGCATTGTGAGTAGATGTCAGGTTCGGACAAGGAAGAAGAATGTGTGGACTAAAACTGGTAGTTCTGCTGCATTGATTTTAGTCCTGTGTACACTGGGAGTCCAAGCGTAATGCTGAATTGGTGGAGAACTTTTTTATACCATGAACTGACATATTAGACTATAATCATGAGAAAAGACCACGCCCCTTTGGGGGTGGGGGGTATTCGCTTTCACATTAGAGGAGAATCAGGAAAATGCAGAAAAGCTGCTGTGCAGCAGGTTGTAAAATAGATCCCATCCTTCCTGGGAAGAACAGGGGCAGTAGGACTGTAAGAAAGAAACAGGAAGTACTTTATTTTGGCAGCAGGGTTAATTCATCTTTGATGACAATAAAATGAATTAGCTTTTGGCATTTCAATTATGCTGAATAAGAACCTTGAATGAATTGTTTTAATTACCAAGCTTTCATAGTGAGATTTGAGGCACATAAGATACATGAAGATTGACTGTCAGTTGATAAAGAGCTAAATGATGCTGGTGACAGTTGATGGACAGCTAGTGGACAGCTAGTTCAGTCATAACGTTACAGTACAGCAGCTTCAGACTGTTGTCTTCAACTACATCTCAGCCCAGCTTGGATTAGACAGGTTTCTGCTAACAGGTTTTGTTATTTACAGACAGCACTTAGCCAAACTACCCCTGGTAATTCAATAGTAGTTTTTTGCTTCTGTGATATTTGGTGGATTCATTCTACCTCCGCCTTCTCCATCTGCTGTGCTTGAGTCAGCCCAGGCCAACGAGGAAATCACTATTGGACTTTGGGTTGACAGAGGAATAAGACCTCAGTCCTAGATGAGAGTAACTGCTGCTTTGGAGTGATGATGGTGTCAGATCTGAAAGAACAAGGTGATGAGCCTGTTTTTGTGACTATGGACATGCTCTATGACATCAGAAAAAAATTCTATGAAGAGTTACTTGTACTCAATTGACTGGATTCAACAAATAAAAGAGCTGACTAATTGCTTACTGAGATTCAAACCCTAAACGTCAGTCTGAGATACTCTCAGAAGGACTTTGATGAATTAAAAGAGGACCAGATCAGGACTTCTGCTGAGGTTTAGGATCTGGTAAAATAAGATCCATGAAATCAAATCAAAGCCAGTGGATTCAAATAGTAACTCTGAGAGGTTAGATTACTTGGAGAACCAAACCCGGAGGAGGGCCGATAAAGCTGGTGAGACCTGAGCTGAGACTAAGGTCTGAGAGCTGTTCACCACAAAGCTCAAACTGTTAGGCGCGTGCACTCAGGAATGGAAAATATGGGGGAGATGCTGAGAAGCCAAGGCCAGTTGTGGTTAATCTTTTACACTTAACCACTTATTACGGTCAAGGCAAAAGCTAATCTCAAGAACACTTCGGTTTATATAAATAAAGACTTCTCAGCGTGCTGAACTGCTGCCAGCACTGGAGGCGAGAGTGAGGGGTTACTATGTAGTTATTAATTATGATCGCCTCATTGTGAAACCAAGACGAGATGAAAGGATTCAGGCTGATGAATTTAAGCAATGGGTTTAATGCTTTGTTTTATCTGTGTATTTATCAAATGGAAAATTAGACGAGTGATTCATCGTGTTTCTTAATTTACCAAAGAATATTAATATATGCTGTCTTAAATATAAAGTTCATGAGGTGACTTCCTTATAAAAATGAGAATTTACTCATACTTGACATTTCAGAAATTCACTTGATGAATCAGTAGATATAAATGAAATTGTTGTAGCAGGATATAGTAGTCTGACTCAATGGATGCACACTACAGGTTTAAGTCCTGCCACTGGTCGCTTGCATCATGGCATCATGGTGTCCACCATCTATATTTTCAAAGTCCCCAGGAAACAAGACCAAACTCTGAGCTGCACCTAAATCCTGAAAACAGCAAATTAGCGCCTGGGACACTAATGGTACGAACATAAACAAGCTAACAGCTGTTAGCTAGCTAGCTAGAGCTCGCCTCCCAACATGCAAATGTTCCACCAAAACAAGGTCTCCCTCCACTCTATTTTGCAGCTTCATCCTGGGCTTAGCGCCGCCCAAGAACTTTTTAGCCTTGAATTTGTCAAAGACCCAATTTATTGTTTTTGTCTCAAGCCAAGGCATTGGTTCCTAATGCAATTTATGCAAGTCTGTATAAATTCTATATAAAAAGGCAATTTTCAGTATTGATACCTAGGTTCTAAAATATTTTTGGAATTTATGACAATGTGGTTCTTGACCATTTTTAGCATTAATGTCTTGGGTCTTGACAACATGTTGCATTGATATCTGGGTTTTTAACCATTTTTAGCATTGGTATATGGGTTTTTGACAATGTTTAGCGTTGATATCTGGGCTTGTTCCTATTTTTCTTTTCTTCAACTCATAAATAGTTGGCTACTTAAAAGAACACGTCTGTGACCTCTCAATTTCAGGTCATTATTATTCTTTTGGTAAGGACGAGTGTGTATGAGTGCGCGGTTCTAAGATTATAATATATAGAATATATAAATATATAGAACAAGTCACGGAGGCTAAACTTCTTGGAGTCACCATTGATGAGCAACTGTCATGGCAGAACCACATGGATAAAATAATGTAAAAACACAAAGAGGAATATTATTATAAGAAGATACTCCTCCTTTCAGGTCATACAGGCCTCAGTATTGTCACAGCTTAAGTGCTGCTCAGCCATTTGGTCAACTGCAGCAAATAAAGAGCTGTTTAATTAGACAAAGTATACTGTAGATGCATATAATACACTCGGATCTTGCCTGGTTAAAAGCGGAAGATTAATTTTATACAGTAAAATATGTGTTTCAAAACAAGCCGACTGTTCTCGAGTAATATTTTCTGAGAGCAGACATGAAAACAGACAGGTTATGAAGGGTCATGTTACCTCAACCTGAAATCAAAGTCATGGAGAAAATGGTTTTGTATGGAGCCATTTGTCAGCGGAATAATCTGCCACATTTTATTACTCAAGCAACAAGCAAAGAAAGTTTTAAAAGGCAATTAAAGAGGCTTCTGTTGGGCAGAAGCCAGCAAAATGTTTAACTTCTTCGATCTCTTTCTCTTTGTGGTTTGTGAAATATAACCATTTTTTTAACCACGTTCATAGATACAACTGTTATTATGCATATCAATATGTATGTGTGAACAAGCGTGAGTTTATCAGCATGGGGTTGTGTATACATGTTTATTTTATTATACATAGAGAGGATGGTTAAAATTTTACATGGTTTGCTGAAATGGTTGTTGGTTTTGTAACGTCTCTACCGTTTTAATTAGGGTTGGGGGGTAAATTTGAGAATGTAGTTATGTATGCATGTATGTGAAAACGTGTCTGCATTATGTTCTTAATGTGGACCCCAGGAAGAGCTTAAATATTACCATATTTGAATTATTGTGTGGAGGCATGGGGCAACACCTACAGAAGCAGCATAGAACCATTCTGCACGCTGCAAAAAAGAACCATAGGAATATTAAATAATGTTGGATATCAGGACCACACTGATAACTTGTTATTAAAGTTACACACGTTGAAATTTAGAGATCTGGTGGAATTTAATACTGTATAATTAATGCACAAAGCAAGAAATAATATACTACCTGGCAGCATAACAACATGAAAATTAAATTTCAAATTAAAGCTGCAAGCAGCATTGGATGGGCCCTCGCACCCCGGCACAGTTGGCCCAGTTGCCATATGCAATATGATGAAAACACGGCATTTCCTGTTTTTTCTGCTTCATAATAAAGTCTCTTGACTAACTGAAAACAATTATATTAGATATATAAAATTTATATTACAAGATATAAAAAAACTAAACCTTACCTTCGATCGGCTTGAGGGTGAGTAGATAATGACTGAATTTTCATGTTTGTGTGAACTATCCCTTTAAAAGACACACCTTCAAGCAGGCAGCATGTTACAATGGAGATGCAAATCCCAGCTGTGCTGTCAGAGTCAAACCAGGCCAGCATGTTTATGTGGAAAAGGGCTACTGTACCATTTCACTAAGCCAATACAGTCATATTTATTAGCCATATTACACAAAAGAACACAAAAATAAAAAAGCAGAATAATGCCATGTAAAAAAAAGAAAATAAAAACATAAATCTGTATTAAATATAAACCATCAAACACTGAGTTTTGCCTCTGTCCCCTCTGACCTTTGACCTCCTGGATTCTGGTGATCCTGCTCCTGTCAGGCTGGAGGCTGATCCTCCTTCACATCAGCAGCTCCGTCTTCTCCTGCTCGCAGCTCTGAATGTGAATCTGGGCAGCGCTCCTCTCCTGCAGTGAATTATGGCGGCGGATAACGGTGGGAGGGACTGGCTTTGATTCCCTCTCTTTTCATGCCGGGCTGCCTGTCACCTTCTCTTCTCCTTTAAAGCTGTGCAGGACAGGAGTTTGGCAACTTTCAACACGAGGTGTGGAAGAAAAAAAAGAGAGAGAAAAAATAAATAAGAAGAGGGAAGATGAGGGAGCATGTGCGGCGGATCAAAGCCACCTGGGACGGAGAGATAGAATTTAAGTCAGCCGCTAACAAATGATGTACACAGCTAACGTGTGCCAGGAGAAAGAGACGGAGACAAACTCGCGACGAGGGACGAAAACAAACCTGCTATCAGGGATTAGAGCGAGGAGCTGAGCCTTTCAACAACTTCCTTTCAGCCCCGAAATGAAAACACAAAAGAGAAGAAGCGGTGCTTTGGATGCTGAGAGTTTTTGGCTGGAGGAGTTGGCCATCCTGTAACAGATGAGTCGGCGGTTGGAACACCTGCTGCAGCCGCTGTGTGTCCATCAGAAATCTCATGAAGCACTGAAGTGTCAGTGAACGCGGCAGAGAGGCCCTGCAGGCTGTTTGGAGGCGTCACGTCCGTGTTCCAAGATTAATGTCTCGTGTTTGCACTGGATAATAAACCCTCAGTATGGCGTCATTTTAACAAAAGCTGTCATTTTTATTATCTTCAGCTCTCCTGAGGTTTGACAGCCTGCATACAGCTGAGACTCATGGGAGGTGTAGTTATTCAGTACAAACAAAATACTCCTTTTTTTTCTTATTTAATCTGTGTAATTATTTGGTATGAATTACACAGAAAAGCGTGAGCTAGTTATGTTGGCAGTTCTTTGAGGTATTTGCAAGATAGATACTTTGTTTTTTACTTTATTACTTTACTTTATTATTAGATTAAAAATGTATTCTTCACAAACTGACTTGTGTGTTCAGCCTGTTCTCACTCCCCAACTCAAACTATGATGCTGTAGGTCCCCCTCTAGTGCCACCTCTGTCAGCAGCCTTCAGTTAATGCAGCAGCCTATGGTCATATTACGCAAAATATATAGAAAACAATATAAAGATAAAATGTCTGATCTCACAGCAGAAAAAATAGATTACATCCACATGGCATAAATGTAAATTTAATAGATGCTACTGGTCTTTAAAACTTGGTAGCCACCGCTACATGACGAGCAACAAGCTAAACAGATACAATGTCGGTCGGGCGCAGTCCGGGGCGAGGTTTGGATGTCACATGTGACATGTGACATGTGACAACAGCCAGTGACTGTCCGCAGGATCAGTCTGTGCCTCAGTGTTGATCATTCAACACAGAACCGACTATGCATGCACAGACCTATGAAAACATCCTTGCCCCGTCTCAACAGTGTTTCAGACATGCTTTTCACTTGCACAAATCACGCAACAGAGGCACTTTCATTTTAATCTACGCAGCTGTCTGCACTTGCTTTTGACTTTGAGCCTTTATTTAGACTTCAAGTCTATTTTCTTGACAATACATGCGTAAATGCGAGATTGGCACCAAGTAAAAAGGCTTTGAAAACATCTTTTATCCATATTTTGTAACCTGTAGGTGGAGCGGCGTGCACTCCACACACAGATATCAGTTCACTCTGCCCCAGTTTATTCCCACAGACTGTCCCTTCACTTCATCAAGCAGCTGAGAAACAACACAAAACATCTTGACCTTCTTTTCTGCAGCTTTTATTCATGGACAAACTGTACATTTACTGCCACAAGGCAAATTCACTGCTACCCTTTAATCTGCCCTGATTGCAGCCACCTGCACTCTCTTTCTTCCTCTTTCTCCTTTGCTCATCCACACCCACACACAAGTACACACACAGTGGTGTGCTTATGCCCCAATCTTGTGCATCGTATTGATGGAAAAACAGATCAGGAATATTTAGGAAAACTGCAGACCAAGTTTGGCAGCTAATTTGCTGCTGGCACTTTAAAATGCTTGGATAAGATGGACTGCAAATGAAAATATCAAATAAAATAAATAAATCTGAAAATTATTAACATTAAGAAATGATCAATAGATACATCAATCATGTAATCTCAGCATCACTTTTTTCCTTTATATTTTGTAGTTTTTCAGCTCCCTAGTGGTCAAAAGCCCCTCACTGCAACTTTAAAATGTCTTATAAGTTTAATCAGAAGTTCAGTTTATTTCTGCTCTGAATGGATTTATGAAGCAGGATCCAACCAGAGACAGTCGAGGCCAACACACACGCACACTCCCACACACTCCCACACACACACGTCTGCCCTGTATAATTGCTTTCTTGAGGAGGTGACAGTAGTGAGCAAACAGCATTACCGTGGCGTGACGCCGCAGTAACATATTTTGATCATTAAAACTCCTGCTGTAGTATTTTGTGTAACGCTCGGCCGCGGAGTCGTCTCCTCTGACAGCCGCTAATTGAAACTGGCCAATTACGTGCAGAGGAAGGCCGGCAATTTGTAAAGCAGACAGCCGCTGATTTAAGGCGAGTATCAGTGGGCCTTCGCCTGCTCTCCGCTGAGGCTTTAATGAATATTCACTCCTCAAACAGCCTGACTGCAGCTCCTCCGTGGACACAAACTCTCTGAGAGGAAATCAAACAGTTCCTGATGCAACAGGAGTCAACGTGCGCGCACATACACACACACACACCCACACACACACATCGTCTGATGGCTCATTAATCAACTGATTGAAAAGTCTATCAGCAAGATGGGTGACTGACTGTTATAAAAATCAATTAAAAACTATTAGTTATCAATTAAACATCAACATATAGCTGCAAGTGGTGATTAACAGGGTCAAAGCACAAAGTTACAGTTTGATTGAAGAACTTCAGGTAGAACAAGAACTAAAAATAATTAAATGCGGTTCTTTAACATTATGTGGTACTCGTGTTGCCAGATTGAGCACTTTTTCACCGAATCTGAGTTGCATGGTGAGGGATAAAATGATCTTGGGCGGGTGGTCAGGATTTGGGCTGGTTTACTGAGAGTTGGGCTGGTTTTATTAAAAACATTTATAATTCATTTATAATTGAACACATCCAGTTTCTCAGCACAGCTTTGATATGATATATTTTTTATTCATTCTGCAAAGAGGAGATACAAGTTCTGTATTTTCATTTGAACAGGAACAGAAAATGTTTACAACATTACAGCATCGTTATTTGTACTGTCAAGACATGTTGCAGTTCCAAGTGAGATAAAACTGATGATTTTTGATAAACTGCAGAGCATTTTTTCTTAAAGATAATATTTGAGCATTTTTTGTTTTTCAATTTGAGCTGTCAAACATCAGCCAACATCATGCCATCATCAGTCTCAGACCACAAGGCCACCAGACGTTCACTTAATTGTTGCAACACAATGCAGACTATGAACACTACCCGAGTTATATCTCATGGCTATAAGAGTCATTGGCTTAAATGCAATGCTTAAAGGTTCTCTGGAGTCTTTGACCACTATTATAGCAACTGTTACTCCTTTTATATGTTGCATTGAAATGCATCTGGATGATTTGATTTCAGTCAGATAGTGTTTGACCACATAAAAGTTCAGGTGTAAAAGCTGCCATGATGCATTATAACCATGCACTTGTGTTTTCAATCCACATACGGGCAGAAACTTGGTGAATCTGTTGCTAGATTTGGCAACATTTTGGACCGTCTTAGCAGCAAGTTACAAGCAACAAATTTAGCGACTTATTATGCCAACAGCGCGCCCACTGCAGGAGAGAGAGGTCAGTGAGTTTCTATGGTTAAACTGATGCTCTCACTCTGAAACTTGCTCTGAACTGGAACTTTTCAAAGTGTGAGTGAGCTCCCACTTTTTCTCTCTGGATCTCAGGTTTTGCTACCTGTATGGAGTCATAGCAAAATATCTTATCTGTAAGAGAAATAAAAAATAAATGTGGAAATATAGCATTAAACAGTTAGTTTGACATTGACCCTCCCTTTGTAGATTTTTAGAACCTTTTTTGCTTCAAATATGCAATGTCCCTGTAGAGAGTTAGAGGTAATATTTTGGCTAAAGAGTCTGCCAGTCACTCCCTCATATGCAGGTACAATCTGGGTATGAGATGCATTTTAATGCAACGTCTAAAGGGACAGTTAGACTGAGTAAAATACTACATGTCACTTCAGTCTTATTAAGATTAGACTGTGGGTGTGAAGATAGGAGAGGAGGAGGAGGAGGAAGAAGTGGGGAGAATAAGAAGAAAGACGGAAAGAAGTTGCAGAAGAGGAACGACGACATAAGGAAAAGGAAAAGATGAAGGTCAAGAGGGAGGAAGAAGAGCAAAGAAGTGAAGATGAAGCAAAAGCAGGAGAGAGAGAGAGAGGGAACACTTAGAAGAAGAAGAAGGAGGAGGCGGCGGTGCAAAGAAAGTTAAGAGTTCTGTCATCTGAAGACTTTTATTCTTAATCTCGTTGCCATGGTAACACCACTAATTGAGCCAAGCACTTAATAAAGAGTCAAGTCCATTTTATTTAAATAGTACCAAATCATAACAGAGTTATCTCCGAGCACTTTTCATACAGAGCAGATCTACACTGTACTCTTCACAATATTACATACAGAGACCCCAGAGTTCCCACCAGGAGGAAGCACTGAGGCGACTGTCAGGAATCACCAACGATGGATGAAATATGTGGAGACTGTTGATTGTTAATGTGTCGGTTAAAATATTGTTGATGATGGACCGTGTGTGTCTGAATAAACATGTTAGCATGCTGTTATACACACAGATAAGCAATAAATTACAAATACAAGTACAGATACTTAAGGTATCTGTACTTGAGTATTTCTTTTTCTGACAACTTTTTTGTTTTTCTTACCACCATTTTCAAAACAGGCTTGTTACTTTAGTATAAATCCACTGGAGGGGAGTTATTATTTTTATTTTGCATCATTTACATGTACAAGATTTTAAAAAAGGCGTAAAAAAAAAAAGGCAACAAAATGAATGAAACTGGACTGGACTGACCACGTCGATGAACGTACGATAAAATAATGGAAAAGAAAAGAAGGACAAACAGAGAGGGTCACTCAAGTGTGGCAAAAAGGTGATGCTCAGTTAGCTTAGCAAATTATGTTTTGCGACGTGCTGTGTGCGCCATTCTGCCTCTGTGGTCTGGGACGGGGTTATTCTTAAGTAGCTGGAAATGTAGCTTGTTTGCCACCGAGCATCCAGCTCAGCTCAGCAGCAAGCAGCTCTGTCCCTGTGAAGTCAACGTGAGTGACTCTCTAAAGGAACTATGTAGAGCAGGTTTGGGAAGAGTGGAAACATCAGCTAACAACAGCTAACAGTGGAAATAAACGGAAATAACAGCACACGCTTAGGGCGCTCTCTGACTGGTGACGTTAGTGGCATGAACCTAATGTGAGTGATAACACTTTGGTGATGACACTGTCCCGGCACATAGTGGCTGGATGGTGTTATCGATGGGCATCCCACAGCACACTGTAAGAGAAGCGAGGGTAGCGCTGACTTAACCAACAGGACATAAACAGCTGAATAGCTGAGGGACATGTGGAGAAGGCAGGTCAGATTCGTTTTTCACTTGCACATCTGATACAACAGAAACACTCTCATCTATGCAGCTGTCTGCACCAGTGCCGTGCAGCTCTAGTCCCAGACGCATCTGGGCGTAAGCATAACTTGAAGCATTGATTTAGAATTTATTTTTTTGAAAGTGTGCACAAACTCAAGGCTGGTGCCCAGTAAGAAGGCACTGGAAATATATTTAGCCAGAGAGCAGCTTACTCTGCTTCAGTTTACTCCCACAGACTCTTTCTTTACTTTACCCAACAGCTGACAAGCAGGACACGGGAACTTTTTGAACTTTTTCTGCAGTGTTTCTGTGGTTAAACTGTACATTTACTGCCCCAAGACAACTTCACTGCTAAACTTTAACTTTTTTACTGCCTCCTCTCAGTGCAGCCACTGCAGACACTTTTTAACTTTCTCTTGCTCATCCACACCTACTGTGCACACACACAGTGCCATGCTGTTTATGCCGCAATTATAATGTATTATGTCGATGGAATCATAAATCAGGAATATTCACACATATCTGAGGAAAACCGCACACTACACAGGAAGGTTGGCTGCTCATTTGCTGCTGGATGCTTTGAAATGTGCAGATAATACAGATCCTTCATAAACAACGTGGCATGAACGCTGTCATCTTGTGAGAGTGATACTGACATGACATTTGCGGTCTTGGCAAGGGGTCAGAGTGACTGCTATCCATGCTAATATCCATGTTATCACTCTCTGTGCTCATTAGCTCAACCAAACTGGTTGCCATGGTAATAAATGATGTCCACCTATTAACCAGAACCCCATTTTCTGTTTGATTAAGAATTAAGAACATAAAAGCATCAGTTAACACTGACAGTGAGCCTTAATTTTTAAATTTTCTACCTTTAATTCTCCATTCTTTCCTTTTCTCCCTTCCCTTCCTCCTCCGTTCTACCTTCTCTTTCTTTCTTTCTTTCTTTCTTTCTTTCTTTCTTTTCTTTCTTTCTTTCTTTCTTTCTTTCTTTCTTTCTAATGTTTCTCCCCCTCTTGCTGAGTCAGCTCTCACACACATTCTCTTCAGAAAACAGCCTTCTGGCTTCTATCAGTTTCCACCATCACGTTCAGAAACAATTTTCTCCCTGTATTGTTATATGAGCTGGGCGTCTCCTTGGAGTTTTGTGTCTGTTCGTCACTGAAGCTCAGGGACAGACGAGTCATTAGTCTTCCTGTAGGTTTTTTGCTGCAGACTGAATTGCGTCTTTGTTCCTATAAATCTAATAAAGAGCCTGATTGCTTTTGCTAATCATCCTGTGTCTTCCTGCTGCTGCTTATTGCTGCCATTAATTTCTGAGATAACTGGCCCTCTGCTGGAGCACAGAGCCACCGATAACAACACTGTGTGTCTCTGGGTGTGTGTGTGTGTAAACTAAATGCGGGGAGTTCCTCTGTGTGTGTGTGTGTGTATGTGTTTGAGCATTATTTTTCTCAGTAGAATACAAGAGGTGCACTTCTGTTTCTTTCTGTGGTCTTTGTGGTGCATTGTGCCCCGTTAAGTCATGCTCAAGTGGGTCCACCCTCCCCTCTGTGGGCTCACCCTGCCCACACTCCGGAGATTCATTATTATGCACTTCACTAACTTATGTAACTTCAGTAAAGTTTAGAAATGTGTCTTTAGCTGTGTCCCAGCTTTAAAAGGACTCACACAAAAAGGTGAGTCCTTCAGAGGATGTGAAAGCTTGAATCTGCTCCCTCTCTGTGTTGTAGAAGGACTAACGGTGCACAGTGGTGCATACAGGCAGTGGAGCAGCTGCACCCAACTTGTGCTTTTGCATCCTTGCTTTTTGATCATATAACTGCTGTTTTTTGTAACATATGAGGTAGTTTGGATCAAAACTAATTTAATTTTATCAGAATATTATCGAAAAGTAGGTGCGCTCTCCCCAGCAAACAGGAATCTGCAAACCAGCTAGTTACTTTGGTAAAACTCCTCAAATACGGTCACACGCATAGTAGATGGTGAATTAACAGTGTTGTGAGTCAGTGTTTAATTTGGCATGTATCTGATCCACCAACAAGCACTTATTTTAGTGAGAAATCTTAATTTTTGAATCATTTCTTCTCTCATTACCAATGTCTTCTCCCTCTAAAATTGTGCAGCTAACCAAGGGACGCTGGTAAGGAGTTGAGGCAACAAAATCCAAAACAGTTTGTCTTTACAAACTGTTGCCGAACTGACAAGAAGACTGTCAACATATGATGCCTTTTATATTGTATGTATAGTGTTATGTGTTTTTCCAGACATGCAATGAGTTGTTAAAGGCAGTTTGATGTAATACGTTCCCCGCAACTCAAACTGGTAATATATATATGTTTTTAATATTTTGTCACCACTGCAGAAAAATGTTCTTGCTATGCCTCCCTTTGCCTGGAACTAATCTTGCACCAGCACTTTTGACCACAACTTGGTGTCCATGCATACAGGCAAAGCATGAACTCAAGTTAACATCTCTAAGTTGCCTTTGAGCTGCTAGCAAAGTCTCAGTGGCAGTGAAGGAAATTGTATTCAGATGCTTTGTAAAAATGTAAATAATGCTAATTTATAAATGTTATATATCTTAATGTAGGTCCAACTAAAATCACAAAACTCATCCCTTTTACAGTCAAAAATGAGTTTCAAATTAATTGTCAATATTTTTTTTTATAAAAAGTTATTTGTAGGAATGTTCCTCTCGCCTCAGAGCCTGAGTGGGCAGGTCAGTGTACAGAGAGCGCAGTTCTGCACCAGGCAACAGATATAGAAATTTACATTTTTGAAGAAACTCGCAGCTTAAGTTCTGAATAATTAACACTTTATGTTGGCTATTCATAGCTTGGAGCCTGCTCGTCTCAGAGGAAGTTGAGGCTACTCAGAAGGTTCATGTCTTGGCACAGAGCTGATTAGATCACCTCCAGTAACTGAAATTAATTGCAACTAGTAACCACAATCATGTTACATTTTCTACATGAGTACAACTGGGCTCATTCTGATTCTGATTTAATACACAAGCTTTCCAGTTAGGATCATTTTATTCAGTTGTAGTACTGTACTGCAGTGTGCAGGAATATTCAAACACAGGACATTTATAATAGGTGACAATAACCAGAGACAGTGCATTATAACTGTGGACAGAGCCACTGTGATGTCAACCAATGGTTTGTAGACGACTATTCTATTATAATTGTTCATCATGGGGGGGTCACCATCAACATGTATTGTGACTGAGGCGGTGCTTGGTTTGACTCATTCATTCAGTTGAAAACAATGATGATCTTTTTCATTATAGTCGAATTAAGTACAGGAAGAGACCATTATGCAGTTTTGCTAACTTCAGACTATGATATAAACTGCTGCATTTGGTTTTTAGTTTATATTCATCTTCAAACTAACCAGTAGGTTTTGGGTAAGTATTGTGTCATAAAAAGTCGAAGGATTCCCTCTGAAATTACGTAGCAGAGAAAGGACAGACAGTATTAGTGAATATAAAAACAAGTGAAAAGGAAATTTTCAACTAGCAGAAGTACCTCAAACTTATGTGAGCATCCTCACTGTTACCTAAGTTCCTTTTTACTGTCAGGTAAAAAAAAAAGTAGAGTGAAAGTAGAAAGTCTTCCAAAACAGAAATACTCAAGTAGCAGAACTGATGTTCTGGATTTAGTTATCTCCCTCCTCTTGTTATTCCTGCATTTTGCATTCAAAGGCATTCAGTCCCTGAATGCAGACGAAATCCTCTCTCATTACCACAATCTCTCGTGAATTGAAACGTGTGGCCTCCAGCGACCCCGCCACTCTGCGCCGCCACCTCGTCCAGCAGCAGGACGTCCGGGCTGAATCTCCGTACAGCAGCACTTCCTTTCCTCCACTCGGCTAATTAGCCGGAGTCACAGCGCGTTGAGCTGTCTCCGGGGTTTTATTTTGTTATGTTTTTTCCTTCCATCTCTTCTGTGTGACAGTCTGTGTTTTTATTTCTCTGGTTTTAATGAGAGCTCAGCTTTTTTTTCCACCACCAGCTGATTCTGCCTATTCATTTTCCGTTCTCATTTCTTTTCTTCTTCTGTCATTTTTTGCTGAAGGGGCAGCGTGGAGAGCGTCCGCGCTCTCTGATAACCTGAATGGAAATGTATTGATCTATCTAGAACCAGATGCAGTCCTGTCACCGGAGAATTGCCACCGATGGACCTCTGCCGAACATAATTACAGTCATGAGTGTGTGGTCTCATACACAGGAAATTAAATAGTCCTTTTAGAGCTGGAGGGTACATCCAAACACATTGGAATATAATTGTGCTCTGTTAAAAAGCCCATTAATCTCCGGTGTATTGATTTTTCCTTGTGCTAATGGACAGTATTGTGTCTCTGCTCTCTAAATGACGCATCAACAAATAAAGGACATGGCTCTCAAACACTTTTGTTCAAAGCCTAATTGGTCACAAAGAGGGTTCAGCTATTTAACACCACACATCAAAGACTGTCATGTAAATCCAGGCCTGTTGAAATGAGACGAGGAGGCCCGGCGGACAGGTGAACTGAACGGTGCGTTCTGGGCCTGCAGGAGGCTCCACAGTCGATATTCAAGATTGACTTGTCAAAATGGTCTGACTGGAATTAAAATGCAACATCCTATTGATCTCCTTTGCAACTAACATGTCCTGAGTGCTCTGCTTCTCTGTGGCTCACCTGCAGGTTCACACTGCATGAATCCAATAAAATGTTAATTTGTCAGTTTATAAATTTTCCTCAAAGTCCCTCCCCTTCCATAGGCACCAGAAAAAACAATCAGTTGTCAATGGACAAAAACAAATATAAAGGCAAATATTTTTTAGATCCAGTTTGAATCGCACCGTTATTACACATCTGATGTTTGGCAATTTAAACAGTAACTTTCCAAGTCAAGAAAGTCACAGTGAAACTGTATCAGACTGTGAAGATACATAATTAGAAAGACTACACACACCAAGAAGTCACAAAAGTGACTTTCTACCTGTGGTGAAGTTTAGATGCCTGTCTGTCAGTGCTCAAATTCACAGATGTCCCACCTTCCTGGAGACAATTAATTAGCAGCTAGGACAATTCTGGAAGCGTAGAGATTGTTTACTTTGCCAGGCAGCCGGATTCACGCGATCACGCAAGAATCGGTCTTGACAGGCTTCAAGCTCCAAGCTGTTTGTGTTCGCACCAGAGGTGGTGCAAGCCAACCAGCGTCCTCAGAGGGACTACTGGCAGCTAAGGGCGTGGTTTTAGGTGCGCCATCAGTGAGAAGCATCCATGGAAACGATCTGTCTCAAACAAATAATGGTGGTTCCTGAGGAGGTTAGCATAGACACTGTGATAGCATCAGTTATATCAGAACTGGAGAGTATTTCTTCATTGAAAGATATCTTCTCACACTCCCTGAGTGCTTCCCCATGAGATCACATGAGCTCGTACAACCGCTGGCACGATAATCTTCATTATTTTACCCATACTGTGTTGAAATAAATAATCAAAATGTCCAGTCTCCTTGCTGGTTGTTCTGTTACATTCAGAATTATCACTTTAGCTCTCAGCATTTAACAGGCAGCTCGCTTCGTGCTCCAAAAATGTATATTTAAATTATTAGATTAATCTCATAAACGTGCAACTAGTCTGACTCGGAAAATCTTTAGTTGGGGTCAGCCCTAATTTTAAGAAAACAATAATCCAGCTTTTTCTTTCCTCAAAAAATTAAAGAATAAAAAATTATTTTTGTGCATATAATAGTTGAACAGTTTGTAGTAGAACGATGCTACGTGTCAGGTGATGCTGCGGGCTCAGCAGGGTCAGAACATTATTACCACTGAGCAGATGAGAGCCAGTTAAATCAGGACATTAAATGGGATTAAGAGCTGCATTATTTTGTGGATGTAGGTGGACGTCCAGAGCAGGAAATGTGTCATTATTGACCTCTGGGCTCTCCAGCTATCAAGATACAAAGACATAGTACAAACACAGTGGAAAATATACAGTATGCCATGCTCAAATTTAAATATAAGGGTTTTTTTAGCAGCATACTTTTATACAGTTAAATATTTAGTGATGACTGTGTGGGCAGCCAGGTTTGAGAGAAATACAGCCGACCTCCTGGGGAGGAACTTTAAGGGTTTTGTTTTCATTTTAGTTTTCCTCATCAGAAGTAGCAGAATTACTACTGGAGCGCACTTCGTGGAACACAGCCTGAAAATCTTAAATGGTGACCTCATGCTACACAAGTGGGTGTAAATCAAACCAAGCAACACCATCCATACGTTCACTTCTGCTTCTATGAACACACGTCTTCTTCTGTGGTGTGTAGCAGTAACAGCAAACAAGGATGGGAACGTTCCTGCTGAGGAGGAAAAATACTGAAGAGCTCTCAGAATCTGCATTTTAATGATTTAACATCTTATCTACTTCTTATTGTTTATTTAAGCTTTAAGTGTTAGCCACTTAAAAAGAAGCAGGAGGTTTTTATTTAGGTAATTTCATTTTTTGACATCATATTTTTTGGTCATCATGATGGAAACACCAACCATTTTCTCTTCATATAGTAGCTTTGGGCAGATACTATTTGCACCTGGGTGTATATAGCCTGTCATGGCAGAGACAAACCATGATCATTCCCATTACATACATTGCAACCCATTAGCTTTACTTAAGTTTCAAAAATACACACTAAAAGAACACAGAGTAGAGACAGGAGACTCGTGTTGTCTGTGACACTGTTATAAACTCTAGCACTGCTTGTATTTGATCCTTTGTCCAATAAACTAAACTAAGACTAAACTAAATCTGTCTGTCTCCATATGAGTGCCTAACAAGGTGCCTAAATGAGCGTTTATAATATTCTGGACGTGGTAACATTAGTCCAGTGATCTTCTTTGTCAAAACTACTCCTAAATCTAGGAAAAGACTATGGTTGGAATAAGAACGTTTCTTTGCTTTATGTCTCTGCCTTTCCGTTCTTGTGCTCTTTTCCACCTCCTCCTTTTCTTCCACACCTTTGTGCATTATTTTATACATCTTCCTTCCTCCATCTTTACTGTCCTCATACCACTCAAAACCTCCACCTTTGCCCCACTGCATCGTCAGTGTTTTAGTCTGAAGTGACATATGATATGAGGCACAATTCAAGCTCAAGGAGAGATCTTCGAGTGCTGCCATACTCACTTCAATGTTCCTCCTGACACAACAGGCACAAGGTTGCAGGTGCATGAAGTAACACATGAGGTATCCGGTCCTCTTTGTTTCCTTTCTTATATCCGTTTCTGTCTCACCCTCTTCTGATTTTCTTCCACACCTCCTACCTTCCTTCCCTCTACCTGTTTTTACTTCCTCCTCCTCGTTTCCTTTTTTCCTTTCCTCCCCAGCACTTTCTTTTCTTTACTGTCCTGATGATGATACTCTCAGAACATTAAAAAATCCACAGCATCCACACCAAACTGAGTGATGCTCACACATGTTCTGATACTTGTGTCAAAAAAGATGCTGGTAAAAGTAGAAATACTGATTCAACTTGTTTACTGCAGTAAAAGTGAAAAAGTCCAGGCTGAGAAATGTCCTCAAAGTATAAAAGTAAAAAGTCGTCCTCTGAAGGACATTTCTACTGATTGCTTCCGTCCAAAGCAAACTGAATCTCAATTTTCCGCCACCAGAGAATCTTCATCTCTGTCTGTTCTGTCTTTTCATCTTAATACATCATCATTTTTAATCTTATCTATTGTTCCATCTTTTTTGTCTTGTTACATCTTTTTCATCACTTTTCATCTTGTTACATGTGTTTTGTCTTGTTAGGTCTTTCTTATCTTGTCTTTTTTGTTGTTGTTTTTATCTTGTTCTGTTTTTTGTTATTCATCTTATGTCGTTTTTTTGTTGTTACATCTTATTCTTCTTGTCATGTTGTTTTGTTTCATCTTGTTGTCTGTTGTCTTTTTGTCCTGTTACATCACCCACCCATCACCAAAATCACACAAAAATGCAAACAAACTTACTGATTGTGTTGTGTGAGGTAAAATGACTGATTTTGTCAATGGAGTTTGGTTGGTTTGGAAAGAGTGGAGATATTTGTCTTATGTTTCAGTCTCCTGTCTCACAGCAACAGAAAGCACCCTGAACTATCCCTTTAAACAGCATAAAAATACACCTTTACATGGCTGATAGTCGGTGTCATATCAGTTCACCATGTCCTCAAGAGTTTTTTCAGTTCACTCAGAGGTGCGACACGATGCTTTCCTCCTCGGAGCATCTGTCTCCATCATCACCCCCCCACCGCCGCCTCATCAATAACACGACTCCCAGCGATCGATCTCCGTCCCACTTAAAAAGTCAACAGCCAATTGACACAATGGTTGTGTTTTTCAAGGTGCGGCCACCGGTCCAATCACAGTTGAGTATGTAATCCATCTCATCTTCTGTCGCCTTCGGCTCTTCAACACACCGCGGAACAAGGAGGAAGTGGATTTTAAAAGCTGCCTCTCATACTTCCCGCTCGCTCGTCTGTCTCCAGGTTGTTGTCATGAAGGTTTTCATCAATACCAATCTCTCTGCTCAGACGCCTCCAATCCAACAATCTGTGGACGGAGCTTTTATTTGGACGATTTCAAACACAAAAGACTCAAACTACTGTCTGTCCTCTCTCGTCTGATGTTTGTTCCGTTCAGATTTTGTTCTGTTCTCGTCACCTGCTGTTTGAAATGTATTTATTAAATAACCCAATGTCTTTTTTTAACAAACATTTTAAAACAATGGAAGATACTTGATGATCTGATTGTTGACCTGCCATCTCAAAACACACACAATATTTCACTGGTTTCTCTCAAGTAACAATGAAAACTTTATTAAGAAAGGGAAATACTTTTTAAAGTAATACAGTTTACATTTTTATGCATTTTTCTCTAATTCCCTCTTTCCTTCCTTCCCCTTCCTTCATTCTTAGCTCTTTTCTCTTCTCTTTACTCTTCCTTCTTTCTTTCTTTTCTTCCTTGTTGTTTATTTTCCACAATATACTTCCCTTACATCCTGCTTTCTTTCCTGTGCCTACTGTCCAGGGTCATTCCTGTTCCCAGGGTTCCATGTTCCCCCCTCCCAGCAAACATGAGATGTCTGCCAGACATGCAGATCATATCTATATTCTGTCAGTTGGTCCACGACCATCTATATCTGTATCAACGATCAAAATTAAGGATGTCCTGCTGTCCCAGGGACAATAAAAACAACACTGGGGACACAAAGATACAGAGACAGTTCTGGGGCAGTAGAGGAACTTATCACAAATTAAATTATTACGTATTTTTATTGCTAGGTGCACAAATTCAAAAAATGTAAGGTGACACTTAGCAACACATTTGTTGTTATTGGATAAAGAGAAAGTGAGAGAGATGGTTTATGTGCTAAATTAGGGCTAATCCTTCTGTGGACGTCAGTGTCATAAAAACTTTAATTTCAGCTCCTCAGGAAACGTCTTTTAAAGCTATGTCAAGACATTTGAAAGACACCCTCTGGAAGTGTCTTCGCTCAGAAGGACAGATTTATATGGAACATAATGGGTTAGGAGTAAATGAGAGACGGAACAATGCTCCTGACTCCCTTACCTCCTCATTTTCATCACTTCTCCTTCATTCCTCTCTGTTTCTTTCTATACCTACTAGCTCCTTTCAATCTTTCCCTTTAAACCCTCTACCTTTTCTTTCCTTTGCACCTTTTTGTCCCTTCACTTTCCTTTCCTTCCCATCTCTACCTTTAGTACCTCATTATCTTTATCTTCCTTTCCTTTCTCCTTCCTTACTTACTGTATTTCCTTTCCTACTTTTCATACTTCATACCTGCTTCTTCCTCCCAATATTCTCATTTCCCTTCTTTTTACCTTTCTTACATCTCTGTCTCTTCTTACCTCTTTCCCTTCTATATCCCTCTTACCTTCCCTACCTTCCTCCTCTCCTTTCACCTCACCTCCACTCGTCTCAGTTAGTGACCTTTCTGACACGGTTTGGGTTTACCACTAAACTGGGTTTAGATCCAGAGAATTCATCACGCTGAGGAAATGCTCCTGTCTCTCATGTTTCTCATGTGTCCTGCACTTGCGTCTTTTCGTTGTGTTCCAGTCATTGAGGATGCATAGAGATACAAGAAAACTATGCAAAGAAAGAGGTGACAAGGACATGTGTTGTAAGAGTAACCAGTTGATTTCACTGACTGTCTGCACCACCGTTTTTAGCCGTCCTGCACACGGCTGCACAGAGTCTTTTATTTTGAAAATTCACTGGATTCTCTCTGCTTTTTCTGTGTCTGACTTCCTGTCTGCTTGATTTGCTTGATTTGACGCAGCTTCGGTCAAAAATAGACTCGCCGCATATTTGAAGTGGAGCAGAGAAGCGCTTTTGGGAAGCATTGAGGCGCACCATGTAGAATGGCTGCCATCAGCTCCGGCTGACGTGGCGTAGCCATAACACACCGCAGCCTCGTCTGGTGGAATCAAGCTATAATGAGACCCCCCTTTTCCTCTGAAATGATTATCCCCGTCGTCTTGCATTAAATGTCATTGCTCTTTGGAGTCCTGAATATAGGCACATCTGAATTGCAGCGATTCATTAGAAAAAAGAAAATAACATGCACTTAGACTAGCCTGTTTCAAACATGCCAGATGAAGAGGTGGAGTGTTTATACATCATGGCGTTCAGCTGAAAGTTTTCCACTAAGGCTGCACTCATGTATCCTCATTCATTGTTTCTCAGATCCGTAATAAGCACTTTGGGACAGCCTGCATGATGGTGGACCAGCACCACGCCTCATTCAGGTAAAGATCGAGGAGAGAGGGAACAAGAGAAGAGAAATACAGACACCAGACTCTGCTGAAGGCCCCAAATAATCCAGGGTTTCCTTTCCTTCCATCCTTTTCATCCTTTTGCTCCTCCTACAACTGTCCCCATCTGCCCTTTTTCTTTTCTTTGTACCTTTTCTTCCATGTAGTGTAAAAGAAAAATGAATGCATGTAAAAAAATAACAAGAAAAAAAGAGAGAAAAGATGGAGAAGTTTTACCAGAGAACAACAGACTGGATGTCTGATGAGTTTTATATTTTAGCCTTGAGTTTATGGTGTGTCTGTGAGCTTTATGTCTCTCTGTCACATCCTCATTGCTGCTGCAGTGTTTCGTGTTGGAGATGAATTTCCCTGCAGGCTGAAATAAAGTGGATCTGCTCTTATCTAATCTGCTGCAGTATGAAGTGTGAGCTGATAGATTCATGATAAAACACATCGGGATCAGACCACCGGTCACATCCGTGGCCCCTGACGTGTCGTTGGAGTAGCTGAATCCGGCTCTGTGGGAGGGATGCTGGGAGGATTAAGATGCAGCCTCGAGGGATGAAAACATCTTCCCGCCGCAGTCTTAAGTGCTCTGAGACAGCGGCTGGTCATGAATTAGTGTCACTTTCACCCAGTGTTCACCAACTTCCTGCATTAGCGTCTCAAGGAGCGACGCATCACATTAGAGGCCCTCGCGGTTGCTGCTCCCCGTCTGCCTCCTCCTGCTCTCGCCGAGATATCCGACAAATTAAATCCAGATTTGTTATTACCATGCCAGCGCCCGGGTCGGCCACAGGGAAGGGTTCGTCGCGCTAATCCGAAGGAGACGCCGCGTCGAGTTCGCTGTTAATGGAATTACGGCGAGTGTGATAAGAGGCTCGGTCAGAGGAGCGCTCTTATCACTGCCATCCCCAGGAAAAAAAACTTAATGGAAAACATGCTATCTTCTTCTTAATGACAGGCCGGTGTTAGTGCGGCGTGACAGTAAAACAACACGCGTTAGGAAGACTTGGAGTCCTGCAGGAGCGGGATTAAATGCACTCCGGGCAGTAATCAATCTGCATTGTTTACAGCTGCTGTCTGCCTGATGAGGAGCCCCGCTGCACTCCCGCCAAGATTAGATGCTGTTTGGTCGGCATAAAGAATCAGTCAGGGGAAGCCCCGACCAGCGGCCGGCCAGCCGGCTGCAGCAGCAATACATCAGAGCAGACAGCTACACGGGCTAATGTTACACTGAGAGGAGGAGTGAGGGGGGGGGGCTGAAAATTGGAAAGGAGTCCAGTTTGTTCTGAAGATTACAGGCCGCTCCCTCCTGTAATTTTCAAATGATGCAAATGTTCAACAGGCTGAAGAAGCAACTTGTTCACTTCAGCTCCATGTTTATTCTCATTTATTCACAGCAGACAGGAGCCGAGGCTCTGAGGTTACTGACTGTTCACCCTCGACTGTTTGAGGCCCTCAGCTGAGTCAGGAGGAGGGACAATTAAAGGCATAGTTCACCCAGAAATGAAAATTCTGTCATTATCCACCCTCATGCCAAATGAGTCTTTTAGTGAATTGTGACCAGTTTTCTTTTTCTTTTTTTTTTTTGTACACCATGTGACATCACTTAATGATATTCTATGGCATGTTATTGTGTTTTTTTTTTCTTTTTTTGGGCTTTTATGCCTTTATTAGATAGTGCAGCTGAAGAGAGGACAGGAAAGGGGGTGAAGAGAGAGGGGACGACACGCAGCAAAGGGCCACAGGCGGGAGTCGAACCAGTGGCTGCTGCAGAGGACTAACAGCCTCCATACGTGGGGCGGATGCGCTACCAACTGAGCTAAATGACTGCCCCAGTTGTGACCACTTTTCAAATGTAAAATGCCTCCATGCTGCTTGTCTGGTGTAATCCAAGTCTCCTAAAGCCCCAACATGCCAAGTTGACTTAAAAGATGTTATTAACACCATGTTTTTAGCCTGAATCTTCAATGTAGATCTTTAGCTTGGAGCCACATTCACGTGCACACCACCTGAACTGTGTGTGTGAGGTGTGACAGTGTGCAAACGCAAGTGATTCATTCTTAAAGCTGTTTTCCTGTGAAACTCACGACAGTGTTTTGTGGACTAACAAACTAACCTGACCTTCAATCAGCATGAGAGTGAGTAGATAATAAATTAATTTTCATTTTTGGGTGAACCGTCCCTTTAACTTGCTTTGCCCCGGGGACACTTTTGCAAAATGACAAGAAATGTTATTTATCAAATAAGATGAATAAACATTAAAAGGCTCATAACTTATCTTTTATTTAAATTCTTTATTTTCAAATTAACGTACTTAATAACTAATCAACTAAATTGATGCAAGAGTCAGATAAATCTGATATTTCATATATTTAATTTTACTTTTACATTCCATAAGTGCATAATCATTTTAGCTGTAAATTCTTTGGTAACATTTGAGTTTACAGAACATCTAGAACCTCCTCCATCATTCAGTCACTGAATTGGAAGGATTCATAAAACATAAACTGCTCCCTCCAGAATAAACAGCATATTTAGCTCTTTTTGTATGAAAACACATTTATGGGATCAGAAATATCCTCATTTCTGCATAACTTTTGCTCCTCTTCAGCTAATAGGAGTCTTCTCCTGCAGAGCTGACTGTCTGATCCTGCTGCACTCTGCACACACACACACACAAAGATCTATGGTACTGTCTCATTTATACCATCATACAAAACATATCAGTCCCTGCTTCCTGTGCAAAACAGCGTGAATGACTTTATTTTCTTTGTAAATAAGAAAATGATCAGAGGACCATCATTTGGCCTGCAGGCCGTAAGTTGTGTCATTAGTCTGGGGCCGTGTTCACACTGCAAGCCTTAGTGCTTAATTCGGATTTATTGTTCAGATCTAATTTGTTCACATTATTATTTTTTTTATTATTGCCAATATAAGGCTTTGTTCAGACTGCAGGCAAATCAGATCTGCAAGACAGACTGTCTACACTGTTACTTGCAAGAAATCAGATCAGATTTGTGTGTCCAGACATCACCAGCCTGTCTGCACTGGTTACCGTGGTAACGATGTAGGTGGCAGTCAGTGCAGAAACATGAGAAATGGAGCAAGTTTGCACAAAAGCCTTTCCCTCAAAAGTGGCAGCAGCAGGGATGTAACAATTTCAATATTAAATCAGTGCTTCCAGGATTTTGCAGGCTGTCTTTGGGATCGTTGCGACGTTAAAATGTCTGGTTACACTGCAGCTTTACTAAAAAATTGTGATGCATGTTGCGATGCTTTTAGATTTTTTTTTTTTTTTTTTTTTTTTTTGCAGAGCACATGAAAATTGCAAAAGAAAGTTGTAATT
The DNA here is from genome assembly GCA_034769285.1 of Lutjanus argentimaculatus. Lineage (NCBI taxonomy): Eukaryota > Metazoa > Chordata > Actinopteri > Lutjaniformes > Lutjanidae > Lutjanus > Lutjanus argentimaculatus. The sequence goes on along the minus strand of JAWZSL010000040.1, from coordinate 1,382,559 downwards.
TTTTTGTAAAATTCATTAAAGGTTCTAAGTCAACTCACCAAAACGATTACAAAAACTAAAAGTGCACCTGTGCTGTATTTCACAAAAAGGCAAAATCTTTTTGGAGCTTAAACTCAGTTTAAACAAGCAGCACAAAATTTCAGAGTAAAAGTTGACAAAGCATCATCATTAACAATGACAAACTTTATCTTCTTTTCATTATCTGTGAAAAAATTTCAAAAAATATAAATGCAAAAAAAAGTGACTGCTGTTATTGGTAGAACTCACAGGACGCAAGGATGATTGGTCCAGTTTGTGGAAAAGTTGCTGAGTTTGGACAAAATTGCAAGGTCGTGCAGAATTTGCGTGATTTGTTGCAATTGCAGCGTCACAACTTCCTGTAGGGACTGATTAAACTGAAAACTGGTTGAAATGAGCTTCAGTTTCAAGAACTGAAATCAAAGACAGAATCTGCAACAAGACACAGCAGAGCTTCAATTGTGGTGGTTTGTAGTTGGGGCTTTTATTTTGATAAGCATCATTTCCGGGTTTGTGTTGTGTGTTTTGGGTAACTTCACGTCTGCTCTCTCTGAGGCACCCTTCCCCCCGTTGCGCTGAGGAGTAATTGGACTCACCTGCTCCAGCTTGACAATCAGCTCCTGTATTTAAGACCTGCAGAGACACTCCTCAGTGCCAGAGTATCCAGTTATCCTCCGTGGTATCTACTTGGCTCCTTCTCATGGTTTTTGGTAAAACATTTCTTGTATTTCTTGTGAACGCCTGTGAACGCCTGTGAACGTGTCTCTTACCCGTGTCTCTCCTTCTTGTCTTCCAGTGCCTCCCGTTGCCCTCACAGCCCAGCACTCTCTCGTCGTTTTTGGATTTTTTCACTAGTTGGATTTGTTTTTGGGATTGACCTTCACTATTGTAAATAAATCATTGTTCAAACCAGTCCGCATCCGCTCCTGGGTTCCTCTCACACTCCACACGCCACATCAATCTTTTTAAAGTTAGAGTTACAGTTAAGAATTACAGTAAACTTTATTGTCCCCAAATGGAAATTTGTCTTGGACACAGAGCTACAATCCACCGCCTCATACAGAACAAGACAACCACTGACACAAAGCCAGACAGACGCTTCACACAAAACATCCCAGAAACATAAAGGAGACATCAGACACACAAAGTGCAAAAAAGTCCTTAGTGCTAAATACGGAAGAGTGAAAATGTAAATGACAGCTGTCAGAGCACAAAACCAATGATCTGTTGACCTTTACAAATCAAAACTCGATAGTTGAACAGACAGCTGTCAGTGCAAAAATTTAACCTAATCGTGGATTTGGAGAATCGTGACACCCCGGTTTATTTCAGTGTCTGTCCACAGACCGCTGTCCTCCATGTCGCTCTGCTAGCAGCATCACAGATTCTGCTCAGCCGCTCTGATGAACTTTGGACTCTGGATTTCATGTTGTTGTTGTCAAGATCCTTTTCCTTTCCTGTATTTTCCTTTTCCTACATTTCTCTTTTGCACCTCCTCTTTCTTTTTCCTTTCCTTCGTCTTCCTTTCAGTTCCTTCCTTTTCTTTTACTTTCCTATCTTTCTCTGTTCTTTCCAACCTCCTCCCTTCATTTCCTCACCTTTTCTACTTTGTTCATTCCCAACCTTTTTCAGGTCTTTGGTACATTTTTGTTTTTCAAATTTTGCCCAGATTTGTGCCCAAACTGTTTGGCTAACGTGCTGGAGCACAGACATTGTTGTTTGAGGGTTAAAACTTATTAGGATTTTAGGGTTAGACTGAAGCTTAGGTTTGGGTTTTAGGGTAAAAGTTATTAACGCTTTATGTCAACGACGAGTCCCCACAAATACATTAACACAAATCTGTGTGCGCGTGTTGCTTTTGATGAAATGAAGTTTGCAGTCAGCTCTAATTGTTTGCTTTCATCTTTTCTTATCAGTTGTCGCTCAGTTACAGAATTCTCTCTGTGTTGTTACAAGCTGCTAATGATGTTTGCACTGAAAATTCACCTTTATTACTTCTGATTAATATAACACAAATTGAGAATTGACTCAGACTTGTTTGAATAAAACACTGTGATGGAGGTTAACAGTTATTGTTGGTTTTCATGTCGTTCACATAAATTGTCTTTTTTTTTCTTCTTCAGTGTGTGAGACGATGCGTCGGAGAGGAAGCTCGATGCTTGACTCTGTGTCTGGATGGCAAACCCAGCACATGTTCTCACAACCCTGAAGCTACTGTTTATACCGGCCCCAAACCTTCTGTTGTTCAGTTTTCATTTGATATGTGTGACTGTTCCTGATCAACTTTTCTATCGACACTGATGATTAACACTTCAAGTGAGTCATCCTAAATCTTTACTGTCCAAAATAAACATCAGTTAAATAGTTTCCTTTCTTACAACCTTTACTTTTTGCCGATGTCTCTTTCCTAGTTTCAGCTCAACATTTTTTCTTTTAACAACCGAACAGATCAGCTGATACTCACTCATCCTGACCAAAAGAGACGCACTGATTCATTACCGCAGACCTTGAAAGGTCACAGAGTTGTGGCCCACGACGTAGACGACTATTTTTAATTGAGGACAAAGAAATGTCTCTTTTTTATCTAGTTTTATATACAGATTTTTGTATAAATAGCAGGGTTCATACAGGTGCTGGAACTCCTTAAAAACATTTAAATTTTAATGTTTTCAAGGTTTGAAAAGTGTTTGGATTTTTGGATAAAGTGCTTCAAACTGCTTGAAACTGTAATCACATTACTTTCATGATAAATTGCTGCCTGACTGAATTAGTTCATTAACTTTTTAGATAAAGAAATAAAATAAGTTGGATGTTTTCTGAGCCAATTATTAGATTGATTGATTGATTAACCAATTGCACATATATTAAATGATGATCAATTGATAATCAGTTGATAATCTCGTAATGGCTACTTCAACTTGTATATGAATAAATCACTTACCGCAGGTCTAAGGTGAAGGAAAAGCGTGAAAACGCACCTTGTAAATGCTTGAATTTAACTTTGGAAAAACTGTAGAAACCCTGAAGTTGTGATTTTAGTTGACATGCAAATCTGATTTTGGGGACCTCAGAACAGACAAAGACTGGGGGACCATCTGTGATTTCTGGTGACCGTGCTAAGGGGTCCAGGTTGTGTACCAATGACTGAGGTCAATCTATACATAGTATAGGTTTCACAATTTCAGTATTAAATCCTTTATCGATCAAAATGAGCTTTCAGTTTCAATAATCAAATCCAAAAAGCAGAATCTGGGATTTTCTTTTTTTATTTTTTATCTCCACTCCGTCTATGTTTGGTGCGTCAGAGGAAAAGAACATTTCAAAGACGACAGCGCAGCTCACCGGCCAACAACAAGAAATACAGACTCAATAATCAGTAGCATAGCTGTCAGTCCCAAAAAAAAAAAAAAAAAAAAAAGTTCAAATCAAAAAATCGAATTGAATCGTGAGCTGAAAACTGAGAGTTAAATCCAGGTGTGGATCTGATGAGTCGTGACACCTCTATGACATCGTTATTTACAGAATTATTTATTTAAGAAGCCTGCTGTAAATATACATAAATACATATATAAATATATTTATTCAGTGGTTTTACGTCGGCATCAACATTGAAAAAACTTTAAGTTTGAACAAATGTTTGAGTTCAGTCTCACAGTTAAACTTGAATTCATATGATTTGTTATTTGGAACCAAGATTGTCAGTGTTTAGTGAAGTTTGTGAAAATTTTCACGGCAGCTTTTGATGTGATGCACGTTGTGGTGTTTTTGTGCGTTTTTTGGAATTAAATTTGTAGGAGCGAAGGAAAATTACCCAAAAAAAGTTTAGAAAAGTTGATTTCTTTGTATAATTCATTTAAAAAATCAAAGGCAACATGTTCCAGTGAGAATAAAACTAAAATTGTTCTGAGTTTTCTTCGAGACCAGACAAAAAAGGCTCAGAATTACAAAAATTTGAACAGAATATGCTTTATCTGCAAACGAAGACGTGCACCTGGGAGTTATTCCACAAAGAAGCAAAATCTGTTTGGAGCTCCAAACAGCACAAAACTATAAAACATAAAAGTACACAGAGTTTTCATGAACGTCAGTAACAATGACAGACTTTGTGGTCTTTTCAGAGCCTGTGATAAAATTAAGAAGAAAAAACAGAAGTACAGAAAAAAGTAAACAATAAAACATTGAGAAGTACGTGTTTGACGGCCGTGCAGAGTTCTGCTCTGATTGGTGGAAGGTTGTGCAGACTTCATGGGGATTGGCTAAATTTGCATTAATTGTTTCAATCATAACTTTCTGGAGGGACTGATACATTAAATCTGGTGTTTATCTCTGCTTGAGTTTGCAGACGTGTCATGTGGGTAAATATCAGATATTACTGGGCAGATATCCAGGGGTGGAAGTAACTAATTACAAATACTCAAATGACTGTAATTAAGTAGTTTTGGGGGGTACTTATACTTTTATGAGCAGATTTTCAAATCTGTACTTTTACTTTTACTTAAGTATGTATTACACTATGTAGTTACTTTTAAAATGATAAGTGAGGGCGGACGTTTAGCTCAGTTGGTAGAGCATGTTTGGAGGCTGTCAGTCCTCTGCAGCAGCCGCTGGTTCAACTCCCGCCTTCGGCCCTTTGCTGCGTGTCATCCTCTCTCTCTCTGCCCCATTTCCTGTCTGCTCTCTGGCTGTCCAGGCCAATAAAGGCAAAAATGCCAAAAAAAAGTACTTTTACCTGTAATTGAGTAGTATTTTAGTATTGTAACAGTACTTGTACTTGAGTACAGATTTTCAGTACTCGTCAGACATTCAGTATTGAAAGATTATACAGCAGAGTTTTTTCTTTGTAGGTATTTATCTATATAACCTTATTTTCATATTTTTTTAATCTGAACATTGTGCCATTAAAGCTTCAAAGTCAAATGATGATAAAGAGAAACAGGCGTGTTCAGGGATGTGTGTGTGTTTTCATTTATTCATATTTCTGTGTGTGTGTGTGAGACCATGGCACACCACCTCTCCCCAGAGCATTTCCTCTGAGTGAACTGATCTGACAGAGAGAGAGAGAGAGAGAGAGAAAGAGAGAGAAGAGAGGAGAGAGAGAGAGAGAGAGAGAGAGTGAGTGTGTGAGTGATGTGTGTGTGTGTGTGTGTGTGTGTGTGTGTGTGTGTGTGTGTGTGTGTGTGTGTGAAAGTGAGGACATATTTAAGAAAATGTTTTGTAAAAATGTGAGGTGTTTCAGGTTCAGATTAGAGGAGATGAAGTTCATCAAGTGTCAGTGCAGAACACAAACACGTGTGTGTGTGTGTGTGTTGTGTGTGTGTGTGTGTGTGTGTGTGTGTGTGTGTGTGTGGAGCCGCCAGGTCGCTGCAGCCAGAGAACATGACATTAACATCAAAGAGCTGTGATATGATGATGATGCTCACTCATCTTCTATAACCCTGAACATCTCATCTTCATCTTCATCACCATGCACACCCACTACATACACTTTAATGAAACGTTAAGATGTCAGAAGTGATCCACACATCTGAGTTAATGATCAAAAAGTAAACAGAAACCACATCGACTCTCTGCAGAGTCGACAACCAGGCAACAGGGATAAACATGTGACTCAACAACAGGAGCGCCTCCTAGAGGCTGCAGTGTTCATTACAACCACAAGATGAAGGTGTTGGACGTCCAGGAGGTCTGCTGGTCCAATGCCGAGTTCAGACGACATGACATTTAAACTTGCTGAAATGGTCACTGTGTAGGTTTGGGAGCTTGTCATCATGGACTCTGACATAGAAATAAGAAAAATTCTAACTGGCTTGTTTTTCTGTTTGGATGTTGTGAGTAGTGTCCGCTGCCGTCTTCCTATACGACTGGTACCCACTGGACAGAATCACAATCCACAATCCACTGGACTGAATCACAATCCACAATCCACTGGACTGAATCACAGTCTACATTACAGTGCCACTCGCCTGAGCTGCCCTCTGGTGCAGATGTTCCAGATGCATCACCAAATATGCCCAGTTAACATTACCTCAACAGTCACTCTGAATGGCTCTGGCAGCGGGTGACATGACATCACCCTCCCGTTCTGTAGCTACTGTAAATGTGGTTCAAATGCTGAACTAAATGATCTGGCTGTATTTCACTGGAAAGGATTACAACACTGTGTGTGGTGTGCAACAAATGCTTAAAAAGAGCTGTGTGTAAAGGGAAAGATGTAAAAGGAAACATCAGGTGATGCACTAGTCTGACTCATCGCATGCACACTGCGGGTATAAGTCCTGCCATTGGTCGCTTGCTTCAAGCGGCATCGCAGCATCCATTATCTACGTTTTCAGAGTCCCCTGGAAACAAGAGAACAACCTCGTAGGTGCAACCTACACAATGAAAACAGCAGTGGTACAAACATAAACAAGTTAACCTGCCAAGAGTTCGCCTCCTGACACACACGTGTTCCACCAAAACAAGATCCCCTTCAACACTATTTTGCAGCAGCACCATCGCTGCATCCTGGGCTGAGACATTTGTGACTGGTTTAAAGAAATGCAAACAAGGCAGGGCATTTTTTCCCATATAGAAGACTGTGAACATGTGGAGCCTGACCTTTCTGCAGTGCTGAGCGCTGTGCAGAGAGGTCTGGCTATGCAAGACTAGTGATGCACAGACACACATGAAAGCAGAGGGGTGCACCATGCTCAACTGCTTGTATGACCCCATGCTGAGACATCCACCGGCTGTGTGGGATACCACGCACCAGCGATGTGCAATGTGTCTGATGACATCACTGATGATGATGACAGCAGTCTTTCTTCAGGTTAGCAAATATGATCCTATTTCTACAAAAGAAGTGCTGAAGATTGAAGCTGGAGTTTGTCGAATATCAATAATACAAACTCATTTATTCTGCTGTTATTAATGATGTAACTGTTACAAGTGCATTTAGTTGGGTTTTATTTATTGTAAGAATTTGTTATGTAAGTACTTTGTATTTAATTAAATGCAACTTTATAGATAAACTTTAAGCTGTTAACAGTTACTACATTGTTAAATTTCAAGTTCAAATTCTCCATAGCCACGAAAAAAAGCCATTCTTTAATGTTAACAACTGTCTTTTTGTAGTTCTTTTTTGAAAAAGTAAAGCCTATTGGTTCAGGCACTGTTTAGGCACCAGCACCATTTGAAAAGTATAGTTTTAGCACTGGTATAGGAAAAAAAACCCAAACTATAGCCAACCCTAGTCATGAGGCGTTTCAGACATGGTGTCAGTTGTTGTCCACGGGTCCGATGCCCATTTTCCTTCCCTGTGGGGTCGGGCTGTTATCTGACCAACTGGCCATTGTTTCATGACGATTTAGCCTCTGTGAGCAATGGCCAATGTTTCTGGTAAATGGACTGCATTTATAGAGCCTTTTTTTAGTCTTCCGACCACTCAGAGTGCTTTTCCAACACATGTCATAATCACCCACACATTCATACACTAATGGTCGAGGCTGCCATGCAGGGTGCCTCTGTTCCTCTAAACTAACTGTTCACACGCTGAGGGCTTTGCCTTCGTGGGCAACTTGGGATCGAACGGGTGATCTTCTGATTACTGGACATAGCGAGTGGATGTCCCAGTAACGGATATCTGGGCCAAAACTTCCTCTTCCATGCATCATTGTTTACAGTCCAATTAGGAACTCATGACATGAGAATGGAGTTGGAGTTGAGAGACAGCATCTACAACCGGCTTGTATTTGCACATGAATGTAAAAATATATTTTTTGTAAAAACTAAATTGTTGTCAGATGATAGCTGATGCATTCTGAGACTGCATTTCAGACAGTGCATTCTGCCTCTTCTGCTCTCCACAAGGACTGTTAACCTGCATGCAACCAAAGCCTGCTCAAACATGATTGGTCAAAACTATTCAAACTACAAATGGAAACCAGAATGCTTCCGATACCAAAATCATGTCCCTTGTGAACAGATTCTTCATTCAGATGCAGATATCTGTTTACAGAGATTATTGTCTAGATCCCAGCAGAAGATACCATGACATTACAATCATTGTTGCATGTCAGACTCGTCTCTCTCCATGTTTCCTTTCTGTTTCTGTACTATGAACCATTCAGTAAATGTGTAAATGCAAAAAAAAAAAAAAAAAAAGAGTAGTGGTGCTAAAAATGTTCGGTCTGTTCTGGCAATCTGCCAGGTAAAACTGGACATTTCTTGTTGAAATGTTGGCCTGAGGGTGTTGGAGGAAAGATCAGGAAGTCAACAAAATCATTATGTTTAATTCTCTGGGACCATGAATACCTAAAATTTGGACACATGGAGGGCTTTTATTTTATTCTGCTTGAAACATTTGTAGTGAATGTTAATTCAAAATCAGTGTTTTGATTTTTGTCATAGTAAAAACTAGAAATAACTCTGTAAGACTCTACACATCTATTCAAGTACTGCAGCTGAGTAAAATTTAAAAGGATATTCCACCTTTACATGATAACCCACTCAGTATGTCCTCACCTCTATGCTGATGTGATGATGGTGAAGATCTTCAGTTCACAAAACAATCCTGGAGTTTCAGCAGAAAACAGGGTTGCATCCAAATCCGGTACAATGGCAGTGAATGGAGACCACGGATAAAATGTTAAAAAAAGAACACAAAATGTCTCCATCCTGCTCGTGTGGTGTAATCCAAGTGTCTGTGAGCCGCAACATTAAAAAATAAACCACAAAAGGTGCCAGTTACACCATGTTTTTAGCTGAAATGTCAACTGTAGCATGTAGCAGGTAGCATGTAAACATGGCATCGATCTCGCGAGACTTCGTATATCTCTTAATGGATGCACGTGTGAAAATATCGCGAGATCAAGCCAATGTTTACAGGTGCATAAAACCTGCCTCTGTGATGAAAACTGATGTGATCCACTTTTTTGGTCTTGGTGAGAATATGAGCAGCAGCGTTCTGAATCAGCTGATCGATTTTTCTGAGAGACCTGTAAAGACACTGTTACAGTCGTGTTGACTAAAGATAAATGCACAGACAAGTTTTTCCAAATCCTGCTGAGACACACGTCCTTTAATATTTGATATATTCTTCCGGTGATAATAGGATGTTGTTGCATTTATCTTATCATGGCTGTTGAAACTCATGTCCACGACCACACCCAGATGTCTGACTTTGTTTGCGGATTTTAACATAACGGACTGAAGCTGGGTGCTGACTTTTTAAAAGCGCTAACTTCAGTTTTATCTTTGTTTAACTGAAGAGATTCTGGCACATCCAGTCATTTATTTGTTCAATGGCAACTGAGTGCTTGAATGGGATTATAGTCCCCTGGTGTTACAGTTATATAAATCTGTGTGTCATCTGCATCACTATGGTAGCATATTTTGTAGGTTTCCATAATATGAGCTAGTGTTAGTATGTAGATATTAAACAGAAGAGGCACCAGAATGGAACCTCAGGAAACTCCACAGGTCATTTTTGTCCGCTTAGATCAGTAATTACCTGTAGACACAAAGTAGTCTTTCCTTTAAGTAGGATTCAAGCCAGTTTCTACTGTTCCACTACATTTTACATTTTTACATATTTCACTAACTGTTGTTACACACATTCTTTACTTAAGTAGAAGACTCTGGTCAAAGTAGAAGTGCTGATTCAACTTCTTTACTCAAGTTAAAAATGAAAAAAGTACAGGCTCTGAAATGTACTCTAAGCATAAAAGTAAATCGTCGTCCACTGAAGGACATTTCTACTGTCTCTTTGTGCAAAGATAACTGACCTCACCTTTTCTCTGTGACTAAGTCTGCCTGTTTCATCTTCTTTTGTTGTTTTCATATTGTTACACCTTTTATGTGCTCTTTGTCTTGTAACATCTTTTATGCCATTTTTGTCTTGTTAGATATTTTTGTCTTGTTAAATGGTTTTTGTCTCGTTACGCCGTTTTTGTCTTCTTACATCTTTTACGTTTTTGTCTTGTTATGTCCTATAATGTCTTTTGCACCATTTTTGTCTCGTTGGATAATTTTTGTCTTGTTATGTCTTTTTTGTCTTGTTACGTCTTTTTTGTCTTGTTACGTCCTGTAATGTCTTTTGCGCAGTTTTATCTTGCTAGATGATTTTTGTCTTGTTATGTCTTTCCCATCGTTGCTGTCTTGTTAGATGGTTTCTGACATTTTCATCCTCTGATACATCTTTTACGTTGTTTTTGTTTTGTAACGTCTGGTTCTGTCTTGTTATGTCATTTTCACCTCTTTTTTTCCGTAATTTTTTGTCATATGTCTGTCGTGTGCAATATGCACTGACTGATACACCAGTGAATCGCCTTTACTTTGTTATTGTTCCATCCATTTATATTGAAATCAGTCTTGATGTTGGAAGGCAGCGTGCATTGAGGCAAAATAAAAAGAATCAGAAAATTCCCCTCTGATGCATTAAAGTAAAAGTAAAAAGTTGTCAGAAAAATAAATACTCAGCTGAAGTACAGATACATGAAAACTCTACTTAAGTACAAACAAAATACCTGTACTCAGTTACTTCCCCCCTCTGCTCCATGAAGGCCTCAAACTGCTGTTACTGTAACTCCTGCACTTGTACTAATACTACTAGAGTGCAAGTCTTTGTGTAATTCTTGCAGTGTTATTAGCTGTGTGTTTTCTGCAGCTCTTCCTCTCTGTGTGTGTTTGTAAAATTGCCTTTGATTACAGAGCTTCATTACATTTCATTACAGCAGCCGCTGCTCTCTACAGTACATTAAAAACTCAAGCAGCCTCAACTTTTAAGGATGTGGGATATTAGCACTGACTGCCGTCTCCACATCTCCATTCACAAGTTGTTTTTATTGTTTTTATTGTCAATTACAGAGGCGCTCTCTGTGTGTTAGTTACAGCTTTATGGCTGTTTTAAAGCTCGGTGTTGGTGCAGTCGAACAGGCTCAGCTATGAATTATGGGTCTAATATTGAAGGAATTTTCAGAGTTCCCTTTGGAGAGCAGTTTCAATCATTCCTCAGCCGCTGAGTGTGATCAGATTCAACAGTAAAATTACAGTTACACACCATCAGTGTAATGTATGAGTGTTTGCTCCGTGTCTACACTCCCTGTGACCTGAGGAGAGTCTGTCTGTTTAATCAAAACTGAGGGCGTAAAAAAACCTCTGATGTATCGTCGTGCATCAGTTAGAGGTTGTTGGTCTGTTTCAGCTGCAACCTCAGAAAACTTTGTGACAACCAACACGATGGTGTCCGTTCAATTTAGTGCCCGGTCACACCAGAAAGTGCACGGTGCTGGAAGCTTGATGGCAGCGCCAACATCAGTCATGTTTACCGTTCAGACTGTAAAACTGCTGCAAAACCACCGTCACCAGCAGTTACATCCAAGTACAAAACACCATTAACACTTGTATAATTGAATTAACTCGATTTGCGTTGACTGCTTATGCTTGGGTGAGGAGTGATTGCTATTTAAATTTATTTTTTTATTCTTTTACCTCTCTGCAGTGGCTCCATGTGGCTTTTGACAAAAAGTTATACAGAAATAAATAAAGCCTAAAGTGATTCTCCAACTGTAAACATGTGTAGCCTACACACCAAATTTAAAAAAAAAGTTTTGATATTTCATCAACTGAAACGACTCCCTTTTTTCATCACCCACTCCCGTTTTCCTCCCAGCATCACAATTCTCTTGCAGTTTTTCCTGATTTATAACTAATTTTCTTTTTTTTTCACTTTTGTGTGCAAGATGTCTTGTTATGTGTTACTGAGAGACCAAGCACGGCATGTGTGCACCACGATTCTGATCCGTCCTTCGCAGGGCTGCGAGCCCCACCAGCAGTGTTTCAGCAGCGTTTCAGCAGCGTTTCAGCAGCAGAGCGTTTTGCCCACCTGATTATGTTTACTTGCTCAGATTTTGTTGATTAGGTCCTTTTTCCTTGCTCTTTGTGCTTCTACCACAGATAAGCAGGCTGCGTAGTTAACTAGTTTCTTTTCTGTCTGTCTTTATGATCGTGAGTCTGCATGGGGTCTTTTATTTTGAAAATTAACCAGATTCCCCCTGCCTTTTCTGTTCTGTGTCTGACTTCCTGCCCATTTGATCTGCTCTGTGCTGATTGAGCGGAGAGGAGAGCTGCTTCTAGGACACACCGAGGTGCTGCTGATGGAATCACAAGCACTGTGTAGAACGGCTGCGACCAGCTCTGACTGACGCGGCGCAGCCGTAATGCGATGCAGCGACGCCTGGTGGAATTTAGCCGTTAAATGTTCCCTACATCAAAACAAATTATTCTTTTTCTCAAAAAAGGCAAAAACCATCTTGAAAGCAAGAATAAAATCTTTTTGCCAAAGTTCTTGGCAGTTTTCATCAACCTTTTCTAATGCTATACTTCAAACTGTGCAAAAAAATACACTGATGGAAACTTTGGCTGCCACAAATTCATGATAACTATATTATCACAATATCTATAGAAATCAGAAATCAGTGCATTTTTTGCTGAATGAATTACCCTCCAAATACGAGTGTGGGAAGCTGGAGAGAGAATACAAAAAGTGAAATTACACTGACAGGAGAGTGAAAAGGAAACCAGATGAGCTGACAAACAAAGGAAATGAAAAGAAATGGAAACGATTTAAAAACATACATTTTGTATAAGTGGTGCTGCATTATTTACATGATATTAAGAGTGCAAGTACTTTATCCACTGAACATTTTTACCCAGCCCACTGTATATTATATAATATATAACATTTAACAGATCAAATATAACTTGTTGCTGCTCTCCTGTAGCTTTTTGAGATGTGGACTCACGTACATTAACTCTGATCTTCATACGTGGAAATGGAAGCATACTGCACAAACACTTGAGTGTATTACAGAAATGGGTTTTATTTGGAGTAATAGAACGGGTTTTGTTGGCGATGAGTCACGGACACACAGTGGATTTTTTTTATTCACTCGCTCTTAAAGAAACTATTTTCAGAGCTTTGTTGACTCATTCCAGGTGTAAATCGTCTATTTCAGCCTCGACGGCGGCACAGGGACACAGAGTGGCGACGATTACTCATCAGACGAGTTTCCACTTTCAGACTGAGACAGATCAGCAGGGAGGAAGAAGAAGAGGAGGAAGAAGAAGAAGAGGAGGAGGAGGGGGGGGGGGGGGGGGGGACAGGTCCTTCTAGTGTGTCTAGAGTGTCTTCTTTTATCTTCATGGGCCAAACTGAGAGGAGAAAGTGACAGGCAGGGACAGTGGCTGGATTTTCTAGCTTTTGTATGTAATTAGCGCTCCATTTAGCAGAAATCAAAGGCAGTGTCTTGACATTTAATTTCCTCCTGAGCACCACTGTTATTATCTGCTGGATGGAACGTACCGCTGCAGACGCTCCACGTTCGACTGGCCGGCATGAAGATCCTCTCTGATTCATGGCATTTTTAAAAACCACATCACACTTTCTTCTTTTTCTGCAGCGACGTGACACCTTTCTTCACAGTAAACTCTGTGCTCTCAGACACTTAGTACAGTCATTACCTGAACGCTAAATAATTAGTGTGAAGAGGTGATTTTAGATCTGGGTTGTTTTGATGTGAAATTAAAAGTACATCAAACATTTTTTTTATGAAATGGTCCCCAGCTGAGACGAGTCCTTGGAATAATAATATAATGTCAAATCTTTCAGACAGCAGAGGGAGATTATTCCACTTTGCAGGTTTTTTTTTTTTCTAGAAATGAGGTCAGAGCTCTGAGAGATAAAATAAGAAACCTTTATTGATCCTCAGAGGGGAAATTCAGGTTTAGCAGCAGCACAAGGACAAGAAATATGTACAGATAAATAAAGTACAAAAAATAAATAGAAATAGTAAAAGTATTGAAATAAGAAAAGAAAGTATATAAGCTCAGTTAACCTCAACATTAGAGTGACGGTGTGGTGTTAAGTAGCAGCAAAGTCAGTAGTAAAGGGCTGAGACAAAAATAAAAATATAGGCCCATTAAAGTAATGATGCTTCAGTGATACGTAACATAGTAAAGTAGTCTAAATCTACCCAAGTAGTTTTTGTGTCTAAACCAAACTGTGACCTTTTTTATAGTTTTAATCCCACATTTAAAACTTTTTAACATACATCAGCTAAAGGGAACCTTGTGCTTCAGGATCAGATACCGAGGAGGCGGTGACAGATCATCTGTATGTGACGAGTTGGGATGAGGACGTGTTGGAAATTTGCTCTTAGCTCGCCGCGAGGCAGGGCACAGAGACTTGTAGTGCTAAACGTCATGTCTGCCAGCGTACGTTAAAAGCTAAGCTAACTTTAGCTTTTGATTTAGCTTGAAGTTTGCAAACTTTATCCCTTTTTCACAAATCTAGTAGCTTCATCTAACTGCTGTCATTTTGCTGTGCATTACTTTTTCTGGCAAGATCGTGGTGTGATTTTAATATTGTAGAACTCTGAAACACTTATGTTCCATACTCTGTCCTTTATTTGCATGTGTCACTTCTCATTATGTTGTCACATACAGCTGTGATCTCACTGGTTGTGCTTTGACAGGTTGGCAGTGACCGAGGGTGTTACCTGCCACTGTGTGGTGTGTGTGTGTGTGTGTGTGTGTGTGTGTGTGTGTGTGTGTTGCTGAGCTCTCCTGTGCCCAGGTTCTGCCCCTCCTCCACTCTGCAGTTGCAGTGATTGGCAGCAGCTGCAGTCAGTCTGCAATCAGGGCCTGGGTGGTAAAAGCTGGGAGAGTGCAGCCAGACAGAGCCAGTGGGCCATTCGGCAGACGGAGGTCTGCATTTCGGCAGTCTAGTCCCTCAGGGGCAGGCTAGACTGCTGGTAGTGTTGTGTGTAATGTACTTTGCTTGCTCCCCAGCTAGTGAAGTCACTCATTTGTGTATATGTGTCTTGCTAGCTCCTTAGTTAGCAAAGATACTCGTTCGAGCGCCCCATGTGCTTTGTGAGCCTCTCTGGCTCCAAAGCACTCGTTGTCTTTTTTGTCCATGTGTCTTTTGTCAGTCACCATGGTTAGCAAGGACACTCGTTGTCTTGTGTGTGTGTGTGTTGTTTAATTTAGTGGATTAAGTTATGGTTTTGTTTTATTTAATTTGGTGTTAACTTAATTTTACACTTTATTTGTAAAATAAAAGAACCTTTGTTTACAATTTTGTCTGTTTTCCCTTATTCCTTTTTCACCTGGTTATATTTATTTATTGTTACACCCCTCATCCCCTAACCCAAACTTGGGGGTCGTAACAGAGAGCAAAGTTGGAACAAGTTTAACTCTGAGCGCAGTGCATGGTGACAATTTCAAGGGTGCGCCCATAGACTTATTATGGAACTTGACAGAGGTTTGCTGCTCAGCACTGCTGCCAGCTTTTTTTTTTGTTTGTTTGTTTTGTTTTTTTTTTTTACCAGTGGTCACTTGCAGTATTGCAGAAGAAATCCTCCACCAGCCCAAAAAGCATTTTCCCCCAAAGGCCACCAATGTAAAAGAGACGGAAACCTGAAATATAAAAATAAAATAAAGTGTGTAAGGAGTAAATGCAAAGAAACAGTGCCGAATAGAATAACAGTAGAAGTAAGATAAAAGAAATATTGCACATAGAGCCCATGATACTGAAAAGTAGTATTGTACATGATACTGAAAAGTAATATTGTTCATGATATTAAAACATGACATTAAATGTAATAAACCCTGATATCGCACATGACAATTTACTTAATATTAAAATAGTATTGATGGTGTTGGTCTGATTGTTCTCAGTCTGATGTGTCAGTTTTCTGTCCTGCAGAAGGGGGAGTTATACATTTTGATTAATTAGTGAAATTTTCTCCAGACGTCCACGATCCCCGGAGGCGTCCACATCGCTCCGAGCAATCGCTTTAAATTTAGTCATCTGGCCACTGTTGTGAGAATACGACCATGTACAACATATGCACACCAGATGCAGAGATTTTTCAGCTTGCGTTCTTTCATTTTTCTGTACTTTTTCAGTGAACCTGTAATCGTTTTAGGGTTTTATTTCAGTTCTACTTAAAGTTCTTTGAAAAACACAGAGTGTAGAAATCCTCTCACACGTACAAACACAAGAGTGTTTCTTCTTCTTTAGATTGTGATGCTTGTTTACATTAGGATGAATGTACAGTAGGTGTTTACAGTGATTACTTTATGTTGGTGTTCAGTTGTGTTGGATATTGTTTTTTTAATATTACAGTAGATATTCTTAATGTGTGGGAGCTTATTATCATTATTGTGAGAGGTTGTTGTTAAGTGTATGATGGAGTGTTTTTTTATAACCATTTTGATAATTGATTTGTATTTAATAGAGGAACTTATTTTTATGGCTGACCTCACAAAGGAGCCATCTGATTGGCTGCAGGGAAAAGCCACAGAGGAAAACAAAAAAAAAGCTTTTTTTCTGCAGTGAAAGTGGAGGAAGTAAATTCAGTGCAGCAGGTTGAATCAGAAACACTCGAGTCTCCATCCATCTTTAATCGAAGCGTCAGCTCACCTGCTGCAGAGTGCCTCTTTGTCTCTCAGTGAAGAGTCTTTTTATCAGCCGCCACAGAGTTATTAGATCAGGGACGAGAGGATCCACCTGGGGAGTCCGGACGCTGCTGGAAAACAGCAGAATGACCGAAAAGAGGATCAGACTCACAACAGCCGGCAACGCCGCCACACGGCGGAGGTTTGTACGACTGAGAGACCAGAACCAGATACTGGAGAGAGGAAGAGGAGGATAGAAGCATCCAGCATCAGGTCTGCATTTATAACATGAAGAAACAAAAGTTAAGTTTTGTCTTTATTACTATAATTTGTAGCCAAAATTATGGGAGACATCTTATTTGTCCACCCATTGTTAAAATGTTTTCAATCCAAACTCATCAGTGGCCCTTCGCTTGTAGGCACCCCTTGAGTATCAGCTTAATTAACAACAAGTTTAAGATCCCCTGCAGTGAAAATCATATTTTTAACCTTGTTAACACGTCCATGTGGTGTTTTTCATGTGTCGCGAGACAAATCAGGAGCAAAATAAGCAGTAAACACCACGTCTGAGCATTTCCTGTTTTGAAACTGCAGTGAGTGAAGTCTCAGAAAACACAGATTCAGTCAGGCTGGGTGTATGACATCATGAACCTAAGGAACCAATCCCGTTAATCGACAGGTTGGTGGTGTATACAGTATATCATTAGCAAGAAGCTAGGATGTAGCTAGTTACCGTGATTAGCTGGCAGAACAGAGGCGTAGCAAGGTGCAGCTGCTTTGAGGTAGAGGTGGGGGTTGGGGTGTGTGGAGAGGGCGGGGACTATTTGCATATGTATGAATCCTCGAATACTTAATGAAGCAAGGTGTAGAGCTACATGTAAAACATTTTAACAAGGTATTTGAACTTATTTTGCAAAAATAAACATGTCAACAATTTATTACTCCTTGCAGAGCATTTTATATTATTTAAAACATGACTGGAGGTGGACTTGAACAATAATAAATATGCAACATTTGAGTAGAGTTTCAAAATAAAGGCATTTAAACCTGTATATCTACAGAGGGAACAGCTCCTCCTACATGGAGGCCACCATGTCGAACCATGATTCTACAGTATCTCAGAAGGGACATACAAAGTACTGGCTGAATAAATAAATAAAATATGGAAGAAATCCTGCAAATGTAAGACTTGATATGTGCAGTATACATTTAATGAAGCATTTAAAATGTGTATATTGTTTCACTGATGAGGGGAAGAAATGAGAGCCTGTTAATTCTGCCTAACTGCACTTAGTCTGTCTCATTTATGAAGAAGGCTAAAATGTCCTGTATTGTTTTCCTGATGAGAGGAAATAAAAACAATGTGATGGCATTTAACACAGCTTAAATACGTTTATTTGTCATTTATAAAATATTTAATGTGTAGGTGTTTTCAATAATGTGTCAGGATAATATAAGGTGATGCAGAAATGGCAGTAAAAATGGTCAGGAATGTTCATTTATGCACAAATTAAGATTTATTGATAAGGCCCCTTGTAAACTGGGTTGTGATGTTTTGTCATTTTTAAAATGTGGGTCCGGAGAAAAAAAAAGTTCAGGAAACACTGGACTAAAGTAAATGAAATGAAAAGCAAAAAAGGCCTTGTGACACAACACAAAACAACACGGGTGGCGATGGTTGCATGCTGAAGTTTCCTTGGGTAAGATACTGAACCCCAAATTGCTCCTGAAGGCATTCGGTGTGTGACTGAGCGTAAAGGAGATAAGGAGCAGAGTGTACGTTGTGTAAAAGTGCTTTGAGTAGTTGGAAGACTGGAAAGTCACTAATCAAATGCAGGTCCATGTACATAAGAAACTGGCCTTTTATTCATTCTTTGGCTGAGAGCAGGCTGGGCAAAACTACACCAGGGTCCCAGATTCACTGCGTGTCAGTTCATTTTTTTCATTTTCTGCTAATTTGTTGGAGAAATCATACTACAAATCCCAACATCAACAAAGGAAGGTGCTGCGTTACAGCCTCTACAAGCCAGGACAAGATGTCAGTGTAAATTTGGGCCCAACAGTGAATGTTTGCCCCTCAATCCCTCGACCAACATGTTAATTCAGCCGTGGGCTGAGGTCACGGCTCTGTGCCGGCCACTCAAGTTCTTCCACACAAAACCGGGGAAAATGTTTCTTTATGAATTTGGCTTTGTGCGCGGGTGAACGGGGGACTGTTGAGACCGGAACAATGGCTGCACCTGAAAGTCCATATCAACATGCTATTTAGCATGCTGAAACAGTAAGGGAGTATGAAACCAGAAGTACATGAAGTACAAACTAACTATGCTGTGTTAGCGGTGACAACAGCAATATAGCAGACAATGGCAGACAGCGATCTTGCAGCTCTGACCTAAAGTGAATAACACTTTAATTTGAAAGAATAAAATAATAAAGTTCATGTAATATATATTTCAAAAAGCAGTTTATCATTAGCATGAGTTACCAGGGTTACAAGTCTTCAAGGAGGTTCTGATAAAGTGATGTGATGCATGTTTAACAGTGCATCTGAAAACATACATACTCTATTCACACACTAATATGTCATCTTTTAAAACTGGGAGAACACTGGTGTCTTTACTGGAAGTAAGGGTCCCAAACCAGCAAAACCAGTCTAAAAAGTTTTGTGTTTTATCAACTGATGTGCAAAAAGAAGCAGTTTGAGTGTGAGGATGAGGAGAAGCCTTCGGCCCCAGGAGATGACCTCTGCCCCCCCAGGGACCACCTCCCCACCCCTGCCCCCACTCCACCCCCCACCCTCCTGCTCTTCAGTTGCCACAGAGGGAATTGGATGCCGTAACGCTCTGATAGGCCCTGCTAAGTCATGCAGGAGGGAGGAGACGGGCTGTCAGAGACTCCCATCATCCTCTCTGGAAATACTTCCCCCAGAGACTGCTGAAAATCCAGCGGGGTGGACAAAATAATGGAAGCACTTCACCAAAAAAGAAAAGGACTTTAATCCCTTGGATTGAGCCGTAGACCTGCACCAATTTATATTTAATGTTTGCATCACTAAATGCTTAAAAAAAATTTATGGTAAAAGGTTTGTATTTTATAACGCTTTTCTAGTCATGGACTACTCAAAGCACTTTCACAACTACAAGTCACATTCACCCCATTCACACACTTTCACACACTAATGACACAGGTGGCTTCTTCTACAAAGACCCAACCTGTGCATCAGAAGTCATTCACACACATTCATACACTGTTGGCGCAGCCATCGGGAGCAACGTGGGGTTCAGTGTCCAAGGACACTTCGACATGTAGAGCAGAGGAGCCGGGAATCGAACCACCAACCTTCTGATTCTACCACTGCGCCACAGCCGCCCAACATTTAATCTCAAAACTCCACGTTTTTTTGTTTTTTTTTTAATGGCTGCACCATTCTACAGGTCATTTTCCCAAAATTAAAGCAGGAATATGTAATACATTTACTCTACTAGATTATAAAATGACCCTGATATATCATCAGAGATTCAGGAAACTCATTTTTGAACACTGGTGACTTACATAATTATATTGATTTATGTTTTTATTTGTATTTTATTCATTTTTTTTTTTTTTTTTGTATTTTTTTAGACCTTAAGGTCCCTTTACTGGCTGTTGAGGGTTGCAGCTTTCACACATTTTTTGTGATTTAGCACATTTGTCATGTAATTGTACACTTTTCAAAGAAGCTTTTTCGGGGTGCGCTGGTGCTCAGTTGGTGGAGTGTGCCCTTTCACATGCTCAGTCCTCTGCAGCGGCTGTGGGTTCGATTCCACCTTCACCTTTGCTGTGTGTCGTGTCCCCTCTTTCTCTCCCCATTTCATATATTCAGCTCTTCTATCAATGGAGCTCTGAAAAAAGAAAGAAAAGAAAAAAAAACTGGCTTGAAGTTTAATTAATGTGTAATATATTTCTGTTTCAAAGTTAATTCTTGACCTTAAAAAACAGCCTCACCTCCAGGTCCTCTTAATAGCTGTTCTGGGTCTTTCAATCCTATCACAGGATTATTGATTGACTATTTGGCCAAACGCTGTTTTCAAGGTCAAGAATTAAATGTGAACTTATTCATATTGGGTGAGCGAGGGCTTTGTGTGCTGGAACAAAAGATTTTTCTTTAACTAACTGCCCTTAAAGAGTCTGTGTTAAAGAAGTCGTCTCTGATTAGAGTGTTTTAAACACAGGGGCTGCGTTTTATCCTCAGTACTGTTGTACACCAGTACCACAGTTTGTGCACACTGAAGAAATAACACTGCACAGCAGAAATTTCATGATAAAAATGGGCTGATGTTCTAGCTTGCAAACGAAATGATGAGAAACACCATTTCTGTGGAAACGACACACTAGACACAACAGTGAAGTCCAGCTCATTGTTCATTTATGATGGAAATACAAAGGAACTTATTCAAAATCAAGCAGACCTGCGTTCAAAAATGATTACCGCAGTCTAAGTAGTGAGTCACAGACGGTTTATTAAATAGGTTGAATCCACATTTCAAGTTGACTTGAAAGACATCATTTACACCATGTTGTTAGCCTAAATCTTCACTCTACGCGAGTGAACGGCATGCTGGGACTTTAGGAGACTTGGATTACATCAGACAAGCAGTATGGAGGCACTTTATGTTTTTATTCTGTTGTTTTTTTTCCGTTTGAAAACTGGTCACCATTCACTTCCATTGTTTGGGAGATTCTGCAACACTGTTTTCCTGTGAAACTCCAGCAGAGTTTTGGGGACTGAAAAACTAAACCCGACCTTCAGTCAACATGAGGGTGAGGAGATAATGACTGAATTTTCATTTTTGGGTGAACTATCACTTTAAAAACTCGGTTAGTCTGGGGGTCAGGTGTCGAATTTTTTGGGGCTTGTAGTTATTTTGTGAAATGGTCTAACTTGCAATAGACAAATCTATAAGCTAATTAAGACTAGTCTTAAATATCTTTGTGAAACTGGCCTAAGCAGTCGCTGATGAAACACTTCAGGTAAAAAAAAACGTTAGAAGTGATGGTGATGTTGATGACGTGTAATGTGCGAGATGAGAGATGTACTACACTGAGTGATTTCAGACAAACCTACAACAAACTGGGCCTTTCTTGACTTGCATATTAAGTTTTAAATTCATCACACATCATATGTGTGATTCATGACATGATTGAAACAGGAACAAAAGCTGATTTATCTCTCGCTGTTGACTACTGTACATATTTTTTTACAAAATAAGACCCTGTAGGGCAGCTTGTCGGAGTTCTTCTGCCCCAAAGTTTGAACTATTATTGAAATCCAACATGAGCGTGTAAAGATGGAGCCACTGGCTGATCTGATGGGGCTGAACTGGTTGAAGTTGTGTAATTTTCAGCCCTGTGTTGAGCTCCCAGTGTGAATGTGAAGCAGAGTTCAAGCAGAAACAAGCAGAAACATTAGTTTTAAGGGTAAAATAGAATCCAGCATCCTTCATGGTGACAGACAAAGTGGAGCTAATGAAAGCCAACAGGAGTGTAATGCCGTGTGACTGATACTGGGCTCGCTGTCAGCCTGATTCTACTGGGAGAAGTGGGATGATGACAGATGAATTAGCGCGCTGACAGCCGGCGTGGAGGGACGGGTAATTGTTGCTGAGAGATGGCGAGTGTTCTCTGTCTCGCGCTACGTTAGCCGAGGCCAATCAATCACAGCTTTTATCTGAACGCTCCGAACACACCGACTCCGGCGTGTGTGACATAAAACGGGCTCCGTGTAAACGGGCGTAGCAGGAGTCACGCCTGTTTCTGTGTTATTTCACCGTTGAGGTTGTCACGGGTGACGCCGACGGGAGGGGCTGTCATCTTCTGGAGTGGATGTGAGCTGATGGGGCGTGTTCAGGAGGCTTTTCTCTCTCTGTGGTTCAGAGTGCAGCTCTGACCCCGTCACACACTGCATCTGTGGCACGCTTCAGATCTGAGAGAGACGACCACCAGGAATCTTTAAGTAGCCTCATCGTGAGACGGAGAGGACATTTCATTTTGATATAAAACACGGCCACGTGCTCGCAATCTAACTGAGCCTGTTTACACCTGGTATTAACATGTGTCCTGGGTGATCCAATCCCTGTCAGTTCACCCCTGGCACAGTTTGGGACAAATGGACACAATGTTTTTTACACAAAGAAAGAAAACATAATGTAGAACATATGCCAAATTCACAAGGAGGACCAAATAATTAAGAATTTGTTGAAAACAGCATTTCACAAAGTTTATAAAGTTTCTTAGAACCCAGCAACTCACAGAATTGTGCATTTTCTTAAGGAAGTCTGGGGACTTTCACTATGGGAGAGGAAGTAGCCTATATTGGTTACTATTTACAGTATTTGTAAAATTTGACATGTTTACCCATTAGTATTCTTTCATAAATTCAGTGTAAATTGTGAAATCAGTTGAAAAAGTAACACATAAATGATAGCAGGTAAGATGCACTTTAAAGATGAGTAGCTACTGTTACAGCGACTGAGAATGTTTCTTACAAGGAAAAAAACAACTTAATGTTTTGCATTTAATGCCGAATTTACAATAAGTCACTAAGAATTAAGAATTTGTTGTAGACAGCATCTTACAAATTTTATAAACTTTCTCTTAACTCAACATTTCACAAAATTAGGAGTTTTTTTTAGGGAAGTCTGTGGATTTTCTCCACTGGCTACAAAGAAGTAGCCTATACTGGTTACTACTATACTACTACTATAATAAATTTGGTGTGAAATCAGTTGAAACAGTGTTCAAACAGCTGCTACACTTTAAACAGTGGCCACTGTTACAGAGATACTGCGACAAACTGACAATATTTTTTACAATAAAAGAAAAAACTTTGTGTTGCATTTAATGCCGAATTTTTAAGAAGGCCCAAATGATTCAGAATTTGCCGTAGCTGTATCACAGGGTTTATTAAGTTGGTCCTCACTCAGCAGTTTTCAAAATTGTGTGTTTTGTTTTTTTGTAAGTGCAGTTTGCTCTCTTTGCAGGTCTTGGTTCAGAGGAAGTTTTGTGGTTCAGGTCCTGATGTTTGATTCTGCACCAGAAGTTGCTTGACGGTTTCACAATTTTACAGCTTCCCTAAATGCTTTTAAAGGGACAGTTCAACCCAAAATCAAAAGCACACATTTTTCCTCTTACCCTGTAGCTCTATTAATCCATCTAGACTGTGTTGGTGTGATTGTCGAGTTTTGAAGATACTGTTGTGAGCAGTTTCATGCAGGAACAGTTTTCCTTTTCCTGAACTGCACCTGTCTCACCGCACGTAAAGACATTATGGACAAGAGGTTGCATGTCAGCAGAGGACGACACTGTTAATGTTTACATCCTCTGCAGAGTAGATGCACACTTCCTTCTGCACAGTGATACATTTGGCAGGTGTTGTTCGGTACAAAGAAGTAGTTCCTGTGCTGTGGATTATTTTGATTTGAGCACCACAAGCCCAAGTGCAACCTCCAAACACTGCAGCACCAAAACTATCTAGATGGATAAACAGCACTACAGTTAAAAAAAAAAAAAAGTTTTGGAGTGAATTGTCCCTTAACTCATTCACTTGATTTTCTTTGGACTTAATCACTTGATAAACTTATTCTTTTTCTCCATATTGTAATTCTACTGCAACTGATTTATTGCATGTGTGTCCACCCTTGGAGAGCCCTCCAGATAAATAATTGATGATGAGTGATATTAGTGCCGACAGTAACTGGACTGTGTGTGTCATGAGTTATGACAGATGGATGAAAACAAGGCATCTTTCTGCCGTAATTTGATCTCCTTTTCATTGTGCTGATTGATCAGAGAAAATCAACACGCTCTCAACGTGCTTGTTACAAAATCTTGCGTGATGTTGCATAATTATGTAGATTGCTGGTAATTATTGTTTTCTTGACAGTTCCCACAAATCAGCAGATGAGTTTAATGGTGGTTTTGTTTAAAAAAATCATATGCAATATTTTTTTCTTTTACTGGATCCTGACGTTGGTTTTGCTTTCACACCATAAACTGCGTCAGAGTTTGCTCAGATCAGGACGAACGCGGCTTAAATTAGTGATGTGCAGCTTTCACACCAGTATAGACGAACCAAACATCATCAATCAAACTGAAATTCATTTAAATCACATCGAACAGGAGGGTGTGAATGCACCCTAAAATGCTTCACTGCCATTGTTAGAATTTGGCCCAATGGCCAACACATCCTCATACCTACATGACACATGAGGACAGTGTCTCCAGTGTCCCCCTGGGCTTTGACAAGAAATTATAAGGGAATTTAAATTTTCATTTATCATCTTTGTAGCTCTTGCATTCCCAATTTGTAAAAATGTGTCAATCAAAAAATGTTTGGGGAGGAGCACTTCCTGAACTCACAGTGCATTTGTTTGATGATTGAAATCACAAAAAACCACAAGGCTGTGACAACAAAGGCATTTTAATTGTTCTAAAAAGCGAGTGCTTTGGAGTTTTTGTGATTTCTGAGTAAACATTTGTAGCCTATTCACCAAAAAAGGTTTTAATACTACTATTAATACTTAAAAAAAAAGAGTCTTCAGAGGAAAATATAGAAAAAATTGTGGCTCCAGATGGATTTTTCTGTCTTTGTTTTTGGCAAGAACAAAGGTTACAGACCCCTGGACTAAGCTGATTGCCAACTACGGTATTTGCATTTTCTAGAGAAATATTTGCATCTGCTGCTGCTCATCAGTCCAGCTTCTTAAAGAGTCTCAGTGAGAAATGTTTCATGATACAAGTCTGAAGATACCTCCCAAAATCAATGTCATGACTTTGGAAAGAGACACAAGTGTTAAATTTTTTAAAATATATTTTGTTTGGTGCTTTGAGCACCACAAGTTCCATTTAGTTCCATTCCCAGCAAGACACATGACTTATTTCAATCATGCATGTAATTTAGAACTGTTTGCTTTGTACCATAGAAAGAAGAGCAAACAGATACCTGCAGATGGTCTATTAAGCGACACTTGTTAGCTGTGATTACAGTGACACAAAACATGAATATTTTACTATTTTAGGTCCACGAAAGATCTTGTGAGAGAGATCCTTTTAACCCAAACCATGATCTTCCTGCAGGCTTAACCAAGTGATTCTGGTCCCTAAACATACCTCGATCTTAACCACAGTGTTGGCACTTTATTAAAAAAAAGAAACAATAGTTGAAGGAATAAAGAAATGGTGTGTTCAAGTTCCATGAGAGTTTTGCAAATTAAAGGTTCCCTTCTAGACACAGCCGTCATTCACTGACGATAGAGGAGGACGGTTCACGAACATGGATGTATTAAGAACTGAATAACTGGAAGAACTGGATGTATTGTTGTCCAGCTGGAAACAGTAGACTTTTAGAGTCGTAGGGCTTCTACACGCTGCACAATGCCAGAAACTCGTCATAAATCTGGAGAAATAAGAGAAAGTTACAAACCCCACGAGGAAAACGGGAAAAAGCAATAAAAAATCTGTCCCGTCTCCTGGGAAAATCATGAGAGTTGGTACGACTGCTGCTCATTTTTGTTGCTCAAAATGATCAACCAAATAGGAGCTTGTAAGGACAACAAACAAGTTCCTCATCAATTGGTTGAAGAGGAACATTTTAATAGTTTACATGATGCTCTCTCACCATCCACACACTATCTGGTTGCAGGCTTCCAAACCTTCATAACATTTACCTCAGGTCTTGAGCTGAGTGAGGGCTTGGCGAACAAATGATGTAGGTCACTATGTAGGGTCATTCCAAGAGGACGGAGCCAGATCCTGCTGACCAAGTCCATCTCTGTGAGTTTTAGTGACTTTCCTAAACTTTTCCCATGGTTTAGACATCCTGAAGTCAGCTTAAATAGAAAATCTGTACCTGTTATCCATTCTGTTGTTTACGGCCCAGCATCTCAGACTTGGCCGCACATCTGGGTTACTGACCAAAACTTTCACATCGGTGCAAAAATATGTAAATAGTGTTTGTATGGAGACAAATCAAGGTCATAAAGATTTTGAGCTTGTAAAACAATGTTCACAAATAATTTCACAGCCTGCAGTTGTGTATCACTTTTTGTGTGCATGTGCAAAAAAATCATGCACATATACAAGTTTGTGAATGTACAATTAAGTTTTGCAGCTGTAGAAATATTCTGTGCACATGTAAGTCCAAATTTTGCAGTACAAATTTTCATTAGATCAAAATTCGTACTCCTGTGTGGACAAAACCTTTTCACACATTCACAAAATAATTCTACAGCTAGAAAACCTGTTTATGCATTCATCTACAGCTGCAAAACATAACTGCACATTCAAAACCTTTTATATGTGCGTGCAATTTCTTTGCACATGCACACAAAAAGTGATATTCAACTGCAGGCTATGAAATTATTTGTGAACATTGTTTTACAAGTTTAAAATCTTTATGACCCATATTCGTCTCCATACAAAGACTCTAAACTTTAATCTCATGCAGGACTAAAAAAGAACTTTTAGAGATTTTGTGTACAGTTGACTTGAGGGATTTTATTAAAAGATCATCCAAGAAATTTGTCCTGCGGTCTGTCCACACCTTGACGAAGGTGCAGACAGAATACTGTATTGTAAAACTTGCTTTAATCCAATTGAGGAAGAATCAATTACTGCGAGAGAGACAAACATTGTCGCAAATTGTTAACTTAGAGACTTAGAGACATAAAATAAATGAAATAAACTGAGCGTCATTCAAACTTCAACACTTTAATCTTATTTTTCTCTCAATACATACTGACTGCAGACGTATACCTTGCTCTCAGTATGACCCCTTATAGGTTGAATAAATGTAATTCAAATGAAGACTTTTCATTCTGTAAAATGAATGGTGTTCACATAGAACCATGAACCCCACACGCTACCAGCAGATATAACATGATTCAGCTCACGCTGCTCAGGATAAACTGTCATGTGACAGGACTGCCTTTAACCCCCGAGTCCTGAGAGTGTGAGACCTTAAATAAAGTCAATACATATAGTTCCATCTATTAAAACTGCATTGGTGAAATTGGGTATAGACATATTATATGCAGACGCTGCATTGTTGTGTTGCGTCAGTGCTGTTCTCGTATTGAAGAGGTCAAGACTGGCCTGTGAACAAACATATTTACATGGAGGAGGATACAAAGCACTGGAATGTTTATTTCTCAACCGATTTCATTGAGTTGTTATATTAAAGCATTTAAGTTTTTTTTTCTTACTCCACATAGATCACGAACCTTGAATATAACAGCACTCATTGAAAGTAAAATGAGAAGTAAACACCGAAGTGCCTTTCAGAAAGAAAGGCTGCCGTTTACATGCATTTGTTCACAGGCCGGTCTTGACCTCTTCAGTTGGGAACAGTGTTGACGTACGATTCAAATGCCAACGCAGGATCTATGTGTTATATGGCGATGGAATTGGGTGCCTTTGGGTGCCCCTGGACCCTGATCCATCGGTATTTTTAAAAAGCACTAATTAAAAGCAGTAAGAGCAAACAATAATGTGAAGTCATTAAGAACAAATTGATTGACTAAATCATGAAAAAATTGGAGGGATAGAATAAAAAGTATACCGCTGGTGTCTGCGGGTACACTTAATTATCATATAGTGTTTAGGTCAGTCAAAGAGAAGCAAAAGACATCATAGTCTGGAAGAGTCTGCAAATGTGTGGTTTGAGGGATAGTTCAGATTATTAAGATTTATTTATTAAGGTCATTTCCATATAATTTATTTGGTCAAAGTTACAAGGCAGTATGCACTGAAGAGAGGCGAAAGAGCCGCAACAGCTCCAGAGCTGCAGGTTGCTAACCTTCAGTACAGAGATTTAAAGGCTCGCCTGTGGTTCCTGCTGACAGTCATATCAACATATCAGCAACATGATGCCTTTCACTTTAGTTTCACTGTCTGTATCTGTAGAATATATCACAGACATGTTCAGTGTTTTTCCTCTGCGCGCACTTTCTTTTTCTCTTTGAATGGTTTGGCAGGAACGGAAATAAAAGGAACTAAAAGGAACTAAAAGGAATACATTTTAAAAATTCAACACTGGTGTCTCTTTCCAGAAATCATGATCCTGTTACTCAAGATAATCCACAGACCTTCCTGTGAGCAGTTTCATGGAGGAACTATTTTCTTTCTGATAGAAAAACATAAAACTGCCCACAACAAGGTCTGTGGATTATCTTCAACCAGGTCATGATTTCTGGAAAGAAACACTAGTGTCGAGTTTTTCAAATGTATTTTTTGGCGCTTTGTGCACCTCAAGCCATTTAGCCCCCATTATATTGCAGAGAAGGCAGACATCTCTACAGCCTAATCTAATCTAATCCTGCAGGTCTGCCAGATTTCCCTATCAACTCTGAGAAAATTGCTAGAAAAATGAAGTAATTACATAATTTGAGTTATTTTTACAGCAGTAGAGATGTCTGCTTTCTCTCCAGTACAATGAAACTAGATGACACTGGTCCTGTGGTGCTCAAAGCGCCAAGAAGTATTTGAAAATTTAAAAAACAAGTGTGTATCTCTAAAAATCATGACCCTGTTGCTCAATATAATCCACAGACCTTGCTGTGAGCAGTTTAATGTAGGAACTATCTTCTTTCTGCCTGATCCCTCCAAGACGTTGTGCTGTTGCAATGGCAACAATTCACGCAAACTCAACCAATCCATGTGAACTCTGCGTGACCTTACAATTTTTGACCAAATTTCGCAGTCCCCCACACTAACATCATACATGTACATCTCAGTGAACTGACTCAGTGTTTTGTTTCATTATTCTCTGTTGTTTTGTATTTATATATTTTTTTATTGTGTCACAGGTACTGAAAAGAACACAACTTTTGTGTTGTTCTGACTGACTTTGAGCTCCTAAAAGATTCGGCTTCTTTGTGAAATACTGCCATGGTGCACTTCTCCATTTACAAATAAAGGAGGCTGAGGCTTTTTGATGAGGTTAGTTAGAACAGAGAGGGTTTTGTTCTCCCTGGAACAAGCTACCTTCGATTTTTAATGAAGTACACAAAAAAAAACAACAACTGTCTTTTGCAGTTTTCACTTGCTCCTGCAATTTTAATTACATAAATGTCTAAAATCATTGCAACATGCATTGCAATTTTTGAGAAAAGCTACCATGAAATCAGGCATTTTAGGTCGCAACAAGCCTAAAAAAGGCCCATGAGATCCTGGAGCGACTGGGTACTACTTTCTCTCTAATGGAAAGAAAGTAGTTCCTACATGGAACTGCTCACCACTAGAATGTCATTTAGCCCCATTATACTGGGAAAAGTCAGCCGATATCTCAAAAACTCTGCAACTCAAACCAAAACTCTCTATATGGTTGAATAACACTACAGGTCAGAGACAAATGATGTATTTTTGATTTTGGGGTGAACTCTCCCTTTAATATGACTAACTGAACAAATGAAATGGTAACTCTTTGGTATTAAGCCAACAATACATTAAAAATAGTCTGACATCCAAGACCAAAAATGGAAAATGTGTTTTTAAAATAATTGACATCACATCTTAAATAATCTAATTAAATCTTTGTCACCTCTGAAGAAAGATGTGTCTCACTCTGTGTCATAGAAAAATAAAACCTCACCCGGTGGAGTGTTTGCAGCATCTTGTCTAAGTAGATTTTATAAAATAAAAGCACTGTTGTGCTGTCTGTGGTGGTGTATCCCGCCTCCTCTCAGGGGGGGACGGCGGAGCATCTCCGATCTGCAGTCTGATTCTGGTTCCTCCATCTTCATCCGTCCGACACATCTCACTCCCAGTTCACTGTAATCTCTCTGAGGCTCCCATTATGCTTATTCCTCATTAAAATTTTATCAGCCATGGCAAATTGCAAAGATTAGAGAGGGAGGGTGGGAGCTTTCGGGGCTCTCCAGCCTGTTCACAGATTTATTTATTGTTGCGGATCATCCGGGCTTATCTGCTCCCCAAAGCAAAGACAAGTTCCCATCGGATGGCAAAGGTCATGAAATCTGATCTCCCAGCATGCATAATGGTGGCAGAGAGGAGGGAGGAGGAGCGTTTAGTTTGTCTAAAGTGTTTTCGCCCACACATTAATATTGTAATACTTTAATATCATAAAGTTTTGTTCTGCCCTATTGATTTCTCAGAGAGGCATATGAATATTTATACTGTTGAGTGCAGCTTGTAAACTTTGAGTCGGTGATGCTTCGGCTAATTATAGGCTGACGGCAGCGCGGCGGCGGCTGCAGCTAATGAATAACACTCCTCCTATTCACCTCCACCTGCCTCTCAGGTTCACTGATGTTAGCATGAGGCTGGGGGAGGAAGGCGACTCAAGATGGCGGCTGTTCTTTTTTTTTTTTTTTTTTTGAAAACAAAACAAACACACTTGCAGATGCATTAACGCTTTAAATGAGCAACAAAGTGTCAGCTGTCAGCGAGAAAGGCTGGAGGTGTGACGGAGTCTGTTTGGGATAGAAAAGATAAACAAAATCTGATTTCATGTTGGATCGCAGCCACATGTACATCAAGAGGACCCCGAGCCGCTCAGAGGAGGGCCACAGCAGGCCACAGACACAAAAAGGAAGAAAAAAAAAAAAGAAAAAGCAGGAAAAAAATTCATATCCATTTTTCTCTGTTGAAGGCCAAAACCTCTGCATCAAGTCCAACTGTTGAATATTAATTTCTTATATAATTTTGTTATACAGAATATATAACATACTGCAGATTCATACATCAACCAGAGGAGCAGAAGAAGAAACCACACAGAGCACATGGATAAAGACTTTTGTACAAAACAAAAAAATCTAATCTAATCCTGCAGACAGATTTATTCATCAATATATAAGTAGGACTGGGCAATAAATCAATATTATATCATATCGTGATATGAGACTAGATATCGTGATAGATTTTGGATATCTTTATGTCATGATAAGGTATAATTATTGTCCTTTCTTGTTTTTTAAAGTGTGCATTACAGAAAAGTGCTGAAATTTTCTGAACTTTTCAGACAGCTGCTCTATTATTTGCTTTTACACATGTAGCCATTATATCCACATTACTGATGATTATTTATAAAAAAAATAATAAATCTCATTATTTTTTTTATTTTTAAAGTACTGATAATCACCCCTATAATATTTCTGCCATATTATTGTTGAGATATTTGGTCAAAAATATTATGATATTTGATTTTGTTTGTATCGTCCAGTGATAGAAGAATAAAGACCGATATTAAACTTCACTATCATGATAAGTTTTTCAGCTGTATCGCCCAGGCCTGTCATTATTCATGACATTATTTCAGCTCAAACAAACAAACATATTGGCTCTATTTTGCGATTCTTTTTTGTTCAGTGTTAAATAAAATGGAACACCTCTTTCAGTCACCCCAAAATGAAAAATATATATTTTATTCCACTGGCCTGTGCTTTATCTGTACTGTTTTGTTGTGAGGTGCAGAGTTTTGGAGACATCAGTCATGGAGATGTCTGCCCTCTCTCCAGTATAATGGAACTAGATGGCACTGGTCCTGTGGTGCTCAAAGTGCCAAACAATATTTATTTGAAAAATTAAAAACCAGTGTCTCGTTCCAAAAACCATGACCCTCTTACTCAAGATAATTCACAGACCGTGTTGTAAGCAGTTTCATGTAGGAACTACTTTCTTTCTGCAGTAGAATCTACCAGAATTTCTTTAGAATCAACTGGACACCCTATGTGAAACTCTGGATGTGCGCGATTAGTCGACTACACGATTAAACGTCACCGCCCTCACTAGTCAGCACCAGAAATACAAGTCAGTTAAACTATTTATCAGTATTTCATTCATGCACAATGCCAGTTAACTGTTGCCTCTAAGATGTTATGCAGACACTCACCACTAGTCGGGGCTGTGGCCCCGTCAGACAGCAGCCCCCCTTGCCCAGCACGTTTGCCC
Organism: Lutjanus argentimaculatus; assembly: GCA_034769285.1. Lineage (NCBI taxonomy): Eukaryota > Metazoa > Chordata > Actinopteri > Lutjaniformes > Lutjanidae > Lutjanus > Lutjanus argentimaculatus. Next base: position 1,350,153 of record JAWZSL010000040.1, on the reverse strand, counting down.
CAATGGCCCACACAACTCTGGATGTTGCTATCAGCAAAGTCAGACAGATGACAGCGTGGTTTGTCAGTGTTTTGATCTAGAAAATTAAAATAAAGTTGACTGCAGACTGTGTTATAATAAACTTGACTGGAGTAATGTGTAACCACAGACATTAACCTGCAAGCAGAGCAGCTGCTGCTGCTGCTGCTCTGCTATTGTTAGCCAAGTTGAAGCATTTAGTGAGCTGTTGTCATGTTTTGTAGGTTAATGTGCAGTTATTGTATTGCACAGCGCAAAGTGACACACATCTCACCAGCACATAAAATACAATTTGACAATTGTAGACTGTGATTAACAGCTTCAAATAACTCTTAATCGTCAGTATTTTTTGGTACAGTGTTTAACATTATCAGTTAATAACCCGTGCTCTATTTTAACTGCTTTCCGGGTGTTTTCCTGCTGTTAGACTAGTTGACTAGTCTAAATTAAATTTTGTGTTCAGTCAACAGGGAAATTAATAGCCAGGAACATCATGTTCCAGCTGCTCACAACAAGGCCTGTGGATTGGCACTTTGAGTACGATAGGACTAGTGACATCTAGTTCCATTATATTGGAGAGAAGGCAGGCATCTTTATGGCCATAGTAATACAGTAACTCAGATTACTACTACTTCCAGGAACTACTTTCCGTCTGCAGTAAAATGTACAGGAACTACTTTTGCATCTACTGGGACTACTTTCTGTCTAATAAAAAAAAGTAGTTCCAACATGAAACTGCTCATCAACAAGATCTGTGGATTATCATGAGTAACATCTAGTCCCACTATACTGGAGAAAAGGCCAACATCTCTGCATCTCTACAGCAGATAAAAGTCGAAATGTTTTTGATTCTAGGGTGAACTGTCCCTGTCAGAAAGTAAACTGAGCCCACATATTTTGTTAATATCTAAATATTTTAAAAACGTTTTTCATGGTTTCCCGTCATCGTCGTATAATTCAGGACATGGTCTGGGTGGACATTCCTGGCATTAAACCCCTCTAAACCTTTAAAAGCACAGTAACTATAGTATGAATCTTCCTCTGTATTCATTGCAGGAACAGTATTAAACCACACAGTACATCTGCAGACTGTTTCACAGTTTGAAGGATCCAGGTACCTGCTAACAGGAGCTTTATTTCAGCCAACATTACTCAGTGTCTAATCAGAGCTGCTGTGTGGAGCTGAGAGTCGGAGCAGAAACAGGATTCCTCGGCCGGTTCGTCTCTCCTGCTGTTTGCTGAGCCGACACAGAGCTGCTGGTGTAAACACAAACTGCTGACCTGAGCTGACGGAGACGAAACGCTGCTCACTCGCTCTGACTGAGCATCCGCGCTGAAATGTGTGCTTATTATCTCAGACAGGCCGGGTCTGTGTCAGTCCGTGTATCGTTTGTGTGTGTGTGTGTGTGTTTCCGGACCTTTCTGGCCTCGTTCTGTCTGCCTGCTAAATGGCTGCCGGGGTCAGAGTGGACGCTCCGGTAATGAAGCATTATGGGATGAGATCAGCGGCGGCTGGAGGAGAAGCTCGGCATCGGTCTCGTCTGGGATCCTCCGTCAGTCAGGAGGCCAAAGTGAGAACATGGCTGTTTACAGTGGGTAACGCTCGACCTCCATGACCCCGTCAGGAGGAGGAAATCTGAACGTTGGCCGGATGGAGGCAGCCAGCAGCTCCAACTGCAAATATGGTTCAAGGCTGCAGAATGTAAAGAGGAAATATATTCTGAGTCTGAGTTTATGCTACAACTTTACTCTTAATATTTAAGAACTTTATCACATTCACCGAAAGAAATGTATGTTTCCTTGACCTTTGGCCAGTTTTTCTGATAAACTGAAATTCCATTGAGGAAAGTTTATCGTTAACACAAATATTCTTCAAAACCATGTCCTACCAAAAAAAAAGAAAACTAAAAAACAAAACAATAATTAACCTAAAAACTCTAATTACAGTTTTTGGTGAAAATCGATCATTTAAGGATTTATTATATGACACATCTGTAATTTATTAAATGTTTTGCTTTGATTTTAATTTTTTTTAATTTCTAAACTTGCTCTGTGCCAGAAAACACTTTTTTTTTCCCAGACAAGAATTCACAACTTCAATTTAAAAAAAAAAGTTCAAATCTAAAACTAACATTACTGATTATATGTAAAAATATAATCAAAAGTGTAAAACATTTCTATTATAATCACTTTTGTTTAAAGTTGATTTTTCTTATTAAAATGTCAGCCCTTTAAAGTTGTGTCCCAGATTTTGGTCAAGTCTGTCAGATTTTTACAAACACATGATTTAATCAGGCATAAAAAGGGTCAGCTGTACCCTGAGGACCCCTGTCTCACTTCCTGGTTTAAAAAGGCGGGAAAACTGCTCAAGCACAGTTAAACTTTATATTTTTAGACAAATTCATTCAGTAATATTGCTATCAGATGTGTCTCAACCATAACATGTCGACTCTGGAGTCCTTCTAAATCAAAGCTAAATCAGAATTATGATTTAAAAATGTGTATTTTGATTAACATAAAGAATTCTGAGCAACTAAAAAAAAAGAAAAAAGGCTGCTCACTACGACTGTGATGTGAAATGAAAACATGTAACATTTTGTCGACTCAGTAAGACGTCAGCACTGTCAGATTTTCCATCTTGTCCATCCGATGAAGAACACAAGTGACTGACAAGTGGTCCCAGGGCTCATGTTTACGGTTCAAGGCCAGAACAGATTTGACTGAGAGGTAATTGCGGGTAACGGTCAGTTCTGGATTCTCATCTTTGTAGATGTGAGCAGAGGCGGGTTTGCAAACCTGGACTGGTGTGTTTTACTTACTGTCTTAAATAAATGTGTCCAAGTTGTGGATTGATATTTTAGAATTATTTCACAGCTTGCCTGCTGCATCATAACGCTATCAAACAGAAGGCTTACCGTTAGCTAGGAAGTGGTTGAATGCTAATGTTAGCTACAGCAGCTGGTGGCTTATCTAATATGTTATTTTATTGTAAAATATATCTGATCAAATCTGAAAGGGTATCAGCTATGATAATGATTTGTGATTTTGATTCTTTATGTTCATGCAACTTGCAGCCTGGACCACAGCAGGACAACATCTGAGCTTCACACCGAGACGTTAGGAGAAAATGGCAGCCGCGAGAATATGATGAATGACTACTTTAATATCAGTATATTTCAATATTTTTACACTTTTCCTAAGGTAAATTTATAGTGCTGGATTTTTACTTGTATTAGAGAGTATTTCTACACAGGCTTAACTTTTTATGTCTCTGCACCAGACAGCCATGTTTGATGGTCTTATATTTTCAGACTCCTGTGCATACGTCATATATCTCAAGATATCTCAAGAACGCCTTGACGGAATTTCTTCAGATTCAGTCCAAACATCCACTTGCACTCAAGGAAATGAACCAATTAGATTTTGGTGGTCAAAGGTCAAAGTTCAAGGTCACTGTGACCTCATGATGTCCCATTCTAGTGAACACGATATCTCAGAAATGCTTTGAGCAAATTTATTTAAACTTGGTAGAAACATCTGTTTGGACTGGAGGATAAACTGATTTGATTTTGGAGGTTAAAGGTCAAGGTCACTGTGAAAAAATGCACATAATGCCTCCTGTTAAATTTCTTTTAAGTTACAGTACATATATTATATGAGCAAGCAGCCGTGAGGTGGTAATCGTAGTTTCAGTGCTTTGTGTGATCTGAGGTTTGTCTTCTTTTATACAGTAAGTGTGTATAAACACACACACACACACACACACACACACATACACACACACACACACACCTTGTAAGAGTGCAGATGTGCAGATTTGAGCCTGAGGTGACGATGGCTCATCTGTGATTCAGAGGTGAAGCTCCTCGCCGCCCTGAGTCATTGTTTACAGATGGATATCCCTCTGGATCGCTCTCCGTAGATCCGTATCACCGATCAATATTCCCCCTGAAGTCACTCCGATGTGATCTGAGCACCCCGCCCCGCCCCGCTCGTCCACTATGATGCCTCCCAGGCTACGAATCCAATTAAGCACCGAAAACAAAAACAATATTTTCGAGCGGGGGAGCTGCAGCGGCTGCATAATTTATGTTTGTCCTTTTTTTTTTTTTTCATCTCTTTGAACGGGTTGAATAAAACCAACATCCATTCAATAATGCATGACCTGCGGTTTTGTTAATAGGCTTGTAGTGGCAGTAATGTACTTTCCTACATGGCTGATGGAGATTATGGCCGGCTCCCTCCGCCGGCCAGATATTGATCCAACTTAATGCCCCCTGTGTCCCCTCGGCCCCGAGCCTCGACCCCCAAACCACACACACAAACATATAAGGTGTGTGTGTGTAAGAGAGAGAGAAATCAAATTCTATTGTCCTGTCAGAGTAATTAAACACTGAGAACAACTGGACCTGATCTGACAAGTCTGTCTTTATATTTGACTCACTGTCATCCAGTACAAGTCAGTTCATATAAACTGACTGTTCCAACATGCTGTACATGCTAATTCAACATTAGTCCTCACTCCTCCAAACCTAAAAAACACTCCAGAACTGTTACACCAGCAGTCACATTTTCACAAAATTCAAATTTTAAAAAGAATTTCTTAAAAAGATGTGTTTTTTATGTTAACTGTAATATCCCAGTCCATGGAGCTATATGTAAATATAAATATCCATCCATTTTCTGTAACCGCTTATCTGTGAGGGTCGTGGGGGGCTGGAGCCTATCCCAGCTGACATTGGGTGAGAGGCGGGGTACACCCTGGACAAGTCGCCAGTTCATCGCAGGGCTGACACAGAGACAAACAACCACTCACACTCACACTTACACCTACGGGCAATTTAGAGTCACCAATTAACCTATTACGCTGCATGTCTTTGGACTGTGGGAGGAAGCCAGAGTACCCGGAGAGAACCCACGCGGACATGAGGAGAACATGCAAACTCCACACAGAAAGGCCCTGCCGGCTCGTGCTAACCTCTGCGCCATCATGCCGCCCTGTAAATATCGACAGGGTTTTTAAGAGCCTGACCAATACTGGATTTTTTGGGGCAGATGCCAATACCAATGGAGTAAAAAATAAAATAAAATATATTCCTTATAGAGAATATATGTAATATATTCTGTGCGTGTATGTAATGGAGGGCGGAGTATTTTGCAGTTCAATAAACATTTTTGTTGAAATGATTAGGTCACTAAAAGAGTCAATTTTCACTGGTAATTCCAATAGTTATGAAAAATACAGAAATAGAGAAAAATGTTTATATATGTTAAACCTGGATAAAGAAAAAGGATCACATAAGTAGAATGCTGTGTGTTTCTGTTATACAGACGTAACAGCCCTAAAAATGCTGGAATTAGCCAATCAGAGTCGAGTATTTAACAAAGCCATGTTATAAAGTGAAATTTTGAACAGGTGCTCTGGGCTCTGGAGGGGAGGTAACACTTTATTGTCCATTTACACGGAAATTCATCATAAGCTCCAACAATCATCAATGATGTAACACAGCATGGAATAACACAGTGTGATGTAAGACATCATTAAAATAATAAAAGAACATCAGCAACAGGACACAGCTCTGCGTGAAAGTAATTTACTGTTCATGTGCATATTTGGTTTTGCCCCCTCAAAGTTAAAGATGAGGGAACAATGTCCAACCAATCCTGAGACAAAGGAAGAAAAAACAGAAGTTAATTGTCAAATTAAATTGTCGTTTGAAAGTCCCACGAATTAAGTCGTAGCTTATGTGTGTTTTCTTGCTCTTATGTGTCACCGGCCGAGCAAGCTGAGCACTAATGAACTGATTAACAAGCACAGAGCACCATGAATTGAGAGACTTCTAACTGTTAATGCACTGAGTACAGTAAATTGTGGCTCTACACTCTAAATTAGACCAACACAGCATGATGTCTGCCACCAGCTTTGTGTGGAAATACTTTTCAAAAGATTCAACAGAGAGGATGTAAAGTGTGGCTCTGTGAATGAGGGATCAAATGTTCTGGAAGTTTAACAAGCGGTTTTCTGCCACATTTGCAATTTCAGACAAAACTCCAAGTGAAAGTCCAAAACTTCAAGAAGACTGGATTTAAACTTTATCCAAAACACTTCTGGGTGAGATTCTGCAACAGTTGGCAATATGTGCCTCCCAGTGAGGACGGCCAAAATCTCCAGAAACATCCATGTGAAATCTCAAACCAAGTGAGGGAGAGCTTTTATGGAGTTTTGCTTTTTAACTTTTACGTGATCACTGACTTTATTAGAGCGGCTGTAACACTGCAGGAAGCATGGTGGCAGCCTTCTGCAGGAGTCCCGGTGAGTTTGACAACGCCAAATGACTTGGTTTAACACATTTTGTTGTTTTAAAATATGAAAAATTGTAAAATATCACTTCTATGAGGCTGTTCAGTCAGACATTGAAAGATCACAGGCAGTAAACTTGGTATTTCATCCTCGCAGCTGCAGTGAAGGTCAACCTGCATGAGGCATCCAGGGTTTATATTATTATGTTCTTTGTAATCTTGATTAATGATGAAATAATGTTCTTCTACCTCAATAATTATTAATACCACCAGATAAAACACTGAAGCGATCACGTTTGTAACCAGCATTTCTCCTGTTGCCTGAAATATGACCAGTGTGTTTTGATGGTGGCTGAAATGATGCTGTAAGGCAGGGCTCTGTTTGTCTATATCTCACTTCTTATATATCACACTGCCAATCTTAATCATGACTCACACTACATGCACGTGAGCTGTGCCACATTATATACTTCCTACTCTAAATTAAGGAGCAGAAAACAAGATACAGAATTTAGTTACCATTAATTAAATAATGTAGATTCGAAATAATGAACCTGAGAATCTCATCTCACAATACCTTAAAAACAAGTCCATTTCTGGAGTTACATCAGGATAGTTTGCTTCTATTCCCGGGATTGAATCTTTTTGTTAAAAATATGAATCCCCACTCATCATCACATCACACCATGTCACATTATGTGCATTTTTTGCTCCCCCTTTGCTTCTTTTCTATACACTTTAGCTGTCAGCATGTCAGCCCGGCACATATAGAATTTACATCTCAACACTATATGCACTTGTCTTTAGTCAAGCGTCTGAAGCTGGATTATAAATTCTTCACAATAAAAGTCCCCTGTTTTGTTGTTTAAAAGTTTTTATTATGAAGCAGCAAAATCATTAACTGTTGGGTTTTCATCAGCCTCAACTGAAACAAGCCTTTTATCAGCTGACAGCAAACATGATGAGCATGTATGTAGGATGTAAACAGAGTGTGTGTCTGTGACAAACTCTTCATCTCAGGTTAGTTAATGATGTTAAATGACATGTGTGCTGATTGTGTCTGTAGATCAAAGTGAATCAGAAAGTTTTACTGATGGTGGAACAAAAGTTTTTGCTGTAAAAGCAGCCATCTCTCATGTGCTTTAGCGTCTGGTTTAAGTCACTTGGGTTTGCTATGAATGGGCAAATTTGTGTGTTACCGAACTATTTTTGATAAGTGTGTAGTGGTTTATTTATAATTTGCCTCCGTATTGTGAGACAATTTAACCTTTTAATCCATAAGTCTACACTAACAGAGCAGTCTTGCCCCTCATTGTTTATTTTCTTGGTTTGTTCATTTAAGCTTTAATTAGATTTTTGTGCGAGCTGTACAATTTGCTCCATCCTTTATTCTTGCCAGCATATAGTTCTCTTTTTGGTGCAGTCTGGTTCAGTTGTTTATTTCATGCACTGTAAAAAAACAACAACAACATATATATTTGTACAGCAGTCTCTGGTTCCAGGTCATTCTGGGTCTTGTGAATTGAGTATCACCTGGTCAAATGAAGGTTTCATGAAAGCCTGCTGCGTCTTTAAAGGGTACCTACCCAGGGACATGACAGACAAGTTGAGAATGAGACGTGGCTGCAGAGCCAGAGTCCTGCAGTGAGAAGCCTGGACACAGAGTTGCATGTCAGTTTAATAGATTTTAAACATCTGTAGAGGTGATTTTAATTATTTTAGCAGAACTTTAACCTCAGCAGAGGTTAAATCAGTCAGAAGAGTTTAAAACACCCTTGTAGGTGTGCAGTGCATTCATCAAAAATTTTTCATGATTATCTCTTTAACTACAGCACTAATTTGATAGAAACAAAAATTGCACTTTCATGATAATTGTCTGCACACCTCAATCCAGATTACACATAATTTTCTTTATTTAGTTAATAAATAAAGAATAAAAGATTTAAAAAATAGCCATTTATTCAGCTGCATTATGGTTTCAAAGGGTTTTGTGTGCTTTCATATGAGCATTTCAATTTTTTAATGTCTTGTTTAAGTTTTAAAACTTTTTTTTACAAGAATATTAATATAAAAATAATGAAAGAAATGAATTATATTGAGAGGAAAAGGCAGAGAGAGACATGTAAGTAGTTTTTGTTTAACCCAATCATTGTGACAGTTAATATTGGTATTTAAATTATTGATAATTATCTATATTGCACTTCCATGCGTTGGAGATATTGTTTGAAAACTTTGGTGCCAATGAAGCTGATTGAATCGAAGTGAATTGAATAGAGCGAGGCAGATAGAGGAGAGGAGATGGTTTGTGTTCGAGGATCGTCTCAGCTAATCCAATAAGCGAAGCCTCTCCTTTCCTTCAATCTGATTATTCCAATAATTAAGAGAAATTGCTGGAGCGTAGCTTCAATAAGGCTTTACATATTCAGCAGCCGCAGACCAGCGCTGATATGTTCTGCTTCTGGACTCTGATTACAATCCTGCTGAGGAAGACGGCTCACTTCAGATGGAGACTGAGACTGACCGCTGTGGACATTCAGCAGCGTCACAGAAATGGAATAATAACCCTGATTCAGTGAAGAATCCACAAACAAGACAACAACAACAACAACAACAAGATTCAAACCAGAATCTTCTGAACAAACAAAACAATCAGCTGCACATGGAACCTGTTGAATTCTTAATTTCAACATTAAAGTTTAGAATATGATTTTAATTCAAGTTGTTTATGGACACCAGCATTTATAAACTATTTAAATTAAACAAAAAATAGAGTTCTACATGTGTCTGCATATCAACACGTTTCCTGTAAAAAACACCCTGAAAACAACCAAAACAAGTTCCACCTCGACACTTTTTTGGAGCCGCACCATCGCTGCATCCTGGGCTTAGCTCCGCCCCAAGGTGTTTGTGATTGGTTTAAAGAAATGCAAACAAGCAGGAGTTTTTTCCTCTTATAGCAGAGACCAAAAATCCTCAAACAAAAAGGTGGTAGAGCGCTGTCAATGCTTTTATCTCCTCGGCCATCTCAGAATCAAGAAAGTACGTTTTTTTTTTTTTTTTTATAGAATTAATAATTTATTGATCATTTACCCAGGTCCCATTCAACTGCCCCACGTCTGATCTCAGATGTTGTCCCGCACAATCCCAAATATAAACACATTTTAAAAAAAACAAAAAACGATTTTTAAATAAAGATTATTATGGATTTTTTTGGTGTTGTGTTTCTTTTGTGAGATTATGTGAAAGCGACAGAGGAGACAAACTGCATTTCAAAACACAGAGATTCAGTTAGAAGCTACAGAAATGCAGAGCGCTGAACATTAAAAGATTTTTTTTTCTTTTTTTTTCTCTCTCAAACAAACATGAGCTGATATCACAACACACACTCGTTCAAAGGGGAGAAAAGGAGGATTGTCATGGCTTGGCTGCGCTTTGTGAAACATCTCCGCAGCCTGCTTGGAGGCGAGTTGGGCTCGCTTTGGCCCCACTTCAAAGTCCGTCCATCTCAGCCGCGGCGCAATAAAAGCATCTATGGAGATGCAAATCAGTGCAGCTCGGTTTGTCTCAGCACGACCAAAAAGGAAGGTAAAGTCAAAAGTAACAAGGTGAGCTGACAGACTCCTGAGCTGAGCAAGTTGCTCATTAGCTGGACTCTGGACTAAGATTCTCTTTCTGATAATTACATTTTATAGCAGCTTTTCCTGCAGGAGCTTCCAACATCGATTCAGAGTTTCACCAGAGGAACATGCATACGCAGCTGTAGTTGTAGAACAGCCAATAGGAACAGGAAGTCGACTGTCACAGGCCAGACTCCCTAAAGCCTGAAAACAGAGCCAGAAGAGGAGCAGAAGTCACTTCATTTACAATATGCTGAAAGGTTATTATAAAATCATTTCTAAATGATAGCAAAACAGTGTTGTATAGTATTATATGGATTCAATTACAAAAAAAGAGTAGGCAACTGTACAACTGAAGAAAACACAGTTCCATTTATTTTGCACAAACGTGCATCAGTGTGCTTTCAAGTATTTGTAGATTCTGTTCTTGCCTGAGAGCAAATCCAGCATAAGAAAACTTTGGTGATGCCAGAATCTTCATGTCTTCATGAAAAGTGCTCAAATGAGGTTTAAGAAGAAATGTCCTCTTAAGAACAGTTGGTGAATGAGGACCACTAAATGTAAATATGAATCAGTCTGGTTCAATCCAGTTCTATTCACCTCCTCCACCTCAGACCTCACAAAACCAGGAAGTCAAAGTAGTAAATCAGTGTCTGTGATTGCAGGTCAACATAAACTTTATTTGCAAGGGTACTTACTGATCTGTAGACCTGCCAGTCTGTCAGTCAGGTTTATTGGCTCAGTGTCAGCTGACATGATTTGCTGCTCCCCTCAAAAATCTGTAACGACCCGATCAGATGCACTCAGATAATTTGACCAACAACCACTGAGACGTCGCCTTCAAAGGGGCTGAAAAGAAGCAGGTAAACTGGAACGTTGTGATTGGATCACTGATTATATATGGGTGTGAAGTTGCTTTGAAATGAGCGTATGAGACAAGAAAACTTAAGTAACTTAAAGTCAACTGCTGCACTCGTAACTGTACAAATAGATTGAAATTCAGAGCAACCAAATTATTTTTCACAGATTTTCTATTTTCATGCCAATATTTTCTCTGAAAAACAATAAAGAACAGACATTGTAATTAATATTCTGATGCCAGAATCAATTGATAACATTAGGATTTGACTCCACATATAATTTTAATAACTAAAAAAGTTAACTCTGTGTTAAAATATTCTTCAGACTTGCAGACTTGTGGAGTGGATAACCTGGAAAACAAAAATCATAAAGTAGCGATCTGCTGGTCATTTTCACAGTTTTTGGGAGTGTCCTACTATTTCTTCCTGTTGTAGTATAATAACCAGAAAATGGCTGAGTAGAGTTGACAGAAATAGTTAAAGAAATTTATACTTTGGAACGACTGACTTTTTCCTCTGAGATGCTGCCAAAAATGTGAAAAATAACTGGAAAAAACTGAAGTCTTTTCCTCTTCCATATTTTCTTTCTTTTCTTATTTTCTCTTGCAACAACAGAACAGACTTTACAGTTATGAAATCAAAGTTGAGGATCATAAAAACTTCTAGGATCTTAAATGGTGATCATGGACACAAAGGACCCACGGATTCTGATACTGTAATGTGACCCAGATTCATTTTATCTTCATTTTATATATTGGACATGTCTCTTCATCCACAATGACCCTGTCTGTTGTGTTTTTTTTCAAAGAAAAAACAAAATAAAGTTTAAAAAGAACTAGAACTGCAAGCAGTTATGAAAGGGGGCCAAGCCTCCCGCGCGACTCGGCCCCCGGGCATAGCGGAGCCCACGCAACGCAAACGGCTCTGTTTTGTCACCGGAAGGCACGTCGCCGAGGTTTGCCGTTAAATGTGAGGTCAAACAAGGCTGCCCTGTCTCTCCCTTCCTCTTACTGTAATGGGAAGAGCACTGCAAGTGTGAAAGGCAGAATATGTTTGTTGTGACAAGTCACGCCCACTTTGATCAAACATGACTAAACTTTACGGCCAGGCTCGGGAGGGACTCCAGATCACGCTCCCCGAATTTCGTGCGGATCCAAGCTACTTTTGTGTCGCTTGATATTACCGTGTTTATAGCGCCCCCTGTTGCCCAATTTGCACCAAATTTGGTACAGAGCCTCTGGGTGATGTGTGAAAGAAGTGACTCAAGTTTCATGTCGATACCTTTTACTTTGACAAAAATATGCAACAATATGTGTTTTTTAGCTAGCAGAAAAAAATGTTTATTTATAAGTACCGCATTTTTTGGAGTAGCAAAATTCTTTTGATAACTTTTGATCAGGGCCATCTGGAGACTGTATGTGCAAAGTTTCGTGCAGCTGGAGCGTAAACCCTAGGAGGAGTTCGAAAAAGTAGGTTTTTGACGTGTAGCGAATTAGAAAGAGAAATATGTTGTGGAACTGGGCGTGGCCTATGTCATAAGATGCGGCTCTATGCAGGGAACACGTGGATATAAAGTTTATGAAGATGTGACTTAAAATGTGGAAGTTACACGCAAAAACGCGTTTGCGTCTGTTATAGCGCCACCTAGTGGAGTAGTTGCACAATTTTCGGTATGGGCAGTCTGTGTCCTATTCTACATATACCCTGTCAATGTCAGACCTCTCAGCATAATACTTGTGCTGAAATAAACGTTTGTTGTTTATCGCGTCATAAGCCACGCCCACTTTGACCAGTCGCGATTAACTTCAAGATGTGGCCTCAGGAGTCATCCAGCATGGTAGCCAGCCAATTTCGTTAAAATCGGTGTTGTCGTTTAAGAGATATAAATGTACCGTATCTGCAACGCCCCCTAGTGGCTAACATCAGCCAAATTTGGGTCTTAGCCTCACAGTGCCATGCCAACCAAGGATCTGAGGTTTGGTGTCGTTAGCAGTTATTTTGACCGAGATATGCAACAGTTCGCATTTTTGTAGCTAGCTTGAAAAATTCATTCATTAATAATTTGTGCATCTTTTTACCGAGAAAAATTCTTTTGATAACTTTAGATCAGTTACAACTGTAGACTCTACACGCCAAGTTTGACGCTGATCGGACAAAACCTCAAGGAGGAGTTCGAAGAAGTAGGTTTTCCAGTTTTCGCGATTTTGCGAAAAAAAATTATAGGCGGAAATGGGCGTGGCCTAGCCCAGGTGATGCATCCCTATTCAGGGAATCTGAGGATATGAGGTGTTTGCATGTGTGACATACGGTGTGGGCATTATAGGCCAAAAGGTGTTTTCCTTGGTTATAGCCCCACCTAGTGGCAGACATATGTGAATTTTTGCGTCTGAGGTACGTGCAGGGGTCTGGACCATCCCTCCAAATTGCACCGCCCTCCCTTGTACGGTTTAGGCTGCAGCCGGACTTTTATCAACGGAAGAATAATAAAAAAAAAAAAAAAGAATAAAAATCAGAACAAAAACAATAGGGTTCCCAGCACCGCTGGTGCTGGGAAACGCGGCTGCTTTGCAGTCGCGTTCCCCAGCCCCCGCGGGCTTGGCCCCCTAATTATTCATTAAACTAAAAGTTAGTTCCAAGAGTATATCGACAACTTTCAGTTTCATTTCTGTCTTTTTTATTTTTTCAACTTGAGAAAACTTGAGCCACAAGGTTTTTACCCAGCAGCCAAACCAAACTCTGCACTTCTTCACAATAAGTACTGTGACTTCAGGTACTTGAGTGCATTTACAAGTAAAAGTGCTGAATGCAGAAGTATTTTTTCATTACCACTTCTAACAGGGCAGTTTAAAGTTTTGGCCTGATGGAGGGATGAAGTGAGAGGAAGACAAGAAGGAGAAGAAGAAGAAGAAGAAGAAGAGAGGGAAGGAGAAGTGATGTCAGTGATGCAGGTAGAGCGGCGAGGCCAGATGGCAGCAGCAGCCGCGCTCTGCCTCGCTGATTAGCGGCGGGCAGACAAAGAGCGGCCATGTTTCACTTGTTCATCACTTAAGTGCAGAGCCCAAGGTGGAGGCAGGGAGATTTCCCTCGGGGAAATGTGCCTCCCAAAGATAAGGCCGAGGCCCGTATTGCTCTCCGGGGGTGGCGAGGTAAGACGAGGCAGCCGGGGGATCCAAACCTCTGAAGAAAAACAAAATGAAAGACGAAAGAAAAGGCTCCGTGGTGTGGAACGCAGACAGCGGCGAACAGCTCCAAGTTAAACAGTTAAACTTCAGGGAAAAGTTCAGTTTCCTTTTCCCATTAACTCCAACTCTGGGGAGACAAAAGTCTACTCGCAAGTTTCTCGGCTAGAAGTTGTTCACTTAGTTTGGAGATCCTCAGGAGGCCGGCAGGATCATTGGGAGAACAATGACTGTAATATGCTGCGCGCGGCCTCTGACCTCGGCTGCAGCCAGACGCTCGCTGCTCTGTAATTAGGATCGTCTGCTGCTGAGGATCATTATTACAGCTCAACTGAATTCAAGGCAGCGGCCAGCAGTTTTCAGCTGACCAGAGAGTGTGAGGAGGAACTCAGCCGACACCAACCAACATGTTTACCCCTGCCCGCGGCTAGCTGAAAGCCGTCAAATGAGGATGAGTGATTGTGGAGGAAATGAGCGTTCAAAGCTTCTGATTGCTGTCTGACATGTTTCCCTCACAGATGATTGTTCTATTGTCAAGACTTCGATTTACCTCAGATACATGAATAAAGAAAAAACAGAGATTTCAGTGATTGGTCAGAGGTGAGAGGAGGTGATTATACCAACAAAACAACATACATCTGTTTTTCTTTCTGTACTTGTGAGGACGCTTGTTGGCATTATGCATTCAATTGGCTCAGACCATCACAATAAAATCCCCGACCTCGACCCTGACCCTCATCTAAATCTTATTCCACTTTAACCTTCAAACAGCACTTTGAATAATGAGGGTCAAACTGAATTTAGTCCTGACAAAGAGAGCACATTTTGCACACTGGCTTGAAGAGGTACTTCATTTGTTGCTCAAGTCATTCTCTGTCTAAAAAGAAGTCTGCTGCTTTATCTGATCTGAAGGTGTTTGACAAGAAAAGACGAGCCACATCAAAACTTAGAGGAAAAGGCACCAAGTCACAGATGTAGGCTGTGATGCACATTTTAGTTGTAGAAATATTAAAACTTTTTTTAAATTTTGTTTATACAGTTGCCAAAATGTTGAGTTTTCCGCCCAACTTAAATGCTTAAGTTTTGAAATAAACTTCAGGTCAGGTTTTACTGACCTGTAATTGTTAGCTGAGATCAGTCACTTCTCTTCTTTAGATAAACTTGAATCTTTGAGTTTTAGAAACTCAAATTGAACTGTGAACCTCACTTCTCATTATTTCGGTACATGAAAATTAAATGATTTTAATTGAAAATATTACAATTTTAACCATCATTCACTCTCACTGGAATTAATGTACTTTATTTGTTTTTTTAATACAAATTTTGGGGTGTTTATAAAACTCAAAGATTTAAGTTTATCTAAAGAAGAGAAGTTACTGATCTCAACTAAAGTTTAGTAGTTTGTAAAACTTGGCTCAAAACTTAAAAATCTATTGCAGTATGTTGCCCTGAAAGTTTAAAAGTTGTCTCAACTTTTTCATTGACCCACCACAATGATAAATGGAAATTAAAATGTTCAAAATAATAACTGTTACTCATTCACATAAAATTTTAGCCAAAATCATGGGAGCCAACCCCAGTCAAACATTCAGCTTAATATGCTTCACAGTGATCAGTGCAGCTTTAAACCTGATGGCTGTGTTGTGTGTAGGTTTTAATATAAGATCTATGGTTGAAGTTGTCAAACCCCCCCCCCCCCCCCCCCCACCCCCCAGGCTGCACAGGAGCACAAGATGAGCACAATATTATATCTTGACAAAGACAAGCGAGGACAAGTCCTAAACTGTCTGTTGATCAGCCGTTTATAACTGTCAGTCGTCTCTAGATGTGAAGTTAAGTCTGTTATCCTGAAAACAAAAGCCCACTGCTCTGAAAATAAACACTCTGGAGTTCAGTGACTGTCTCACTGCTGCCAAACTTCATTAACGTTTTGCTTAATTTAACCAGTAACAGTAAATATATTAAAGATTTCTCAACTGAACTTTGTAGCCCAGCTGAATTGGACTTGGCTCATTTTCCTTGTCGTGATTCGTATGGGCACGTGTGGACAGTAATCACAGCCAGACCCTTGAGTGGAGGTGGTCTCGGTCTGGTCTCAGACGAACTCTGGAAGGGGTCATTTGTGGCTGGAACGTGATCCAAACTCTGTCCAACCCAGCGAGCAGTTAAATGTGTCTTTGGTTTGACTCGTTGGTCCATTTTGAGGAAACATTTTTTTCCTCTTCACTGTTTGGCTGATGACGTACAATTATATCCGTCTATAAAAACCGAAGGTAAAGATTAAATACAGCCTTTGCTGTACTGCTTAAAAAATGATCCAAACTTGGATAGATCTACTTTCTCAGTCTTAATTGTTATTTTTGACCTGACCTGTTGATGATTCTGATGGTTTTCTTGCCTCTTGAGCTCTTTACATACAATCTTTTGTTAAGAATCTTGGTGTGAAGTGTGACAGCTCCTTTAAATTTGACAAACAGATCAGTTCAGTTCAGTCAATGAGATTTTTTTCAGTTAATACTTTTAGCCAAGGTAAAGGCCTATCTTCCTCCCAAGGACTTTTAGTGAGTCATTCATACTTTTATTACCTCTCCGTTAGATTGTTGAATTCTTTGTGCGAGGGTCTTGATCAGTCGTCTCTTCGTCGTCTGCAGTTTGTACAAAATGCTGCTGCTCGTCTTTTAACTGGAAAAAAGAAAGCTTGATCACATCATGCCTGTTTTGGCCTCCCTCCACTGGCCTCTCTGTGTCAGGCGATTTACGACTTTATTGCTTGTTTTTGAGGTTTTAAATGGGTCTGTGCTGCCTTATCTCGCAGACCTTTCGCACTTTGATACTCCAGTTAGAGCGGTGAGGTCGAGCGACTCAGTTGCTCCTGGATGTGCCGAGATCCAGGCACAAAAATAGAGGTGACCGAGCCTTTGCGGTGGCTGCCCCCACTCTCTGGAACAGCTCACACCTTTTACATGTAAGAGCTGCTCAGACCTTTGAAGCCTTCAAGTCACGGCTAAAAACTCACCTCAAGTTGAGCTTGACATCTTGATCTTCTGACTGTTGTGTCTATTGATTTTTATTCTTATTAGTTATTTAGTGTTTTAGGTGTATGCTACTCCTGTACAGCACTTTTGGTCAACTATCACTCTTCTTCTGTGTCACTGTACATGCTAAATATTAGCCCCTTGTTGTGCTCAGTTGTCTGAAGGCAGCACGTCTTCTTGGCAAAGTGTGAAGTGGTTTAGTATTTACATTTACAAGATGTTTCCTCAAAATGCATTTAGCATTCTGTTGGTATAGTTTTGCTGGTTGACTGCTCAGATAATCACCACAGTTATGAGTAAATGCAAACTCCACTGATGCTTCGTGTGAAACTGCACAACAATGTTTCTCTCTCAGAAATATGAGCCAGTCCAGCACAACCTGACGTGTGACGTGTGACTTAGTGGAGCATTTTGGTTTGCTTGGGTGTTTCTTTGTGTGAAAAGAAACTGAAGCAAAGGGGAAAATGCAAAAGTTCTCACCCCTCTAAACCCCAGCAGAGTTCTCCAATGTTGCTGCAGTTTCGCTGAGGATCCTCACTTAAACTTAAGCACTGTAGTTAACCACAGGTTGTCTTTAAACTGTGCTGTCTGAATAAAGTGACTTTACATGACTTAAATGAGTGTTTTCCAACTCAATCCAAACAAATCAGCTCCATTTCAAAAACAGAAAGACACAATCATAAATTGTTTTCATTGGAAAAAACACAATTTCCACCAGACAAAACAAGCAGAAGTAGATCTGCTGTAAAAATAGCTCTGATGAAATGAATCTCAGTCTGACAACAACAAATGTCCCACACTTTACCCCACACAGCTCTGTGATCAGCGTTTTTTTCTCATTTAAGTTGCCAAAAACATTACATTTCTTTTTCTGAATTTATATGTGGAAAAGTCACCGTAACTCGATCAGTCGTCCCTACAGACTCTTCGTGCACCTCCCCTGGAAAACAGCATCCGTCTCCTGCAGCGGGACGGAGTGTTAGCAGAGACAAAAAGGCCAAATTGAGGCCACATGTGTGTCATGCTTTCAGTCACCTTTGATTTCTTTAAATACAACCCCAATTCCAAAAAAGTTGGGATGTTGTGTAAAACGTGAATAAAAACAGAACGCAACGATTTGCAAAAACTTTTCAATCTGTATTCAATTAAAAGCAACAATACACACAACTCCAAAAAAGTTGGCACAGGAGCATGTTTACCACTGTGATACACTGAGGACACTAACTGCTGAAGATCTGAAAGTGAAATTCTTTCTCATTCTTGCTTGATATATGACTTCAGCTGCTCAACAGTCCTGTTTGTTGTCGTATTTTGTGCTTCATAATGCACCACACATTTTCAGTGGGAGACAGGTCTGGACTGCAGGCAGGTCAGTCTAGTACCTGAACTCTTTTACTACAAAGACACACTGTTGGAACACGTCCACAATGTGTCTTGGTATCGTCTCACTGAAATAAGCAGGAACGTCTCTGAAAAAGACATCATGGCAGCATAAGTTGCTCCAAATACCCCCATACCATCACAGCTGCTGTCTTTTGAAGTTAGTGCTGGTAACGATCTCTGATTCTCTGGATCTTTTAATATATTGTGGATTGTAGATGGTGAAATCTATAAATTCCTGCAGTTTTGTGTTGACAAACGTTCTTAAACTGTTGGACTATTTGCAGTTTTTCACAAAGTGGTGAACCTCACCTCATCCATGCTTATGAATCACTGAGTCTTTCCAGGACGCCCCTTTAATACATCAGTCATGATCCTGTCACCTGTTACCAACTCACCTGTTTACCCGTTTAAATAAATAATTAAAAGCAAATTTAAAGCAAATTAGTTGAATATAAGTATGATTTCCGAGAGAAAGACTTGTGTGGAACATCGGTCACATGCTGTCAGATGGAAAAAAAAAACAAACATTTCGAAGTAAAATGATTCATTTAATGTATTAATAGTATCGTCACACCTGATCTCCTGTCATCTCTTCACCATACAGTCTCTGATAAAAGGTAAAAATTCTTTAAAAAGTCCTGTCAAACTATCATTTTAATGTGGTGGGTTCAGTGTTTTTATTATTAATCTGAATGATGGTCAAACAAATTGAAGTTGGACGATGACATGAAGACACATTTGTACTAAAATCCTGGAGAACAGGCCGCTGTAGAAAATCAGAACATGCTAATTGCATTTAATTTTAGCCGCATTGTCAGGTAATTATTCAAAACATTATCATTTTACAGCTATTATTCAGAATATCTGAGCCTCTTAAAGAGTGTTTAGCAGCCGTTAAAAGCTGCTAATGGTCGTCTGTAGCAAAGGTTGAAGCTAAAAGGACGAACATTAAAGTTAGTAAGGCAGAGCGAGCGGGAGGCTCCTTCCAGCTCCTGCTTTTACATCCCAACTCTGCTGACACACTGCTCTGCTGGAAGCTCCACAGCTCCTGAATAGTAATGCTATTTTAACACATACACACACACACACTTAAAAAATCCTTGTAGATTGTAGATTGCATGCAAGACCTCTATTACTCAAACTCGGCCAACCACAAAATGAACAAAGTCAGCCGTTGTGCAGCAGCAGGCGGAGATGTGAGGCGAGATCGCAGCTGAAATTGAAATTAATGGCTTTTCTAATTGGAGCACATGTTTGTCAAAGTGACGGAGTGCCGCCGACATGAACTACATCCGTTCACCTGCCCCGCCGGGCGCTCTCTGCTTCCTCTGATTGGCCGACAGCCACGGTCGGGATGGATGATGTCGTACATGATTACAGGAAGGCCGGGGATGTTTGGTACGTCATGCTGAGCAGCCAGGCGGGGGCTGATCAGCTGGACGGGTGGGGAACACTCCTTCACACGGTGAACACAGAGCTGCTGTCAGCGATCAGACACGGAAAACTTTTAACATTTAACTCATCTGTGATAATTATGTTCATTTTAATCAGAGATGTTTGTTTGTAACAACATAACAGGACAAAAAGTCTAAACAAGACAAAAAAGATGTAACAAGATGAAAAAAGATGTAAAGAGACAAAAACAATGTAAAAGATGTAACAAGACATTACAAGACGAAAAGAGAAAAATGACAATAATATGCAACAAGACAAAAATGACATGAAAGACATAACAAGACAAAAAAGTAAGAAAAAGATGAAAAAAGAAATAAAAAACTTGAAAGATGACAAGTTGAACAAGTTGAATCAGTACCTCCAGCTGGACCAAGGTCTTTTTCATACAAAAATATTAATTAATACTAAAAAATACTAATTAACCACAGTACTGTTATTCCTCAGCATCTTGTGTGGATTTAAACAGGTACATTATTGAGTGATTTCATTCCAGTTGAGCAGCAAATACAAAAGGATATAAATGTAAATCAGTACACTTTATTTATACAGTCGGATTCAAAAGCCTTTTGTTTTTTTCCATAAATTTACATTTTTACAATTTAGGCTCCATATTTATTTATGGTATATACATTTTATGATAATCAGCCTTTGATTGTCATGGTTACGGCCGTGCCTGTGTTGTTCTTTGTGTTCTTCTCTGTCTGTGTGTGTTTGTTTTGTGGGTGTGGTTTTTCTCACAGCTCTGTTTCTGTGTCAGCCTGTTGTCAGTCCTGAGCTGTTAAATGCCAACGTTTTATCATGCAACTCTGTGACTTAAATAGACATGCAAGGTACCAGTTGGCAGCTTTAAAAGATGCTCTGGGTTTCGACATGGTATCTAGGAGGACATAGGAGTGAGACAGTCCATGTCTGGATGAGATGGGGTGGATGGATGAGTCAAACAAACGCAAGACTTAAACCAGGGGACCAGGGTTCATGTCCTGTGTGAAACCAAAAGTCAACATCAACTAATTTAGGGAGACGACAGGAAAGTTTGCTGGAAGGTCTTGCATGAGTACAAAGAACAATCTGGCAGAGAAGGCTACATACCGGCTTGATTGGAGATGCGGAGCAGCTGTGTGCACAGGTGAGTGGAGTTGGGCTGATGAGGTGGGCGTGGCAGGCAGGTAGCGTGGAGCAGAGGCAGGGTGGGAAAAGAACTGAGAACTGAGAGTGTGGACCTATGACTGTTTGAGAGTCATATTTTACAAGTCTTCCCATATCTATTTCTTGCTTCACAAATTTGCTGCTTTCATCTATTTTATATCACTTTAAATCCAATAGTTGTCAGTCGGTAAGAAAAATAGGTGAAAGCTTTTAATATCCTACTGATATATCATCTTGATATCATAAGTGGTTTTGGTGCTTTACTTGGATGGTTTGTTGTCGGAACGTTTTTTATTTTTCTTCCTCTAAATTTTTGTACTTTTTCTTCCACTACATTTATTTGACAGCTGCAGTAACTGGTTACTTTACAGATTCAGATTTTACATTTGACATCAGGTCATAAAAGTTTCATTATTTAGTCTTTTATGTCCTTGAATGTGTTATGATATGTATGCAATCTCAGAAACCCCTGCATTTGAATTTTGGAAATAAATGGGGGAAATTCAGGGTGAAGTTGGTAAAAAGGTGGGTTAAACATCTGCCGTCTAAATCCAATAAAACCCAGACCTCATGGTGGTCAACCTAAATAGATCCGGTTTCCATTTGACATCGATTAAATTTCATTATCAAACTCCTGTAAAAACCATAAAGTAAAATATCATAACATCTATGCTCAGCAGGAGGAATCAGATACTCAGTGTGGGTTTCCATCCATTCAGCCTGTCTGCTTTTATCCGATTACAAACAGGAAGTGGCCAGCTGAGTGCTTGCTGCGGCGCTGCATGAAGGCAGCATCAGTCACTGGCCACCATTAGCCACAGACCTGCTTGTCACATTTCCTCCTTTAGTGCAATTAGACACAGTTTGGTTCCACGTCCGCACAGCTCTGATGTGCAGTTACAGAGGTCAGAATGTTGCCTTCAGGCGCTTCTGAGTTCCTGCCAATCGCAGAGTGAGACACAATCGCTAAGGCGACCGTCTCATGGGAGGATGAGTGCGTTTCTGTCCTGACAGAACACCAGGGACTCTTGTTAGCAACATCCTCCCCAGAGCTCAGCTGGACTCTGCATTCATTATGATTTACTGACTTTACAGTAAAATCTGTACAGCAGCAGTGTCAGGGTAATAATATCTGATACTGCCCCCTGGAGGCTGCAATGTGCATAAACTCCACAATTTAAACCTGTATTTACACAACAAAGATTCAGCTAAAAAAAGGCTATCTAGAAGAAAGGTCATTGGGTGATTAAAATCATAACTGTTCATCGTCTGGGAAGCAGGAATATGAAATGTAAATCTGATGGAAATCCATTAAATTGCAATATTGATTGTACAGAAATTTTGACGTTATAGTTTATTTATTTATTTATTTATTACGGATCCCCATGAGTCCTCACTGCAGTGAAGACTATTCTTCCATAGTGATGCTACAGGTCACCAAGGATTCATCCTCTGTTCTGTATTTCCATGAAATTTGACATGAATTTATTCACAGTACCCAAAGTGTTGGACAAGTGTCACCACTCACCTGTATGAACTGACCTCACACCATCTGAGGGTTCGAATTACACAGCGTCTTTTGGGGGAGCCCTATTTTCCAGTGCATGGCGCTTCTAAAACATGTCACATCCACAGACATACTTGGAAATGCACAGCAGCGCAGTTAGTCACAGGGTTACTGCAACATTCTACAGTTACTGCTACAGACAGTTCATACTGTAACACTGTAACTGAACAATGTTTTAGAGCTCCCTAGAAATGTCTCACAGTAAACTTTCAGGGGAGCTCATGTCCATTTCAGGGGAGCTGAGCTCCCCTTAGCCCCTCAATTATGTGGGAACAAATATTCCACTGCAGACCAGTGTGTATCATTTATCACAGTGTCACAGGCTGTTGAATGTACACTATATTGCCAAAAGGATCAGGACATCTACCTTTACACACACATGAACTTTAATGACATCCCATTCTTAATCCGTAGGGTTTAATATGGAGTTAGCCCACACTTTGCAGCTATGACAGCTTCAGCTCTTCTGGGAAGGCTTTCCACAAGGTTTAGGAGTGTGTTTATGGGAATTTTTGACCATTCTTCCAGAAGCACATTTGTGAGGTCAGGCACTGATGTAGGATGAGAAGGCCTGGCTCACAGTCTCCGCTCTAATTCATCCCAAAGGTGTTCTATCGGGTTGAGGTCAGGACTCTGTGCAGGCCAGTGAAGTTCCTCCACACCAAACTCGCTCATCCATGTCTTTATAGACTTCACTTTGTGCACTGGTGCGCAGTCATGTTGGAACAGGAAGGGGCCATCCCCAAACTGTTCCCACAAAGTTAGGAGCATGAAATTGTCCAAAATGTCTTGGTATGCTGAAGCATTAAGAGTTCCTTTCACTGGAACTAAAGGGCCAAGCCCAACCCCTGAAAAACAACCCCACACCATAATCCCCCCTCCGCCAAACTATACACTTGGCAGAATGCAGTCAGGCAAGTACCGTTCTCCTGGCAACCACCAAACCCAGACTCAGCCATCGGATTGCCAGACAGACAAGCGTGATTCTTCACTCCAGAGAACACGTCTCCACTGCTCCAGAGTCCAGTGGCGGCGTGTTTTACACGCAGCCGACGCTTTGCATTGCACTTGGTGACGTAAGGCTTGGATGGAGCAGCTCGGCCATGGAAACCCAATCCATGAAGCTCTCTACGCACTGATCTTGAGCTAATTTGAAGGCCACACAAAATTTGGAGGTCTGAAGCTAGTGACTCTGCAGAAAGTTGGCGACTTCTGCGCACTGTGCGCCTCAGCAGGCACTGACCCCGCTCTGTGATTTTACATGGCCTACCACTTCATGGCTGAGCTGCTGTTGTTCCCAATCGCTTCCACTCTGTTATAATACCACCAACAGCTGACCGTGGAATATTTAGTAGCGAGGAAATTTCACAAATGGACTTATTGCACAGGTGGCAACCTATCAGGGTACCATGCTTGAATTCTGTGAGCTCCTGAGAGCAACACATTCTTTCACAAATGTTTGTAGAAGCAGTCTGCATGCCTAGGTGCTTGATTTTATACACCTGTGGCCATGGAAGTGACTGGAACACCTGAATTCAATGATTTGGAGAGGTGTCCTGATACTTTTGGCAATATAGTGTAGTTTGGGTTTTGGAAAATCAACAGCAGAGCAGACGTGCAACTACCATTAATGTCATCGTAACAAGGTTTGTCATAGACAACTGGACTTGATAGAATTCTTGGAGATGTCTTCAGAACTGAAGAAGCTTCCTGGATGAGAGGCAAAACATCTTCAAGAACTCTATCAAGTCCAGTTGCCTACGACAAACCTTGCTACGAATGTTTCTGTGATGCCACATTAATCACTTAAATTCATTGATCAATAATGAAAAATATCCTCCTTTGTACTTCATTGCAATTAAAAATTACATTTCCAGAATATTATTTCTCAAGACATATCAGGCCTCTTTATCTTTTCAACAGTTTTACATAACTTCCTTGACTTCCTTTTTTTGTGCAAAAAAATAAGGTTGAATCCAATTGTAATTTTCCAGCACCTCTTTCTTCCTTTGTATTTAAAACAACATCGTTGTTCTGTGTAAAAACCACCAAAGTCTCTGTTAGACTACAGGGAGCTCAGCTCCCTCGAAAAAGACATGAGCTCCCCTGAAAGTTTGCTTTGAGACATTTAGGAGGAGCCCTAAACCATTGTTCATTTACAGTGTTACACATTATATTTCTTGTCTTATATTTTACTTTTCTGCTTATTTCATGATTTTTATTTATGTATTTACTTATTATTCTTTGATTTTGAAAGAGTAGCTTTATGTTGTTGTAGTGTTGCATCTATGAAATATTACTGACAGTATGAACTGTCTGTAGTAGTGACTGTAACCCTGTGATTGACTGCGCTGCTGCACACTTTCACATGTGCATGTGGCATATTTTAGAAGTGGCACGCACCACAATGCCGCTGTGTCATTCGAAGCCTGGTAATCAGAACTCATTCATAAAAAGCAGAACATGGTGTTACAATAGACCAGTCTGACATGTGCAGAAGTCTGTACGCTTATACTGAAGCAGCCTGGTTTTGTTTTCAGGTGATTTAATGAGCATAACAGCACTGCACTCTGATGCTCTGTGAGGCTGCAGATTTATCAACTCTTCCTGCTGCCTTCAGATGCTGCAGGGATTTCATGAGAAGCATTTCATACTTTTTAATACCAGTTGTAAATGGGGCGTCAGCTTCCAGCAACTTTGTGAGGATGTGTGAATGAATGTTGCCACCTTCTTGTGTTGACCAGCCAATTCTGATTAAATAAAAATTAATGTCTCATTTTTGCAGAAAATAAATTATCACTTTAAAATTCTAGACATCAGATGGTTCCATTTTCTTCAATCCAATTTTTTATTCAACTGTAAATTGAATCTTTTTGTGTTTTTAGACTGTTGCTCGTAATAAAATCACTTCGTACCCTGGGGGGAACTTGAGATGGGAATTCTCTGTTTGACCTAAATACTAAACAATTAACTAAATGATTCATAAAAATAAGCATTAATTGCAGCCCTAATCGGTGCCAGATTGGTTCCACTGGTGTGTTGGCAGTGGTATATTATATTTTAAATCCCAGCTCTTGTGTAAAAGCAATAATAGAAGAGAAGTGAGTCCAATAAACAGAGAAAATAAAGCTCTCTGTGTCCAACTCTCCACCTCTTCAACCCAGCGCTTCTCTCCCTCCCTCCCACTCTCTGTGCCTCTCTCCTCCATGTTCACTTAGCCTCCATGTAACTGACAGGCTGCAGTCATGGAGGTGAACAGCACGGCAGCCATTTTAATACCATCAACTCCCACGTTTGGCCAATTAGAGCTGCTGGCAGTGTCTGATGATGGAGCTATTAAAAGAGACGTTCGAGGTCTCGCTGACAGATGGATCCGTGCCTCCTCTGTCTTAATAAAACCCGCCCACAACTCCGCCCACACGTCTCACCTCCACCGCCGAAATACAGCAGCAACGGAGGTGGGAGGAAATAACACCTGAATGCCGCCGTACACATGTAGAGAGGGACGCCTGCTACATGTGTGGAGGTAAGTTATTTTCATAAAAACAAACACTATTTACAGTGCACCAAAACTAATCCAAGTCAGAAAATAAAAGATGGAGCAGTGACAGTGAGAAGAGGTGGGAGGAGTTGACTGAGTTGATAGTAGGAGGGATGAGATGACTGGATGAGAGGGTGGAGGACGGTGGGAGTGGATGGGTGAAGGTTAGATGAGGTAATGGTGTCGCAGGATGTGATAGAAGGTGATGGGATGGTTGGAGGAGGAGAAGCAAAGGAGATTGGAAGTTGGGAGGAGGCAATGAGAGGAGACAGAGTGATGATGATAGCCAGGCTTCGGCAGATTTGATTAGGGGCAATTTTTTTGTCCAACTTGATCCCACCTTGCCCCGACATCATGCACACGTGGGCAACGATAACCTCATGAGATCAAGGCAGCTGCAGGTTTTGACTGCAAACACCTGGCTGTCACCTGATCGATGACACTGCACGCTGTAATTGTAATATTTAATGCTAGATATATTAGGGTGCTTTCAGACCAAGAGCCAAGCAAGCTTCATTTTTTTGACGGTGTGAAACCTCCCCCGGACCATGGTACGGACCAAGAGGCCAGACTGGTCCAGCAAAAAATTGATGCTCTCAGTCTGGATCAAACTGAACTATGATTCATTTTGTTTCTAGTGTTAAAACATGTTTTTTGGATGGTTTGGACTTTCGAACCAATTACAGGAAATTATGACAGATCACCAGAGCCAATGTGCCAAAATGAGCTGTGGGAGCAGATGGGGGCAGGAGGAGACCAGATGTTTGAGTGACTTTATAAAGAGTCAAATGGAAAAAAAAAATGTAAACGGTGTCTCAGGGTGCTTTCATACCTAAAAGTCCAGACCAAGGTTTTTTTTCTGTTAACATTTGGTCTGGTTAGTTTTGGTTTCACGTTGCAGTTATCCAAGTGGACTAAAGAACTTTACATGTCAAACCTACGTCCTGTCATCATCACTCTCACTCTCTATACACTCTCTACATTGATTGGTTTGTAGACGGGCGTGCGTCCGACGTTTGCGTGTTTACAGTTCGACACTTAGCATGACTTCAGTGGCTGCTTGTGGAGAGAGATGAATGAACAGACTTGCATTGTTGTCACCATAATATTATTATTATGACACAACCACCAGCAGTGCTAAAGTGAAACAAGTGTCTGCATTCTTCTTGTCCCCATCTGCTCTCACAGCTCATTTTGTTTCGCTGTTTTGTTTTTCCTTCTTCCAGCTCTGATGATATGCTGTTGTAATTTCCTGTCATCGGTCCAAAAGTCTGAACCATCCAAAAAATGTTTTCAGACAAGAAACAAACCCAACCACCAGTTTGATCCGGACCGAGACCACCTCTTTTTGCCAGACTAAAGTCAAGCTTTTAGGTCCTGGGGAGGTTTCACACCTGTAATTTCCAGATTCCAGATCAAACTGAAAAGTCCGGACTGAATGAGGCCGGTGTGAACACACAGAGTCTTATGTTGTGCAAGAAAGGTCTGTTAACAAGAATACAGTATATTTGTTGTGACTGAAAATAACAAAGGTTATATGCTGCTGTTAGAAACTGTTTAATCTGACCGCAGCTTCTAGTCACTACCTCCAGCTGTGGCTGCCTGGTTTCGTCTACTTTCCAGACAAGGCACCGTTCATCTTGAAGATGATTTGATCTGAGATGAGATACAGGAAGGTGGGGGACGGCGGGAAGTAGGAGGAGATGATGGGAGGTCGCCAATGTGCAGTTTGTAGAGAAAAAAAATAAAAATAAATGTAATTATTATAACGGGCATATTGTGACTTCTTCTGCACATTTTTTGGCACAAAAAAAGGGTGAAATTTTTTGTTGCTATTTCATACCACCATTCACTTTTGATACACAGTGAACATCAATACAAAGCTAGTAATTACTGATAATTATAGTCAACTTGACAATGGGAGGGACAAACTATGGAGCAGGAGTTGTGTCATTCCAAGCGAGGGGGCAATTCACACCCAGGAGGGCGTAATTGTTAAATTAAAGATTGTAAAATTAAAAGGAGCTGATGAGAGGAGGTGATGTGAAGTTTGCACAAAAATATTTAGAAAAGACACAACTATTCTATTATTCTGTCGCTCCAGGAATTTGCAAAGTACAAATGCAACCAGTTTGGCATTTTTTTTATTTATTTTTTTTTCAGATCCTCACACTTTAAAAAAAATAAAAAAAATAGACAAACTGAAAGATTGCATGCCAATTTTTTTCCAATCACTTCAGTTTCCACTTTTCATAAAATTAATGAGTCAAATTCAAGTAAAAACCTCAGTCTCCACAAACAATGACTGTGTCCCTGAAACCTGTCCACGCAATGAAGCACAAAACAAACACAAAATGGCTAACAAAAGACTCGGCAAATGTAATCATTTTAGACACAATTTGAAGATCTGAGATCTGACCAATAAATGACTTTAGCAAGGCAGAAATCCAGGAAGTGGTTGGAGGTGAGAGAAGGAAACTGAAGCCCCTTTCACACAGGCCAAAAAACCTCACTAACATCAGGCTTTTGTCCTAAATGGAAAAGGGTACAATCTGCATTCACTCCTTGATCAAATCCCCCATTATTTTATTATGTAATTTTTTTTTTCATTATGAAGCAGCAAAACCAGGAAGTGTTTGGTTTTCGTACCTGAAAGTATGAACAGCGACGCAGGAGAGAAACTGAACTTCAAACCACAAAGATTCAGTTAAGAGCTACAAAAGTACTGAGAGCTGAACACACAGACACTTTTAAAAACCTCTTTCTCTCTGCTCTCCTGGACACACATGAGCTGAGTCTCAGCATTCAAGTGGACAAAAAAAAAAAAAACTTGTGTACTGGTGGTGGGAAAAGGGTCAAATGCCTATTTTAGCAGGTTTTGCCACATTAAAAAAAAACCCCATGAGCAGATCCAGAATTCACAGAACAGGAGAGATGAGAATTGATGTATCAGAAGATTAAACTTGTGCAAAATTCAGCAAAATTGACAAAGCCTCTGGTGAGGTGTTTGTGAAGTTATTTCATCTCTGTGTTGATGATGTGCGGTGAAAATGTCATCAGAGCAGATAAAGTAAACATGAATATGTAACTCAAGCGATAAAGTTAGAAACTGTCAACCGGGGCAGCAGCGTATGTAGAGAATGTCCAACTCCACCACGCGTTTCACCATACAGATGGACAGAGAGACCCTGTAATTCATGAAAAATATGACAGAACTCGGCTTCACCGTATGTTCCTGTGACTGACAGCTCACCACTGACTGCCTGAATTCTCCTGCAGTAACCTCCACCCATCTGGCTCCCTGTGCAGCACAAAACAAACACTTAGAAATTCCTGCAAATAGCATCTGACCCACCTACACCAGCAGGTGTAGTTTGTATATCAGCACCAGATGGCTGAAATCAACTATTTTTGACTCATCCACTCAAACTGCAGCCTGTCAGTCGGCAGCTCATCCCCGCGGACCGTACAGACTGCTCACCTCAGACGTGTACCTTCTCTGCTCGGGATGCAAACACAATATCAACATCTTGTTTCAGTGTTTACATTTAATGAAGCTTCTGCTTTTGCAGAATATATGAATCTGGTAACATAATGTTTAAAACATCTACACCTACATTTAACATCTGATTTCTCAACTGCTGCAACTGTTGGCGGCTCATACACTGTGTCGTAACTGAATGCTGCGCAAGCGCACATCAGTGTCAAAATCAGGTTGATTGCCTTGTTGGTAACGTCCCAACTGGCTGCGACTGATGCGTTCTGTTCTGAGCTGAATTTCTGTCAGATGCCCTGTCCTCTCTCTCACGTTGAAAGTGCTGCAAAACGGTCAATTTAAAATGAAGAATTATGTCCTTAAGATACCTCCTCATTTAGCTAAAAAACATCTCAATAAGGTGGCAGCTGCCTGGAGAGACATCAGCAGGGAGCTGCTTATCAAGGTGATTCAGCAAAAAAAATAAGAACCTATTTGATGTTAGCTATATTGTATGTCATTTTCAGTAAGGAAACATCTTAATATCATTATGTAAAATGTGTGTTTTCTGTTTAAAAAGTACAAATATAGTACAATATCAAGTACTCACACACCTTATGGCAGACCTCCACCAAAGCCAATACTCTTGTATGATGTGCAAATCTGCAAACTTCACTGTTATTTTTGTAAAGACAGGTAGTTGCACAAACAAACACATCAACAAGTGTAGAGTTGAGAATACTGATGATACTGTGGATGAAGGACTTCTTAGATACATTTTTAGTTGCCAGAGGAACTCTGCAGCGCCTCCCAGAGCTCAAAGGCTCCGACTGGCTGAAGAGAGGATGGGAGTTAAGAGAGCCAAGGTGCTCTTCACCTTCTTCCTCGTCCTTTATGTAAAAAGTTGAGTCAAAAGCTTTTGGGGTTTGCCAAAGTTATTTTTCTTACCATTGACACAATCCTCGATATACATCTTTAGATCTACAGTTCAGGTGACCGTAGCAGGCAGGAAGGTTAAAAGTCAACAACACTCTCAACAACACTTTTGTACACTGGTTCCAAAATCTGGTGACTAACAGTGAGGCCGCTGAGGTTTCCAAGAAGAAGAAGTCACTGTGAGCAGCTCTTGGAAATGTATTTTCAAAGAAGCTCACCTGGGAGTCCAGAACTGTACCAAGGTATTTAAAGTTTTCCACAGTTTCAACACGCTGGAAGTGAAGTGAAGCTGGCTCTGCTTTCATGTTTTGTTTTGTGCAGATAATTAATTGTTTTGTCTTGGCCACATTGATTTGTAGCTGGAAGGTGCAGCACCATGTTTGGAGGCCTCAATGTGGCCACATATCAGCTTCACCTAAAGGGCCAGTTTTGTGTTGAGGCCAAATAAGGCCCCTTATAGAAGACATAATAATTAGTCCTCTGGTGACCACTAATACTGCACACTCAGTAAATGTCATGTATATCTGACTTTAAGGTCACAATACCTCATATCTGACCTTAGAGGTGAGAATTGGACCTGGTGGTGATGCTGGGAAAAGGTCAGGGGTCACTGCAATAATTAGGAATCGTCCTCTGGGGTCTGAATATACACAATAAATTTAGCCTTTAGGTTTCAGTATCTCATGTCATAAAATTTGGTGGCACAAGAAACTGTGTAAATGACAATGGGAGACAATGCACATTAGATTTTAATATTTCCCTTAAAGGGTAACTTTCTAATTTTCAACCTGGACCCTGTTTTCTTCTGTGTTTGTGTCTTATGACTAATGGGGACAACATTTTTTGAATCTGGTCCAGTATTGAGTCGGCAAAAGCAAAACCGAGCTGTAACATAACACTGACCTGTGTCAAAGTACGTCCGCTAAAAGTGCTTAGATTGTTCTGAGTGTCTGACAAATTTAGGACAGAATTGCCACCTTTTTTTTTCAATAAAACAAAAAAGCCAGATCCTTTATATTTAACTGGAACTAGCAGGTATATCACTCTGTTCAAAGTGACCAGACTCCATTGACAGACACCAGTTTAACTTTTTGATTGATTAGTTTGTTTGTGTTACTGTGTGACTTTTGTGTTTTTGTTTGTTTCTGTTATTGCATGACTGTGGAGTGTTTATTTTTTTTTGTGATATTTGTTGACTTTTGATGTTTTAAAGAGTTAAAAACGGTTTGAGGCAGAGGTAGACCAAAGAGATAAAATTGTTGTTTTTGTCACTGGAGTCTGGTTGCTTTGAACTTGGTGATATAGTGGCTGTTTCTGCTTGAACCAAAAGAATAAATAGAGATTTTATTAGTTCAGGAAAAAGCTCTGAAGATGTATCATCTTGTTTTCAAAGGTGTCCCACACAAACCCCAACCCTCACAAATGGAGAACAGAACAGTACGGACAAGACAACAATGACAAAAACAAAACAACCACAGACAGCAAACAAAACAAACAAACAAACAAATAAAGTAAAACAGATAAAAGTTACAGCCTTAGACTGGATACAATCAAAAGAAAACGAACAATCATTTATCGTATTAATTAGATTAATTAAGGTGAGAAAAAATATTTTTAAATCAATCAGCAAAATGACAAAGAACAGATATTTACGGGTAACTTATTCCACCCGGAAAGACCCTAAAATATAAAAGCTTTTTTACCAACTTCCTGAGACACAAATGGCACCACAAAAGGATCTGATTTGACATATAAGGAATAAAAAAATGTTTCAGTCAATCACGATAGTTGAAGTTAATGCCTCTGAAAATAAACAGATAAGTTTTCTCCCTCTAGAAATAAGACACCAGTTGATATCAAACACTGTGCAAAAAACAATCTTACTCTGTAAGAAAAAGGTCTAGCTCTCGTTCCACAATGTTCCGCACAGCTCTGATCATAGACTCTGGAGGAGCACTATATTTTTTAAAGATGATTTTTGGGCTTTTGCCTTTATTTTTGATAGTGACAGCTGAAGATATGACAGGAAATGGGGTAGAGAGAGAGGGGATGACACGCTGCAGGCGGGAGTTGAAGTGGCGGCTGCCTCAGTATAGGAGTACATGCTCTACAAGTGAGCTATAGGGGCGCCCTAATAAAATATTTTAAATCCATAGAATCATCCTAATCAATTTTATCCATTATATCTTGTTAAACCGTTAATATGTGAGTGGCCGGGATTGATTGAGCTATCCGGTTGACTTTGCTTAGTACTGTGTACATCTGGATAATGTACATGGCCAGTTTATTAGCAACATATCGTGTTTGTGTCTGTGAATATTGTAATACGTGCAGTCATTATATGATAAACCCTGTCCGGATCCCTGTCTTCACTGTACATTATTCCTTACTCATGTTTCCTCAATCTGTGATGATATACAGTATCATGGCCTTTTTATGATTTATTACAGCAAATATATTACATATTTGTTCATTAATATTTACCCTCTGGGGAAAATGAACGTTTACAGCAAAGTTAGTGGAAATCTAAACGTCAATTCATGAACAAAGTTTGAAGGTGGACATACAGTGAAAGCTAATAGATTCACTGCAGCCGTGAGATTTCATAAATAATGGGTTTAATAAATTGAGGACATATCTTGCAGACTTTGATATTTCTAGCTGAGTCCAGAGAGTTGGAGTTTGATCAAACATCCTCAGCCTCACTGCTAATGTGTGGAAATAATCTACTGCTGTGATGCTCTTATCTGCTTCTTTCCAAAAAGCAGCTCTCTTTACATTTGATGATACACTATAACTGCCAGCCCGCCGCGTCGTTACCAAGGTACCCATTAGATATTTCAGTTTTCTTTTCAATCGCGCCACTTTCATCCGTCCCGTACTAACCTTCAACAGCAGACAGTTCTGCTGGGAGACAATAAGCTCTCAGTTCTTTTGATTCTTGGCTCTGTCTGAGGAGACGGAGCCTTTAATCAGCCTGGTCCAATGCCGAGACTACACATGTCCTCCAATTTCACCACTTTTCATCTGCTGCCTTTGAAATGCAGAACTTCACTAATGGCTTCCGCTTGTCACAGGATCAATACGTTCCCTGTACATCCTGAGAGAATAACATACTATTAATTTGTTGGCTCGTGACAGCGCCGTGTCTACCTTTTAAAAGCATTACGGCACGTCATGTGCGCCTGTGATGTACCGTAAGCCTGAGTGACAGAGCGCTCAGGAAAACGATGGCAGAGCTTGAACTTTAAACCCTCCATCTGAGTCCTAGAAAGGTCCCTTCCGTCCCCCCGTCCCTGTGTAATCCATAAGCTCACAGCGTTAAGTGCAGGAGGGTTATTAGCACAGAGGCGACGTGTGGAAGCAGATAAAGCTCGGACCATATGGGTGTTCAGCAGCAGCAGCCCTCAGTGCTGGATGAAGCTTTCTAGGCCAGAAAGCTGCGAGCACAGAAACCCTGGCAGATGTTGACTGTTTGTCCATTCTGCGTGTCAAATGGACAAATTTCTGCATGTTTTAAACCAGAACAAGATGTCAGCAGGAGGAAAACATGGCCGCCAGGAGGGTGTTGATTAAAACATTTTTTGTATTAATCTCGGTTTAAAAGTTGCAGCAACTTGCCTGAAGTCATTTTTTACTCTCCCCCGTACAAATTATTTTATTTATTAATAATTATCAAATAATAACAAAGACTTAAATTAATTGTCATGTTTAATGTAAAGCTGCATCATCTATAAAAAGTCAATAAATAGTGAAAAATCCCAACCCACATAATATCTTTAACCTTTTAACAGACACACCACAAGATACATTTGCAAAAATATGTATATTTATCGGTAAAAATGTGCTCCTCCCTCCACATTTTGCAACTTTTTTTCCCCATCAGATCACCCAATCAGGATGTGGATACACCCAGTTAGGGTCATTCTGGGCATGACCTATCAAGTATGTAACTAAAGTTAACTTTTTTTTCATTAGAAAAACATTACAGAGAGTAGAATATGTTAACAATATTTAATATTCAAGCAGTTTATTTAAAAAAGTCTTATTATACCAAAAGTAATAAATGCACTGTAAAAAGCGAAACAGTCAATTTAATTTAAAAAGTATTTTCATAAAATAACAACAATAATAAATCTTGAATCTCACTGAACACAATACTATCCAAACGCAAAATGTACAATCTATACATTTTTTTACACTTATCCAGATCTACTCATTATTTCTGTCTTTCAGACATTTTTCGCAGCTTTTGGACAACAATGCTTTTATACAACATTTCCACTGATAAGAAAAATTTGCATCAGGCATTTTAATCAGGCAGAGGAAAAAAGCTAAACAGCCAAACATGTTTTTGACTTTTTATGTCTCCTGTTTTTTGGGGAGAAAAAGAAATGGTCAACCGTGCAGTTACAATGTCTGTTAAAGCGTTAAATGTCTTTTTTTGTCAGTTCAAAAACCCCAAATATTCGGTTTAATATGATAATAAACAGATAAAAGCAGGAAATTTCCATATTTGAGAGGCTGAAAACAGAATTTTCTGCCATGAAAAATTACTTTTACCATTAATCGATTAGCAAAATAGCAGTTAAATTCATTTTTACAACTTGCCCTGTTGGGCAAGTGAGTTACTAGATTTACTGACCCAACATGATATTTTACCTGCTGACGGTCTTTGTTGTTGAGTCCTGTTAACACTGAAAAAAGAAGAAAGAGGTGGAAGGTTTACAACTCTAAATGCAGGGTTTGTACAGGTGCTGCAAAAGTTTGAAAAGTGCTTGAACCTGCTTGAAACTGAAATTCTGCTTTTTAGATAAAGAAATAAGTCAAAGAGAGTTTGACATATTTTGAAACATGAAACTTTGCTGTAGTTTCCTGTTAATTTTAATCCCTCCCGTAAAATGCTATCTTGAAACATGATTCTGGCTGTTTACAGCACAGTAACATCTGATTTTATGTGATTAAGAGGTGAAATAATCATTTTGAGTTTATATACAGTATGAATATAAATATGTAATTCACCCCAGCTGTGAGGTGCTGGAAAAAACCTGAAAATGCACCTTGAAAATCCTTTAGAAGTGCAGAAGTGCTTGAATTTGACTCTGAAAAAGGTGAACGAACTCTGTAAATGAGTTACTGTTTCAGTAAAACTTTAACGATGGCCTGTGCTCGCTAGTTTGTGACAAAACCTGGAACGGCTTTTTCATTCTTAATCTTTTAATCTCTTTCATTTCCCTCGTTGGCTAAATGGTGACAATTCCATCTGTCACTACATTTTGGCCAAAGTCTGGGATAATTTCTATTCTTCACAACAAAAAGAAAACAGGAGGATTAAGATGAAATGGATGCATTTTTAGAACGTTATATCCAACGTACAGAACATGTCCTCTTGGTGGAAATTGTGCTTGTTTGAAAAGTTTAAACTTTTACAACTTCTAAAAACGCCGATAACTTTGGTCATCGCCTTGAAAGAGCTGCAGCGTTGGGACCAGTTTGCAGTGGTTTTGAGATCTCAGGATGTTCTGACATTAACACAGAGGACAACAGGGCAGGAAGATGTCAACAAACATCTTTAAAGCAGCTGTAATCAACATGTGGAGAATACTAAAAGCTTAACTGTGTTAATTCACTCTAACTACTCTCATAGCATCATTTTCAGAGAAAAAGCTGTAAAAACTCCAGTGTACACCACCTGCTCAGCCTCAAACAGCAGACAAGAACAATTACAGACAAGCTGCTGAACATAGTGGAGCATTTAGCAGCTAAACAGCCATAAATTTCCCTCAGGAGTTGGTGGAGACCAAAAACTGAGCTAAAAGAGAGTAAATATTGGACAAACATAACCCTTCAAATTAATTATGATGTTGTACTTTTTGCAGGCATTAATGTAAAATAAACAAATTTGCACATGGTGCTGTTTTGGGAGACATCCTGCAGTCTCCATATACTTCGTGCTTTCACACTTTCACTTCTTGAACCAGGAGATCTGTCTCCTCGCTTGAAAATCTTTTTCTTTTTGTTTCCTGCTGATAAATCTGCCTTCATGCTGACACAGCTTGTGCTCCTGGCGCACCTGCTTCTTAAAGGTGATGAGAGCTGACCCTCTGATTGGTTTACTGCATGTTTGGCCTAAACTCACCCATGAATTAATCAGGGCACTCGTGCACAGCTGATAGGTTTATCCTGCTGTGTGCTGCTGGCGCAATACAGCAAAGTGAATTTAGGCACACTATGAATAGATTAAATGCATTGCACCTCACACTTTCCACTTGCGCTTTATATCAGTGTAATACAAAGCCTTTTGTCTCTAACAGTCCTGTACAGCACATTATGTGAGAAATGCAGATACAGACACTCTGAAAGGCCAGTTTGTGTGCTCGGCTGTGCAGAAAAACACCTGAAAAACCTTTTTTTTTTATCTCTCTGCCGTCACTCTGAGGTCTCATAAATATTTCTAGCTTTGTATTTGACCTTCGACTCCTCTTGTGTTTCCAATATAAACGTATGTGTGCATTAGACCTAAACTGTTAGCAGGTAGAGCCCATTTAACAGATTTCTAACAGATGTCTATCTGTTAAATGGAATCTTCTGTTTTCTGCTGTTTGGTTGGCTCACCCGATTGACTCACTGTTCTTCACCCCAACCCCTCTCATCGCAGTTATGAATATTTTCACATTAGTCGTGGGCGGCTGATAAAGTTGCATTGTTTAATGAGAAGTTTTTGTCGGTGGCGTCAGGTTGGTCTGTTTACCAGATCTCAGCTTGTGGGAGGCTGGCATCTGTTTCTCTCTGACTGAGTGTCAGCTTGTTAAAAGGAAAAAAAGCTAAACAATGGGTATGAAAATATTTAATATCTATAGATGAAATAAGCAAGTGCGTGGTAAAAACAAATATAACAAAGCTTAATTGAAGAGCTACATGTAGAAAAAAAAATTTGAAGCCAGAAAGAGCCAGAAATGAAGGAGCTCTGCATCTTTCTCTGCCAATCCTCTGTTTAAAATCTTTCAGAATCACAGAAGCAGCTTATTCCAGAAACACAGTGAGCTGCTGAAGTTTAGGTCAGAGGACATGACAAACTCACCCCGATCTGATGTCTAAAATGAGATGCTTATGTGCTTTCCTGCAGTAAACACACACACACACACACACTCACAGACACAGAATCTTTAAGTTAACTGAACATGTGTTAATGCTGCGTTCACATCATATGGAACAGATGATGGTAGAGATCGGAATGATTGTTGTTGTCACAACAAGCAAGTGTTTACATCAGCGGACAGGAAGCTGCATGAACGTTGGTACAACATGTTCTCATCCCAGATCCTCAAA
This sequence comes from Lutjanus argentimaculatus, assembly GCA_034769285.1. Classification (NCBI taxonomy): domain Eukaryota; kingdom Metazoa; phylum Chordata; class Actinopteri; order Lutjaniformes; family Lutjanidae; genus Lutjanus; species Lutjanus argentimaculatus. The sequence goes on along the minus strand of JAWZSL010000040.1, from coordinate 1,312,312 downwards.
TACTGACGTCTTTGTCGTCACACCCCTCTGATGCACACAGAACCCTTTAACATCTGTATGAAACAGTCACAGTTTGTTAAGGTTTCAGCTCCAAATCTACTTGGACGGGTTTAGGAAAAGACCATGGTTTGGATCATGGTTTATCACCTGATGTGAATGAGTTACGCTGAAGTTCCTTGAAAGCCTGGTGCATCTAAAGCCCCTTTTACACCCGGATCAACTGACTCTGCAGATTTGGCAGTGATGGAAACATCACACCCAGGTGGACATGCTAATTTTTCCCCTTTTCAATGAAGGCTTGATGCCTCTTTTGCTCTGTTTTTCATCCACATGTGCTGCTTGGGTGTCGGCCAGCACAGCGGAGTTTGTATTTACAGAGGAAGCGCTTGTACTTGGTGAAGCAGCTGTTGTATAAACATTTTACCTCCTACAAATTCTTCATAATAAAAGATCCCCGTTAATTTGTTATTTACTGTAAAAGCTTTTATTATGAAGCAGCAAAATCAGGAAATGTCAGGTTTTCATCAGCAGTAACTCAACACGACTTGTATGCAGCTGAAAGCGAACATCTTTCTGCACTTCAGAAACGAGTTGGGTCTCTTTCGCTTTCCAGCGCTCATCATACAAATAAAAAATCATAAAAGCAAACGGGTCAGTCATCTGTTTTTAGCAAGTTTACCCATGTTTAAAAAAAACACTTTTGTGCACTAATTTTTGGTGTAAAAAAAGATACAGCTGATCTTAAAATACATGAGTTAACTCTGAGTGACATTTCAAAGAGGTGGACAAGGCGAGTTTACTTGGGTTCAGACTTGAGTTTCCTGCCACAGAAAGAATGCAGGTTTTAGAAACTTCCACACTGGCTTTACTTTTCAGACCTGGAAGCGCATCACTTGTTAGCTTGTTAGCATCCTGTGATCATCATGCAAACATTCGAACTGTAACTCTTCCCAGATTATGAGAAATTATATGTGTCTGTGAGTTAAATGTTGCTGTTCCTCTCCTTCTAACAGAGAAATAGACACAGTGCTCCTCCTCCCTGCTCTCTTTAGTCATCGGTGAACATTGATTTCTACTGATTTCTACCCAGATCTCCTATCTTGTTAGTGAAGCCGGTAGTATCTTGTCCATCAGTAAACAAGCAGCCTGGGGACGTCCCCAGAGCAATCCACAGGATCAGGACTTTGAGTTTTTTTTTTTAATGAATCTGTATCGGCTGCATGAACATGGATCCATTTCTGATCCTTCGGACCTTCATAACCTGATCCTCTATGGCCACACCAGCTGGAGAACCGTTCTACCGTGGTTCTAATGCAAAGTGACTGAAGCACAGAACGCTCAAACAGCAGATTCAATAACATTCACATCCAGACTTATGTAAGAAGACCTGCTTTGGGTTGAAAGACGGAGGTGGTGAGGCGCATCTCTAAAGTGCTTCTGTTTGATACTATTGAAAATACAGGAAACTGTTAAAGGACGGCCGAGTTGGAGGTTATATGAAGAGTTATGCACCTAAACTGTCGTACTAAATTTAACGTGGACCTATTTTAGCCTGCTGAAGTGGGCGCTGTGCAGCTTCCATATGGAGGAAAAGAATTTAGCACAAATGTAATGAAAATATGTGTCAGATCAGACTGATAATCAGACAGAACTGCCATTTAATTTACATTTGATCATCCAGTCTGACATAATGTTTGTTATTTTGTGTTTGAGAAGTTATTTTGTCCAGTAATCACTCAGGATCTGATGCATCCTTGATGTTATTTTCAGTCGACACAGATTAGCAGCACAGCTTGATCTAAGACACGTGTTGATGAAAGTTATTTCCGTGAGTTGACAGATGTGTGCAGATGTGTTGATCCCATCCACACCACGTTTTGTGGACATTTTTCAGGCTCTGGTGTCCCCGGAGAGTTCTGACTGGTTGTTTGTTTTTCCAATCAGAGAAAGTGAGCACAACATCAGAACTGTTGAATCGCTGAAAGAGATGTGGACGGTGATTCAGAGATCTGGAGCCAGGTTATACAAATATTAAATCTATTAAAGAAAACATTAAAAAAAAATCTGTTTTTTTTTTGTCAGATATTTGATGGCTGTTCTGGATATAAAGTGTCCTTTTTAAAGTGTCTCAAAGTCGTCTCCCAACAGGAATTTTATCTTAAACTTTATTTAACCATGAAGTTTCTTTATTACCTTTTTTTTTTTAATAGAACCCGTCCAAAATGGCAGCCTAGATTATTAAACACATAGTAACATAAAAAAAAACTAGTGCAGACTTCTGCCAGGCAACAGATGGTGAAGCACCTACTGCAATGTCAGCACAACTGCCAGATGGAACCACGGAGATCTGCAAAGTTTTAAGTTTAAAGTGTTTTTGTATCGTATAGTTTTCTTTAAGATGCATAGAATACTGTAACGGTATTGTAACTGAGTGTCTTTGGTTCCCCTAAACCTAATAAGGAAACAATAAACGGGACGATGACAAACTTCTCTTTGTAACCATTGTTATTTATTTAGAACATTTTGTTATTTATTTAAAACTGTAGAAGGTAAATTGTTTTAACACTTTATTTATTTGTTTATTTGTTTTCTCAATACAATAAAAGAAGACATTAATGCACAAATGCTAAATGCACACAATCATGGACAGAGGAAATTTGGCAAGACACTAAACTGAGATCGTATTGTTTATTCAATAAAGTCTACAAGTGTGAAAAATATGTTCAGTATTATTTTCCCAAAAGTCAGCGATCACTGTGTGCACAGTTAATATGTGGTATATTACCACTACATGTTGAAACAGGAAGATACAGAGGCGCAAATGAAGAGGAGAGAGTTTTTGACTATTGTGAACTAAATGAGATGGAGGATGAAATTCATTTTATTCTGTTCTGTCTGCTATATCAGGATCTGAGACAAATATTGTTTGAAAAACATCTTGCTCCTGATTTTGATTTGAGAGGTTTGCAGTTTTAATTGAATGTGGGGTGGAGAATGACACAAAAATAAAATAAAATATTCATTCATTCATCCAACAGCGTTAATAAAACAGACAAAAGGATAAGACAGACAGAACAAAATGGACCCTCAAGAAACAGAGAAACAAAATAAAGTCCACTTGAATGTTCCAAGTACGGATCGAGTGTGTCATAGCAGCAGATTGTCTCTGTCACAAAAAAAGGTAGGCAAGAGAGCTGAAAGAAGAAGAAAAAAGAAAATATTTAATTAATTAACTGAAAAAAACACAACAACAGCTGTGCAGTGCAGAAGATGCATCATGCAAGTTATTCAAAGTCAAAAAGAAATGAAATTGAAAAACCTGAATCAGGTTGGATTTTCAGCTCGTGTACCAAATTTGACATCAGACTGCTGGGAAGGATAAGTTGTCCACAGAATCAATAAAGGGAAACCAGGTTCTGTTATTTTTCCTTTCAGAGAGGATCTCAGATTCTCCATTTTAAGACACATCATGACTTCCTTAATCCACTGTGTAAGAGAGGGGGGGCTGGCAGCTTTCCATCTTGTTCGAATTAATCACCACACCAACAGTAAATGAAGTAAATGCTCCAGCATTTGACTGACATGAAGTGATGTTATGATCTGTGGAGCGTACGCAAAATATCGCCTTATGAATGCACTTCAAATTTTGGGATCCAGAAAGCGTTTAATACGTTACATGACCAAAACATATGGGCCGTCGTCGCTGGTGACTGGTGGCAACTATCAAGGACAACAGGCACCAGAAACTGAAAACACTTTAGACAATTAAGCATTAGTCAAGTAGAGACGATGAAAAACTTTAAACTGTAGCAAACAGTGCCAGATGCAAAAGGATCAGGAGTAAATGTGGCAAATACTGAGATCCCAGGAGCTGTCCAGGACGGTCATTTTAGGTCCTGTTCCCAGGCGTCTGTGGTCTTGGTCAGTGTTGGATGATTGATGTGTTGAATCACATCATATAGTCTTGAGATCGGCCTTTAAGAATCGAGTCAGGCTTTAAACAATCCTCAAAGTGCAGTTTAGCTTTAGAAGAGGACATGTTGAATAACGTTTCATGGCAAAGCTTTGAGATTGTGGGTTATTAGAATTTCTAACTAAGGTATTAAAGGGGATTATTTAGTTGTTTACAAAAAGGTCTTTAGAGAAAATTCCTCTGTTCCTGAACCATAGTTTAAACACTGGGTCTATCTGGGCTGGGGTGAAAGAAGGATTAGATGTTTTAAAAGTTCAGCATTTGTTTACAACCAAAATGGCGCCTACATTGGACTGTTCTGAACCACGGGGCTGTTAAGATAGCTCCAGCACAAGTCCAACACATCGAATTTCATGAAAATCAATTCAGAACTGAACAAGTTACAGTTGATTTTGTAGTGAAGTCTGCGTCTTTCAGTACACAACATATTTGTTTACCAGCAGATCTTGACCTCTCCAATATGAGGACCGTGCAGACGTATAGTGGTGACACGCAGCAGCGACCAATAATGTACAGTCAAGATGGTTGCGAAGAACAAAAACATGGATTTATTCATCTCATATGGTGTCTAACTTTAGCGGATCGTAACATATCAGGTATGGAATTAATCTGAGGATGCTGAAGTTTAATATGAGACCAAACTTTTTAATGGATGTCAGTTTTTTAGCTGCAACAAAAACCAAAATGTGTCCTGAAACAGATGAGGTAAGCCTTGTTTCTAGTCTAGCAGTTGTTGATGACCTGCAGCCCTTACCATGTTTCACATCAAACTTACATTAATTTCCTGGAGACCTATCTAACCCTACCCATTGTGACTACTTGCCTCACTCAAACCCAAGTCATCAGCCCAAAATTTAAGGATTTATTTAATGGGAACTTGTGTTTTGTCCCTGTAACAAAGGCGAGTTCCCACAATTGGAGTGTGTAAGCAGTCCATGCAATATGAGTAATACATGCCCACACACAGACACACACACACACACACACACACACACACACACAACCCATTGCTGATGCTTGGCAGAGTTAATAAACACAATAGAAGATTCACATATAGGACAGTAAGACAGGATTTGAGATGCATGAAAAAGAGAGCATCAAAACATTCTTCATGAAACTTGTTCAGTCAACCAATCAGGTTGATTGAAGCCCATCCACAACCCACTCCAACACTCCTCTACCTCGCAGACCCACAGAGACATTAATGTATATCTTCATGGAAGAATAATTCCTGCATTCATAAGCTTATGATTAAAGTCTGACAAAAATCATCTCTAATTATTGTTATTAACACTCACAAGAAACACCAGGACCAAGTGTGCGAGTGTGGTTTGATCAGATTTGATTGACGGTGGCGTCTCCTTGGCAACAAAAGCAAACAACCCAACAACTGTCAGTAGCTCTTGATGGATCTTAACAACAGCTTTCAAGTTGCAGGGAGTGATGCCCGTCTCAATTTAGTCTCGTTTACCTGCCACCGTCCTCACAGAGGCCCCGCCGAAGCATGATCTGACCAATCACATACAGACCAATCCTTCAGTCCTTCAGTCCTTGAGACACAGCTAAAAACACACACACATGCCTCCTCCAGCTGAGTGTTTGTGGATTCAGATGTAGGAAAAGTGCAGAGAGAGATGCTGCCAGTCTGACTGCTTCCTCCTTTTCTTCTTTTTCTTCTACTTCTTCTGTGGTGATGAATGGTTCTGCTGTGTCTTAGTGTAAGCACTATCGCAGAAAGCTCTGACCCAGATATTTTAATTGCTTATTCTCACTTACGGTGAGTCTCTATGATAAATAGCAGTTGTTTTTTTCTTGCCGAAGGGACTATTTTTGAGCCCCGCACATCACAGCAGGCTGCTGAGTGTGTGTGTGTGTATGTGTGTGTGTTTGTGCATTCAAGTAGGAAACGTTCTGCTCTGTAATGAGGAAGCTGTTCTGCACTTGATTATTAAGGACACCCCTTCTCCCTCCCCCCACTCGTTAGGTTAGGTTCTCACTAATGTACAGTTAAACTTTTACGAATGCCTCCAACCCTGAAAAGCAGACGGGTGAACCTGGAGGTGAAGTGTCTGGCCTGCCTCTGACTGATGAGACGGAGTTATACTGACAGCGCTAAGTGGAAAATATGTTTTAATATTGCTATTTATTGTTCTTTTCATCTATTTGACCTTTATCTAATCAGGATGCTCTAAATGTCTTCATGGAGGAAGTCTTGGCTGAAATGGCAGCACAATATATGCTCCACAAACCAACACCGAACCAACACATGGACGAGAAAATAGGGAGAAAAAATACACATAAGGTCTCATAATGGGCTCAGCATTACCTGAAAAATGGCATATTACCAACAACTGAACATGCCTATTTAGAGCTCTGAAGCACCCATGACTTCAGGTTTTAAATCCTTCAGAGTGACTAATGTCTGTAATTTCAGGGCTTTTGTGGATCATTCTGAGCAGATGGAGCTGCCCACATGAAGGTTTCTTTCACCGAGCTCTGTATGAACCGCAGCACACACAGTCCTGAGAGCAACAGGCTGCAGTTTGACTTTGATGACGTGAGAAAAATATTGAGATACCAGCACACTTCTTCACATGAAACACAGTGATGGGCTGTAATGACAGTTTACGATGAACCTGTAGGTTCTGTGGTGAACACAAACCAACACGCAGTCAAGTGACAACCACACACGGAACATATTAATTAGTCCTGAAATTTGTAAAATAGCAGAAAGAAGATGGCAGCATGTAGCCTGGTCCTTGCATCACTCCTCTATTCTAGCTCTTATCCAGTGCAAAGTCTACTTAAAAATATAAACACTACACTGATTTGATGGTATTTGTTGCCTTTGTTGGTTGGCTAACTTTAGGCATGAGGAGTGATTGGTTAGGGTTAGGGTAAGAATATCAATGTAAGCCAATCAGAGGCAGAGTAGAGCAGGTCATGAGTTTGCCATGCTGGGAAAAATGGTGAACCTGACACGCCAGATGGTTTGTTACAGAGAACCATCTGAGAGGCTGTCCATAGAAACTGTTTGGAAAAGGGCGGGGGCTTTCAAAAAAATACTTGGCAGGTGATTGGATGAACCATCTGTCTGTCATGTCTAACACAGGCTGACTTCAACCAATCAGATCAAGTCATTGAACTGAAACCGAGGCGAAAACATCTTTTCTACCAGTAAAAGCCTGCAGTGTTGTTCTTTGCTCTTCTTTGATGTAGAAATACTCTCCAGTTCTGATATAATTGATGCTATCACAGTATCGATGCTAACCTCTTCAGGAGCCAGCCATTCTTTGTTCGAGACGAGTTGTTTCCATGGGTGTTTCTTGCTGTTGGCATGCCTGGAACCATGCTGGTAGCTGCCAGTAGTCCCACCGAGGACGCTGATTGGCTCACACCACCTCTGGTGCAGACACAATATCTTGGAACCTGGCAAGATGGATTCTCGTGTAATCTTGTGATCTCCTGAATTCAGCTGCCCCACAAGGTTAAAAAAAATGGTATACCCATGTGCAATAGCCATAGTTCAGTGATTAATAAATGTATTTTTTTCAAGATCAAACATCACATTTTGGAGTGTCCTTTTATTGTGACCAGTCCAGCTCATGAAGTGTTGCATTTATATTTTGTATGTTGAGTACATACCTCTGTTTATCTGGCAACATATGACACGTGTATTAACTAAAGGGGGCAGCAAACTGTCCTGGAGTTAAGATATGTTTGGAAGACATCTGTTTGGGATTAGATGTCTTCATGGGTCCAAAAAATTTGTGCTTGAACTCAAAAAGACTTTACGATCTGGAATCAAACTGGACTCGTCTATTACTTAAAAGCTGGGAGGGTGGATGACATAACAAGACGAAAATGACATGACAAGAAGTATGAGAAAAAAGACTAACAAAAGGTAACAAGACAAAAATGAATTGAACACGACACAAACAACGTAAAAAAAAAGATGAAACAGACAGAGAGGGAGACTCGACCACAAAGAAAAGGTGAAGTTCAGTCAATGTTGCACAGAAACAGTCAGTAGAAATGTCCTTCAGAGGGCGACTTTTTACTTTTCAGAGCCTAAACTTTTTCACTTTTTACTGCAGTAAACACGTTTAATCAACTTTTACTTTTACTAGAGGCTTTTTTTTAGACAAGTATATCTCAAACATTGAAATGAATGGTGACCAGTTTTCATGTGCACGTGGCTCCAAACTAGGGATCTACAGATTCAGGCTAAAAACATGGTGTAATTGACATCTTTTAAGTCCACTTAGCATGTTGGGGCTTTAGGAGACTTGTATTACACCAGACGAGCAGTATGGAGACATTTTATGTTTATTTTTTCTGTTTATTTTAATGTTTGAAAACTGGTCACCATTCACTTCCATTGTTTGGGAGATTCTATGAAACTCCAGCAGTGTTTTCTGGACAAAAAAACTAAACCTGACCTTCAATCAGCATGAAGGTGAGTAGATGATGACTGAATTTTAATTTTTGTGTGAACTATCCCTTTAAGGCATCTATTGAAATAACCCAGTACCAAGTAGTATCCAAACTTCTCCAGTCAAATTATACCTGCATTCAATCCTTTTTGTGCCCAGATCTAGAAAAAAATAACTATGTTTTTTTCTTGCAGCCAATCACAGCAAGTGTTTTTCATAAAGAAGAACCTGAGAAAAAAAGTATGAATTGAATGCCACTGGTATTGTAATTTTTTTTAAACAACACCCAGCCACAGTCAGGGGACATTTAGGAGTCTGAAGCTCCAACACTTAGTTAGAATGGACAGTGACGTAGAGCTGGTAGTCAGGGCTAACTAACCATGAGCAGCGACTGTCAGACTCTCTGTGTCTCTGCTGGACAGACGGGGAGTCTGGTGGAGCTCTGACTGTCACTGAAAGCACATTTATGGCCCTCTGTTTAAGTGTCTGTGAGGAAAATATCAGATAATGAAGAGGACATGACACAATGTGGTAAAAAGGCAGCAAATGTCATTTTCAATAACCAGTTCCAACTGAAATATATCCATTGTTTTTTTATGCATTTTATTTTGAAAAAAAAAAAAAAAAGTTTCAGAGTTAAACCCACAGCCAGGCCAGTGTGTGGGATGATCTCTACTGGCTGCAGTCAGCCAGCAGTAAATATGCAAACAGCTAAGTGATCTGTCAGCTTGTGCATTTTCGTGCGAGGATGGCGGACTCTGTCAGTAGGAATAAAGATGACCCAGAGGAAATTACAGAATGCAAATACAATGAATGCCTATTACAGAAAAATGCAGGCAATAATAACAGTTTGATTTGAAATTTAATGATTATCACTTTAAAAACTACACTTCAGAGAGTCACATGAATTCAGCCTTTGCAGAGGCTCATTTCAGCTCCTGGCTAAGTTTCTTATGAAATTAATGTTAATTAGCTCCAGCTGATGAAATCTGCCAGAGACAGCTGTTGTTTTAACTGGCAAAAGCGACACTCGGCTCTGGCTGAGAAGCCTGCTACCTGAGTGTTCTGAACATTTGTTTTTGTGAATAAAAATGTGTCAGAAAATGCAAAATTTGACACCAGATTTCCTCAAACTTGGACTTAACAAATCTGCGTACTTTATCAGCTTGGATCCAGATGCAGCCGTGCTTTCCAGCATTCTACATCAGTTCTCCACTCTTGTGTTTTTCAGAAGTGCTCTGCATTTTTAAACAGATTTTGCAGCGCAGATGCCTAAACACACAAAATGGCACAGGACAGCTGTGTGTTGTGTCCTGTAGGGGAAGTTACCATGAAACTATCCACAGCTGATCAGATAATAATATAACGCCATTTCCCAAAAAGTTGGGATGTTGTGTAAAACGTGAATAAAAACAGAGTGCAATGATCTGCAAATTCTGTTTGACTTATTTCAGTTGAGTACAGTACAAGGACAAGATATTTTTTAATGTTAAACTTTGTTGTTTTTTGTAAATATACACTCATCCTGCAACACGTTCTAAAAAAGTTGGGAAAGAAGCAACAAAAGACTGTGAAACATCTGGAACGCTCCAAGAACACCTGTTTGGAACATTTCACAGGTAAACAGGTTAAGTGGTATCAGGTCATCACTTTCAAAATTCACAGCTTGTTTTTATCTAAGAAAATATTTATATTTGTTGGGATTTAACCGTTCAAACAAGAGAGGCCACACCTGTATTAAAGGGGCGGTGTAGCAGCAATTTAACAGCACCAGAAATGATATTCATTAAAGACAGTTGATTTAATTTCTCTATAAATGTTAATTTAACAGCTAATATTTTATATGTTCTAGTGGACCAATCAGATTGCTTGTTTGGAACAACCTGTTGGATACTCATTATCAGGATGGTGGTATATCCTGACTGTAATTTGCAATGATGTACATTAAAATGCAGCAGGTGTGCAGGCTTCAATAAGAAAAGACAAGGGTGTCTGCTGAACCTGCTGCTTTGTATAACCATCAATATTTACTATGTTGATGTCACCACAAGTCTATTATCACACCTTCCTGCACTGGAATCTGATGCTGCATTCAGACGGAACACAAAGTGAATTTTTAAGGTTTGATTGCATTGTATTGATTGTATTCAGTAAAAAAAAAATAGAAAGACAAGATACACACTCATTCTGAATTTGGTGCCTGCAATACTGCCTGTTTATGTTTATGTTCCATTAATGCCTGTTACTGACTTGATTCCTTCCCCGGAGTCTTTCTGCTTTGTCATCCTGCAGATTCCTATGGACTGTGGCTGCGCATGGATCACTGATCACAGCTGAACCTCCCACTGTGGATTATTATAACTCACCTAATCAATCAAACATTCATCACATTGTTGTTGTTAGTATTATTATCATTATTTTATTATCATTATTGTAACATCTAGTATTAGTATTATTATTTACATACAGCTTACATATTTATATGTACTACTTTTCCCTACACATACTGTAGTTTTACTATTGATGTTCTGTTACTACTGTTCTCTCTGTCTCTGTTCTTTTCTCTCTCTCTTCCACCCCTCCCACCTCCCCTCTTTCCTCCCCTTTTCCTCTTTCCCTCTCAACCCGACCGGTGCCGTCAGATCACCGCCCACCATGAGTCATGGATCTGTCCGAGGTTTCTGCCTGTTAAAAGGAAGTTTTTCCTCGCCGCTGTCGCCAAAGTGCTTGCTTATGGGGGAGTTGTTTCAACTGTCGGATGTAAACAAAATTATTGAGTGTGGTCTAGACCTACTCTATTTGTAAAGTGTCTTGAGACAACTTTGTTGTGAATTGGCGCTATATAAATAAAATTTGATTGATGATTGATTGAATACATTCTAAAAAAGTGGGTTCAGGACATTCAACAGGTAAAGTTGGTAAGTCAACAGGTGAGTTGGTAACAGGTGACAGGATCATGATTGGGTATTAAAGGGGCGTCCTGGAAAGGCTCAGTGGTTCACCAGCATGGATGAGGTGAGGTTCACCACTTTATGAAAAACTGCAAACAGTCCAACAGTTTAAGAACATTTGTTAACACAAAACTGCAGGAATTTATAGATTTCACCATCTACAATCCATAATATCATGAAAAGATTCAGAGAATCCAGAGAAATCTCTGCATGTAAGGAGCAAGGCTGAAAACCAACACTGAATGTCTGTGACCTTTGACCTCTCAGGCGGCACTGCATTAAAAACTGCATTAAAAACCCACATCATTGTATAAAGGATACTACATGGGCTCAGGAACACTTTGGAAAACCGTTGTCAGTAAACACAGTTTGTCTCTGCAGCTACAAATACAAGTTAAGACTCGACCATGCAAAGAGAAAGACATATCAACAACATCCAGAAACACTGCAGACTTCTCTGGGCCCGAGCTCATCTGAGATGGACTGACGCAAAGTGGAAAAGTGTGCTGTGGTCTGACGAGTCCACATTTCAGATTGTTTTCACAAATCATGGACGTCATGTCCTCCGGGCTAAAGAGGAAAAGGACCATCCAGATTGTTACCAGCACTAACTTCTAAAGACAGCAGCTGTGATGGTATGGGGGGATTTGTAGCAACATATGCTGCCACAACATCTTTTTCAGAGACGTCCCTGCTTATTTCAGTGAGAGGATGCAGAGACACATTGTACTTGTGTTCCAACAGCATGTCTTTGTAGTAAAAGAGTTCAGGTACTAGACTGACCTGCCTGCAGTCCAGACCTGTCTCCCATTGAAAATGTTGTTTGTGCTGAATTCAATTGCATATAAATCGAAAAAAATGTTGTAAATCATTGCATTCTGTTTTTATTTAAATTTTACACAACATCCCAACTGTTTTGGAATTGAGATTTGTAGTTGATTTATACAGGATTTATCAAAAGCTGCAATTGCAAAGTGCTTTTAAAGGACCAAAAAGCAACAAAGAAGCAGTATTAATAAAATACCAGCATTAAAACTACAGTTTCCTCCCTAATAGTCCACATCCCAGAGCCCTAAAGCAAAACACATAAGCCTGAGTTATTCCTGTGGACACATTAACAGGCAGAATAATACACAGCACATGACAGAGTAAACAATAACATGCTCAAAGTGCACATTAAAAGCTAAAGATGTACGTCGGCATAACTCTGATGCATGATGTGACTGAGGAGGACAAACGGCGACTGCTTCCACTTACTCAAATCTGACCAATGAGAAGGCTGCATTCCATCTTTGTTGTGCTCGACTGTTAAACTGCTCTCATATGCATTCCTGCTTAAAACTCTCCTTCCTTCCCCCCTTCAGATCGGAGGAGCACTTAGACCCTCCATCAAAGGATCTGCATTTGACAGATAACTGTAATTCCCTCCACTCTAGACTGTGTTTACTGACCTCACATGAAAGTAGCTTTGCCCTGTGCATTGTGGGAGATTTGCATCCTCTCTACTTAAGAGTACTTAGGAACACAGAATTGCAGTGTCATGTGTTTCTCTTCACAAGGACTCGATGTGTTTGTGCAGGCAGCAGTGTGTGTCTGTTGAGTGCAAGTTGAGTGCTTGTCACAAAGGATTAACCTTCTGTCTTTGTGTGAATCTTAAACAAAAATGTGTTTAGCAAAAATCTGGGTTGTGCTGAGGGTGGCGCTAGAAGAACAAAGAGCTCATAAGAGCAAAAACGTGAATAGTTCATCCTCTGGGGAGCAGACAATCGACTGATTAATTAGATCTCCTGAATACAAATGGAACATTTTGCCCAGTGGTGGTGCAACAGGAATGGTCAGAGGTCATCAAAAACATTAGGATTCATCCTCCTGGGACAAGAAATAGTTCAACAAATTTCATGGAAAAGTAGCCAGATTTCTATAATGAACAAAAATGTTGGTGGCAATATAGGGAGGCAGGGAGTCATAAAACTTAAAAGGGCTCATCATCTGAGAGCATGAATGTACTCATTATATCGTGTGGAAGTTTAGCCAGATTTTGGTATTTCTTGTAGAAAAGTGCCAAATTTGATCTGATGGTGGCACGAGGAGACATCGCTATGTCATCGAAAATATTAGGATTCATCCACTTGGGACATCAAATATATAAAACAAATTTATAGAAAATATTTTGTAGAAAAGTAGTTCTACAACTATATTCTCATGACCCAAATTGTTTTTCATAGCATATTTTGTCCAAATGGAGCAGCTAAAGAAAAGGTTAGGAGGCTATTCACATCAGTCTGATATTAATTCAATTGTACTTGGGAAAACATGTTCAATAAACTTGAGATATTAAGTTAATCCAACAACTCTTCAGTCACGCTGTCAGAAATTGTAAACAAGTTTCATTCCTTTTACATTTTTTTAGTTTGAAGAGTCAGTTCATCATTTCTTATCTTAAAGTGTTTGTTTTTTTTAATAGGGGACTTTAACTCTCACACAGTGCATGCTGGGATGTCTGCTATGGTGATAATGAATATTTAGAAACTTGATGGAATTCTCTACAGTAAATGCATCCAACTTATCATTTCAAGTCAAGTTCTGAAAATAAAAGATATAAATAAAACTTAAAAATGACATGAAGTTGATTCCACTAAATTATTATTTTCAGTGTAGTTTTCTTATCTACAAACTGAATAATTTGGACTAATGGTGCCAGAGGAAAGGGGTCATCAAAATCAAGTTTAATCCTGTGGGGACCATGAACATGTACAACAATTTTAATGCAGGACAGTTCATCCTCTGTCAAGCACACTGCATATTCTGTCCTCTTCTCAGAATATTTCATAGTACTTCTAATGCTTGTTAGATTACTGTGCCAGGCATGTTGACATTTTGTTTTTGAGGGTGATGGACTTGTTTGCCTCATGGAGAAGTGGATTTATCCTCTGAGGAACATGAAAAAGCTCTGTAAGTTTGACATTTTCATCCTTATATTTCTTGCATACTATCTTATATACAAGTTGGATATTTCTGGATGCATGTTGGCAGAAGAATGAAGGTCACAGGGTCACCAAAATCATTAGGATTCATCCTTCAGGGACTATAAACATTGAGATCAGTTTAAATGGAAATGCGGGTAGTAATTTTAGAAATATCATGTGAGCAACAAGGGAAAGTTCGACTTGATTATTGTACCAGAGGAGAGGTCAGGGGGTGACCAAAATCTTTAAAAATTTCTGGACAGTGAATATTTGTGCCAATTTTCACGGAAATCTGTCTGGCAGTTGTTGAATTATTCTTCTGTTCAAACAAACCTCTTTAAGATCTTTTCCATGTTATTTCATGATGGGTCACAGTTTAAAAGCAGAGCACAGAGCAGAGGTCGTCATCAAAGGGACACTTCAGATTCCCTGAGTGGTGATCAGCTCATCACAGCCTTTAAGGAGTTTAAAGACATCTTTTTTTTGTCTTTTCATAAGGAGTCCTCTTCTTTGGCAGATGCAGCGGCCTCGGTGCTGAAAACAAACATGCCGGAGAAACGCTGCCAAGAACCTCTGAGCTGGAGGCAACATCCAACAGGCAGAAGAAAAGCAGCTCCTGTAGAAAAGGAAGATGGAAATAATTAATCTGTCTGCAGAGCCAAAGATGTAACATCAAGTGAACCGATGCTCCAATTTAACCCTTCAGATAAGAACTGCATCGAGCAAGCAGATAGGATTTATTTGACCATGTACTCTTTTTTTGTGCATTTGAATTATCATCTTACAGAGATTTACTTATCGATATAGAGGAAGCCTTTTGGAGCTGTGTGAAAGATAAGCTGGAGCTGCAATGATCCTTGTGAGCAAAATAGGTTAATGCAGTAGCAAACAACAGGGCCGGGATTAAAAAAAACACAACAAATGTGGAAGATTAAAGCAGCAGCATCTCCGTCATGCTGATGCAGAAATCCTTACCGGCTTCAAAGCACCCTCATATTGTTGGCTATAAAAAGATTTACAGTCGTTTGCAATTTTGGACAAATTTACATTCAGGGCACCAACTTTATTCCAACAGTCCGTGGCTGATAATCACCTTGCTATCAAGTGATTATAATGTGTCACTGAAAGTCTGCTGAAATGCTTTATAGATTTTTACTGTCTGGGTCAATCAGGGTTAATCCTTTTCCCTCCTTTTCCTCAAGAGAGTTTGCCCTTTCATAGAGGGAAATGTCCAGACTGAAAAAAGCAGAAGTGTAAGAGAAAGTTCAGGCTTTTGAGGTGTGTTGGGTTTAGAGATATCAAAACGAGTTTATTATCTTTCAGGATGGACTGGAGAGGGTTGAAGGTTGAGTACAGAATTTAACATCTGATACATATTTAATGCTATTCAATACTTTTTTTGATTTATTACACCAAGGATTAAGAAATTCCCTTACTGTTGGTATAAAGTGATGTTTTGGGTTGTGATCCTGCTGGAACGCTACACTGAACCTCCCAGACTCATGATTTTTCAGCAGACAAACAGCACAGTCAGAGTCAGAAAGAGATTAATTTCTCAAATAACATTTTTTGGAAATAACCAAACTCAAACCCAGTCCGAAGCTTCAGGCAACAAGATGGCAGGAAACCAACTGAAAACCCAATATTTTGTTGGGGTTGCACAACTCTAACATAGTGCTGACACTACCTGGCCAGTGTAGATATTAGTCTGTTGTCCAACAGATGGCACAAAATGAAAACAAATCCTTGTAAAAGGGCATAGATGAACAAAAGAATAATTTAAAACTCATTTATATGCTATATTTCATATGAATAGTGAATAAAATGAGTCAGGGTCATGTGAAAATATTGTTTGTTGTGCTAGTTTTGGTTTTATAGCTGCACACAGACTAGTCTTAAGGCTCACAATGTGCCTATACAAAACATATGAAGAAAGCTACTCATTATTTTCCATTGAAGCTGGAGACATGAAGCCAGAAACTGCCGTCTGACACTTGTAGCCTCAACTTTTCAAGCTGCATTTGGGGTTAAAAGAAAGTGGAAACTGGCAAACAGAAAGAATACTTTTTTCTTTCATTGTTTACACAGTGCAGGAATTGTGGAGGGAGGAGATATAGAAGTGGGGAAACGCAGACATATGATTGGTGTTCCATGTTTGCTGTGCTCATCAATATCAACAAGAGCTAAGCAGCACTTGACTGGCAACTCTACGACAATGTAGTTGGCGACGTCTGGCTGTTTTGTAGCTGTGTCGCCGGCCATGTGAACATATGGTAACTGCTTGATTTCACTGGACATGCCTGTCTTGTGTTACACAAACTGATCACGGCCATTTTACACAATTCTTGTGATTCCACCAGACATCCTGCGTCCTTGAAGTGTTTCTCTGCTCTCCTCCACAAATAATACACACAAGTCTATTTTTGACAGATGCTATATCAAGCCGCACAGACCAGACCGACTGGGCAGGAAGTCAGAGACACGAACGGCATAGAGAATCCAGTAAACTTTCAAAATAAAACCCTGTGCAGACTTGCAATCATAAAAACAGACAAAAAACAATTTAACTATGTAGCCTACTGATCCATGGTAGAAGTACAAAAATCAAGAAGAAAATGATCAAATCAATAAAGAGCAAGTCAACATAATCAGGTGGCCAAAACATTTGGTGACAGATCAAAATTGTGTTGCAGACATGACATGTCCAGTGGGATCTAGTCCACATGTTCTGACTCACGACTTGTCAAATACTACGTCAGGTCACTGGCCTGCTATGCTTCAAACTGTTATGCTGTAGGTACTAGCATCAGTTTAGCACATGGAGGGCTGCGCTGTGAATCAAGACTTGCAACTTTACTTGGACTTTAATATCAGTGACTTGTGACTTCACTTGGACTTGGCCCCAAGACCAAAGACTAAAAAGTCTTATTTAAAAAATGCTCATTCAAATTAATTTCCCATCACTTCCTGAATCAACTAATGTAAACACAATTCTTCCACAGGAAGTTCCTGTTTGGAAAAAAAGATACCAAAGATAATAGAAATATGCAATGGTCAATAAAAAAACAAATGCAAAACGTGCAGGGTGAAAACTGCCAGCTGAGACATGACAATTTCCAACTTCATTGAAGTTTGTGACTTGTTTAGGACTTGAAAGTCAAAGTTTAGGACTTAGGACTTGAGTGCAAAAATTGAGACTTACTTGTAACTTGCACAACAATGACTTGGACCCACCGCTGCCAGGTTATATCCACAATGCAAAACCAAAAAAGAAGGAAAGCAGAGTTGAGTCAAGCTGTACCATGCAGTGGAAAAGTGGTAGACACAGGAAAGGAAACTTTCAATGCAGTTAAACAAAATAATGTGCTTTTCTTTTCAAATGAACAGCACACGTCATCTGTGACAGCCTGTATAAAGATATATCAGACTGTGCAAGACAGGGCCGATGTTCTGATCAATCATAATTCACTGACTTTGATTTACTTCCTGTCTGTCAGCACTTGGATAAACACCTGAGATTGAAACTGTCCTCTGTCCAATAACTCAGCATGTAAACAAACAGCAGGTGTGTGTTTTCAGCAGGGGGCGCTATGGACCGGTTACATGCTGGACCCATTAACCTGACTCACTGATGAAGAAACCCGTCTGGCTGTAATTATGTTTTTGGGATGAGCAGAAACGATCAAACCACTGAGGAAATCAATCTGGTTTCCAACCACAAAATATGAAATTGTTTGGCAGCGTTCACCCTGAACACCTTACAACAACAGTAATAATCATCTGTCTGAAGCATATGTATAACTGATCCATTACACTGAGAGCTGCATGTGGGCCATTGACCATGCACCACACATATCACTCTCCTTACTGTGTTTAATCAGACCGCAGCCCAACACAAACAACAAAACGAAGGGTAATTGTGTGGCTGCCATTTGGACGGCTCGCAGACGCTTTCATTTTCAGCTGCCCTCCATCCCTCCATCTGCAGCTTTCAATTACCCAAAGAGAAACACCAATCTAAAATCAACATCTGGAGGTAACACTGCATTTAGTTTGAGTCCTGCTCACAGTTTCATCAATGCTGAGGGCGGATGGGCCCAAACAGAGAGAGTATACAACTGTGGAAGAGGTGCTCAGGTTAATTATGTTAACAGAAGCATCAACACAACAGTGGAAAAATACTCATATGGGCACACTCAGTGTGTTACAAGTCACAAGTAAGTTTCAAGTCTTTGCACTCAAGTCCCAAGTCAAGTTACAAATAAAGACAAGCAAGTACTGAGACAAATCCCAAGGAAAGACAACCAACTTCTAAGTCAAGTCCTATTAAGACTGAAAAGTCCCGATTCAAGTCCCAAGTAGAGACAGGCAAGTCCCAAGTAAAGACAACCAACTTCTAAGTCAAGTCCTATTAAGACTGAAAAGTCCCGATTCAAGTCCCAAGTAGAGACAGGCAAGTCTCAAGTAGAACAAGCATGTCCTGAGTCAAGTTCCAAGTAAAGACAGGCAAGTCCTGAGTCAAGTCCCAAGTAAAGACAGGCAAGTCTCAAGTCGAACAAGCATGTCCTGAGTCAAGTCCCAAGTAAAGACAGGCAAGTGCTAAATCAAGTCCTACATAAAGACAGGAAAGTCCCAAACTGAATCCCAAGTAAGAACTGGCAAGTCCTGAGTCAAGTTCCAAGTAAAAACAGACAAGTCTCAGCATCAGATTCCAGTGCAGGAAGGTGTGATAATAGACTTGTGGTGACATCAACATAGTAAATATTGATGGTAACACAAAGCAGCAGGTTCAGCAGACACCCTTGTCTTTTCTTATTGAAGCCTGCACACCTGCTGCATTTTAATGTACATCATTGCAAATTACAGTCAGGATATACCACCATCCTGATAATGAGTATCCAACAGGTTGTTCCAAACAAGCAATCTGATTGGTCCACTAGAACAACAACTAGAACATGTTTAAATCAGCATGACAGCACATCAGTAAAATATTACTCCATCCAGAGGGGGGATGTTTTTTTTTACATGTTTTCATTAATGAAAATCACAAGATCACAAACCACAGTGATCCTACAGAGATTCTGACCTCCTGTAATATCATTTATAATTGTTGCTACACTGCCCATTTAATACAGGTGTGGACTCTCTTGTGTGAACAGTTAAATACCAACAGATATGAATAGTTTGTTAGTTAAAAACAAGCTGTGGATTTTGAAAATGATTACATATGTTTCAGTACATTTGGACTGTGGAGTTTAGAATTGCAACAGTTATTAATCCAAATTCTTCTGATGAGGCCCCAATACATTTTTGTCCCATCCACTCCTCTCATCCGTACAAATCAGCTGTCGCACCTTGACTACGTCTCAAAAGGTGCTGTGTGACACAGCTGGTGTGTGTTGCCCTTGCATAAAGTTTACAAAAGCATGCATCCAAATGCAATAAATCCAAGGTGGTATGGAGCCCACACAGTAGACAATACTCCCATAAATGTTTAATAATAGGCCATACTACCAGGTATATGAATGTTCAAGAGGCCCACAGGCAGCCCACACTCTCTTTGTTTTG
The DNA here is from genome assembly GCA_034769285.1 of Lutjanus argentimaculatus. Taxonomy (NCBI): domain Eukaryota; kingdom Metazoa; phylum Chordata; class Actinopteri; order Lutjaniformes; family Lutjanidae; genus Lutjanus; species Lutjanus argentimaculatus. Next base: position 1,292,418 of record JAWZSL010000040.1, on the reverse strand, counting down.
GCCCAATATGGACAGGCTCTTGCTTTTATTCTCCTTATTGTGAGAGTGCAGTAAAAGCCGTAATGTAATAAAATGTACATTTTGTGCAGCTAAAATAATCGAACTATTTGCTGCTGTGTACTGCACAGTGCTGTTAAATTAGGTTAAAACAGTCTAACTGATCTTCCACTGATACTGTTGATAAATGACAATACAAGGCAGGTGTTACGACCTCAAAGTTTGGGCTCTGGGATGATGGGGTGTAACAATAATTAAAAAACGTTACGTGGGGAAAAGAAAAGAAGGAAAACTGAAACAAATGAGCAATCAAAGGTTCTTTTTCATTAATAAATTAAGTTCAAACAATATTAAGGTCAAATTAGGTCAAATACTAATCAAACAACTAGTGTCTTTGCTAGCCAGATCAGCTAGCAAAACACATTAAACACAGAGACAACTAGTGTATTTTGTTCTGCTGCAGATTGACTGCAGCTGCTGCCAATCACTGCAGCTGCAGGGAGTGGGAGGGGCAGAACCTGGGCACAGGAGAGTACAGAAGGCAACACACACACACTGTGGCATGTAACAGCAGGTAATATAAAGTCTGTAATATGGGGGCATTTTGTGATGTGTTATTTAGTTTTGTCACAATGATGCTTAACTTTATATTTTTGTCAAGCTGAATTTTTCAAGCTGAAGTCAAACTTCTGCTCTTCATAAAAAGGTGGATGATACACCTGTTAACTTGTTTTAAAGCACCCTGAGTTGCATGAACTTCAGAAAGTCAGAAAGTTGTCTTTCCTGGTAAATTTATGCTCCCAAAACAAAGCATATGGATGTTTTTTTTAATTAGCAATCATCTTGCAGAATAAAGAGCAGTGTGGTATTATTTTGAAACTTTAAATTACATTTAGAGCGCAAATTTTCTATAAAATATAATGCATTTTAATTTAATGTAATTTTACTTAAAATCACCAGTAATTTTGTCCCACAGTCTGAAAGAATTTGAGCACCTCTGCTGTTGCCTCAACCTTTCAAAATCCTGACTCTGAGTGGGACAGAAAGAAGCTGAAGACAGGCTGAACTGGTCCTCTGAAGGAGTGATCACCTTGAGGAAAGAATGGATGTCGACATCATATACTGTGTATTGATCAATACACTGTGTGGACACAGGTTTCTTGGTTTCAAGGGTATCTGCTGGAGAAATGAAATCTCTCCTCACTCTGAGAGTTCAGTGTGTGTGTGTGTGTGTGTGTGCGTGTGCGTGCAGGCTGTGGAGTGCAGTATATTCCTGTTTATACATTAATATCTCACAGACTGTTGGCTCTGCAAGCCCCCAAGGACTGATGGCAGAGTTGCATCATCTATATTGATTATTACTGTTTGTGAATTAGCGAGGGGCAAACCAAGCAGGCACCCGGTGAACCGAGGGATGCAGTTGTCATGGGAACGTCGTCGTGCTGCAGGGCAACAGAGAAAGCTGAACTTCTCTGTCAGCAGGTTTGCCCATGTGATGCCAGTCAAAGCCTCAGCCAGGTTTGCTCTTCCAAGGAGAAACTTTCTTTCTTTTCTTTATTTTTTCTCTTTCTCGCTCTCTCTTTCTGTTCTCGCTGCTTTCCCATGTGTACCCAGTCGGACACTGTTGCCATGGAAACATAGCCGTGAGACTGTACAGGATGTGGCTGGAGCTCAGACGAGGAGAGCGCTGTTTGTTTCGTTTAGAAAAAGAAGTTGGAATGGATGAAATCCTCTGGCTGGATGCAGACCTTCATTCATTTTGAGCTAAAAGACAAAATCACACAGAGCCTCAACAAAAGACGAGTCCATGTGGGATTAGAGCTCTTCTGAGCTGTCTGGTCTCAACTGAAGTGTGAAAAAATGTATTTTTGATTCACTGAAGCTGGCCTCTTTATATTTAATTTGTAACTTAAAAGGAAAAAGGAAAAAAAAAAAAACAAAACACGCCTGAACAAAAAAGCTATTGCTTTGTGTTCTTTAAAGATTAAAAGCTGCGTCCCTGAAATCAGACAGCGTGTACTCAACATGCTTTCTTAAACTTTTTTATTAACTTGACAGAAATGTGACAATTAAAAGAAGCAACTACTCTTAAATGATCTTCAAACTTTGGTCACTTTTACATCTGAGTGAAAACCTCAGCTGTGCTTTTTATTTTTCCCTCTACACACTCACTGTGTGTCTGCTCTTTCTGTTAGTTTGTCCTTTTTTATTCTATTTAAATAATATTTTTATGTAATGCTTATTGAACAGCAATAATGTAATTAATCTTTTCTTTATGTGGACCAGGCACAGCAGCATAGTGTCAGAATAAGAAAATACAGGCAGAGTCTATTTGCGTAATATACATTAACACATCTTAATTTAGTTAGAATGTTAGCATGATTGTATTTGTTAATGGTGATGGGAATGTTATAAGTTATCAAGTATTTGGCCATAAAAGTAGGGGAGACCAGGGCTGGTAGTAACATTTTTTTTGTTTGAGCATCAGTAGCTCATCGGTTGTTTGATGTGTGTAAAAAAACAAACAAACAAAAAGACTGTATTCCTGAATGTACATGTGTCACATTATTATCCAGCCATTCTCACAGTTGTGTAGTTGTGGCTTTGTAGGAACAAAGGAGCAAAGTGGTCAATGCACTCATCATTTTAAAGAACTGATACAACCAGCTGCGCCTGAAGCAGCCATCACATAGCTAACTGTTTTAGCATGTGGACTTGAAGGCAGCATGGATGCAAAGCATCAAATTAAAAAGATGAAATTGCTCCTTTAGGTCATCTAAGTCAAAGCATTACATCTATGATACAATAGAAGAGTCACAATTTCAATATTGAGTGATTAAATTGATGGAAATGAGCTTTAAATTTCAATAAGCAGAATCGGAGATTCTCCTTTTTTTTCACCGCATGTCTGGAGATAAAATCAACATTTCAGAGACAACACAGCACAGTGTACCAGCCGTTATATCACATCATATTGATACCATGTAGACCAGTGTTTCCCAGATGCAACTTTTTGAAATGACAAACCTTTCCTACCCAAGTCACAATGAAGCTTATCAATAAATTCTGATAAGAGTTCATATGTGCATAGATGAACACTCCTGACCTTTTTTACTGCCACTTTTGCATCACTCTATGTTATCATGAGGCTTTATTGAAAACATGTCCACATTAAAACTTAATAAATGAAAAATACATTTGTTTAGGCTGAGTCAACAGGCCATATCATTGTTTTTATTTCTTCTTATCAGGAAAACAACACAGGACATTTTAGCCTAAAGGAGGAAAAATAAGTGCATGAAGATGGAATTAACAAACTCTTGTTTTTTCCTCTCATCAGTAAAACAATATACACATTTTAATGCTTTATAAAAGGTGTACTGCAGATATAATTCTGAATTTTAAGACTTATTTCCTCCATAGCAGTTTATTTAAATCAAAAGATATTTATTGATATATTTATTTTATATTTATTTGTTTTTTATGGTCATAAAGTCTAGACATGACCACTGTGGTTTTCTGATTGGCTAAACTGACAGTGTTACAACTAACCTAGTGACACAACGCTCCCTGGTCTCCCCCACTTGACAAATTTCAACCTGATTCATCCCTGTGGTGAATCTCTGAACAGAATTTCACAACAGTGCTTCAAAAATCAGGAAGCAGCACTGTTGGTTTTGCACTTAAAGTTTATTTAAAACAGAGTTTATGTCTCTATAACTTTACCTTATCTGACTTGATTTATTTGTTATTCGAATATATTCTTTTTATCTGGTTTCTGTTTCCCCTCCTTGGTCAGTTTATTGTGCTACTGTAATGCCAACTTTCCTCCACTCTGAATCAATAAAGTTTTTCTTAGCTTATGCTGTAATTAGGAGTCTTCATGTGGAGATAATTAGCCATGTCTGTGTTTTCCTGAAGTGAATTTCATCTTTTATCATAATACTCATTGTTCCTTGTCTTTTTTTAGGGAGGAAGTAATTTGAAATTCATTACTCACCTCCTTCTCTGACTCTTTGTCCTCGCTGAACATGTGCAGGAGAGTGTTGTGCTGTTTAAAGAATATTACAGGTATATTTTTAGTTTTCTTCTGTCTCCTCGCTGCCCATGCAGAGCGTAAACCCACTGATGAATTCTCACAAGCTCCTGCTGATTTTTCTTTTCTTTCCTGCTGCAGCTTTGAACTCAAACACTCCCAGAAATCCACTAAACGAAAGCAGCTCAGAGACAAACTGCTGCACTGAGTCTCCATTGTTTGGGATTAGCAGTTAACTATGTTTCTCACCTAATGTGACTTCATCACCCAGATAGTGATCCACGTTCTGCATGAAAATCCATCTGTAGTTTCTGTAACACCCCCCGCAGATTTCTGAAGAGATATTTTAGACTCTGAGTTCGCTGCTCGTCACCGTCTTTGTTAGAAACTAATTAGGGGAAACTGTGCAACTGTGTTTTCTAACAATATCACACATTTTAATTTTGTGAAACTTTGCCAAAACCACAACTTATTTAGATCAGTTTTGGGTCTTTTTTGTGGTGGTTGAGGTCATGGTTAATTGTTTAGATTATGGTTGTGTTCTGGTTTGGTCAGTGTTTTTATTTATTTATGTAAATGTTACCCTGAAGGGGTCCTCACACATACGTATGAGATCTATGATCCTGTAGTGTCACTTTTGCATGTATCTCCGTGGAGATGAAAAGGTCAAAATGAGACATGTAGGTCTGTCTGTCATTGTCACTGAGACTCCAGTCTGCAGTCAGATTTCTTCAGTTCACTGTCCACTAAAATCCTGAGCATGATCAATAAACGCTGCTCTTTTAGCACATTCATGCACAACACTGCATGGATGCATTATAAAAAACTGGCCACAGTGTTGCCACAATGTTGAGGTGGGCCTCCATTCATACCCAAACCATGGTCTTTCCCGACCCTAACCAGGTGTTTTCTGTCCCTGTACCTGTCCAGATCTTACCCACAGCGTTGTCATGTTATAAAACAATATTAATTTGTACAAAATGCACAATGAAGACACAATGTGCAAATCTCAAGTGTCACAAATCAAGGCTTCCCATCGAGACACGACTGCATGAAAGCTGCTCTTCAGCACATCAATCTGACTTTGCAAACATTCGGTTTATCCCTCTACTAATTTGAAAGGAGATCAAATAAAGTGATCATGCAGCTCTTCTAGACTTTCCAAATGTTATCAGGCTGAATGGATGAAATCCTGATGGTGAAACGAGTCCTTTCGACATTCACTGCTTCTCTCACAATGTAAGCTAAAGGAGAAAAGTCTTTTTGGGCCACTGTGCATCACTTCACTTCAAAGCCCAGCTCTCTTCCTCGGGGTTCGACGCCTCCAGAAATGACTCCAGAGGGGTACCTACACTCTCAGAGTTTGACGCATGGGGGCATTTGACTGAGAGGTTTCATTTGACGCTTTGGGAGTGAGACATAGTGATAAAAACATTTATTTTTGTAAAAATGAGGAAGGTTAGAGCAGAAATTTTTTTTCAATATGACTGTCTTATTTGGAGTAAGTCAGCATTCTGATGCAACTTTGCACAATGTGAGAATAGTTTGTGTTTCAGTGATGGATCACCTTTACTGGCTGATGGTGTTGTTTTCTCTGACACCTGGGACTGAACAGGTGTGAAGAAACATGAGGTGTTTTGCTACAGTGATTTAGAAAATACAAATAATTGTGCTGCATGCAAGTAAAATCTGCCAGAACTTTAAAATGTACAAAACAGTCAGAAACCCAGCAGTTATACTGCATTTTTTCTTCGCTCTCCTCTGCACTCACTGAAGGTTTTCCTGAAATATTGTTTCTATTTCTTTATCTCCAAGACGAGCTGGAGAGACGGGGGAATTGTTCCCTCTCTTCTCGGGACGGGCTAAAAGCAGTGTTTCTGAGAAAAAAGAAGATGGAGAGTGTAAAAGCAGGGTGGAGACTTATAAATCTGTGCTTAGAGCGGGGATATGTTTAGGTTCAGAGTTTTGTGTGAGGATGCTCCGGGGGTTTCGATGATAAATGGCGCTACAGGGATGCTGTGTGTAGATTTGAGTGAGGCAGAAGTACTGTTTGCTGAATTGCTAAGATGTTTTGTTAATAGCTGTGTGTAGCGTGTTTCCCTGAGGGGAGCAGAATTTTGGGTTGAATGCACTTTATGTACATGGAGGAACAAGCTGAGTCTGATTGGTCACCACAGCTCAGGCCTGTACTCACAAGACTAACAGCATCCTGTCATTCTGAAGACAGTAAAAATATCTTTAAACACTTTACCCGACAAAATAAAACCACCACTGTGGAAAGAACAGATTTCTCCTCTGAGGTGGGAACTAATAAAAAATGTCTTTGTTTTTAGTTGGACTGTGTTTTGGTTTTATAATAAAGCTTAGAGACGGTTTAATGAGCCTGAAAGAATGAAAAATCAAAGTCATAGGTTAATATCTTTTAATAAAAGAATATTGTTCTCTATGGTTTTCCATTAGGTGACACACAACTTTGTGAACTTGACTTAATTTTCCTGTCGGCTCCTGTTGGTTCGATCATGTTCCTACGCAATACGGAAAAGTCTGGAAACTGAATTTAGGTCTTGATATGTACGGAAAACAGAAAAGGAGAGTTTGGAAAAATATGTTTCCAGATTATTCTCTATGCCCTATTCTGTTTTCTTAAATATAAAAGTTTGAAATTCTAAAAATAACTGGAGCTCAGGCCTTATAACTGAACCAAATCAAGACATCTACGACCAAAATTAGTTTGAAGGAAAATGCACCAATATCTTTGAACAGCATAAAGAGCATCATAAACAGCTAAATATTAAGCTTTTCTGAACATGGATAAGTTATGTAGTGTTATAATGATGCAACAGCTGTCACATCCATAACAACATTTTAACTCTTCCCCGCCAGCATTTTGTAATGAAGTTTCCAGCCAGTCTCAGCATTTCTGACAAAGTTCACTGATTTTTAAACAGAGTATTCAGTTCTATGAGTAGAGGGACCGAGAGGCCCGGGGTTTGGAGCGTTGTCTGCCCTGGCTGTGGCGCAGGGGCTGCGGTGTGAGCAGTATCACGGCTGCTATGGAGGTCTGGGGACCGCAGCACGAGCAGCCCCGCTCTGTGGCCGGGCCCCGCAGTGGGCGGTGCACGATCCCCTGAGCAGGGAGCTGACCAATCAGAGCAGACTGGGCTTTTTGGAGCGGTGGCCAGGAGGTAAAACTGTGCTTCAGACAGAGGGTGAATAAACAAGCTGCAAAAATTGCCAATGTAAAATATGAACCCAAAAATGAGCTCCCTTCAGAGTTATGCTCACTACCACTGTAAATTATGTTACTACTTATTATGCACAATAAATAAATGTGTAGTGATCTGTGAGAGAGACACAAACAGCCACAGAGACGGACGTGCAGTTACAGATGACACAACAGTGAGCGTTCATATCATCTACCTGCAGTTTGACCATCAGAAACACTTCAGTGACAACAGAAGAGCAGTTTACAGGATCGCTCCACTCAGCTCCACAACACGAGGCAGAAGACCAGCGATGGAATTAAAGCAGCACTTTTTATACAAGTGACCTCACGCATAGGTGCCAATTTATGTTTCTGGCTGTTGGTGTCCAAATTAAGTGAATATCACCGAGGTGATGACTGTCACAAAATCACTTTTACTGCACTTGCTTCAGTAATTATCGTGATACAGGACAGTGATTCTCGACCTGTTTGAGTCACGAAGCCGCAGAATAATCAGGTTGGTGTTTCTTTGTATAAAACACAAATTCTGTCAAACTCTCACAGCAAGACCAACTGCTGTCACTCTCACAAACATGCTCAATAAAATCTATTCTAGGACAAATTACATCACTGACACAATGTAAAATAAGGCCCTCATTTCCCATCATGCCAAGTTTGTTATTTTATTTTTATGTACATTTTATTAACTTCTTTTATATGCAGGCAAGTCCAGTGGTTTAGTGTTTTTAAAGTAAAGTTTTCAAGCAAACAAACAAAGAAAAACAAACAAAATAACAAAATAACATGACAACACAAGCAAAACCTAAGCAAAACACACCTACAGGTATGAGTACCATAACTTGGTATTCATGATGCAGTAGCATGTTTTTTTGTGGGTGTTTGAGCACTGACTACCCATGTGATCAGAGCATATGACTACACATATAACTGATATAATTGTATTTTTTCTTACCTCATGCCCTCTGCTTGAATTTGTATTTTTCCTGCAGTAGGTCTGTTCTTTTTTTTTTGTTTTTTTTTTTGTTTTTTTGTTTTTTCAGGTCACAAATCTCTCAACAAGTTATTCTGTAGTTCAGAATCACTCACAGTTCAACTTTGACACAATCCTCAAATGTTCCACTCCATCTGTTGGTTTGTTGGTGTGTCATGATTTAGGATTTTTGTTGATCATTTATACTGTCAACTCTGTCATTATCATGTCTTGTTGTTGTTATGCCATGCCTTATTCTCCTCTGTTATATTTCTACTTGCTTTGATGTCTTTCCTTTTCTCCCTTCTCTTTCTCTCCCTGAACACCTACCTGCCAATGGGACAAGGGATGGAAATTAGCTGCTTGGCTACAATCCCTTACATATTTACATTGTTAATGTTCATTAATATGTTCTGTCCCATTTTTAAAAATAAACAAATAAATGTAAATGTAAATGTAAAAAAATGTCCTGTTTTATTTTGTAGTTCTTTCCTTCCTTCTTCTTTCTGTGACTTTACTTCCTGTCTTTGTCTTTTTCCTGCCCTGTCTGATTACCATTTGTTTCACCTGTGCCTCATTAGTTCCTTGTGTATTTAGTTGTTGTGTTTCCCTGTTTCTGTGTCAGTTTGTTGTTTCATGTCGATCCTCGGTGCTTTGGGGTTCTGTTTCAATTTGGATTTGAGTTTTTGGACTTTGCATCTTGTGTTTGCCCTGCTGGGATTTGTCTGTCTTTTGGACTCATGTTTGGTTTAAAACTGTCTGACCCAACTGTAAGCCAGTTGTGTATCTTTTTTTGTTGTTATTGAATCTTTTATTTGTTACTGGTCAGCTTTGTCTGAATTTTTGGGTTCATTATCTTGTTTTGTTGCCCTGCTTGACACCATTACAACAAAACCTCCTCACAGCAGGCCTTGGATGCTGGGATGGAATCTGTTTAATCTGTGACCTTCATCCATCTTGGTTCAGTCTTCCTGTATTTTACCTCCTCCTGAACTTGTGCAACAACCCACCACTCATCATACAAACTGCTCATGTTGCTGAGGATCTTGAGCTTTTGGGCCAAGTCACAAAAGCTTCAAGTGACAGAACTGACAAAGATTGAAAAAAAAGTCCCTAAATAGGCCTCTCATCTGTGTGGCTGCTGCTGATTCTTTTTTTTTTTTTTTTTTTTGACATTTTTCAGCTTTTGTTGGGGGAATCACTGTGGCATTATTCCCATAAAACTTGTCCTGTTTCTCTTTGATCAGTTTAGAGCAAAGGTCAACCAAGACAGACTGCCATTCTGTGACTGAGGCAACTTCAAGGTTGTTGTTTGGAACAAACACATCAAGTTGGGCAGAAAATACACAAAAATAAAGGTAGATCATACTTTGACTGGAGAGAAGGCTTCTTATGTTCCCTGGTATATTCTCGGGGGATGAAGGGAGTAACAACAACATGAAAACTCACGAAAAAAAGTCAAGTTAAGTCAAAACAAGGACAATTTATTTTATCAACAAACATATATACGGGATGTTGAAACATGAACTGAAAACTACTTTCTAAAAGAAGACTATGATTAAACACTTTCCAGGCAACATCTGAGGTCGGAATTTTGCAGTTGAAATTTCAGACATCCAACCTCTCCTGAGGAAAGAAAAGTTCAAAATAAGATCCCGTCTTGTCCTAGCCTGTGCCTCCGAGACATAAATGAGCTCAATTTAAGACCAGTATGAGAGTTTGATCATTTTCTCACCTCAGCCTGAGACTAATTTGAGGCCAAGATCACAGCACTGATCTTAAATGTGTCTTAAATAATCAGCTCTTAAGATAACAGTGAGATTTAAAAGAAAACTTGGTTGTCTTAAATGAGATCTCAATTTAAGACCAATATGAGACTTTGACCGTTTTTTGTTTTTTTTATACTTCTTAAATTTGGCTCCTGAGAAATAGCCTTTGTCTCATTTTAGCCTAAGACTGATTTAAGCCTAATTTAAGATGTTCTTAAAATGATCTTTTTTTGTCTCATGGCACTGATCTTAAATTTGTCTTAAATAATCAGCTCTTGAGAAAACAGTGAGATCTAAAAGAAAACTCTGTTGTCTTCAATGAGATCTTAAATTCATCTCAGTGGTCAAATCAATGTCTTGCTGCTCATGCGGTTGTCAAGGAAAAACCTCTGAAACATCTACAGGGTTTTAGCGGTTTAGGAGAAACATACAAGATGTCAATGAGCTCAAAATAAGAATCTCATTTATTTTTCATAAGACAAGGACAAGATGATTGAGAGAAACATAATTTAACTCTGAGTCCATGATGCCAAAAGTAAAAAAAAAAAAAAAAAAAAAAAAACATGGCTGACCGTTAAACTTGAGTTTTCTTCTTTTTGGCCAGTCTACACACAAATGAAGTGTCAGCAGTGCAGCCTCGTTGCTCGTTGTTCTGGGAGGAAAAACAATGCATGAGGTAACAGACATCCTTATACACTTTGATTATGCCACTTAGTAACAGTGGTGACAAACTTTCTGATGCTGTTTTCTAATCTACATCACAGGGGTACAGGGTTCCCAACACCACAACGAGGACTGACCACCACACACATGCAGCCAGCAGGCTGCCTGATGGCTCACTGGCCCATAATACTGTTTTGCCAGTGGACGGGTTTACATTTTTGCTTTTTTTTCTGTTGTACACTGGAAAGCCAAGAAAGAGGTTTTTTAAAAGTGTCATCATTTCTGTAGCTTGTAACTGAATCTCTGTGACTTGAACTTTAGTTTCTCTCCTGTTTCGTTGTTTGTACTTTCAGGTATCTGCTTTATTTTACTGTTTCATGTTCACTTTCAGTTGCTCGGTGTTGTGTGAAGTTACTGCTGATGAAAATCCAACAAATTCCTGATTTTGCTGCTTTATAATCAAAGCTCTTAGATAGCAAAATAACAGGAGACTTTTATTGTGAAAAAATTCAGAGGAAATAAGATGTTTATCCACCGTTCAGGCACTTGACTAAAGATGAGAGCTTATCTGTTAAGTACACACCTTCAAGTGGGTGCAAACTCGGCTCTACTGGGCTGATGCACACCAAGTCAAACCGAGGTAAGTTACCGCAGAAGTTGCTGATGGAGGTGACAAACCTTCAATGCCTCCACTCCTGTTTCCATCACTGCAGATCGGAGCTGGAGCCAATAAGTACCCATGACTACTGCAGAGTCATTGTTCCCTTTCCCACTGAAGACAAAAGCCAGATGTTAGTGGGTGTTAATGGGTTTTTTGTCCAGTGTAGAAGGGGCTTAATTGAGCACCGCTGTTCTCAGTTATGGCTCGGCAGAGAGGCTGTACCTGGGAAGAGACACAGGTGAAAGCAAAGCAGAGAAAAACACACACCACACTACAGCCGTAACAAGGCTCAACACAACTCCACACCGCACTGCTCCTTCTCCTTCTGAGAGGAAGCTGGGCCAAAGAGCAGGCCAGCTGTGCTGGATGCGCTCAACAGCTGGCAAAAGTGACGCCACCTGCACCTGACAACACACTGTAGCACTTCTTGATAAGCTTTTCCCAGAAAATGAAGACTAAAGTGAGGCTTGTGATAGTCATGGCCGACAATAAAATCTCAAGGGTCTCATTCTGTTTTTAAAACTGTTATGAATGTGAGACACCTGCATCCAGTCCAGACAGTTTCTGTCTGCAATAACTCCAAGCAACATCCTTTCACTCATGTGTGATTTTGATTGGCTAAATATGGACTATATTTAAAAAAGAGAATCTTGTTCATGCCTGTTGATAACTGGTATGCTACCTCCACATCTGGGCCAACTTTGGTGAACAAATTTGACCGACCTTCCTGCCATCGATGTGTGCCAGTTAAACCCAAATGAGAAGGAGTTGAATTAGGTACTTTATGATACAAATATTTTAGTTTTACTATCTGATAGCTGGTATTAATCAGTCATTTTCAAAACATAAGCTGATATGCATGATTCATTTCTGGACTACCAGTTTACAACTTTAAAATTCTTTTCAAATTTCCCTAATACGTATTTGAGTATTTGTCAGAATAAAGCTTTCGTATACATGCTTTAATACTTCAGCACATATAACTGCTAAAACTCCAGCAGACCACTTCTGCTTAAATAAAATCTTCCATCCAGGGTTTGAGTCTTTGTTTGGCTTTCATCTTAAATAAAAAGTATTTAATACATCCACTGCTGCATTCTGCAGCCCTGGTCACCTGTAGTGCACTTCATGTTTTCTGAACAGAGGAAAACGACCGGTGAGTGAATGAATTATGGCATGTCAGAATAACAAAAAATGAAAAGAAGAAGCTGGACGAATGGAATCGGCCTGCTGTTTCATCTGAGACCAATTCAGCGAAGAAAGCAGGGACTGAGCAGAAAATCAGAGAATGAACAGCCAGAGCTCTTTTTGGAAAAAACAGAAATGAGCAAAAAAAAAAGGAGAGAAAAAATTTACTTCAGAAGTGTCAGAGGAGGAGAGAACTGGAAAGGGTTTTGGATAGTTGCTAAGCAGCGTTAATGGCAGTGAAAGGTAGCAGCACTTTTTAGCTGATTAGTGTATTAATTGTTTGATAGGTGTGTTTGTCTGCAGCTAATCCCCTGTGTTTACAACAAAGCATGGATCCTAATTAGAGGCGGCTAATCACAGCACAGCACACACTCGTCCAATCAATCAAAGACTGCAGGAGAGATGAAGGGAAGGTGGGCTGACAGGTCGACACAGAGACTGAAAAACCTCAGATTTAAACACATTAGAGAAGCCTCAGTTCACCATCGGAAATCTTCCTTTTCTCTTCCTGCTGTAGCGACAAGCTGATCGAAACTTAAGATACCTCCGTCCTTTTAAATGTATTGATTTTGATAGAAAAAGGATCAATAGGAGAACAATGCAGTCTCCCTCCTTCATGTATACATACATTCATCTTCGTCCATGGACTGAAATGGCGTGTACACAATGTTTATCCATCCCAGCTGTCAGAGAATAGACTGGCAGAGCACGTTTTATATCGACAGGTGAAAAATAAAAGGAGAAAAAACAACATACACTGTTAGTCTTTTTTTTTTAGAGCAGCTTCTTTAATTCTTTTTGTCATAAACCCCTTTCACACAACATCCCAACGTCACATGCTGAAGTTTTGTCTCCGCCCCTCAACGTCTCATATAGCTTACCTTGTGAGGCAGCTGGATTCATGACATCGTGTGATGACACCAGAGGTGGTGCGAGCCAATGAGCATCCTGGGAGGGACTACAGTACTAACAGATACCGGCGTGGTTTCAGGTGCACCAACAGCGAGAAGCGTCCATGAAAATGACTTGTCTTGAACAAACAGTGGCGGCTCCTGAAGAGATTAGCGTAGATACTGTGATAGCATCAGTTATATCAGAACTGGAGCAAGAACGCGTACACATTTTAGTTGATGAAATATTAAAACTTTTATAATGCCTCCGAGCTGCCTACAGTCCATCTGTCCTGTTCTTGTGAATACAATATCTCAAGAACGTCTTGAAGGAATTTTCTTCAAAGTGGGTGCAAACATCCCTTTGGAGCCATTTGATTAGATTTTGGTGGTCAAACATCGAGGTCTCTGTACCCTCAGGACTGTCCAGTTCTCATGAATCTGATATAAAAAGGTTTTCAGTAGAAGCTACTGAGTGAGTTCTTGTTAGCACCCTTAGAAGGTGGGAAGTGTCACGAATCAGAGAGGACCCACACACAGAATCACAGGGCAGAGGCAGGAGTAAGGCAAAAACTGAGATTTTACTGAAGTTTTCAGGCAGAGAAAAATGCAGTCAGTTCCAGAGGTCAAAACCAAGAATCAGGACCATCAGTCAGCAGTACAGAGGCATCAGGCAGTGGTCCAAATCAGGTAAGCAGGCACAAGTCAAAATCCAAAACGTACGTATGTTTTTCCAGTTGTTTAAGTTTGAAAACTGGTCACCATTCTCTTCCATTGTTTGGGAGATTCTGCAACAAAATTTTCCTTTGAAACTCCAGCAGTGTTTTGTGGACTAACAAAATAAACCCGACCTTCAATCAGCATGAGGGAGAGGAGATAATGACTGAATTTTCATTATTGGGTGAACTATCCCTTTAAGCTGGTATAATCTCTAAACACAAGTTAAGTTTTCATTACTCACTACAAATTAATTTGAGCATTTGTTTTTACAGTTGTGGGATTCTTGGATAACTTTAGCATCTTGCATCACAGGGATGGAATAAATGAGATGCATTTTAGCATCTTGTCAGACCTAGTCCAGACGGGTTCACGTTAACGTTGACAGACACACACTGCAGCTCACTTATTACTGCTTAGAACAAAGTTTTAAGCAGCAGTTCACACTTCAGCACATTTCTGCCTCCATTTAAGTCTCAAAGCAAACTCATACATTCAACAAAAAAAGTCTGTCACGCAGTCATTACTGCATAATTTATTTGTATATTGCAATCAAAACTCTTCTCTAAAGTGAGTCAATAAGTAGCAGCTGTATCATTGAGTCTAAAATTGGATTAGGAGCTGAAACAGACAGATTGCAGCATGACATGACATTGATCTCGAAGTCCTGATTCATCTTCATCCTCTCCTTAAATCCTCCTGAGTCCTGCTGCTCTCCTGCCCCTCCAGTGTTCCCAGTCTGGATCCTTCGCTCAGCTCAGCTGACCGTCAGCGCGTCTGTTCAAACCTCCAGGACAAAAAAAAAATGTAACTTGATTCCATTAAAACCTTTCTGTTTTGGGACCAAAATGTCACTGAGTCCTCGGTTGCCATGACAACAAATACCTCATTGATGCTGGCCCAGCTCCCGGGGCTCCTCTCATCTTTTGTCTCTCATGTACACGCCTTTTAACTCCGACAGCTGAGAAAGTATTTAGAGTAAAATCAAAAAGATGATTATTCACACTGGATCTGTGTTGCGTTATGCAATTTAAGTAATTTGAAAAGTCTAGACTGCAAATTACCTCCTAACAATGATGCAAATAATAGACTTTATGTTCACTGCGGTGCATTAAAAGACAGTTTTAAGAGTCTGTTAACACGAGGACAAGATCAAATTTACCCAGGGCTGTTTCCTGATTGTATGTAACATTGTTTCAAGTATTAATTCAATTCATCCTGTCAGGGTTTATTTCACTATAATGACCTGCTCACTGTACATTATCCTGATTATTACATGGTCACTTACTTAAAAAAAATCTAAACTTTGACACAGAATATTTACTTAAAAATGATCTGATTGATTTAAAATGATTTTATTGCTCATTCAGAGACTACGATGAAAACTGCATCCATGGCAACAATCTTCAGAATTGAGTATTTAACAAAGCCATGTAATAATATTCATTGAACTATGACGGCTTTTATAATAAGTAAATATATGCGTGAAAAAATAAATAAATAATTTCTAGAATATGAATACTTTTTACGAATCCCCTGGCAGAAGTTCCATGGACTCCGATTTGAGAACCACTGTCTTAGATTAGCGTAAAGACCTGAAGCAGGATTACCATGAATGTTTGTGTGTGAGAACATTCCAGCCATGAGTTTCCCACTATTGTGCAAACTAGATAAATAGATAGATAGATACAAAGACAAAATACACAACATATAAACAACAAGTACACAAGATGCACAAGTTACGCCCTGTGGCAATGTAAATAAATAAATAAATAAATAAATAAGGTGCAAGTAGGCACTAAAGATCAATGATACAATAATAATACAGTTATATATAATAGAAAATAATGTAGAACAATTGATAGCATTAATATATAATAATAGCAGCAGAAATATTGGTAGTAATAGCAATAACAATAATATGATATTAATAGTATGATATGCATGGCATAATAAATATAATAACAATGAGAATAATGTAGGATATATATTTCCTGATCTAAATCCTCACATTAGAAACTGGCACCATGTGTTGGTACCAAATGTTTGGCATTTTTATTTGGGCACTTACCTAAATTTTAAATCTATTATTAAAATAGTTGCGTAGGCCTTTTCTTCTTCTGTCCATTGATGAATCAGTTAATCAACCAACAAAACATGAACAACACTGCAAGCCAGCAAACGTGGATATAAACAATGCAAATTCTGAAATATTATAAAACTGACTTGCAAATGTTTGAGACAGGAAGCAACATGTTTGTTAAATCAGCAAATATCTTTTCAGAACCTTCTGGGCAACATTACATGTAAAATCTTTTTACAGGCTGTGACGACACCATATGTACTGATTTTGATGTTTTCCAGATCAATTAGAAGTCTAATCAGATCTGAGCCCACATTCAGCTGTTTGTCTTTTTTTTTCTTACAGAGGCATCATGTTTTCTTGCAGTTTCCTTCATGCATTATATTCTAAACATTAAAAGCATTGTTGCACAGCAGGCTGATAAGATATTTGCAGAGCGGGATGAGAAGACAAAAACACAACCCACAAACAAATGCGAGCACCAAATCAAACTAAACCCAAAAAGCGGTGACACACCATGAACCAAGAAGCTTTTAATCCTCCTCTAGTCTCAGCAGCTTGTGGAGGAGACGCGACAGAAGAATCAGCATCTTTCTGTCTTTTTTTCCCTTCCTCCCAACAAAAAGCTGCATGTGTACTCGACTCTCACCATCATCATGCGAGCTTCTATTCAGCAGGGTGTCTGGCAACTCAAGGCAAACTCCTCCATCCCTCCAACGCTGCGGCTGTCAATCAGGACCCCCACCCACCCCCCTATGCTGTCTGCCCGCCTGCCTGGGGGGAGATTGCCCTCTGTCGCCTGCTGTCAGGACTGCACGAGGGCAGTGATGGATGGTGGATGGAGGATGGATGGATGGATGGATGGAGGTGAGGCTTTAAACTAAAACAAGGCAGACTCCTTAAAGACAGTATTATACGTTCAGAATATGAAGAAAATATCTTTGTTTTAAACCTCATGAAAATGTATCTCACGGATGATCCAGTGACTTATTAGAGATACACTTTTGTCAACCTGTAAAGAAGCTTTGATCTTTCAGTTGATCTAAAAACATAAAAAAAAGAGAAGATTAAATTTGAACCCCTCTTTAAACCTCAGTTCAGCTTTTACTCTTTTACTAGATCAAATTTAATTCTGTTGCTCCAGTGCTTTAAACTTTGGTTTAAACTGTCGTCCAGAATTAATTTTAAACTCACACTTGATGAGGTTGAACTTTTAAAATAGCTACCCCTTTGAGATGCAGGCTAACTAGGCTCACCAACTATTTAGGTTTTGTTAACCTTTTAGCTAGCTACCAAATATCACATTTATTTTCTTTTTTAAATAGCGTGCAAACAATAACATTTTTAAAAACTATTTGGATAGCTAACAAGCAATGTATAGTAACTTTTTAGCTAGCTACCTACAATGTAGCATTCTTTTGGCTAGCTAGCAAATAGTATAACATTTTTTTTTAAGCAGCTACCAAACAATAACATTTTTACATTTTCAGGGCATGCATGGACATGAAACTCTCCTGTCTGAATCGTTGGTACAAAATAAAACTGTGTTAGGAAATTTCTTTGAAAAAAATAAAAAAGGCAAAAGGTACAAGTCCAGGGACATGAAAATTGAAGGATACTTTTTTAAATATCAGTTACAACTCTTGAGGTGTATTTCACTGAGAAATATTCAGTCACAGAGATAAAAGTTTGGTTGCGAGAGGGCTGAAGTTAAATTTGACATGTTTTTTTCATCAGTTCAGACTCTGGTTCAGGTTTGGATGAATTCAGTAAATTTTGTGATGTGTTTTTTCCAGATTACAACAGCGAAGCAAACTGACTTTGATTCGTATCTTCTAGCAACAACAGCAGCTGAGGGTCATGGATATTGTCACATTCAGAGTAGGGCACAAACAATTATTTTCATAGTCGTTTAATCAGTCAGTTATTTTCTTGATTAATATAGTAGTTGTTTGGTCTGTAAAATGTCAGAAAATGGTGAAAAATGTTGATCAGTGTCTTTTCAAAGCCAAAGATGACGTCTTTAAAAGATACAGTTTAGTGTCAGAGAGACGTAGAGAAACCAACAAATATATCTACTTAAATTCACATGTAAGAAGCTTGAATCAGAGAATTTTGACTTTTTTTCTTAAAGAATTCTTCAATAGGATTAATCGATTATCAAAATTGTTGGAGATTAATCTAATGATCGATTGTTCATTTATCTGTGCCCAAGTCAGTCTTAAAGGTGGTCAGGAGCACAGTTTGTGTGTGCTCAGGTACGGTTTGTGTCGGGTGTAAATCTCAGAGGTGGGCCCGTCTCATCGTCTGAGCTGTAAGGCCGTTGAGACAGATGCAGGACGACAGATGAAGGAGTCGGAACCTGTGGCAGAGTCAAAGTCCCGTTATTTCTGCACACAACCAACCACCTCCGTTAACTTTTTCACTGACGTACAGGAATGTATCAGTACTGAGCACTTAACCTTGTAGTTTCAAATAAAATTTACAATTTCATTTAGCAGATGCTTTTATCCAAAGCGACGTACATCTGAGAGCTGATACAACACAAGCAAGGATAGTCAGGAGAGAACAATACGAGTAAGTGCCAAGAAGCAAAGTTTAAGTCTGATAGGATGTAGGTGCCTACAGGCAGTGCTGGTGGCAATGTTCATAGAGTACATACGATGCATTGGATTTTTTTTAAAGATATCTTGTTTAGTCAATGAAGTGCAAAGGTGTTCATGAAAGAGCTGGGCTCTTAAAGACTGAGAGGAACTCTACCGATCGAACATGGCTCAGTAGCTCATTCCACCATCAAGGAGCCATGAACTGGAAGAGTCTAGCTAGCGACTTTGGACCCTGTTGTGGTTGAATCGGCAGAGT
The DNA here is from genome assembly GCA_034769285.1 of Lutjanus argentimaculatus. Taxonomy (NCBI): domain Eukaryota; kingdom Metazoa; phylum Chordata; class Actinopteri; order Lutjaniformes; family Lutjanidae; genus Lutjanus; species Lutjanus argentimaculatus. Next base: position 1,273,356 of record JAWZSL010000040.1, on the reverse strand, counting down.
GCAGTGCCAGAATGAGGGAGTTCAGGTAGGTGGGAGCAGTATTAGTTGCTGTTTTGTAGGCGAGTGTCAGGGTTTTGAAACCAGTAAAGCCAGTGGAGCGATCTGAACAGTGGGGTGGCATGTGCTGTTGTTGGCTGATTGAAAACCGGACACGTTCTGGATCACCTGCAGAGGTTTGAATGTGCATGCAGGGAGGCCCACCAGTGAGGAGCTGCAGCAGTGATATTACGAGGGCCTGAACCTGAGCATGCTCAGACAGGTTGGGTCTGATCTTCCTGATGTTGTAAAGGGAAAAACGGCACGACTGAGCGATCAAGGCCACGTGGACCTTGACGGTTAGGTGGTCGTCAATCATGACACCTAAGTTTCGGCAGACCTTGTAGGTGTGAGCTGGTTGGATTCGAGTTTGATACTGATTTCTTGTTGTGTAAAAATCCGCACTGTAAAAATTTTCCACTGTACTTGAATGCTTGATTGACAGCTGCTGATGTGAATCATGTAATCAGAAAGATAAAAAACAAAATAAAGGCTTTATAATCATAAAGACAATGATTATAATAACAATACTGAGATTTATCAGAATCCCATTCAGAAGGCCTGTGTTTGCTCAAGCAGCTGTACATGAATTAGTGACTGAGGGGCTGCTGGTTGTTGGATATGAGTGCAGCAGCTGTGATGTGTATTTCTTTTATTTTTTTCTGTGTCAGACTCCTCTGGGAGAAGGATCTAACATCCTGTACTGTATGTGCTCGTCTCACCACAGCCACAGCACTCCGACAGCTTTTTTTAACATCTCAACATTAAAAACAAACAGAGTGACAACAACTTCTTCATGTCGCCTTTTCCTTTTTTTCTCTCTTTTTTTTTCTTAGCTTTTCTTTTTTTTCCCTCCCTCCCTCCCCGTTTCATTGATGTCGGCTTTTCAAGAGCACAGGAGTAGCACTCAAAAGAGTGTCGTCGCTGTTTTCTCTCCCCTCCCTTCCCTCTGCCTCAACACAAAGAACGCTTTCAATTTTTAATGCACCGACCTCAGAGAGAAGACGCCCAAAACAAGAGGGAGAGGAGTAGTAATGATGAACAGCTTTAAACAGATGAGAGCTTGTACTTTGCTCAAAATATCTCCTCTGCTTTCAGCTAAAAAGAAAAAAGCAGGATGCAGCGAGTTGTGCGAATATTCCCGACTGCAATATTCAGAAAAGTGCGTCTTGTGCGAATATTTGCTCTTCCAGCATTATTAGGAAGCTTTCAGTCTTTTTCTTTTCTTCAAAGAGCGAACTGGTGTTTTTGCATGTTTCAGCCCTACAAATAACATGTTATTCACATCACAATTCAACATATTCAAAAACACACAGGGCTCTGGTTTTGGTGCCATTTTGCCGACAGCCCATTAATCTGAAAACCTAATAGTACAAAAAAATGTCCCTTTGGACCGAAAGCCCATTTGTCCCAGAGCCCATTACCTGAAAACAAACACCAACTGCTGCGAAAACACACACTCTTCCTGCAGCTGTTAGTGCGGTGACTGCCGGCCCTGTCCATGGTGCTGAATCGACACGGTTTTTAGCCCTTAAAGGAGAACTTTGGTATCTTTCAACCTGGGCTCTATTTCCACATGTGTACGTGTGTGTGTGATTGACGGAGACAACTCATTTTGAGGTTGGTCCAGTATTGAGGCTACAACGTGATTCTTGGGTGCAAATATGCTCCGTCTAAGTTTATCCACTATCAGTCTCTGACCGGCTTGTATCAACAACAGCTTGGAAAGCGTATCTCTTACCCTTCACTTGTTCCGGGCTGTGTATGACCAAAGCCTCGCAGGATCTCGCATGTTGCAGGAAGACAACAGAGGGGACGCGAGTGAGAGCGATCAGGAGCAGAATGAGTCATTTTGGAGCACAGAAACGTAGTTTAGTGTCATCAAAACCACTTCAGTATCATGGCTCAATATTTATATGACTTCTACAATGTGGATGAGACATTTAATGGCCACACATATTTATTTGAGCTGGTCAGTGGCGAAAACAAGTACTTAAAGAGGATAAACTTAGGCGGAGCACATTTGCCCCCAAGAATCACGTTGTAGCTCGTTTCTCAGCTGCCAGCTGCTTTGGCCTCCCTCATTACAGGACCAACTTCAAAACGAGTTGTTCCCATCAATCACACAGACACATACACATGAGGAAATAGAGTCCAGGTCAAAAAATACCAAGGGTGAACTGACCCTTTGCTTCTCCTACAGTGGCAACCGCTACCAAAAGATGGAAGAAGAAGGACGTTGGCAGGGTAGATGCATCAGCGTCTGCTGATTGGTTAGGGCAGAACAAACCAATAGAATCAAACAAACTGAAATTATTTCTAATGATTAATTCAGTCTGATTATCAAGCCAGTATTTAGTCATATTCTTTCATTTTTATCTTCAGTTGGTACAACATCCTGCCTCCTGTGCCGCCTGTTTGCACTGTTAGTGGTTGTGGGGTTATCAGACTCCTCTCTGGACCGGCTCTGCACTGCCGCCAGCATCAGACATGACGACTACAACATGGCATACACACAGCACTTTCTGAAAGGACTTCATGATCCTGCTGTTAAAAAGGAGTGGCCGCGGTTGTCAGCCCGACCCCGGCCATTTGCGCGACCCCAGATGGAGGCGGAGGCTGCAGTGAGCTTGTCCGTCCGTCCATCAGATAAAGTGGAGGAAACCTGCTGGCTTTTCTCCAGCAACAAAGAGCCGCTGATAGCAGCCATGGCCGCCGCCGCCACCAACTTTCAGTGTAAAAGCCTCTTTTTTTCCCCCACATCTTCTTTCTTTCTGTGAATCTCCCGAAATCTGCTTGTCCCTGCTCGCTTTGTGAGCATGTCACAGTATGTGGCAGGTACCAGCCCCCAACCACCTCTTCCTGTCAGCGGACAAGACAAGGACAAAAGGCCGCAGTGCAGCCAGACGAGAAGATGTAGTGGAGTAGAAGTGTTAAACCCTCCTCCCCACCCCCACCCTCCCAACACCCTGCAGAAGAAAAGCTTCGGTTCATCTCGTCCACTACGACGACAAGTAACAGGTCGCAGACTCGACCTCACGGGGAAAATTACAAAATAAAGCCGACAGAAGCTGCAGGGATGAGAGCAAGGATGAGACGCGTGGAGACGTTTAACGGATCCAGTGTGAACATCTGAATCTGGAGTCTGAAAGGTAGAATTAGTAGGATTAAGTAATTAATTTGAGATGTTTGTAAATGCACCAGAAAGGTAGTCCTCATTCCCAGGATGTCAAATATGGACGTCCTGGGTTGGTAAAGTGTCCCGAGCAGCTAAATAATGATAAATACAAGCAGAGGGGCTGCAGGGTCTCACTGGTACACACACACTGGTCGTGGGTCATAAATGATGATTAAAAGGGATTCTGTTTATATGAGTCTACTAGGATCATGTTACATTTATTTATTGTGGCACATACCAAAAAGGGGAGGTCCTTAGGAAGTGATCTTTTGTGGGCAGAAATAAAATGAAACTTCATCTTTTTGGTAAGCATCAGAAAATGGCCACAAAACTGGTGACAAGCACGGCTGATAGAGTTGCACATTATGCTTTTAAACTTCACTTTTATCTGCTTGAAGATAAAACAGATGTATTTTTTTTAAAAAGCTCCTGTTTCAATAAATTTAGCACACTAAACAAAAATAAGACCAATGATTTTTTCCCCCCTGGAGGCATATTTACAAACTTACACTGCAAAATAAATCTGCTTTAAAAGTGTTATTTATTTCAAATAGCTAATTCCAAAATCTAATTTTCTGTCTTAAACTGGTGAGATTATCTGTCTCAAATGTAAAAGAAAAATCTATTTCTACTCCAGTAAGCCTCTTTATTCTGACTGGCTTCAAGATACTGACATTCATTTCTGTAAAACTGCAGAAGGAAAATAAATTGTCGCCACTTTGGCACTTCTTCAGTTCTTTTTTGTAACGTAAAATGAGTAAAGTAGTGAGCTTGCAAATTGTGAACACCTCTCACACTGTCCCCTGCCAAGTGTGTGGGACAACCTAAGGTGGCTGCAAAACTTGCATGAAATGCAAAATGCCGTATCTAGAGCCAGTGTTTGGTTTGTCCATTCAGGGCCACTGTAGACATGGCGGCCTCCGTGGAAGTGGATGGCATTGTAGCACATTTTGTCTACTAAGAAGGACACTTTAGAGGGCACTTTAACACTTTTTGTCCACTAGAGGAGCACCCCAGAGGGCATTTTATCATGTTTTTGTCATGGTTGTGTTTTTGGTTGGTTACTTCCTGTTTTATTTTGTAGTATTGGTTTCCCTTGTGTGTCCTTGTTGCTTTTACTTCCTGTCTTTGTCCTTTTCCCGCCCTTGTTGATTACTGATTTGGTTCACCTGTTGTTGTCCACCCACCTGTGTTTGATTACTTCCCTGTCTATTTAGTCCCTGTGTTTCTCTTTGTCTTTGTCAGTTCGTCGCGTTGATTTGGTGTTTCAGTTTCTCGTGTGTTCTCCAGTGTGTTCTCCAGTGTTTTTGGTTTTCTCCCTTTCTGGATGTTTTATGTTTCACCAGTGTTTGTTGGATTTGTTTTTCCCCTTTTTGGATTTTGGACTTCTGCCTGGCTCTGTTTTCTTTTGGATCCCTTCGTTCATGTAAGCCGGTGTTTTTTTGTTACCTTTGTTTTTGCATTAAAATTATCATTTGAACTTGCTCCAGTGCTCCAGTCTGCATTTCTGGGTCCACCACCTCCAGTGTTATTCGTTGACTTTGCACCAAACGTAACAGTACGAAACTGACCACCATTATGGACCCAGCAGACTTTGCACTGGCTTGCGAGGAGCTGATAGAGGCCTGCTCAGAAATTGAGCACTTGAACTCAATGTTTTTGGTCAGCAAAAATGTTCAGTGGAGGCTTTCCGTTTGCTCCCTGATGGAGAAGACGTTTTTCTCGAGGCCCCAAATTTTATGTTTTTCTGAAGTGACTCAGAGCCTGGACTTAATCATTAAAATGAAGCAGGACTTGCAGGCTGAATTGGACTCTGGGATCAGTACAGATTTTAAGCACAGCATGGACTCTGTTAGCCATCAGCCACCTGCTAAGCTAGCTCCTCTGTCAGCCAGTTCTCTGCCTGAACCTGCCCCGAACTCAGTATCTGGGAAGCCCCCCAGACGCAAGCATGGCTCTCGCCGACGTCGTGCCTCTCAGCTGCCCAGCGCCCCCGAACCCCAGCTGCCCAGCGCCCCCGAACCTCAGCTGCCCAGCGCCACGGAGGTTCTGCTGCCCAGCGCCCCCGAACCCCAGCTGCCCAGCGCCCCCGAACCCCAGCTGCCCAGCGCCCCCGAACCCCAGCTGCCCAGCGCCCCCGAACCCCAGCTGCCCAGCGCCACGGAGGTTCTGCTGCCCAGCGCCACGGAGGTTCTGCTGCCCAGCGCCCCCGAACCCCAGCTGCCCAGCGCCCCCGAACCCCTGCTGCCCAGCGCCCCCCGAACCCCTGCTGCCCAGCGCCCCCGAACCCCTGCTCCCCAGCGCCCCCGAACCCCTGCTGCCCAGCGCCACGGAGGTTCTGCTGCCCAGCGCCCCCGAACCCCCAGCTGCCCAGCGCCCCCGAACCCCAGCTGCCCAGCGCCCCCGAACCTCAGCTGCCCAGCGCCACGGAGGTTCTGCTGCCCAGCGCCTCGGAGGCTCTGCTGCTCAACAACCCAGCCTCCGCATCTCCTGTCCTGGTGGGACGGCCGCCATCATCTCTCTTTCCGGTGGGGCCGTCGCCATCATCTCCAGTCCCGGTGGGACCGCTGCCACCATCTTCTCTTCCGGTGGGGCCGTCGCCATCATCTCCAGTCCCGGTGGGACCGCTGCCACCATCTTCTTTTCCGGTGGGGCCGTCGCCATCATCTCCAGTCCCGGTGGGACCCGCCGCCACCACCTCGTCTTCCGGTGGGGCCGTCGCCATCATCTCCAGTCCCGGTGGGACGGCCGCCATCATCTCCTCTTCCGGTGGGGCCGTCGCCATCATCTCCAGTCCCGGTGGGGTCGCCGCAGCCATATCCTGTTCCGGCTGGGTCACCGCCACCACCTCCTGTCCCGGTGGGACCGCCGCCACCATCTCCTCTTCCGGTGGGGTCGTCGCCATCATCTCAAGCCCCGGGGGGGTCGCCGCAGCCATATCCTGTTCCGGCTGGGTCACCGCCTCCACCTCCTGTCCCGGTGGGACCGTCGCCACCATCTTCTCTTCCGGTGGGGCCGTCGCCATCATCACACGCCCTGGTGGGGTCACCGCAGCCAACTCCCCTTCCGGCTGGGTCACCACCATCATCTCCTGTCCCGATGGGACCGTCGCCACCATCTCCTCTTCCGGTGGGGCCGTTGCCATCATCTCCTGTCCCGATGGGGCCGCCGCAGCTATCTTCTGTTCCGACTGGGCTGTCGCCATTGTCTCCTGTTCTGGTTGGGCCGCAGCCTCCTCCTGTTCTGGCTGGGCCGCAGCCTCCTACTGCTCTGGTGGGACAGTCGCCGCCTCCTCCTGCTCCGGTGGGACAGTCGCCGCCTCCTCCTGCTCCGGTGGGACTGTCGCCGCCACCTCCTGCTCCGGTGGGACTGTCGCCGCCACCTCCTGCTCCAGCTGGACCGTCGGCGCCTCCCTCTGGTCTGGTGGGACCATTGGCGCCTCCTCCTGTTCTGACTGGGTCGCAGCCGCCTCCTGTTCTGGTGGGATCATCAGTGACTCTTCCTGCTCTGACGGGGCCGTCTACATCGCCACAGTCACTTCTAGTCTCAGCTGGGCCTCAGTCACCTTCAGTGGGGGCCCGCCTTCGTCTTCGCCAGCGCCACTGGCCTCCGGCACGTCTTCCCAAGGGGTCCCCTCTTCGCCAGCGCTGCAGGCCACCAGAAGGGCCCCACCTTCGTCTTCGCCAGCACCGCTGGTCTCCTGCAAGTCTTCCAGTGGGGGCCCACCTTTGTCTTCGCCAGCACCTCTGGCCTTCTGCTCGTCCTCCCGACGGGTCCCGCCTTCGTCTGTGGTCTCCTGCTCGTCCTCCCGACGGGTCCCGCCTTCGTCTGTGGCCTCCTGCTCGTCCTCCCGACGGGTCCCGCCTTCGTCTGTGGCCTCCTGCTCGTCCTCCCGACGGGTCCCGCCTTCGCCTGTGGCCTCCTGCTCGTCCTCCCGAGGGGTCTCGTCTTCGCCTTCGCCGCCGGCCTCCTGCTCGTCCTCCCGAGGGGTCTCGTCTTCGCCTTCGCCGCCGGCCTCCTGCTCGTCCTCCCGACGGGTCCCGCCTTCGCCTGTGGCTTCCTGCTCGTCCTCCCGACGGGTCTCGCCTTCGTCTGTGGCTTCCTGCTCGTCCTCCCGACGGGTCCCGCCTTCGCCTGTGGCCTCCTGCTCGACCCCCTGAGGGGTCTCGCCTACGTCTTCGCCTGTGGCCTCCTGCTCGACCCCCTGAGGGGTCTCGCCTTCGTCTTCGCCTGTGGCCTCCTGCTCGGCCCCCTGAGGGGTCTCGCCTTCGTCTTCGCCTGTGGCCTCCTGCTCGGCCCCCTGAGGGGTCTCGCCTTCGTTGCCGGCCTCCTGCTCGTCCTCCTGAGGGGTCTCGTCTTCGCCTTCGCCGCCGGCCTCCTGCTCATCCCCCTGAGGGGTCTCGCCTTCGCCGCTGGCCTCCTGTTCGTCCCCCTGAGGGGTCTTGCCTTCGTTGTCGACCTCCTGATCGGCTCTGCTCCCCTGGGTGGACTCCAGGCCGCCCGCCTGAAGTTTCTGGCTCTGCCACTGCCCTGCCTTCAGGCCGTCCGCCTGAAGTCTCCGGCTCCGCCTCTGCCCTGCCTTCAGGCCGCCCGCCTGAGGTCTCTGGCTCCGCCTCTGCCCTGCCTCCAGGCCGCCCGCCTGAGGTCTCCGGCTCCACCTCTGTCCTGCCTCCAGGCCACCCGCCTGAGGCTTCGACCTGGCCCCTGCCCGTCCACGGGTTTACAGACTTATGGACCCTGCCTTTTGTTGTTGCCAGGCTGTGTGCCTGAGCTTAGTGACGCTTTTTGTTTTGTCCCTCCTCCAGGCCCCCTCCACCCACCCAGCTCCTTGTGGACTCGAGTGACTTTGTTTTGGACTTTGGTTTTGGGACGTCTGGGATCCGTCCCTTGAAGGGGGGGTACTGTCATGGTTGTGTTTTTGGTTGGTTACTTCCTGTTTTATTTTGTAGTATTGGTTTCCCTTGTGTGTCCTTGTTGCTTTTACTTCCTGTCTTTGTCCTTTTCCCGCCCTTGTTGATTACTGATTTGGTTCACCTGTTGTTGTCCACCCACCTGTGTTTGATTACTTCCCTGTCTATTTAGTCCCTGTGTTTCTCTTTGTCTTTGTCAGTTCGTCGCGTTGATTTGGTGTTTCAGTTTCTCGTGTGTTCTCCAGTGTGTTCTCCAGTGTTTTTGGTTTTCTCCCTTTCTGGATGTTTTATGTTTCACCAGTGTTTGTTGGATTTGTTTTTCCCCTTTTTGGATTTTGGACTTCTGCCTGGCTCTGTTTTCTTTTGGATCCCTTCGTTCATGTAAGCCGGTGTTTTTTGTTACCTTTGTTTTTGCATTAAAATTATCATTTGAACTTGCTCCAGTGCTCCAGTCTGCATTTCTGGGTCCACCACCTCCAGTGTTATTCGTTGACTTTGCACCAAACGTGACAGTTTTGTCCTTAACAGGGCACTTTACCATGTTTTATCTACCATAGGGGCATCCAAGAAGGCACCTTTGCATTGTTTTTTGAACATGGGGGCACCCTCTGTGTTCAATGACACATAATTGAAAATGTACTTTTGAATATTATATTCCATTTCTCATATGTTGTGAGAATAAATCCCTGTAAATCTGACACACTCGACCTCAAATTCACTGAGTAGATGTGAAAAATATTCTCGGTCTACACGCTGTCTTCCCCCACTGTTTCTCTGATGTCCGACCTCCCTCTCACTCCCCTCCTGATGTTTTCAAAACCTGTCATCCCCAGCAGCAACTTCAAGACAAAACCACAGGAAAATAAGCTCCAGGTTGAAAATTACTGGTTACCCTTTAAATACGACAGAGGATTTCTTCCTTGCTGACTGACTGGGGTGCTAGCAGCAGTAAATTTGTGTTTGTTACTTTATACCCGGCTGACATTATTTTTCACACCTGCAAAGTCGATAAGAAGATTGCTTTACTACCCAGTGAGTTTGTTTGGTTTTCAATATTTTTCCCATAATTAAATCTTATGAACTTATCAGTGACTTGTCCAGGCTCCATGAGCTGTCTCAAAAACTAGGGCTATTTTTAATTTTATATTTTGGTTCTGTTTGTTTGTGTGCTAGCAGGATATCTCAAAAACATGACAGATTTTAATGAAATCTGGCAGAAACTTAGGCCATGGGCTGCAAAAACAAGTGGTCGAATCCAAGAATTGGTAAAGCGAGAAAGCAAGCAGCCTTTTAAAACTTTCTTTTTGTTGTTATTTTCCTTTTTAGCTACTAGTGCATTCATTTAAATACAGGAAGAAAATATATCTGTGAAATAATCCATAATTGTTGAGTATTTTGGTACAGACTCTGCACCTGCAAATTAAAAATTTGTGGATGAGCTCTGGTTGTAGGTGAGGTGGAAGGAAGTTAAACATTGTGCATTTGCATGTACTGCCCACATTGTAATGATACAAACTGGTTGAAAATTGGCAAAACAATAATTATAGTGAAAACAAAAGTAAATGCACACAAAACATTCATTATAATCCACCACTGCACTGTAAAACTGTGAGATGTCGTGTGTTCAGACTGAAAGCAAACATGGTTCAGCATTAAATCTGATTAAATCAGCAGGTCAGTAAAGAAGCTTGTTGGTTTTGTTGGAGAATATTGACTCTGGAGCCGACAGCTGCCTGTGCTTTCTAAACACCGTCAGCCAGTAAATATAATAAAGTTTATTATTGCTCCACTTGTCAGAAAAGTGTCTTACTGAAGACACGACTAAATAAAAACCACTGAGATGAACAGTAAAGAAGTAAATCCAGTTTACGGAGGAATAAAACGGCCGAATGCAACAGGAACAAAAGACATAAAAGGAAAATATATAAAGAGCCGTTTGTCTGAAGTGTTTTCGATGGTGATTTAACAGACAGGCTGATGTTTATCTCCCAGGAGACGAGTATCTTCCGTCCATCAAATTTACTGAGAGACGATTGAGGCTCCGACTGCTGAGCTCAGCTGAAAACTGCTGACTGTGTGTGCTGTGAGTGTGTGTTGGACTGTGGTGATGACCGCGGGGCTGCAGATCAGACTGAAGTGAAATAACACACATCTGAAGGACTTTAAAAAGACAGTTCATCCCTTTTAAATTAGGCTCTTTGGGTGTTCTGCCTTCAACAAACGTTCCTCCCGGTGTTTGAAATCAGATGAGTCTTGAAGCTAATGAAGGCGAACAGAAGGATTCACACATGTATTTCATGATTTACATATAAATATAAAGATAAATGAATCCCTCCACAGAAAACTTTTTCAATGCTCACAGAAACACACTGGACGAGCCCTGCACCTCTACACAAGTTGGGGCATGCGGCAACTATGACTAAAGCGCCTGATTGGAATGTAGGTGTCTTCAGCCCAGGACTCTGATCAAACGTAAAATTTGGGGTAGACTGGTACAGGTCATAAATCCTACCTCCCCAATTTCAACAAGTGAGACATGAACTAAACTCAAAAATTTGAAGTACACATCTAATAAATGTTTCCAAAAGATGCTTTCTGTCATTTTATGTTGATGTTTGTTTAAGTGGCAGTGCTTTAGATTACAGCCAGCATGTTCAGTAGTTACTATTACAAATGTCCAGATAACTGCTTATGCTTGTAATGTAGTGTAATAATAGAAAAATGGAATAGGCACCCAGTGGTTAAAAAATAGACTGTATGTATTGGTAGGTACTGTGCTGCAGCGTTATCACACAGCACATTATGGGCTGTAATCTAAAGAGATACCAATAAAAAAAAAACATAAAAACTTGCTCTATGCTATAGATGTGCTAGCAGCTCGGTGAGGCTGTACTTCAGCAGTGACATGAGCTGAATGCTAATGCTAGCATGGCAACATACTCTGAATGAAACACAACATCCTGATGTTTAGCAGGTGTCATATTTTACCATATTCACCATCTGAGTTTAGCAGGTTAGCATGCTGACATTTACAAACTAGCACTAAGATAAAGGTAAAGTACAGCTGAGACTGATGAGAGTCAGAGGAGACTCTCTTCTCTCTCTCTTCTTATCTGACTCATAACACAGTAGCAGCAGGATTCCCCAGACCAGAGAGTTTGAGCAGTTGCATGATATTACAAATGCTCGCTCTGTCCGACTGGCAAAAAAAAAAAAAAAAAAACCCACTGCAGATGAAATAAACACAACATACAGCTCCAGCATAAAGAACACAGCAGTGAAGTATAGAGTGCAGCAGCTGAGTGCTGCTGTGGTTTATAGTTTGCATTGGCTTGCATGATCAAATCCAAGTGTGTCACTCTGTGGCTTCAGTCCTCCAGCTTCTCTCTGCACACTTTCTCCCTCTGGACCCCAACGGGTCACTGAAGACAGGCTCAAAGTGAGAGTCCAACCAAAATATTTGAAAGTATTTCCTCTGAAAGGAAAGAGTCAGGCTGCATCGGGGGATAGAAAATAGAAAGATTTATTCTAGCTTTTTGTCATGGGTTCCATCTTTCATATTTTTGTGAGCAGGGCCCTCTGGGAGCGTTGCCGATGGCGCTGGACAGAGCTGCCCGGACAACAAAAGAGGAGTCTTTACTTTTCATCCGTCCTGGCCTTGCTCTCCCGGGGTTAAGATGACCATCGATTGGTCGGGCTGATAAACACAAAGAGCTGCTGGTGAAGGAGCTCACAAAGCAGTCCAGCTCTGCCTGTCAATTACCCACAGTCTCCACTAAAACCCTCTCTGTCTGTGTCTCTGCCCTCCACTACATCACATGTGCTTTGAATGAACCGCGCTGCCATGCTTTACATCAGTCCCCCTGGCAGAAATATGGTCACACGAGGGGTTTGAAACACATTCAGAGATAATGTTGTTTATTCTCCCTTTTAAAAATATCTTTAAATTCTGTGCAAAAGGCCTGAAAGAGCTATTTCACAGCTCAGAGAGCGGTTTAGAAGTTTCCCCCTCCCTTATTGCTGCCACCCACACCTCTCCTGGGAATCACTTCTCCCATGTCCTCTAGACCCACCAGCATACCCCGACCTCCTCCTCCTCCTTCCTCCTCCTTCGTCTCTGGCTCTCGCCGAGAGATCACATGCTTGCAAATGGGCCCCCTGGCTGGCCAGCTTGGCGGTTGGAGGGCTCCCTGGTGGATCCGCCAATTAGCCCCAGCCCCCGGCCTCGGAGAAGTGGAGCGAGGCCGGCGGTGCAGAGAGCTCCATGACATCCCCAGAGTTTCCTTTTAACGGGTGACCGCCAAAGATGGGTCGAGGAGAGGCGAGGAGAGGAGAGAGGGGAGAGGGGGGGACGCAGGGCGAGGACGGTGAGGATAATAGATGACCCTTTTGTCTGTTTTGCCGCTAAGGATTTTGAATCAATTGCAGCTTGTGTCGCCCTGCCAGGCCCTGCAGCCTCAGCTCAGAGGGAAGAGATGAGCGGCAGAATGTGGAAAAGAAAAGAAATCTCATCGGTCTGTGAGGCCAGGCCTAAATTACTGTGGAAACATTTGAAAATGCAGATTTCTGTCTCCATCTTGGCTGAAGATGATGTTATCCACCAGTGAAAATGAAGCAGTTCAATAACGTTTCCAGAATTGGTCAATTAGGAAACACTGTCCTCACATTGTAACACGGAGAGATTGACACTAACATGTTTCTACTGCTGACACACAAGTCAGTAAACCTCTGACCATCTCTGGTACTGGTTCTTATGGTTCTTATGGCCTTCAGCACAGCAGATCACTGGTTTATTTTTGTGTTTCTGTTATTATGATGACTGCACCAGAATTAGCCGTGACTGCTGAATGGTCTCAATGCAGCAAACCAGAAATGAATGTCCAAAAAACACCTAACATTAACATGAAGACCAAACGGTACTTAAAGCCATACATGCACAGGATTAGTTTAACAACCAGTGGATCTCATGTGATTTAGAAATTACCCTCTTATTACCCTTCATTAAGACTCAGACTCACCAACTCAGCTACTCCACCACTGACAACAAAACTCTTGCTTTGCTGTTGGTGTGCCAACATTTTCAAGTTTATGTTGCATCCAGTCCTTTGGCTGTTCTAGTCTTCACCAGTAATAACCCTCTTGACTTTTTGTCTTGCATGTACAACCATAACCAGCGGCTCATGCAATGAGCCCTGATTGTGCAAGGCTACAATATGGGAATTTGTCACAAGAAGGCATCAGAAAACGTACTCTGTCTAGGTTGCAGCAGGTACTGTGTGATTTATAAAGCACGGGGTGCCTACAGCCAGCCCCGTCCCATGTCTCACCCTTGCTTGTAGTCTTTTCTTTTTGTCTGCAAATTGGGATGTGTGGTTCCAGATTCACGATTGGCTTCAGCTTAGGAGGTGTGGGCTTCTCTCAACTTCTACCTCCTGATTGGTGCGGCACCCAGTCAGCTCCACCAGTCCTGGCGATACAATGAAGGCACTGAAACTATAAAAGGTCAGCTGGCCTGTCAGTCCAGTAGCCGAGGATTAACTTAAGCCAGTGTTTCTCAGTCCTGGTCCTCAAGGACCACTGTCCTGCATGTTTTAGATGTTTCACTGCTCCAACACACCTGATTCAGATGATCAGCTCATCATGAAGCCTCTGCAGAAGCCTGATAATGACAAGATCATTTAAATCAGATGTGCTGGAGTAGGGCAACGTCTAAAACATCCCTGAGGACCAGGACTGAGAAACACTGGCTTAAGGCATGTCTTTAGACTGAACGTTTGGTATTGTTAGTCACTGTATTCAGTGGGAGAAACTAGTATTACTGAGGTATTTGTATCTACCCGAGTCTGGAGCAGGCATAAGATTCAATAACTGACCAACTCTTCATTCACACAGAAAATTCTTTGACTCCAAACTTTTCCTGCCATGCTTCCCTTTCAAAAGCCAAAAAAGTTCACATCCCCCCATGCCACAATTATTTATCAATCATTAACAATAAGCAACTGATAAAAATGGATTCATTTCCACTAAAATTAATTTTAGTAAAGGTCAGCATGATAGAATCAGCAAACACTTTTTTATCACACTGTTTTATCTTCATAAATAACATTCATTTAGATCTTGTTTCACTTAATATTTTTCCCCTGGTCATCTGCGCCCCCACTGAAGTGCCTCTGCCCCCCCACCAACCCCCCTTGGGGAACCACTGGTCTAGACACACGGAGCAGGCTGGTGCCTGCCTTGCCAATATTTTTTTATATTGTTTTTTTTTTTTTTATATTATATTATTTTGTTTGTTTGTTTTATCAGATAGTGAGCTTTTTATTTTCACTTGTGATTTCCTTTACCGAAGTAATTAAGCAGTTCTCCAGCAGCCACATCAATAATATAGTTCCATCAATTAGTAGTTATAGTTGTTTTTTCCCACTTTCTGTTTTATGAGCACAAAAACACATTTGCAGGTAATTTAGATCAAGAAACAGATACTCTGTTACCTTGCGAGGCAGCTGAATTCGAGAGATTAGCGTAGATACTGTGATAGCATCATAGCATCAGTTATATCAGAAGTGGAGAGTATTTCTTCATTGAAAGAAGAACAAAGAACGACACTGAAGGTTTTTGTCGATGGAAAAGTTTTTGCTCTTCTTCCGTCCCACTTTGGCTTCGGTTCAGTGAGTTGACCTGATTGGTTGAAGTTAGCTTGTGTTAGACATGACAGATGGTTCATCCAAACACCTGCTAGAGGTTTTCTCAAAAGTGCCCGGCCTTTTCCAAACTGTTTCTGCGGAATGCTTCTATGCTTCCCAGATGGTTCTGTTTGACAAACCATCTGGCGTGTCAAGTTAGATTCTTTGTGACTGTACTTGAGAACCATTTGTGATTTTAAATATCGATATAACCGATCTCACAGCACAGCTGTTGACTGCTGTTCAACATATTATGAGACGCAAACAAATTTTATACAATTCACTTGTCATATGACCAAAAATAAATATTAAAAAAGACCCCTAATCACCCAGATGCACATTAACACAGAATTAATATTATCACATGACCTCTGTGTTTGGGGAGGATATTCAGTTTACTGTCATAAAGGAGTTAAGAAACAATATTCACATTTAAGATGCTGAAATCAGAGAATTTAACTTTTTTTTCTTAAAAGAATGCTTAAAATATTCTGTGATTAATTTCATAATTGATTATTTGATCAGGTCTAATGTCTGGTCACTGGTCTGTACTGAGTAAACAGAAATAAATGAAAATGAACAAATTAAAAAAAGTGCATTCCTTCCCATCAAGTTAGACCGTCTGATTTTCTGTCTTCAACCACAGATAGAGACAGCAGAGGCTGTGGCTGTCATGATAAACCCCTAAAAAGAGATAACAAGCAATAACATTATCACAAGGTCCAAAAAAAAAAAAAAAGAATCCAAATACTGAACACAAGTATTTTTTTTGTCTCCAGCTCAAATACAAACAGTGCGGCCTGTGAACGCCCTGGTGAGCTCGCTGTGTGAACGCAGGCAGCCTCTGGTGCCGACGCTGCTGTTTACACTGGACACACACTGACAAGTCAAGTAGGTACCTATTTACCCACAACCCCCCAGTTCGTTAAATCAACAGTTTCCTCTGAGCTCTTCCAGGAAGAGCAGAAAAAAAAGAGGGAGTGAATTAACGAGAGCACACAGAGTCACGACTCCGGCGCAGAGATAGCAGACAGTGTGCAGAGAAATTTCCAGCAGCAGAGCACAGAGGTAAAGTTTGCCCCAAACTCTTTATGAGGAGGACAATGCCGGAGCAGAATTAAAGAAAGTTGGAAAGCCGAGATTAGCCGAGGCTGCAGAGAGACAGAGAGGGGAGCGAACAGCTGGCTGGGACAGATACTGCTGTTTCAGACCTCTCCCCAACCCCGACGGGTAAACAAACTGGCAGTCTGTTTGATTTATGGAGTGCGTCACTGACCGGATGGCCATTATTGCGAGTGAAAGAAGTGGAAGAGAGCGCCGTCGTCATCAGCGAAACGTGTCCATATTGCAGCTTTTCACAGGTGCGGCGGACTTTGTCTTGTGCTCTTTGTCAGTTTGGCATCTCCAAACAGTTTTCTGATTCAGCGGCTGACAGCCGGGCTGAACGCGGCCGCTCGGACGCGCTGTAAATCATCTTCAGCGAACAGAGAGAAGCTGTTTGGCACCGGGAGACACATCTTTGTGTCTCCTCAGTGGAGACTTGGTGGAGTGATTAATCATCACACTCTTCAATGTTAGGAGGTAATTTATGGCTTCAATTCATGGCCTTTATCATTATGTGCGGGCGGGCAGGCGGGCGGGTGAAGAGGAGGGTTTGTCTCAGGAAAATGCAGCTCGAGAGCTCAGACTGAGAAAACAACTGATGCTTATTGTGAGGCCTGAGCCGACCTGTCACATTGTCCTTCTATTGATCGTACGGCAGTGTGTCCCACATTCAGGTGGGGGCCCCTGGGTGTTGGTGAGGGTCCATCAGCTCCATATAGGCCCTGAAGGTCACTAATGGCTTTCAGGCGAGTTATAGTGCGGCCTTATGAGCTAAACATATTTTAGTCAGAATGGATGTAAATGGAGGCGACCATGAGCAACGTTTCCATTACCTGCTTTTATCTGCATTTCCAATATGAAAAAAAAGACTCATTGAAAGTAATTCTGTATTTGAAGAGGTGTGTATAAGACTATTAGGGGTGGGGTGTGTAGATGCAGTAGCTGGAAGTTCCTTAAATTTCACTTTTTTTTCTCTTCTTATTTGTCATTTTTTCAGCTTCACTGCCAAAACACATATCAACTATGAAATACGCTCGTAGTGATTCGAAAATTAAAGTGTTGGGTTAGAATTAAAGATCAACAGGTGCTGAGAAGAGGTGAGTGAATAAGAGCCATGCTAACGCTTAGGGTAATGTCTGGTTAGGAAAACGAAAAGGACCTCAGGCTGGACAAATGACAGTGAACCTGCTCCACAATGTGCTGGATCAGGCTGCCGCACTTAAGCAGGATGCAATGCACAAGACTCAAGCAGGAAACTTTTCATGTGAGGACGATCACATTATCATCACCATCTTATTGCTGCTGTTCACATTCTATATATATAGTATATAGTATACATATTAATCGTGCAACTACTTAACTATTTGATGAACCTGCACAATGATAATAATAATACTATACAGTATGGAATGGAATACTATACTCTTACTTTAGTACATGTAATAGCTAATTCTACACTGTACAGTATAATACACGTCTACACTAATACTCTTCACTCAGCACTTGTATAGATCAATACAACAATAAAGCTACTGGAGCAGTTCTCGGTTCAGATGGAGGCAGGGAGACAATACAAAAATAGACCATAGACCAGATACTTTAAATACAAAAGCCGACACTTTACTGAATGCAAACAAGGCGAAATACACTATAACAGTCATTCAACAGATAATTAATCCTGCAGGTACCAAAAAGGTATATTCTAAAGTTTTAAACATTTTTATGAGTTTTAATTAACTATTTACATTTATTCACATCTTTTTTCATAACAGTCTTGTTCAAGGTACCGCCCACAGCACTATCTGATTGGTTGGACATCGGGAGTAATAAATACCGAAGCCCGTGTCACAGCCCAGACAGACAGACAGACACAGAGCTGCTCCGGCGAGCTGAGCAGAACTGTGTGTAGAAGTGAAGACAGCAGATGTCGCCAAAGTTACAATAAAAATCTGAATCTTATGATTTGTTTCTGTGCCTAAAAGCATGGCCAGTGTCTCAGTCACATCAGTAAGTCGTTGTCGGGATTTCACTCGATAAAGGCACCATAACACCATTTAAATCAGATGTTCTTTCTTTTAGAAAGAAACTGCCACTCTGCATTGAGATTCAATTAATTATTACAAATAAAATAAATCATAATTATAAAAAAATAATTATCTGAAATAAATACATTGACTGGATACAGGAGAGAAAAATATTATTAATGTGGAAATTAAATGCACAAAAAATGCGTCTCATGTGGCCTTAAAGGCCTTAAATGACAAGCCCTGATGACTGTAGCGTTTCAGTGAATTGCAATCTGAGGTGACTTAAGACGTTGTGGTGTTATTCATTCACCGTTTGGTGAGAGCAGGCTGGATGATTTGATCAGAACATATTTAAGATGTTGTGTTTTATCTCTGTGACCTCCCTCCCTCGCTCCCTCTGCCCAAAACACTCTCCATCCCGCCGGGAGGGAGATAAGATGTTCTCCATCTTGCCGCTGGGAGAAGAAAAGATGGAGTCCATCTGGCTCTCATTCATCACTTTTAGATCAGTATTGATCAGCTGGCAGGGCAGCAGCAGCGGCGGGGAGATTTACGCCGGCCTTTTACCATGACGATAGGGGCCGTTTGACCCGTCCAGCGGCTAAAAGCCTCTCAGCTCGCCGGCGGCTCTATCATCTGCAGCGCCAGACATGATGGCCGATGAGATACGCTGATGTATCAATCATCTGAAACGCCAGCTTCGTCGTCTCCTCCTCCTCCTCCTGTGGGTTGCTGAAGAAGCTCCTGACTCGGCTGTTTTTTTGGGGGTTTGGCGAACGTGTGGACAGATAAACATGTCAGCCATAAGCACCTTTTTACAGCTCACATATGCTTTGGTCAGATTGGACATCGGGGCGTTTTACAGCTTCCACAACAGGAACCAAATTGTCCTTTAGTATAAGAGAGGATTTGTGGATGCTGTCGACCTCTTTAATCAGCTGTGTGTATTCACTGAGCTGCTTTATGGGCCTCTGTGAGTCACTCTGGACCTGATTTGGATCTGATGTTTTGCTGGCACTGTCACATTATATCACAGTGATGACTGTTAGCACAGCAGTCGTCTGCCAGGTAATCAGATGAGAAATTATATTTAAAACTGAGAGAGAAAATATGGTGAAATAAGGGGAAAAATATATCTTGATATGAAGTGTATATATGCCAATAATTCCAAGAATATTAAGTATGTTCATATCTGTATATATACATTTTTTGTTCCAAATTTTGACCCTTGGCAGGACAACACAGAGGGCATTTTCCAACATTTGTCCACTGGAAGGGCACTCTAAAGGGCACTTGTTTCATATTTTGACCACTGCAAAAGCACTATAGAGGACACTTTTTCACATTTTGTCCCCTGTCCACCCTTGACCTGCCTTACATTTGAGTTGCATTAATGCAGAGTGTTGATTTGAAAGCATTCAGATTATTAGGTACAAACGACTTGAAGCAATTGTGTTTGTATGACTTGTTAATTTGAAAAAAAAATACATTAACTTTGTGTAACTAATTGAGGTTATTTATTAAAGTGGGTCTGACACTTCTCTATTTTCAGTGTATTTGTGTGTTTTTTAAAACTATGTGCTGTTACTGCCCTTGTGTTCATAGATGCAACATTGTCCTCCCGGAGGAAACCCATCACACAAGAAATATTTCACGGAGGGATAAAGGTGATCACTCACTCACTCAGATTAACTTCATCCTGATTTGTAGTGACACTTTCAACACATGAACCTAAGCCAGTGTTATTATAAGGACATCGCCTGGTGCATAAGACTTGTACCTTTCTCATACCCAAACACCTCTCAACAAGAATATAGTGGAGAATGACTCATCTGACCATATGAGGTTTTTCTTTGAGACCTAGTAATGAACCCTTTTTTAAAGCCATCCTTTCTTTGGCTTCTATTTGCCACATTGACCCAAAGTGAGGGTCAAGTGGGCTCCGTATTTTCATGCAGGTCACAATGTACGATAGGATGTTAATGGTATCACCCAGCAGACCTGGAAGGAAGCACTGTGTTTTATGTTCTTCCACTCCTTTATTGCCTTCAGTGCCACCATCAGGCCAAATTTTTATTTTGGAACAACCTTTTGATCCATATTTAAGTATCGGCAAAACTGCAGGCCAGACCTCCATGAAATTTATAGTTATGTTCAGATGCTTCGTGCCCCTATAATCTGTAGAAGATAAACTAACAGGTGATGTAGTCAGTAGTCAATAAAACATAACACGGCATGTTGTCACCACTTTTTCTACTGCACATAATATAATGACAACACAAGCGTATAATGTGATGACATGAAAGACAGAAGCCTTGGCTTTCTGCTGCAAGACGAACTAGCCAAGATCACTCAGTAGACAACAAATGGTGAAGCACCTTCTGCAGTGTCTCCACAACTGCCATATGCAACCAGCAGAGACTTGCAAAGTTCCTCTAACATTAACGAAATTTACACATTTTGTGGAGGTCCAAAAATGTGTAAATTTGTCACAACTGGTGTATGAATTCTTGAGTTATGGCCAGAAACGTGTTTAATGAGGTCACAGTGACTTTGGCCAAAATTTAATCAATTCATCTTTGAGTCCAAGTGAACATTTGTACCAAGTTTAAAGAAATTCCCTCACAGGACTGTGATGACCTGAAAACATAAAGGCATAAAAGTCATTTAAAAAAAGGTTTTTTAAGGGTTTTTAAAAAAATTATAAATCACAGAGACCCTTCAGCATACATTCATGAATATGCACAAAAAAATTAGGCTGATTGGTCCAGTAGCATTCAATTAGCATTAGCTGCAGACAAGCTATCGTTCCAGTGATCACTCACAGGCACATGCATGGAAGCAATTATGCCGGGCGGAAATAATGTAACGAACGCTTCTGAGTTGGTCTGTAAATGTGATTGACACACAATGTGCTTCATGCAAGAACATTTTTATACCCTTATCTTAAATTTCCCACACTTTTTGTCATACAAAGGGCTCATACAAATGTGCCACGTCAGATTCGTCATGCTCGTAACTCAGATACCTGCACATAAGACTTGTAAATTAGCATAATTAATGCCCCGATCATACCTACACCACTACACTTCAAGGCCAAACATCCTGCCCCAAATGTCAGGAAGTGCTCATTCCTGAAAACTGCAACAAAGAGTACAAAGAAGAACTTTATGAGTTTGGAGTTTGACGTCCTGCTTTCAAAAATCCATAAAAGAAAATCTATCATTTTAACAGCGTCAGAGGAAGCAGAGGAATTAAAGGACCTGCTAAAGCAAAGAATCGAAGTGCTGTTAATATGAAAATGGCTTCATAGGAAAACAAGTCTCGCCACAGCAGCAATCTATGGCTGTATCAGGAGGAGGGGGTCGAGGGGAATAAAGAGGACGGAATAAGTGTAGATGTTCCCACAATAAGTGACTTCATAAACCTGCATGTGAAAATATACAAACAATCCACCTGACAGCAGGTAATAATACATCATTAAATTAATGATTAGAGGCTTTAAGCGTATCTGAAATGCAGTCAAACAGGATAATGTCGACATAATTAGTACGTGTAATTTTTCAAACTCAAACTCTCAAACTAATGAAATACACAGTCATTAGTAAGCGTAGTTTGTATAACAGCAGATTGACTGCACAGGACAGAAAATTCAACTCAATGTGAGGTTGCATTTATTTTTAAACATGCAACAATTTCAGACAAAAAAAATGCAGACTTAGTGTGTAAAAGTTTTTCAGCTTGTGTGCATCACAAATCTTATTTTAGACATTTAACCTAAAACACCATTCAAAAAAAAAAAAAAAAAAAAAAAAATCCAGTGACTTCAACAAGAGAGAACTGGAGGTGAAAATATACTAAATGATTGAATAACTGTGTTGTTCCTTTAATGCCACCCTCAGGACAAATGTGTGAAAACTGTAGCTTTGTTGCAGGTGTAGAAACACTAAGAATATCTTAATCACCTGTGTGCTGTTTGTTTTGTCCAACTCTTTTATATTGTGGCTGTAATGAACACTTAATAAATTGCCATTCATGTTTATTTTCTTGTTGCCGTGCAGGTTACACACACATCAAACACCAGCCACAATATTTAATTTCGCCTCAGATTTATGTAGCATAGAGGTGATTTAAAAACAACTGCTCGATGATATTCTTCGCTCCCTCTTGCTGTCTCTGAGTCCTCCAGTCTGACTCCTCTGGCCTTTTCCTGCCGCGGTTTCCCACCTGTTGTTTGTTTTGTGCTCAGAGGTGATGTTGGAGCTCGCTCCATTGTCTGCAGTGATTCACCTCCAGCTCAGACAGCGAAACTCCTCTCGACAGCCCGGGCGCGTTCGAGCCGGCTCCTCTGTCACTGAAGTGTTTGTGTGGAGAGTCAGCCGGCTGCTTGTCGGACCTCTCAGCATCCCGGGTGAGATGAAGGTGGGCGGACTGTGTCGCTGCGTGCCGCTGCTACAACCCGCATTTCATCTCTTCATTCAGTTTGTGATTTTTTTTTGTTTCTCAACTGCGAGGATGGTAAGAGTCTGGCATCGAGACTGAGACGACACTTGCAGAGAAAGAAATAGAGAGTGTGACTCAGTGTGAAAGATTTTGTGCGAGGCAGCTTCTAACGAGTACAACTTCAGCTTCTGAGAAAAAGAGTTGTTTTCTGCAAGGACAAAGGTTTGCATGCAAATATGTTGGCGAGTTGTGAGAGGAGTAAATGTGACAAAAAATGTTCCCACAGATTTTAGTTATGCAGTTTTATTTTCTCACTTGAAATGAGAAATTAAAATTGAAACTCCACCAACACACACGAGAATCAGACCCAAAAAAGTGACATTTGGACAGAAAATCCAGCAAAGATCTACAAACATATCTTTGCAATCCACAAATCTTCACACCGGGCACAGGGTGGCAGTCGAAGGTATTGCATAAACTTGTAATTAAATTCTCAGTGTTCCAGATGGAAAACCTGGTTTCACCTGCTCAAATGTTTTGGTGCTGCCTTCATCTTTAATCTCTTATGCAACAACACAATCTCTCTAATCCATGAAGAGCAGCAAAGGGACAAAAGAGGGTGTTTGGTGTAAATCCAGAATGGATCATTTAAATGTTTTTGACTAAAATATGAACCTGACAAGGTACGTGTTGCACTTGTATACTTGTATCGAGCAGTGCAATAATGTAGCTACTGTACCAGCTCCAGGCTCGAAGTAGGGGTAAAAGTTTAAAATTATGTATAAAATTAGACCAAAGACTGAAAACTTTAAATGCAAAAGCCAGCACTTTACTTAAAACATGCAAGGCACAATATATGGCTGCTGTGAAGCTGTGCTTTTGTGGTTATATTTTGTGTTATTGTGTTTTGAATTTCATATATTTTACTTTAATTTGCTGTGTTTTTAGTGACATGCATTATTCTGTTTGCTTATTTTGTTTTGCACATAATTATGATGATTTACATTGTTTTTTGCTTTAATTGCTGCATGTGTTTTGTTGTGTGTAGTTTCTGTTTGACTTTGCTTTGGCCACAACCTGCAAACAGTAATGCAGCACACCTGCAACACAGATAGAAAGGGTGTGACTGGGTTCTTCTCCTTTAAGCGAAAGAGGGAGAGGGGCCTCGCTGGCTTCACGCCGGGTGAAGGAGCTGCAGGCCGGGCGGCGCTCTGTTGTCTCCTGACCCGACCGCCCACCGTCCAGCTGTAGAGCCACGAGGAGCAGACGCCACCGCAGAGACCGAGCTGCACCCACCCAGACGTCCTACATGAGATCTGGACAGCGAGTGGAAGCTGTTATGATTTTTGCAGAAGCTTCGGAGTTACATTATCAATGCTGCAGCTTTTATTATACAATCAGCCTCATCATTTCTGATCTGGACACATATAGTTTCCTGATATGAACACAGATTCTCTTCTCTAACCACTCGTCTACAGATATTTGAAAAGTTGTGGAAATATAAATGTATCTGATTAGCCAAACTAATTCTGAAAAATACAATATATCACATGTCAATTATTAATATTATTAGTATTGCTATTATTGCTATTATTACTGCTATTATATATTTATGCTATTTATTGTTCTACACTATATTTCTTATTATATGTACTTACATTATCATTATTATTATTATTTGCATGCTAGATTATGTGTCTGAGGTCCATTGATCCTTAGTGTCTTGTGCTGCCTGCACCTTATTTATTTACTTATTTATTTACATTGTCACTGGGCATATCTTTTGTATTGTGTGCATTGTTAAAGGGATAGTTCACCCAAAAATGAAAATTAAGTCATTATCTACTCATCCTCATGCAGATTAAAGGTCAGGTTTAGTTTTTTATTCCACAAAACACTGGAGGAGTTTCACAGGAAAACAGCCTTGCAGAAAAACATAAAATGCCTCCATACTGCTTGTCTGGTGTAATCCAAGTCTCCTAAGGTCCTGACATGCCAATTTGACCGAAAAAAACCCAAACATATTTACATCAATTTTTTAGCCTGACTCTTCACTGTACATCCTTGGCTTGAAGCCACGTTCACACTGTCTGAACTGTGTGTGTGTGTGTGGTGTGACTGTGTGCAAACAGCATGTCAGGTCTTTAGGAGACTTGGATTACACCAGAGGAGCAGTAGGAGGCATTTTATGTTTTTCTGCAAGGCTGTTTTCCTGTGAAACTCCTCCAGTGTTTTGTGAAAATAAAAAACTAAATCTGCATGAGGATGAGTAGATAATGACTGAATTTTCATTTTTGGATGAACTATCCCTTTAATGTATTTTTTGTGCATTTTCTCCTTGTATTTATTGCATGTACTTGGGCTGCTATGGCAATCTTATTTCCCCCTGGCTGATTAATAAAGTATTCTATGTATCTCTAGCAAAGAAAAACAGTGAATGTGCCTGAAGCCTGTAAAGTCAGCCTGCAGTTTAGCCTCAGCTCTGCACTGCTTCTTAAACATATCTCTGTCTATGTTGTAGGCAAAGAAAAAATTAAGACCACAGAACATTTAGCCTCCAAATATTTCTTTTTCCCGCTGAGGCCGGTGCAGCAGCCTCCTTCCTCTTCATCACTCTAACAGCAGTATCTTCAGTGTGATCCTGGAGTTTCAGCTGCACACACGCAGTTTAGGTTGGAGAGGAGGAACACTTAAGGGGAAGACAGTTTCGCCTCCAACTCTGCTTTCATCATCCGGCACAGAACCACACCGAGCGAGCGAGGATTAGATCCACCACAGAGGATTTCATCTCCCACAACCTTTCTTTTTTTCCTTCTGTGGTTTCCCGCTTTCACTTTTTTTGGCGGTTTGCGATCATAGCCCTGATCAGTTTCAAGCACTGACGGAGTAATGGCTGCTCTCAGCGTCAGTTTAAATCACAAGCCCCATTTCCTGTGGGTGATGAAACTGTCGTTCACGCTGCACTGAAGCCGCTTGTCGCTCTGGAGGGAAACCTGTTACAGTCCGCAGTATCCACAGCGTTCAGTGTCACACTGTTCATTGTGTTTCAGCCTGACTTTGAGCATGAGACTGCTGCTGTCAAACAACGGGTGTCAGATCCATCAGACACTCCATCAGTACAAACTCATGCTTTCGAGCTCAAAGAACTTTATTTCCAAATCTAAAGTCCAAACTTTAAAAGACATTTAAGACACGTCCAGCTGAAAGTGAATAAAATGATACTTGGATGAAGAGGTGCAGCCATAAACTATCTTGTCCTGTTTTTGACTTTAACTTTCTGAACTTTTTAACTTTTAGCGTGCACATTTTAAGAAAACGATTCGCTTGAGTATTAAAATGTAACCCTGCTGGTATGAAAGGTGGCTGTAGATGTTTGAAGTCTGAAAAACTGAAAAACTAATGATTTTATTTGACTTTACTTTAAACCTGCAACCTTTTTTAGGTGATTTAATTGTTCTTGTGGATTTAACGGTTTACAGGTGACAAGTGCTGCTCTGCGATGCATTCAGTGGCACAGGACAAACCCACTGAGCCAGAGGACGAGTGAGAGTAAAACAGCCTGTAGAGATATTGAAATATTTTCAAACCTAACACAATCAATTAATAAGGATTCATTTCAACCAAACCAAAGATGGTGATTGTTGAAACAGTGGAGAAACCAGGATGGTTTAGGTGAGTTTTATTTTGTTTCTGTTTGTCTAAATGAAGTGTTATACAGAGTTAATGAGGCAATTAAAGCTCATTTTACTTCAATAAAAGAGAGCAACTTCAATTCAGGAGGTGAACTTTTGTATTTTTCCGTTTCATAATGAAAATGAAATGGTGTGAAAATATTTCCTTTCTTAAGATTTTGTGAGTTAATTGTGTTTATTCTGTAGCAGCTCAAACACATCTCCCAGTTTTTGTCTCATCACATTTAGCTCTGCCCCCTGAAAGATTACAGTCATCAGTCAGAGACCACCCAGCTGATTGAGATCATTTCAGGCAAATAGTCATTTTTTTCCTTTGTCAGTCAGTGTTCATTACAAAAACAGAACAATACAGATAGAAGCAACATGTGCTGGTGGTTAACTGATGAGTTCACCAAGCTTCAGTTCTTGTTTTTTATCTGCGTCATTGTACACAGATCAATGCAACATCATGACAGGCTGTAAACTTTACAAACCGAGTCTCTAAATCACCACAAACCACAAAACTAACTGTGATGGAAGCAGAGAAGAGTGATAGAAATGGAGCAGAGCTGACGCGCCGTCAGACGCTTCACCAGAGCGCACCGCGGAGCACGCAGGGCGGCTGACGCTTGTTTAAGGGCCTGTTTTTGTCTCCAAGAGGCTCGTTTGCTAGTGTCTGATGATATTATAGAAAGGACCACTACAGTGACAGACATGTTTTTTAAAGAGCAAGATACATTTTGTTTAACCAGAAATAATTGCTTTGTTGCTCTCAGCAAACTAACCACACTCCCTTTGAAAAACTGTAATTTTAACATCGTCAGCTTCATTGACACTCAACAGAAACAAATTAAAACTCACCAAAAACATCTTGTTTTGTCTTTCCATTGTTCCAACAATCATCAGCTCTGGTTTGGTCAAAATAAACCCTTCATTCCATTGTGTGAAGGAGCGCAGCGTGTGCAGGGCAGGTGACACCAGACAGCGGCTGCAGCACTGTCAGCAGGCTGAGGAGAGACACTCTCCTGTGACACTGTGCTGATTTTATTATTGAACTTCTAATTTTTCTGTTTGAAAAATTTAATGTTTTCACATCACAGATGAACAAAATCAATAAAATGTGAATCTTACTGGTAAAAGATGTGGGCTGATAGAGGAGTTTAATGTGGTGCACTGAACAGAAGAAAACAGAACAAAACATTGAATATTCATATTAAACGGCCAAATCTGATTCACCTGACAGTCGTCAGGAAACTGTTTCTTTAGAAACTGTTTGGAAAGGGGCAGACACTTTCACAAAACACCAGGCAGGTGATTAGATGAACTATCTGTCTATCACATCTAACACAAGGTAGCTTCAAACAATCAGATCAAACTCTTGGTGAAACTGGTTGGGAGAAGCGCAAAAGAATCTTTTCCATTTGATGTCGTTCTTTGCTCTTCTTTTAATGAAGAAATACCCTCCACTTCTGATATAACTGATGCTACCACAGTATCTATGCTAACCTCTTCAGCTGCCATTGTTTGTTCAAGAAAAGTCGCTTCCATGGACGCCTCTTGCTGTCAGCACACCTAAAACCACGCCCATAGCTGCCAGTAGTCCCTCTGAGGACGCTGATTGGCTGCACCACTTTTGGTGCAGACCCAAACGGATAACTTGAAGCCTGGAAAGATAGATTCTTGTGTGATCTCATGTGTCCAGCTGCCTTGCAAGGTCAGACTGGACCATTTAGCTCAAGCATAGCTGTCTTGAGTTTTTTTTGACTGGCAGTGGCAGCTGGTATGAGATAAAACAATGTTGATCCATTACTGGTGCTACTACTACATTTCCTCTTAGTTTTGAGGTCTACTACTCCTCCATAATCATGATGTTGGCACTAAAAGTCTCTAAAAAACAAAGTGATCTGTTCTCTGAAGGCTTTCAGTCACAGTCCGCTGTTCCATGAGGGCCGAGTATTGTTTGTAGTACCTCAGTAGAATATTGTAGTGATCACAGTATGTGTGTACAGTAGACAGTATTGTGGAGGCTCTCAGGGCCCAGCGGGGTGACAGACGGTTCTCTGCTGGATGTGACAATGTTCCTGAACCATAGGAACTCGTTAGAGCACATTTTGATTTGTGTGTGTGTGGTGTGAGAGAGAGAGAGAGAGAGAGAGAGAACCTGGTTAACTATCTTCTTTTTTTTCTGTGGTTACACAACATGTGTGTGTGTCCTTTAGCAGGATGCAGCAGCTCTGTTCTGTGCTGTTTGTCTGTCGCCCACACTCAGCTCGCCCGCTCTGTTCAGCAGGTTTTCTGCTCGCTAATCAGGTAGAGAAGCTTCCTGCCGGGAAAATAAGAGCCGACTCTGCCCCGGGAAAACAATTCAGCCATCATCCCGCCATTACAGCGATGGCCACAGTCCTAATTTATCTCCCAGTGTGTCAGTTGTTTTTTTTTTTCCTCGTATTGGAGGAGAATTTCCGAGCAGAGTGAGCTCTGGCTCTTAATACTCTCTCGTGCCTCACACACAACAAACAAATGAGGACAGCAAATCTTCGCTGCCAAGTAGATTTACTTTTATCTGCGGTATCACCTCGCTCCCCGACCACTCATAAGATTAGAAGGAGCAAGCAGCAATATTGGATCTGTTTTGTCAGCTCTGACGACGTTGTCCGGCTGCCTTTTCCTCACAATAAATCTGGAAGGTTTTTTCTTCTCTCTTTGCACTGAGCTTTAATCCCCTCCTCACCTCCTCCTCCTCCCGCTTCTCCTCTGTGAGAGAGGAAAGTAATAAACTGCAAAAAGGTGAGAAGTAAAGGATAAAATGGAGGCTTTTCACTTCTTTTCTTTCACTGCACAGACTGTTAGTTTGGCTGGTGCAGAGCGAGGAGATGCAGATTTGAGGTGTTCAGGCAGAATAACTGGACCAATTTGACCTGGTATATCAAAGGAGGAATAGAAAACTGTGCACAAGAGGCATCCATGTGCACAAGAAAGTTGGTGTTTATCAAATACGTGTACCTGCATGCAATGATTAAATTAGAAAAGTATGTGAAGATGGCTCAACTGCAGGATAACATTGGAAAGCGTTGATCTTGTAGAACTTTGAGGGCCTAAATCTCATCAAAATATAAGAAATGCATATGGAACCAGAGTATGCAAGGCTTTTTCCCCCATATGAAAGTCCACTTCCAATGATAAGCATCTAACCATAACCTACTCTTCTAAACGTTATCACTTCCAGGATAAAACACCCCTGAACACCAGTCATGTGACCATATATTGCGGTTCTTGTTGAGAAAAAAGCATAAATGTGTTCATAAACATGAATAAATACAATTTACAAAATATCTGTTGATTGAAAAATGTCATAATCAATATTATATAACATGTATTTCCAACCAAGCAATCTGATTGGTCAACTAGACATTTAGAACGTGCCCAAAACAGCATAACAGCACACTCTCCACCTAGAGGGAGCTGTTTTTAAAATGTTTTTAATCATAGAAATAAATCAAAAACCATAGTTCAGTGAACGCAGTGAATGTGCTGTTCTCAAAAGGCTAAACAGCAACAAATATGGAATATGGGAATTTTGGAAAACAATCTTTTTTTCACTACATTTTGTCTCTTCTTTGGACCTCACAAAAACTCTGCCCACGTACTTGCCAATTTTGAGAACATCAGTCAGGGGTCTCGGGGGACCTCCCCTAGTCTCACAGACTATGTTTTCTGCTTTCTGGTTACTTTTAAATAATGGAAATAACCAAAAAATAACATGCAGATGCCTGCAAAAGACCTCTAACTTTTATCACAAGTTTAGCACATTTAGCTGAAAAACACAACCTAGTTCAATTTTAAATTTGATCACAGGAACAAAGAAAATTATTATTTTACATTTTTTAATGTATGTATGTATGTATGTAGTATATCTCTTAATGGATGCACATGTGAAAATATCGCGAGATATACGAAGTTTTGTGATACATCGACGCCATGTTTACATGCTACCTGGGAGGCTACAGTTGACATTTCGGCTAAAAACATGGTGTAAATGGCGTCTTTCGTGGTTAAATTTAATGTCGCGGCTCACAGACACTTGGATTACACCACACGAGCAGGATGGAAACATTTTGTGTTTGTTTTGTGTTCTTTTTTTTACATTTTATCTGTGGTCACCATTCACTGCCATTATACCGGATTTGGCTGCATTGACTGGATTTTGGCATAGGGGTGAGTACATATTGAGTGGATGATCATTCTGAGGTGGAATATCTATACTATACTATATGTGACTCATATAGTCCTGGGCTTAGCTTAA
Organism: Lutjanus argentimaculatus; assembly: GCA_034769285.1. Classification (NCBI taxonomy): domain Eukaryota; kingdom Metazoa; phylum Chordata; class Actinopteri; order Lutjaniformes; family Lutjanidae; genus Lutjanus; species Lutjanus argentimaculatus. Next base: position 1,243,001 of record JAWZSL010000040.1, on the reverse strand, counting down.
CCCTGGGTTAACAATGTGTGCGTGAAACGGGACTAAGTTATCCCACGATTAACTCTTAGCCTAGACCTAAGGATAGCCCTGGGCTAATAATGTGCATAATATGTGTGAAAAGACCTTAGTCTGAGGACTTACACAGGCTGTACAGTGGCAAAGATTTGTCATAAATTGGAAGAAATATGGGGGAATTGTGACACCGATAGGAAACTGGGAGAGGGCAACGAAAAACACGGGAATCTCCAAGGAAAACCGAGAGGGTTGGCAGGTGTGTCTGTTCAGCATCCTCTATCAGCTGTGCCAGCCACGGTGCTTCTAGCTTAAAAATACATCTAAAGTTTGTGTACATAGAAGCTAAACCTGTTCATAGAAAATTACTTAGCACAAAACTGAGCAAACATTGCAGTTTAATTGTTTGTTGGCTGCTGACTCAACAAGGACCAGAAATTGTTTGTGTTTGTTGATCGCTACCAACGGTTGGACTAGTTGCTGGAGTAGTAAACCAGGTTTATAATGACATGACTGAATGTTTTCCAGTTATTAGCCAGACCCCATGTGTTTCCAGGGAAATGGCACTTCTCTTGCACTCCTGCAGTGTTCCTGCAGCCTGCCTGCACCTCCTCATTTCTGGAGAGGAGGGAGCTGGAGGAAACAACAACCATAAATTATATATTAAATAGGATAGCAACCTATTTACCATCTCTGGCTCCAACTTGCTCTTCAAACTACGTACTTCTGGAAGCACATATTGCTTCTTCAAATGCTTCAAAAAATACATATTCAGTATATTTTTTTTAAAAAAGCTGTGTAGGGCCCATCATAATTGATTGTTCTCCACTTTAATGATGCAAATTAAAAGGGGCTCTACAGCAGTTTTCTTCTGCCAAGTCTTTAAAAAAAAAAGAAAGTGAGGGATGACTTTGTATTAATTTTCTAAAAACATGCTCAACCAGACTGTTTGGGGGGTAATTAAGTCGTTCTCTTCAGTAAACCTTCTAAACCTAAACTACATCAACAAATTCTGCTTCCCCGCTCAAACTCCACCATGAACATGCCACATGTCGAGAGCGATTTCTCTGCTGCTAACTTCCTGGAGGGAAGCCACCTGGAGGAGTTTGGTTTTCAAAAGAGCCACCGAGGGATTTTATTCTGCGCCTACATACTTCAAACGAGAGCTGGAGATGACTCAGGTTGTGTACAACAACTCAAAAACACGCTCAACCAAATAATTGAGTTATAATCCAAATATGTCAAATAAAATGCATTTCATGTCAGGCCGAATTGTTGTGATGGTGACGGGCTGCTAAAGGTGGCCTCCTCACGGCTCTAGGGAGGAGGAGAGGGGGATTGTGGGTGTATCTCCTGCCTGGAAATGAAGCCGTTTCAAAGGTCCATAATCTGTTTATGTTTCCGTCGTCCCGTTTTTGTCCGTCGGATCGATTCAAAGCTGCTTTTCCTGAGGCCTTATCATGGAAGCCAGAGGGGGAGACCCAATCTAATTCTGCGCTCCAGCAATATTCCACAAAGCAATATAACCAAGCTGCGATCATATCACATCCAAAGGGAAAGAGCAATATTTTTCCATCATTCTTCTCTTCTTTCTCTCTTCCAATCCTCCACTAATGCTGGCCTTTTTTTTCCTCTCCCAAGGCTTCCCTCTCTTATTGGACAGAATGAAAGGACTTCAGTCAAGTGCTGACGCTCAGCTTCACCACGAGGCCGGTGGCTCATCTAAAAGCGTCCTGTGGGGGAAATAGTTCCTCTACACCATCTGTCATATAATTTGATTAATTAGCCGTTGGTAGCACTGTTGCCCCCCGCAGTGGGACTGAGGGTCGGCACTCGTCCATCCCTCCATCCCTCCGTCTGTCACACACAATATCTTGGATGCCGCTGATCAGATTTTGATGAAACTTCAGAGAAGGATATTTGTCACTGCTCCGAGTCCCCGCTCGGCTGCACCGATATTAAATATTTTACAGTGTGATTATCTCGGCCAAAATGATCTCAGCGTATCACGGTACCTAGACTGGAGCCACAAGTGGAGATTCTGCAGTTCAAGCACTACTTGTATTAATGAGTAAAAAAGACATTTCAACAGCTGAACTGTCATATTTAGTTAAAATTATAATCTGAGTTATAAAATTTACATTAGTGGGTTCCAACCAGGAGGTCAGGAGCGCCAACAGGTTAAAATAGAAATATGTGGTTTCTGGAAATAATTAACAGAAAAAAAAGTTTTTTTTCTGCCGATTACAGAGATTCTCTTTTTTTTTTCTCAGCCTGGGACCCCTCAATACATAGATAATATACTCATGCATGCGTGTATGTATAATTTATTTAGTGTAGACTCTTTGTTTTTACACTTCTGCTTATTTATATAAAAGAATGACACAAGGAATGTATAAGAAAGATCAAACATATCAAAAAATGTCAACACGTATTACTCACGAAGAGAGAACCAGTTTCCGTCATAAATGGGTGACGCATGCTTGACTGGTGGGAGAAAGATTTATATTTATTAAGAGTTACAGATTGTTAGATTAGAACAGGGGTCACATCAGCATTTTGGTTGCCCTCAAAGGGTCGTTTGTAAATGTCATCGTCCACCATTCGAGTGCTCTCGAGATCTGAGACACACGTTGCTTCCACTGGTTGCTGTTGTTCGTTGACTCATCAAGTTCATTCACGGTCAGTCCAGTGTCTCCCATCAGCAGATCTAGTGTAGAAATGTCAGCGGCCTGCGTCCTCTTGTAGGACAAAAGCAGAATGTCCAAGATGATCTGGTCTTTTGCTCTGGACTCTTCTTTGTGCTACAACAGCTGAGATGGGAGGGGTGGCACCATAAATCTGGGCTTTTGTGGGATGGTTCCTCCATGAGAGGTTCTGGACACGCATGAGGAGTCTTGTGTATGTTCTGTCAAGACGATCCTGGAGCTCTTTATTCATTGTCCATGTTTCAGCGCCATGAAGAAGGACACTTTCCACACAGGCTTTGAAAAAGTTGATCTTAGTAGCTCTTGAGACGTCAGACTGCCATATTGGATGTAGCTTATTACAAGCACTCCAAGCCTGCCCTCTCCTTGTCAGGAAGTCTTTTCTGCTACTGACTACATGTGACCCAAGGTACTTAAAGTCAGTGATTTCCTTGATGTCAGTGCCGTTCATGGAGCGAATGGGTGGGTGATCCGGGTCTTCAGAATCAGGCATTCTGTCTTCTTGGCATTTAACAATAGGCCCTCTTTGGCTGCTGACTCTTCAATAACTATCAGAAGCTTTTGTGCTGACGATATGAGTTCAGCTGTCAGCACGATGTCATCTGTGTAATCTAGGTCTGTCAGCCACTTCTGGCTCTGACGACCGGATCTTCTGCCTATTGTGAGACCTGTGGAGCAGTTGGTATCTAATGATTGCCTGAGGACATAGATGACAACTATAATAAAGAGAAAAGGAGCAAGTGTGTTGCTCTAGAGGACACCTGTTGCCTTGGTGAGACCATCAGTGCTCTGGACAAAACAACTAGGGTTCTCATACATCACTGCTATAGCTTTCACAGTCAGCTCAGGTGTTCCATAGTTGAGAAGAATGTGCAACATAGCTTTTCTATTCACGCTATTGAATGCTTTACAAAAATCTACAAATAGAGAAATATAATACTTAATATATGTATCTACATGTTATTATATTACATATTTGCCTCTGTGTTCAATTGTTACTAGTCTTAGTAATAACTTTATAATTAATAACTAACTCTGAGAATAAAAGTCCAGGAAAACTTATGGTAAGCAGACATTCAAGTGTACAACTGTCATATCCTACATTTATTTTAGAAACTGAAATATACAAAGTAGTAATAAGTAATAAAATCAAAATGACAATAAAGGTTGACTCTGTTTGTGTAGCCTGCAAGAAAGGCTTCAAATCCTGAATATGTATTTGCTTAAAAATGAAATGGCTGCATTTTGCTAGGCTGCTGCTATTACTGTTACTAATGCTAACACTACTGGCAACGACTGTATGATATTGAGACACTATCTAGTTTATATTGACGTCAAGCAGCTCCGAGTCTGCAGTGTGTGGATAACGTTGCAGCCACATACCACTCTGGAAACTTTAGTACCACATTGTTAATTAGGGCCCGAGCACCTCGGTGGGAGGACCCTATTGTTTTCACTCAGACTACCAGAAAAAAATGAATTGCATTTTTGGGGACTCAAAAACTCACCAAAGTTGGCACACACGTCAGTCTTGGTGAAAATTTACGTGTCATGTGGTTTTTGTTGGTGGGCGTGGCAAAATGACTTGGCCATGCCTTTAAACACCACCATTACCGGCACGTTTCACCGATTTGCACGAAAATCGGTACACACATAGATCATGCCCAGACGCACAAAAAAGGATGTCATCCAATAGCCTAAACCCAACAGGAAAACGGCTATTTTGAATTTCGTGGTCATTTTTGCTGTTTTCCACCTGTCGAATTTTAACAAACTCCTCCAACAGGATTCATCAAATTGGCTTCAAAATTGGTGTGTACCATATAGACTAGTTTGTGATAAAAAAGTTATTAAAAGATTGCGTTTTGGTTAAAGGGTTAAAGGGTGTGGCCGTGAGGTTCCAGCGAAGTTTGATGATTCGCCATGAAACAAGAAATGGTGATAACTTTGGCATACATGGTCAGATCTGCACCAAACTTACTATGTTTCATAATAGTCCCGCTCTGAACACATATGCATGGCAATATTCTGTGATTGTCACAGCGCCCCCTGCTGGTGACAGGAAATGTCATGTTTCAGACTTTGAGGTGCTGCTGTGCACACGTTGACCGTATCTCACTCAAATTTGGTATGGAAGACCTGAACACCTTGGTAATGCTATGTTGTGAAAGTCGTAACGTTTTGTTGAAGGGCTTCGCCCTGTGAGTGCGGCGTAGGTTGACATTTCGTACAAACACATTAAATGGCATTAACTTTTGTGTACACATTTGCATCGCCATGAAACTGCACATGTATGTTAAAGGTCCTGCCCTGAATATATCACATGACTTTCGTTGATCGCCATGGCCAAACTCCTTGACCACACCCTTTAAACAGCAGCTCCTACGGCATGTTCCACCGACATGCACGACAATCGGTAGGCACATGTATCACACCCAGACACACAAAAAAGTTTCTTGGACGCATAGGCTAAACCAAACTGGAGGTCAGCCATTTTGAATTTTGTAGTCAATTTTGGCATTTACTAGGCATCGCATTTTAATAAACTCCTTCAGGACTTCAAACTGGGTCTGTACCATCTAGAAAAGTGTATGATCAAAAGTTTTTAAAAGAATTAGTCAGTGTTGAACAGTGTGGCAGTGGCGTGGCGTCAACTTTAATGTCCACCATGAAACATGAATTTGCTCTAACATGGGATTTTATGGTTAAATTTGCTCCAAACTTCCCATGTATGATAAAAGTCCCAGACTGAACACATCTACATGACACTCAGGAGTCAGAGTCATAGCGCCACCTATTGGAGAGAGGAAGTGACACCGCATTGCTCCCTACAGTGTCTAAAGGGGGTGAAAATTCAGCCCCTCGTCTACCAGTCGGCCTTTGGCGATATGGTCACGGCCGCAGCAGGCCCCGAGTGGCACAGGGGTGCGAGGGCCCATTCAATGCTGCTTGCAGCTTAAATTCACTCTTGTGTCTGGGTCTTCAGATGTGATATTGGGGACATATTGTCCATTAGCAGGAAAGCCTAATGTTAGCTGGGGTTAGCTGCCACTCTGTGCATATGCTCAGTCTAATTTGGTTCTTCGTGACTCACTCATCCAGCTCTGGCATTGAGTCTTCACCGTACGCTTCACCGGTCGCTGGCTCTGGTGTTTAGACCAGCTCAGTCCTCTGTCTAAGCTTCAATCACTGTTTTTTACATAATTTTTATCCTTGGTGTTTCTTTTACATCATTTTACTGACTTTTATGTATCACTATTAAAAAACTTTGTTTAATTTGTCATGACCTGGCTCAAAGCCATGACAAAAACGAGGAGACGTACGGTTTTTAAAGTAAAAATGAAATGATTTTATTACAAACAATATAAAATTAGGTAATTGGCAACATAATCAAATACTAACTGAACTAACAAATAAACTAACTAAACCAAAACATAATGCGCCGAGGAGTCACGGGCGCAGTGATGCAGCCGCGCCAGGTAGGTCACAAAGCAGAGCAGAGACTGTGTGAGGAGTAGTGCCAGCTCTTATACACCTGTGGACTGGCCAGGTCCACCCAGGTGTGGCAAGCCCCACCTACGACCTGCAGGGAAAGACAAGACAACACAAGAAAGGGAACACAGAACACAACAGCAGGCCCTAGAGGCAGGAGGCTGTCACAAATTGTAACAATTATTCTTGCAAATGTTTGATTTCATTGTTTTTATTAGTTTCTTGTCCTCATGTTGTGATGTTGTGAAGCACCTTGTGCTGTATGTGTGAATGAAAGTTGGAATATAAATGAGGATACTAGAAGACAGAACCCACCCAGCCACAGCCTGTTGAAACTGCTGCCCTCTGGCAGGAGATACAGAAGTATCCGCTGCTGTTCTGCAGCTTCTTCCCTCAGATTATGAGGTTGCTTCATTCATCCACAGCCCTCCACCATCCAAATGGTTTGTTTTATTTTTAATTTATGCCTCCAATCTGCTGCATATAATTTTACTGTTGTTTTTATGTGTAGCAAAAAAGGGAACAACAGCTAAATCTTGCTATACAACCCTGTGTTGAATAATGATAAATAGATCTACCTTGTACCTTGTACTGGAGTTTTGGAACAGTGGTCCCTATATGAGCCAGTTAGTATCTGTATTATTAACATTTCCTCCAACATCTGGAATGAAATTCATTTGCAGGAGTTGGTGTTTGATGACTGTTTGTAAAAGATGATGGCATTTGCTCTTTTCCCAAAAAAAGTTCTGCACAAATATTTTGATAACCTCTATATCAGCGGTTCCCAAAGTTTTTAGCACAGGCATCCCTTCAGTATAGCTTATTTATAAACCGCCGCCATGGTGAAGGCGGTGCATTCATATGTTATTAAAGATATTGCAACAATGTGAATTGAATTGCAATAAAGTTACTCACTATCTGCCAAGTAAAGAACAAAGGATGACACATGCAGAGAGTCAGAAACAGATACAGTAGCTCTCCCACTGTGCAGACAGAGAGATGATGCGTGAGAAGTCCCAGTAACCTACAGTAATAAGAATACCAAAATTACACCACTTTACATTATTATTCCACTCTATGCTAGCCTATAAATAACTGCCTTGAACCTTTCCTTCTGTTTTATACTCTACTTCTGTCTACTTCTGCCAGTTTATTACTTTTTAAATGAGGTCAGTCAGAGTTTTCTCTTTGCCTTTTGCACTATCTGCCGCGACAGCATGTCTTCCAAAGTGAATTTGCTGTCAAATTGGCAAAGGTTTACTATACAAATCAAATACAAGCATATGTATAATATAGACTAAACTTTCAATAAACCCTGACACAGAAAGCTTAACTAGAGAGGAGCTTTAATGAGATTTCCAGACAGACTAAATACAACAGAACGTAGATCACAGCCTAAAGGAGTCACTGTTTGCGGGGGACGATGTGTGCCTTGTTGTTATTTTGTGTGTGTGTGTGTGTGTGTGTATGTGTGTGTGCGTGTGTGTGTGTGTGTGTGTGTGTGTGTGTGTGTGTGTGTGTGTTTGGAGCCTCTTCTACAGTTGGAACAGTGTGTTGGATCGGTGTATGCCTGCAGGAGAACACATGCACTCAGATCTCAGCAGCGTCTCATGTCATCAGAGCTTCACCTGCTCGGGAACAACAGGTTCATCACTCAGGTGCACCAGCAGGCGAGCGGCGCCCTCCTCTTTGTGTCCCCAACATAATTTCAGTTGATTGCGACATTCTTTTCTTATTAATGTGTCTTTTATTTTGGCGGACGAACACTCATCCCACCTCCCTTCCCACAGGAGAGGGTTGGCTCCCTCCATGCCAGTGGCTGTGAAAACCGGCACATTTTTCATTAACAGGATTACCATCCAACAATGTAAATACAGACGAGTGTGTGTGTTGTGTTGTGTTTTGTTGCCCGGGCTGCCAGTGAATTTAATCACTAACCATTCCCTTCTTTTTCTCTTCCACCGCCAAGACGTGAAAGCCAATCAGCCTACTCCAATATGTGCAACGTCTCTGTGCCAGAACTGATTGAGAGTCTCAACAAGCGAAGGCTAAAGCGGAGGAATGTTCTGGCAGCCTGCAGGGCGAGGGCGTTCGTTTTGTTTCCTGCTTCAACTAATTCAGCATCTTTTCCTACAAAAGGACTTGAAACACTGGACGACAATGAGATGACTCATCTTCTTATGTGTTTGTCCATGCCCAGAGTGTTCACCTGTTAAAAGAAATAAAATGCACCACAAAATACTTTTTTGTTTGTCCATATAATAAAAAGATCATAATGTCTGGTCCTGTTTTTGTTCCTGCACCTCTTTCATTCCTCCTGTAGATCTTTATAAAGTCATAATCACAGTGTTTGATGTTCAAAGTTAAAAAATGTTTGCAATTTTATAAAAAGAGTCACTGTCACAACAGTGACAGTTTCCATCACTTTCTTCATGTTTTCATTACATTCTTTAGATGCCCTGGTTGCCTTTGGCAATTGTGTGGCCATGTTCAATATTTTTAACCCAAAGTAAAAAGAAAATATATCTAAACCTTGACTTACTTCGTTTTTCTGGACTAACAAATGAACTATTAAAGTGCATTGCATTCACCAAGTTGTCCAAAGCAGCTTACAATTAGTAGAAATGCTTTGAATCTTTTTTTTAAAATTTGTTTTTCAAGAAACTTAGTGATCAATAAATGCTAACGTGGGGTGTTGAGGTGCTGTCGGAAAAGTTGGTTTCCGGCCTGCAGGGAAAAGTGGTCAGTAAAGATATTCAAGCACTTTGGGGACCAGGACAATAAAGATGTAAGGACCAAAAGGCAGAGTGACAGAAGAGGGAGAAGAGTGCTGTGGTCACTCCTGAGTCTAGAGTTTCTCCATGACTCAGAGTAACAAGTAAATCCTAACACGTCCCTCAGGGTTGTGAGGATTACTTTCAAAATGTATTCTGATACAGTTACTAATTACCTGTTAAAAACGGTAGTCATATTAATACATAATAAGTATCAGAATATTAAAATAATGTAACTTGCTTACTTTCTGTTACCTCAATATAATATATAGTGACATTGTTTAGCCTAATGTAGTGTTTTAGGGCTGAAACTAATGATTATTTTTATCATCAATTATTGGTTTATTATTTTCTCCATTAATTGATTAGTTGTTTGACCCATGAAATATCAGACAGTGGTAGAAAATCATAATCAAAGTCCAAGATGACGTCCACAAATGTCTCATTTTGTCCACAACCCAAAAATATTCAGTTTACTGTCAGAGAGAAGTAAAGAAACCAGAAAATATTCACATTTATTCACATTTTGATCTGTAACTGTAATAGAATACAGTTCCCCTTTTTTTGTGTCCAGATTACAAAATCCTGTTACATCCTGTTACTCCCCAAACCTGACTGCCCCTCAGGTTCTGACCAGGAAAAAAATATGACTTAGCACCCAAATACTAATAACATCAATATTTTATATTTACAGAAAGAGTAACAAAATAATTACAAGGTGTTTCTGTCATGTTTAAGGCATCAAGAAGTTTTCAAAGTTGGGAGTATTTGAACATGGATGTATTAAGAGAGCTGGATATGACGCAGACACTCAACTTTGCTGCTAATTGAAATCAGTCAATCTGAAATGACATCTTGTGGCAGATTGATTGATTGGTTTTTGGGGTGCAAGCCAGAGGTCATCCAACAATTTAATTTTTGAAATTTCAGAGGTCAGTCCCATGAATCTGTGCTCTACACACTCTGCCATGAACCCACTTCTCTTAAATCTGAACCACTGAACAGAAGGCAAACAAATAATCAAGCAACAGTCAGACCGAAACTGCAAACACAGGGCAGTTCATATAAATAAGAGTACTGATGGTGACATCCAACCAAATAAAATGTCCTTTTCAGGCAAATCCAAATAATTCCAAAGCAGGTCCAAATAATATTCACCAAAAATAAGAGTCCAGAGTTCAGCAAAAAAAAGCAGCACTTTTCAGGGATTCAGCAATAAACAACAAAAGGTAGAAGGTAAAAATTCAATTTGTTCAGTTCAGTTTCTCAGATTGGTCCTGAGTAAACTCTCTTCCCAAACAAATTAAATAAGAATCTCTGGCAGTGTTTCAATTTTGTTCACTTTTTGTCCCCCTAGAAGTAACTCCTCTTCCAAAACTCTGGATATGAGAGGTGCGATGTGCTCTGTTTTCCTGAGGTCTGACAGAAGATGTAGCTCCGGGTGTTTCCCTGGCCGTGTGTACAGTCAGTCGGGGTCGCCACGGGTGTTACAACAAATGACACACTGCTGGACGGACTCTGCCTCTTCTCTGGTGGTACGGTATGACGCCATCTTGTTTTCTGTTGTCTACATATTTATAAAAGGAGGGATGACTCCAAACACAAGTCAAGTGTGACTGAGGTGTGAACTGAAAGTAATGAGAGACCAAAAAATCAAGAAGTTTATGACAGGTTGGCACACACCGTACAACCACTGACAGAACACCTCGAGCTGCAAACAGGTCAGTTAGTGCATGACGTCATCCCAATGTAAAGTCTACAGGCCGTTAGTTCAGCTTTTATGTAGAGTTGATTTAACATCAGTTTTATGTTTTACATGTTGTCAACAAATCCAATGAAAAGTCAAAACCAATAATGTCAATCTCTCAATTTTTTATGACTTCCTGTCTGTGGCCATACTTAACTGGTTCCTACTTAAAATGTAAAGTTTTAAAAACACTTCACAGACTCAGTACAAATCAGAGATGCCACTGGTCCCATCTAATATCAGAGCCCAATATTGACCTAAGTGTCATGGTTTTCGGGTTTCTTGGTAGTTGTTTCCTGTTTTATTTTGCAGTCCTGTTCCTCCCTCATGTGTCTTGACTTTACTTCCTGTCTTTATCCTTTTCTGATTGCGATTTGTTTCACCTGTGTCTGATTAGTTGCTTGTCTATTTAATGTGTGTTTCTCTGTTTTCTCAGTTTGTTGTCATTCTTTGTGTTGCGTATCTCTGCCCTCTCTGTGTTTTCCTTGTTTTTGAATTTTTGCCAGCTGTAGTTTTCTGTGTTTTGGACTGCATCATTTTCCACTTAAGCCTGTTGCTCTTTACTTTTTTGGTCAATAATCACTTTGAACCATTTCCTCTCAGCCTTAGGCTCCATTTGTGGGTCCATTGTCTTGTTTAGTTGCTCTGGTCAACACACACACGTAGCAGTAAGGCATTCATCATTAAGTAGACTTGTGTCTCCAGTCCACATTCTGATCTCATCTAATCTTACTAATACTAGTAATTCTAATCATCATCATCAATTAAAAAAAATTTTAAAAAAGGTGTTGTTATCGGTATACATCCAAATCCAGAACTGGACTGAAAATGAAAAATTGCATCAGTGCATCTCTAGCTCAACTTAAAAAAGACTCCCTAAAACTGCTTGAGATTTTAGTTTTTAGCAAACGTTACACAAAGAGGACAAAATAGTTGATTTGTTGGGGACTATTTTCAGCAGCAGATGAATCCATTTTTGGTGTGGAAATCGCCCAGTAGAGGCAGGAACGTTCATGCCAGCGTGAAGTATTGGCCAAATGACTTGACACAGAGCCTTTCTTGTGGAGCTAAAAGTGTCAAATAAGGCCTGATGGTGGCGCTAGAGTAAACATTAAAAGGTCAAGAAAAGCTTTACATTTCGCCCTCGGAGGATCATGAATTTTTACAGGCAATATCATCTAAATGCAGCCTGTAGTTGTTGAGATGTTTCACTCTGGAGCAGCGTGTTAGACCCACTTGGCTGCTCCGGCCCTGCTGCCTGCGGGGATAAAATTATGTGTGTGACAGAAAGTGAGAGGAATTATTATTGGACAGTGTGAAATCCAGCAGGACTGCTAAACTGAGTCCTGATCTGAAGGGCAAACTGTAATTAAAACATGAAACGTGGCAGTCTAATTTGTTGTGGAAATGCCTCTGAGGGCAGATTATGAGCAGTTTCAAACGACACACAGAAGCTCTTCGTTCTCTTGTGACCAAGAAAATGTGCTTCTGTAAAACTCTCTTAAATGCAAACACAGCAGCTGCGTGTGTTTGAGGCAGAAATAATGTAGAACAGCAGTTCGTCCTTCTAATACTGATGTGTCTTCATCCCTCCTCCGTGAACACCTCGGCCTCCGAAGCAAAGCTCTCAGACGTTTCTCCCACTGCCATTGTTTTATTGTCTCATCTCACAAAAATGATGAGTCTCTGACAAACGAGGAATTCAGCAGCAGCGGCGTCGCCAGATGTTGTGAGAACAACGAAAACTGGCAACAGAAGAGGAAAACAACAAATACACATTTCAGCAGTCACAAAACAATCCAATTATTTGTTTGTTTGATTGATGGATTCATTTTGTACAAACTGTGCTTGAATCTGCCTGCAGGATGCCCGTTATTTAACCCCGCTGCTTTCATCTTTCATTTTTTAGACAATTCTATCATGAATGGATGTGCTGTCATCTGGTCATCAGCACACATATATTTTTCTTTTGTAAATATTTCTCTGGTATTTATGCCTTTATGAATGCAGCAGTGACAACAGAGTGACACAAGATATAGTTCCACAGTTGGATTTGAACTGGGCACTTATATTTTAACCTGGACTACTATTATTATTATGATTATTATTATTTTATTTTTTCAATGAAAATATGAAACCTGTTTCTTTGTCATTTAACAGTTACTGTGTTTGTTGTCACAGCCTCCTCCCTATTTTTCCTTGAGTTCCAATAGCGCCCCCTCTGGGCTGGTAAACATCAGGTAGTTTGTGCGTTAAAAGGAAGTCTGCACTCCTGATGATAAAGTGTTTTCACGGCATGTTGCGTTTTAAGTGTAATGTTACAGTAATATTGGTGCAACTTAATGTTCTAAGTGTAATATTGCAGTAACGTTGCTGCAGTATAACATTTCAAGTGTCACTGCAGCATAACATTTTAATTGTAATGTTGCAGTGGCGTCGCTGTGCCATAATGTTTCATGTTTAATGACACAGTCGGGGCACTGCAGCATAATGTTTGTGTGATGTTACAGTAACATTGCTGCAAAGTAACATTTTAAGTGTAACGCTGCACTTTAGTCACTGCAATGTGAGGTCTTACTTGTAGTGTAGCGTTAAGGTCGCTGCAACTTAACATATTAAATGTAATGTTGCAGTAACATTGCTGCAAAGTAATTTTTTTAAGTGTAACGTTTCATTCTGTGTTGTAGAGCCAACATGCATAATACCAAACCCTGGAACTGGCTCATCTAAATGGAATGCAGCCATCATTAATGTTATTGAATATACATGGTCTTACCATCAACATGTCAAAATGTCTGTTGTAAAACAGGTCTGTGGTCCATATTCATATCAAGAGGCTAAAAATGAATGTTTGAGGTGTAACAGTGACACACACACTTCATACATGTGGCTCCCTCCCATCTTCTCCTCTCTGCCTCTCTGCTGTGTGTTATCAAATTTAAATGTACGTCTGCTGTCAGTTGACTTATACAAACACTTGGGAGCTGCTCTTCAAGATAATTCCTACACATCATGTGTGGGTAGAATTGAGTCACTTGATAAATGCATCTTATTATGCAGTTATGGATATTTTCTTTTATTTACATGCTGCTTATTTCCATTTAGAGTGATGATATACTTGCTTATAATTATGTATTCACACCAGCATGACGGCTACCCTGCACATCCTGCGCTCTCTGGAGCATCGGCTCTGCACATTCTCAGAAATTAATGCTAAAACTATATATGTCCATCCACAGTAGTGTGTCTATCACTTTTCCAGCTGTAATCTCTTTCATAACAACGTCCTCAAGTGTTGTCATGTTTAGTTGTGTTTACATTGTGAGTTCTGCAGGAATATCCTGTTGTTGACCATGGATGATTGACCCTGGTCTCATCATTATACCTCTGAATCCTCCAGCCATAAGTGCTTTTTAAACTATGTGTTGCAGTTTACTTTTGGGCCCTGCGTTTCACACAGGACATAAATATTTATGAACTCAACCCTGTGAACTTTATGAAAATATACGCTTGTCCTCCACAGAAACTAGAAAAGATCTTTTGCAAAGACTGATAAATGCCATTCTTAACTCTTTCCCCACCAGCGATTAAAAAAAAAAAAGTTGCCAGCAATTTTGACAAAATTCACAGATTTTTCAACACCCACAGAATATTCATTATGCATTAAATCATTACTCATTAATTCATTTTTTTATAAGCACTTGAATGTTGGTTGGTTGCATCAAAAATTCCACTTTTCAGACAAAAAACTGAGAAAACAGCAACATTTTAAAGCAGAATATCAACTTGAAGTTTTTATTTTTTATTTGTTTATTACTTCATATTACGTGTGTGACATCACTGTCACCAGTGTGGCTAACGTTAGCTGTATGTGTCCCCCACTTCTGGCTAAAACGTGCTGTCTGAGAGGTACCGGGGCTGGAGTGCTCTCTGCCCCGGCTGCAGTGTGAGTCTCAGGGGCTGCAGCGTGAGCAGCCCTGCTCTGTGCTCGGCTCGCGGCGCTCTCTGCCCTGCAGATCTGCAGCTGAACACTGATGTTCAGTATTTCATGCTACATAACATCATCTTCTTGTGCTGCTGAATTCCTTCCTGAGGTCCTCTTCTTTTTTTGGTGGCAAATTTTTGTCAAATGATCTGTCACAGTGCCCCCTACTGCCTGGCAGTGAAAACAGCAATTGACAGAAAATCTCGTCAATGGCGTGAGAAGTGTTGTGTCACAGTAAAAAAAATATGATCTGTGAAAATGAAACATTTGAGATATCTTATCAATTTGATCTTCCTGGGAATGCACAAAAAATCTAACTTAAGATAAATAAAAATATTTTTTGCAAAAGAACCTGCTTTATATTTGCTTTCATATCAGTGGAATGAAATAATAAAAGACTGAGAATTTAAAAAGTTTAACGTCTCATCCTGGTGGATAATTATTTTTATTTCTAACATGTAGATATGCATGCGATCCTTTCATGTGTGTGCTTGGATCATATGTAAATGTTTCCTCTGCTGTTCTTTCATGGTCTAACCTGGTCTATCATGCAAAAGAGATTTTAATTAAAGAAGTGAACCCTGACTGTTTCGTTAACTCCTCATTTCAAAGTGAAGAATGAACTGTGAAGCTCAACAAATCTCAATAATTAAATGAGATTACCTGATTGAATAAAGGGTATATATTCTCATGTTGGCTCTTCAGTTCGTTCTGTGGTGTAACTCTGAGATAAATACAGGACCCGGTTGAAGTCGAGGACGGACTTTGATGCTGTGAATCCAGTCAGCTGTTTATTATGAAGTTTCCATGTAAGTGAACTGAAGGGTGATCAAAAAACTTTCAAATATGATTTCAGTGTCCACTTGGTGATCAAAAGATGATTCTCAGGTGATCTCCATCTCTTTTAATTATCCATACAACACATTACACTCAATAAGGCTGAACAAATATTTGAAATTTTAGAAATTTTCAAATCACAGGAGTGCAGTTTTTCATAAAACCCAATTTTTGTTTGCAAAATTATCAGTGTTGATCAGTGTTTCCTGAAGTCCAAGATGACGTGCTCAAATGTCTCATTTTGTCCACAACAACCACAAAAATATTCAGTTTACTGTCAGAGAGGAGTAAAGAAACTGATTAATCAACTAATCAATTAATCAATTAATCAACAAATCATTGTTGTACTACGTTGTGTGATCACTGCAGAAATCAGACATTTAATATGCTTATCAATGAAAATAACGATGTAAAAATGATCATTCTCTCTAATGTTGCAAATCATATCACAATTGCAATATCAGTAAAAAAAATAATTGCAATTATAGTTTTTCAAAATCATTCAGAAACAGAATCTAAAGCCACTTTTAATCTTTTCCTGTAAAATAATTGAGATGAAATGAAAAGTAACAGGCCTGACTCAGTAAAAACTGGTTTACAGCAGGTTCCTGTTCAGCAGCACATGAAAGACAAAATCACATCACAAAAAAGAGACAATCAAACAAGACAAACAGCAGGACAGACATATAGAGAGGCGAGGACTTAAATGAAGTGCACACATATTTTGGATTAAATCAGTGGTTGCAAGTGTGTCCTTTCATCAGGTAGCGTTTGCGTCACTTTGTCATGACTTTTCTTACGTTTATTGTATTTATGGTCCCTGTGATGCTGCTGTAGATCTCCTGTTATCAGTGTGTTTGTGTTCCTTCATCAGAGGCTCCAAGAAGACCTCCTGGACGTTACTTTTCCACATTTGATAATGATGTTGACAAGATTGTGGAATAAACAGATGCATTTTGGAATGAACCTGGTTGGTTTGTTTGTTGTCCTCATAAAGGTCTTCATTGGATGACGCACGTTGCAGCAGCAGTAGATGAGATTTTAAGTGTGACGTCCTCCAACACTGAATAATTCCGCAGTTTGCAGCCTGTTTTTTTTTTTTTTTTTGTCATTCTGACAACATCCTTTGAACTTGTCTTTCTCCAGGTTGCATCAGCGAGATGTGAAGCAGATAAATGAATAATTTTTGTTAGAATTGTCAAAAACTGTCGCAGCCTTCATCTGATGGGTACTGTGTGTGTGTGTGTGTTTGCCTCAGACCATACTGTTTTTGACTTTCCAAGGTTTTTGCTTCTACATGCCCATTGGATAAGAAAATCATCCTCAAAATGAATCTCATTGAACTTAAAAACCCCCTCAGCTTTAAAAACAAAATATTTTTAACTTTAATTTTTCATGTTTATTAACACGATTTAAGATCAGAAAGAAGAGAGATTCAGATTACCGTCCACCACAGTGGATATTATACATATGTCTCATGGAAACTGGTCTGGATTTAAAATTTTCTGTTCAGTTCTTTGCTGGAATTACTTGCCAAAAGTCTGCAGACATATAGAGATGGTCGCTGAGCAGCAGCAAAGTGGTGCACAAGATTTCAGCCAGTAATAAAACATAAAGCTAATGTACAGTATCCATCTTCTTCAGGCACTGGTCTGATGAATCAATTAAAAGCAGATAACTATAATCCAATAAAGGTAAAAGAGAAGCTTCCAAAATCAAGTGTTTCCATGCCTGGGAGGAGAAACAGGATTTATTCCTATAAAAGAATGTAATTTAAGCTTTGGCTTGGAAATAAGGTCTTCAGTGTCTGATTTGACTGACAAGTTCAGATCAATAATTATACCTAAATGATTAAATGTTCCCGCCATTTCAATTTCAACCTCCTGAGCAACTGAAATCTTTGGATGTCTGCATTAAAAACATGAGACATATGTTATATATTTTATGAAGTACTGTACTTACATCATCCATTTCCAACAATGTTTAAAAATCCATTATTTATTTAAGGTAACAGTGCTTTTTTCTTACTAGTTACTAGTTGCTATAAATTTGGTAAAAACACTGGATACATCGGGTATGTGAGGAAGGATAGTTGGTGCAAATGACTAAACATAATTTCTGCCTTTATCATGTCAGATTGATTTTCATCAGCAGTGGTGGTTGTTTAAAAGTAAAGTTTAAACATCCCATGATCATCTTTTGTTATTGTTTTATTGGGAAACAGACCTTTAGTGGCAGAACTTACTTACTGTGTGTTTAATGCAAGGGTTTGTGCTACTGAAGGAATGAGCAATAGAAAACTGTATCATCTGCATAGAAATGGAGCTCAGCATTTGATACTATCACGAAGATTATTTACATATGTGGAGAACAGCAGTGGTCCCAGTATGGAACTCTGGGGCACACCTCCTGACAGAGGGAGGAGGGAGAAAGACCCAGCGAACTGGACACACAGTGTTCTACCTCAGTAGTAATGTGAAAAGGAACTTACTGCATACCCAGAAAAAACAGCATTGTAGAGTCTGTGTAAAAAGTCTTGGACAAATTAATTTTAAAAAAAAGCTGGACAATATGTTTTGCGGTCCAGTTTAATATCCACTTTAATGACACTGTTTTTTTTGCTGTGTTGTTTTCTAAAACCTGACTGATGATGTTGTCATAGAATATCATCGTCTAAAAATCTAAGGTGTTTATGGACAAACCTTTCAAAGACTTCAGCTAAAACATAATTTAGAGAACAATCTGTAGTTATCAACAACTGACGAATCCCCTTATTTTAGCAAAGGGGGAACATTTTCCACATGTTAGGAATCTCACTATTTGAGTTTAAAACATTAAAACATGAGCCAGAGTTTTTGCGATAAAGTCTACAGCTAACTTGAGATGAGGATCACGCTTGTCAGGACCTGTGGATTTATTAGGATCCAGTTGTTTTAAGGGTCTGTTTACCTCTAACACCTCATGAGGAGTAAAATGGAATGACTGAACCATAATTAAGTGGATTTTGGTGAAAAGTGAGCCCTCTGCTCCTTGGATCTGAATTTAAAGACTCAAATAAGAATTCTGAAATAACTAAGTTTTCATTAGAGAAGTTCTGAATGGTCGATTTGTAAGTTAGAGTACAAGAGTCTTTTATAATGCAGGCTGGTCAAGAATTCCAAAATAAAGATTTTCCAAAACTTTCCAGAATCTATTGGGAACATTTAACTTACTAATAGTCACTAGTGGTTTTAGAAAAGTGGAGTCTTTTTGAGAAGAGTGGTAAAATTATTTCAGAGCTGTCTAAAACTTGGATTTTCTGGCCTTAATCCTGGCAACATCTCTTTCTTTTAGTAGATGGAACTGCTGAGGGGAAAAGCCAAGGATAGTTTCAGCCTTTCACTCTAAATTTGGGGAAGGGAGCATGTTTATTTATATTTTTAGTAAAAACATGATGGAAGTATTTCCAAGCCAGCTTTACCTCATTAATGAGAGCGATCCTGTTCCAGTCAAAGTCCCACAAACCAAGATAAGGCTCAGTCACAGAAATGCTTGAGATTTTGTTTAAGAACAATCCACGGTCTTGATTTTGGGAGCTTATTATCTGTTGGTACTGCCAAAAGTAGTATGAACTATATAGTATAGGGCTGTCAGCTTATTTTATTGTAACCATCACTGCAGCTATATGATCTGGTGACTTGTTGTGTGTTGTGATGTGGGCGAGTATTTATGTCCAAATGAAAGTCGCCTGAATTTTCTTGCCTCTGATAATGTCCTTGAAGTCAGGTCTTGGACCAGTTTTTTCTCAATGGAGCAGACGGTGAGTCCACTGAGCCTTTCATCGTCAAAAGCATACAGTTTTTAATGAGTTTCATTTTGCTGAATGCATGTTCATCTCCAGCCACGGTCACTGGTAATGTGAGCACAGGAAAATGCTCAGGTCTCCATAGAGACTTTGGAGCTGTGCATGTCCTTTAGTGGCTCCTGTGGGCTCAGATCCTTGAGAAAAGTACGTAAGTCATCAAATACAGACATTTTGTCACTGGTTCCTTGGCAGCTCACATTTATGCACGATACCCATTAGTGGCTGAAAGAGATGCACTGGACTTTTGATGCAGTATAAAGAAAGTCTTCATCGGCTGGCTCAAACAAATACAGGACTTAAACCCAGGGGACCAGCTAAGGTATGACATGTTCATCAGATGACTCTTCTCGTATGACTTTTGTTAAGTTACATACTTATTGTAACCCCAAATGTTGACTTATGCTAAACCTATGCAAGTTATCCTTTGTGCTACCAAAATTGTGATAGTTTCACCACATTAACTGGCAGCATCTTGTACAGCCACTAAAGGGCACCCTGTGCAGTATGAGGTGATAAAATGTTGGTATATGACAAGTTGGGATGAGAACAGGTTAATTTTTTTTGTTGTGGCACACTCGATACCTTGCAGGGCAGCAGGATTTTGGTGTTGTGAGCTGCTGCGGGCTCAGTTTCAGGTGTGCCAACAGCGCAAAGCGTCCATGGAAGCATCTTGTCTTGAACAAACAATGGCAGCTCCTGAAGATGTTAGCGTAGATACTGTGACAGCATCAGTTATATCAGAACTGGAGAGTATTCCTTCAGTTAAAGTAGAGCAAAGAACAACACTGAAGGCTTTTATCGATGGAAAAGATGTTTTCCCTCTTCTTCCGGCCTGCATCGGCTTTGGTTGGGTGAGTTGATCTGATTGGTTGAAGTTAGCCCGTGTTAGATGTGACAGATGGTTCATCCAATCACCTGCCAAGTGTTGTTTTAAAGTTCCTGTCCTTTTCCAAACAGTTTCTATGGACAGCTCTTCTCGACGGTTCTGTGTAACAAACCGTGCTGCCTGTCAGGTTAGAACACTTGACTCTTCAGCTCATCAGTCACGTCACCAGTTTCTGACCTGAACTTCAGTAAGATGGAAAATTCATCGCAGATCCGCTCGGTAGAAGTGAACCTTGTGTTTAGTTCAGAAAAAATTCTGTCCATTGCTACAAGAAAATCTTATTTTTGACAGAAATATGTCCACAGTCTTTGTCAGGTTGGTTTTCTGTTTTTGTCGCACGAGTTGTGCAGACCTTCCATTTCATCCTGTAGTGCCTTTGTGTTGAAAAGTCATTGTTAATGTAAATAGTAGAGGACTGGAGGATCCGTCTTCGATACACTGAAGCACTTTGACCCAGAATGAGAGAAGCAAAGTGGCAGAGAATGACTGGAAATTTTCAGTTCTTCTGCCTTTTGCTGTCAGACTGTAGTTGGAGACGAGGCTGTCAAGGGCATCAAGGGTCTGTTTGGCATCAGGATACTCGTCTCTCCCTCAGTGAAGATTTAAGGTGGAGTTAGAGCTTCCATGTTGGTGCGCCTCTCTGCTTCTCCTGACTGGGGGTGTGCCGACCAGCGTCCCCTGGAGCCAGAAATACTGACTGTTGATAAGAACCTCAAACACCCCCACATCAAATGATTCAAACAATCCATTTAATCTGTGCTTTCTACTACTTACACTTTCAAAACAGTTTTGTTACTTTAGTTTTAGTGCTTTTGAGGGCATTTATTAATTATCTTTATTTTGCAGCATTGTACGCCGTCTTTCCAACATCAAGACTGATTTCAACCTCAATGGACGGAACAGTAACACATAGAAAAGACAATTCCCTGTGTGTCCATCAGAATATATCACACACGGTAGATGTGACGAGACAAAAAAGACATAACAAGGCAAGAACAATGTAATAATACGTGACAAAAAGGAAATGGTGTAACAAGACAATATAAAGGACATAACAAGACAAAAATTACGTAAAAGATGAAACAAGATGAAAACAACATAAAGACAAAATGAGAGACAAGCTATGATTCAAAAGACAGAAGATAAAAAAAAGACCTGATGAGACAGAAACACAGTAAAACATGTAACAAGACGTAACAAGATGAAAACAACATAAAAGACCTGAGAAGACAAAAATGGCCTGAAAGAAGCAAGAAAAAACAATGTAAAAAAAAAAGTAACAAGACAAAAAGGCGTAACAAAAACATAATTGTAGTCGTATGAAAGATGTAATAAACTCTTAAAGTCTTAAGATAAAAAAAGGTACCATGATGAAAACGATGTAAAAGACCTAAAAAGATGAAAATGGCGTAATGAGACAAAAACCACTTAATAGATGTAACATGATGAAACTACGGTGGCCGACAAGTACAAACGCGCTGCATATACAGACAGGCGCTGCAAATACAGAAACGCGCTCCATATAAGAAAACAGATGCAAAAGGAAAACGCTGCAAATACAAAAACGCCCTGCATAAACAGAAACGTGCTGCAAATACAGAAACGCGCTGCATATAGGAAAACAGATGCAAAAGGAAAACGCTCCAAATACAGAAACGCGCTGCAAATAAGAAAACAACTGCAAAAAGAAAAAGCCGCATATCCAGTCATACAACGGAAGTGCTCCAGGCCTCTAGGGGCAGTGCTGAGCGTCCACCCGAGAGACAGACAACGGACATATCAACCATAGACTGTATAAAACGGTATCAACGTGTGGAGCAGATTATAATGAATTCATTAACAGATTTAGACCTGAAGTGTCCAACCATAAAGCTAGATTTCTCCAGGCTATGCCAAATGAAACTTTGTTTTATGTGGAATTTAAATCTTTTCATGAATCTGTCTGTAAAATATGTAAAAACAAAAAAGCTTTCAAGACATCCGGTCTTATGGAAAATATTATGGTTTATATTACTAGATAAAATCTCTCAAATTTTGCATATATATTTATTTATTTTCTGTTTCTTTATTGATTAAATTTATTTTTATGCATCCTGATACATTGTAATTTTATTTTATTTATTTATTTTTGTCAAGCTCTGGTTTTTGTGTGATATCTATTATGCACTCCCTGTACTTCACTGTTGTTTCATGTCTGTACAATGTCATAATGTTTAATGTCATGTTTATTTGTATAATGTCTCTAATGTGATAATAAAGTTTGTTTAAAAAAAAAAAACGTGTGGAGCAGACGTGTGAATGAGAAGAAGAAAGTTATTGGTGGGAGGAAAATTGGAGTCGGCTGCACTTTCATAATACAGAAAAAGATGAGGGCCACATGTGGAAAAAAGAAGGAAAGAAAGAAAGAAAAAGAAAAAAGAATATGTACTTTTTCATACAGCCTCTCCCGACTCCAATTTTCTCTCGGGTGGACGCTCAGCACTGCCCCTAGAGGCCTGGAGCACTTCCGTTGTATGACTGGATATGCAGCTTTTTCTTTTTGCAGTTGTTTTCTTATTTGCAGCATGTTTCTGTATTTGGAGCGTTTTCCTTTTGCATCTGTTTTCCTATATGCAGCGCGTTTCTGTATTTGCAGCACGTTTCTGTTTATGCAGGGCGTTTTTGTATTTGCAGCGTTTTCCTTTTGTATCTGTTTTCTTATATGGAGCGCGTTTCTGTATATGCAGCGCGTTTGTACTTGTCGGCCACCGTATGAAACAATGTGAAAGACGTAACAAAATAAAATATGACATAAAAGACATGAGGCATAACAAGACAAAAAGACATAACAAGACAAAAACGACCGACATTAGACAATGAGGCAAAACACCTAACAAGACAAACACGCTGTGAGAGACATAACCACAAAAAAGATGTAACAAGACAAAAAAAGTAAGAGGTGAAACAGAATTTACAACAAAATATGATATAAAAGACAAAACAAGACAAAAAATATTTGTAAGACTTAACAAGACAAAATGAGACGGAAAAAAAAGTAACAGGACTTTTTACTTTTACTTTAATAATCTGAGTACATATCAGAGCTTGTACTTTTTTACTGCAGTAAACAGGTTGAATCAGTTCTTCTTCTTCTACCAGAGTATTTTTTTTACATGAGTGTAAACTGGTATAAACCAAATGTTCTTGTTCTTCCCTCAGAATTTGACAAAACAAACAAACTTTATCAAAGCTTTGTTTGTCACCTGAATGACACTGAGCTGCACCGGCAACATTTCCAGTGACTCGCAGCTCTTATGTTTTTCAACAGCAGCGGCGGCAGTGATGTTTTATTCATCGCGGGCCATTGCTGTCGCCTTGATGGCGTCCTGGCCGTGGCGGTCTGACAGGGACGAAGCGGGGGAATCGCTGGATGTCTCATTTCCAGACTCGTCCTGATAAGGTTTAGTAAAAAGGTTTAAATGGCAGTGACAGGTGTCGGCCTCCAGACTTCACTTTACATCACTCTCCTGTTAATTTTTCCCCCTGTTATCTCTCTCTTCCTATTTGTCGCTCAGTTTCTATTTCATTCCGGCTCTCTCCTCCTCTCAGTCTCGTCTGTCTTTCATTTAGAGAGTCTCTCCTTTTTTTTTCTCCGCTGATTGTTGTGGCCCGAGGCGATGTTGTTGTGCTGGCGGTTGTCATCATTCAGCAGAAGAAAAAAAAAAGATATATTCTCAGCTGTTTTATTTCTTTTCTTCATCGTGCCACAATTTTCCTCCCATGCTTAAAGGATTAGATTATTTTGGTGTGACATCCTCAGCTCTTTTATTTCTTTCTTTTTACAAAATGCTCTCTGGAGGAGGAGCAGTAAATCTGTGTTATTCAGTCAACACTTGTACCGTGTTCTGTTCAGATGCTCTTTGAAAACGTGTGACAATATTGACACTGACAGGGAGGGAGGGGGGATCTTAACTCCGCCACTGAAATCTGGAGGCGGCTCAAGTTATGAAATCTGTTATTGAGGTAATCAGACTCTCCTGCAGATCGCCAAATTAAACCTTCAGTTTGTAGATTGATTTTTGTACCTTCCAGCACTTTGGCCTCACTTCATTTCTATAACCGTGAGTTTACGGAAACTTAGATAACTAATCCATCACTGTCAACCTGTGGCTGCTTTTTTCTTCTTTTGGCAATTTATTGGGCCACTGCAAAGACTGTTTGTAAAAGACTTGGCTTAGCTTGATTTCAGTGTTGCATGTTCAGTTGTTCACTGCCAAAAACTAAACCGAGAAAGAAACAAACAACAAGTTACTGTGGAAGTTGTCTGAAGGGCTGTTATCATGCCAAAATAATGCTTTTTAGTATGTTAATGTGATATTGTTTGGATGCTACTGTATTATAGTAACTGTCACGTGGTTAAAATTGAAAAGTGTTGTAGTTTGGTTAGGGTTAAGAACCGTCTGTGTCACGTTATAGCCACCAACAGCAGCGCATCTTGTTTTTGATGGATGCCACGTCAAGCTGCACAGAGTAGATGGAGCGGGATGGAAGTCAGACACAGAAACAGCAGAGAGAGTACAGGGAATTTTCAAAATAAAAGCTCCTGTGCAAAATTGTGCAGGAGATTATAAAAGCAGACAAAAAGAAACATTTTAACTACATAACCTACTTACTGAGTATGTTTGTGCTCGTCATTAAAGTTATAAAAGGTGTAACAAGGCAAAAAAGACATAAGAAGATGAAAAAGGCATCAAAGAGCTAATAACACAAAAATGTTGTAAAGGATGTAAGACGATAAAAAGACAAAAAACATAACAACACAAAAATGGCAAAAAAAAGAGATGTAACTGACGTAACAAGACAAAAAACACTGAACAAGACAAAAAAAAGGCTTAAATGATGCAACAAGATGAAAACGATGTAAAGACAAAAGCAACATCACAATTTGCAATAAAACGAAAACAACATACAAGACATAATAACACAAATTCTGACTGACGTGAATGGAACAGGACTTTAAAAAAGTAAACTGTTTTTTGTACCATCGACACCTGACTGGGTCTTTTGTGGAGCAGTTTGAACGCCGTCACAGCAGACTTATCTCTGTTTTCCTCGCAGGACAAAACTTTCACTGCCATTATTGGACCTACCTGCACATACATGGTTTTCAGTGGACAGCGATCTGAACTGGATGCTGTATCTTTGTGCTCGGTGGCCCTGACAGCATGAATACAGAGTGGCTGTAATTTCCCTGCGGGGCGTCAAGACCGGCGTCCTCAGACCTGCTGTCATCAGGAAACAAACCCCCGTCATCACTCTGAGGATTAAACAGCCGATCCACATTCAATATTACTTATTTAATCCACATTCTGTGTGTATATGAGGAGGTGGATGAAAGGGAAATATCTCTGTGTTTTCTTCTGCCGCTTTGACCCGTTTCATTTGTATGCACAGAAGTATTAATAACACAACAGGGATATGAAAAGGTTTTTACCAGCAAATTGATCAGTATGAAGGGAGGCAGCTGCTGTTTGTGAATCAGAAAAATAACATTTCACTCTAATGAGTAATAACCAGACGTATCAAAAGGTCGGAAAAACATTCAGCGTGTTTTAACAGCAGAAAATATCAACTGCTGAGACATTCAGTGTTAGATTGATGCTCGGCAAAAACATAGCAGCGTCTTAATTTGACTCCATTATTCACAAACAAGCGGCTGCCTGAATGAAATCAAATAACCGTTTGTTTTGAATATACAGTGACCCTTTCAGAGCAACATATGAGTCTTTAAGAGTCTCTGTCTGAATACAAATGATGATAACTCAATGTCAACAAAAAATGATGCTCAAGCAATGCGGGTATTTTCACAGCGTTTGAGTGGATTATCATGAAACTTGTTAAAACTTTATCAATTTGAAGATGAACTCTAATGATTTTGGTTATCTTCTAACTTTCACTGAGCAACACCAACAGGTCACATCCTCCGGCTGCAGCCCGTCTACACTAGAAAAATGAGCAAGCGGGTTATTCTGACTATTTATTGTTATGCAGCGCTCCCTAGTGGACGTAGTATGTATGACAGGAGAAGTATAAGGAGCAAGGACGTCCACGTGTGGAGGAGGTGGGGTGGATGGATGGCTCAAACAAACACAGGACTTTAACCCAGAAGACCAGAAAAAAGGTTCATGTCCTGTGTGAAACTGAAAGTTAACATAGAGTCATTTAAAGCTTTGCCATTATGGACGTGCGAGTGACGTCACTTCTGTCACATGACATTTGTAACATAGTTATTTTAACCCCAACCGTGGTCTACTTAAAAATAAAATAAAGACTTTCGTAAAAGTTGAAGTACTGATTCAACTTGTTTACTGCAGTAAAAGTGAAAAAGTCCAGGCTTTGAAATGTCCTCAAAGTATAAATGTAAAAAGTCGTCCTCTGAAGGACATTTCTACTGACTTTCTGTGCAACGTTAACTGAACCTCAACTTCTCTCCACCAGAGTCTCCCTCTCTGTCTGGTTTGTCTTTTACTTTATTTTTGTCTTGTTTCGTCTTATTACATAGTTTTCACCTTGTTACATCTTTTATGTAATTTTTGTCTTGTTGCATCTTGTTATGTTGTTTCTGTCTTGTAACATCCTTTACGTCATTTTCATCTTTATGTCTTGTTACATTCTTTCTGTCTCAGTATGTCTTGTACATCATATTTGTCTTGTTACGTCTGTCATGTGTGATGTCCACTGATGGATACACTAAGGAACTGAAACTGAAATTTTCATGTTGATTAGTCGACTAGTCTGAAAGTGAGAAAAATGTATTCATTGATACATTGTTTAAAAAAGACTGTATTAAAAGTCATTAATAATATTTTCAATACTAAAGTTGTATTTTAAATGCAGCTGAAATGTGTGACACTTTGCACAGTGCAGCACAAACACTGCACATTATTCTACCAAACATGACAACAACTCACTAAATCCCTCAACCTTTCAGACTGAGCAGGATCACTGCATCTGCAGACCATGGTATTGTTTACCCATGTATAACCATTAGGTACCACACAGTGGGACTAACATTAGCACCATCAGCCTGCTCTGCTTGCAGGTTAATGTCAACATGCCTGTGGTTACACAACGCTCCGGTCAAGTGGTTTACCAGAGAAACCACTGTTAGATATCACAATGACCAGAGAATCAGTCATCTCAGCAGAGCGGGCAGATTCGAAGGTCTGGACTCAGGCAAACGTTGTGTATATATGCATTTAATTTAAATCAATTTGAATCAATCTTCATTGACAACTTGTATCTGCAGTATTTAAGTGCCAAAGGGTTACATATTGTATCAGCAGTACATTACACATGTATAATATCCTCCTCACACAGCTCCTCTCGGTGAAGATTGTATTTGTCTTGTTTGGCTCCCGGTAGTTGTCTCCTCCTGAGTCGAAACTGAAGTTACGTCCTTGCTGGAGGAGGATATGTTTTGCAGCGCACTGTGTTTATAGACTTAAACATCCAGAGGCAAAAGTGTTTTGCATTAAGCAGCTGCAGGAGCGAGTGTGTCAGGAGGTCGGGCGATGATGGTTTTAATAATCTTTCAGATCTATAAAAAGGCAGATGTGGCAGGTGTTAAGAGGCAGCAGCCTGAGGGCCGAGTCAAACAGTTCCACGCTCTGAATTTTTAATCTTTAAGTTTACTTAAATTACTAGAGCAGAAAAACACAAGCATATTGACATTTGTTAGATCCACTTATTGATCAGTGGATGGCATCTGCCGATGAAGCACTTCACACCTTCTCCCTGCAGAGTCTCCAGCTTCAGCTCCACCAGAACAGATCGAGGCTGTAACATCTGCAGACATCTGAGCCAGTTTGACCTGAAAGGGATAGTTCACCCAAAAATGAAAATTCAGTCATTATCTACTCACGCTCATGCTGTTTGAGGGTCGGATTTATTTTGTTAATCCGCAAAACACTGCTGGAGTTTCACAGGAAAACAGTGTTGCAGAATCTCCCAAACAATGGAAGTGAATGGTGACCAGTTTTCAATTGTGAAAAAAACAAGCGAAAAAAATACATAAAATGCCTCCATGCTGCTCGTCTGGTGTGATAAAAGTCTCCTAAAGTCCCGACATGACGTTTGCACACCGTCACCACACACACCGAGTTCAGACGTTGTGCACATGCACATGAACGTGACTCCTAGCTGAAGGTCTACAGTGAAGATTCAGGCTAAAAACATGGTGTGAATGATATTTTTTTTAGTCAACTTGGCATGTCGAGGCTTTAGCAGACTTTGATTACACCAGGCTAGCAGTATGGAGGCATTTTTTGTTTTTATTCTGTTGTTGACAGACAAAATACAAAATTCCTCATGACACGGGTCATAATAATTTCTGTCTGTTACCTTATCTGTTTGTTGCTTAAAATTTGAGGGCAAATGATTACTATGACCTACAATACTATTATTACTGCACTACAGTATGAGAGTTGTGTGTGCCTTTTCAGATATTTGCCATGTACCTCCTGTCACACACCCCCCAGCATCACCATTGTGCCCTTTGCACCTTTGAGGCTCAAGGGATGTTCAGTGCAGGCTGGGGGAGAGCAGCGAGAGAGGGCTAGGGCACAGGGGCAAAAGTCTCTGGAGTCTTTGTTCCAGTCAGTGTAATTGCTGGGATCTGGGAATGGTGCCACATTGTTGAAAAGAAGTCCAAAAGAAGAGAGAACACAATCACTTGAATTTTGTTTTGAATTTTCATCTCATCTGTATCTGGATGTCTTATCTGGATAATGACACCTGATCATTGGTCCATGCAACCACAGAGTAATGTGCTTTTTTAGCCTTTATTTGACAGGACAGCTTGTAGATATGTAGGTAGGTTGATGGATGGGTCAAACAAACAAGAACTTTGAAGTAACATAAACTTACGGGCATCATGTGACTACTTGTGTTAACCCAATACATGATCTTCTCCTAGACCTACACAAGTAGTTTTGTTGCCTAAACCTAACCAAACTGCAAACATTTAATGTTAACTGCATGTTTGAAAATGGGACTTTGGCGTTTGCATTGCACACTATATGAAAGATTAAAATCGTGTTATCTGTACACAGATTGAAGGCACCGAGTTGAACATTATTAACTGAATTTAGCACCATTGCCAATAAAAACAGTCCAGAAAAACTTTTCTCTCCATGTCAGAGTGCAGTAATCCTGTCTAATCAGGTTTGCTTCCCACAGGCTCGTGATTTCCCTGCAGGACAAAGAGACTTGTTGGCTCACATGCTAACAGCTGGAGTGCTCTAATAAGTGAGAATAAAGAAAATAAAAGGCAGAGGAAGTGTGAAACATGTCTTGTGTCTCACTTACAGTCCAGGCCCTCGTTGTTCTAACCTTAACCACTGGAGTCCTCTGACAGGCGCCTGGTACATGCTGTACAGTCACTGTGTGTGTGTGTGTGTGTGTGTGTGTGTGTGTGTGTGTGTGTGTGTGTGTGTGTGTGAGAGAGAGAGAGTCTGAAGTGAACAGCGGTGGCGTAACAAAGCCTCCATGAAGGTAAATGAGAATCATCAGACGGCAGGAAGAGACGGAGCCTCGTTCCAACAAAGGTTCACTGTGTGATCACTGTGGCAGCTCCTAAAGGCCAAGAGGCTCACTTTATTACAGCAGCTACATCTCTGTGTGGGGTGTGTGTGTGTGTGTGTGTGTGTGTGTGTGTGTGTGTGTGTGTGTGTGTTTCTCTGGGGTGTTCATTATGGTGTGTACACAGCGAGGGCACAAGATAACATGCTGACAGACAAAAAGGCTCAATCTGATTCTGTTGTAACTTCAGCTCCATGTATGATCCACGATGAGGTCTGTGTTTCCACTGTTGCCATGGCAATTTAATGGTCATATATATTCCTTTCAGAGCTGGCACATATATATTACTTTCTTACTTAAATAATGGATTTAATGTTGTAATGACCTGTGATTTTCTCGTGAACTCCAGACGGCTGGTTTCTCCTGGTCGGAGCAGCGGTCGACTCTCTGAGCGTGAAACTGTTCTCACAGCAGGTGAGTAATCAGGTTTTCACAAATATCTTTTATTGATATTCTTCAGGAAAGCACAGTGGACTTTGTATTTCAGACAGCTCATTTATTCTGCACTTTTAATTATTAATAGTTCATGTTACGCAGCCTCTGAATACATATTAATGTTTAAACTGGGAGAAATAATGTTTAAAAAGTGTTTTCTAATTTTTTCAACACATCATTTCACCTCATATAGTCGATCTATTTCCTTGCATTTTTCAGCAGTGCCTTGTTCACATCATAGAGGAAATATGAGGCTCTTGTGCATCACATACTGCTTTACTTTGCTCAGCACAGGATTCTTCGAGGGACTGGAGGTTTGAGGGTCCTACTGTAACATTTTGGCAAACTTCCAAATACATAGTCTCTATGTATTTGGAAGTGTTATAACCTGCAGATAGCTAGGCCACAGCCATCATGATGTGTCCGGATAACTGAGTTCAAGGACTTTTTCAGACACAAACACAGCACAATATGAAATACGCCTCTCACTCATTATAGGGATTTAAAGGACCAGTGTGTAGGATTTACTGGCATCTACTGTTTAGGTTGCAGATTGCAAACACCTCGCCTCAGCCTCCCTTCAAAGTGTGAAGGAGAACTTAAGGTTTCAGAGTAATGTGTACCTCATACCTCACAGGTGCTTCATTCTATCATTCCAAAGTTTCATGACTTTATCAATCAGTACATTTTAATCAGTTCTTTTTAGAAATACCAGTGTATTGACGTCTTGAGGTATCCCTGTCAAAGATCCCATTCTATGTCTGTGCTGTTTGTCCGGGGTCCTGATTTAAAGTGTCACACGCTATCAGGGCAGTTGGGGCCACAGTTGGGAAGTAACTAAGTACATACATCTTTACTGTACTTCAGTAGTTTTTTCAGGTATCTGTATGTTACTTCAGTACTTCTTTTTTTTTTGTGACAACTTTTTGCTTTTCCTCCCGACATTTTAGCATAAATATCTGTACTTTATACTTTTTACATTTTCAAAACAGGGTTGTAACTTTAGTTTAAATGCAAGATGGAGACAATGGAAACAGGTGTAACAAGACGAAGACAGCATAAAAGACATAATGATGAAAATGACGGAACGAAACGCAAACAGTGTTTAAGACATAGCAAGCAGAAATGATGTAACGACAAAAAAGGCATAAAATACCTAACAAGACAACAATGACGTAAAAGGATGATAGCAGTGAAAAAGACGCAACAAGACAAAAAAGACGTAACAAGACATAAATAATGTAACAAGACTAAAACAATGCAAAAGACATCATGCTGAAGAGAGTGTAACACAACAAAAATTACATAAGAAGGCGTAACAAGATGAAAACAACCTAAAACCTTCTTGTGTTTCTGGACTGGTCAAAAATATTCCCAAAGATGGTGAGTTGTCTCCACTGTCAGATGGTTTACATTCTTCTAAGAGGCCCCTGAAAAGAAGACTTCTAATTTTTGTCACCTCGTTAGAATTCTAGTCTGTACGTGGAAGTATGGGTTTACTGTCCTGCTGTAAATAAAACCCTGCGAGTTTACAGAGAGACACTTTGATCAACTCAGGATTTTGTATGATGTCTGTCTTCATTCTGTGCAATATATATTTAATCTTCTAATCTATATTTAATCTTCATTTCTAATACACATAAAAAACAGAACAAGACTAAAACGACGTAACACGACAAAAATGATGGAACAAAAACAACACAAGACAAAAACAAAGTAAAAGACATGACAAAACAAAACAGACAGACTCTCTGGAGAAAAGGTTCAGTTCAGTTCAGAAACAGTCAGTAGAAATGTCCTTCAGAGGACGACTTTATACTTTCATACTTTGAGTACATTTCACAGTTTGTACTTTTCTGACATTGAATCAGTATTTCTTTTTTTACATAAGCATCCTGACTTCTGCTAAAGTAAAAACTTCGTGGACCTTTGCCACCTCTGGTGAGGGCACTCAGTCTGTTTGAAGGACGCAGTCACAGATTTCCTCATGAACTCTGTCTGTTTTTGTTTTATATAACATGCTAATTAGCTGCATCCTTCCTAAAATAACACTACATGTTTGTTTTTGTTTTTTCAGATGACATTAATTACGTAACTAATAATGTTTCAAGAAGAAATAATTTAACATTTTGCTCTGATGGTTGTTTCTTGCACTGGTTTATCCTCCAGGGACCCCAGATGGTCGTCCTTGTATGTTACACATGCTGAGGATTAATGTAATACAGTTAAATACATTCTGCAGCAGAGAGCAGCAGTGTGAGATGTGTCATGTGTTTGTACTGTACAGACTGTATCTACTGCAGCTGCCTTTCATTAGTCTGAGTTATGACTGGTGGAAGGAGGAGGACACTGATGTAAACAGAGAATATTACAGGGTATATTTAGAGGATTTTATTTTAGGGGAAAAGAAAACAGCATTGTGACATGAAGTGACCTGAAACTGAAGCAGAAAGCAAAGAGGTATTGATATTTCCCGCCTAATGACCTGACCTTTGACCTCAGTCTGTGGCGGCAGCTTCCCGTTGACCTGCATTGTTGATTTGTTTGTTTGTTGTCATCACTTCTGTCCCTCATGTAATGATCCACCTGCATTATTGTTATGAATCGCCCCAAGTGTTGATCAAGGTCTGCGGGTCAGCAGGGAGCTGAGAGCTGCACAATCACCCTTTATGTTGGTTTGTAACATGTGGTGTGTCACACCCCCCCACCCCCACTCCTCCCCCGCTTCACCTCCCGCTGGGACCGGATCAGGGCATAAATGCATCACAAGCAGCGCTATTGTTGAGGTCACCATCAGCAAGTTTACATTCTGCTTACACCAGATTAACAGGACTAATCAGTAAACTTCACCCTGCTCCTCGACTGCAGGCAGCAGCAGCCTGTGAGCCGTCTGTGGAGCCCGACTGGGTCTCTGGGTCTGACTGGACGGACAGGCACCTGCCAATACAGACGGAGACAGATGATGCTTTGCTCTGGTGTGGATTATTTTCAGTTAATGACATGGCTCTGATGAAACGTCCTCATCAGCATTTTAAATGAGGATGGTGGTGATTTCAGCAGCTCCCCAGAGAGGAGTTTATAATGTTGGTGACCTCCTGACCTTTACTGATGCTGCAGGTAAGAACAGTCAAATCCCCTTCATGTTGTTTGTTATGTCAAGTCAAGTGAATTTTATTTATATATCCCAATATTACAAATCACAATTTGCCTCAAGGGGCTTTACAGAGTGAGCAACACATCCTGTTCCCACTGTCAACATGTCAAACATGCTGGTTTGGTCAGTTATCCAAGTATAGGGTTTAATCCTGGGAATAAAGATTCCTGAGATTTCTCCCCCAAACTGCTTCCTGTTTCCAGGGAGATATAAAGCATGAAACTTTAAAAATATTCAGAGCATATGAGAGTGTATTAAAAAATATACAGGCCTTGTTTACTTTCTTAAAACATATTCAAGTGCTTCAATTCATTAATTAACAAGTCCAAAACTTTGTTGCCACATTTGGAATCTCAGGCAAGGGTTGGGCAATATGTAAAAATGTTCCTGCTGGCCATCGTCAGCCCATCAACCAGCAATTGTCAATATATTCGTACCATCCTCCTGATTCTAAGCTGGGAGATGAATGTGAGTGGCTAATTCACTACCCTACATATGCTATGTACACTGACTATGTCCAACAGACAAAATAAACTCATGAAGTGTCAAGAAATTTAACATTGTCACACCAATTTTCCTTATGAAACAGAAAAATACAACCGCACACCTTCTGAATTCAAGTTTCTATCTTTTACCGAAATCAGACGAGCTTAATTGCTCAACCAGTGATGGATTCAGCCCATCACCAACAGGCAATATGTTCATCCAATTGCCCCAACCCTATCTCAGACAAAATTCCAAGTGAAAGGTCAAAGTGTACAAGAACACTGAGTGAAATACCAGAGAGTGAGATGGCAACACATGATGGCTTTGCCTGTAACAGCTTACTGAGGCGAAATACGCCTCTCACTAAAGAAAGAGACAAAACCTCCCCAAGAATGTGTCTGAAATCTCACACCAAGTCAGTGAAAGCTTTGCTTTTTAACTTTGAGTGATCACCAACTTTATTAGGCTGATTATTTTTAATGCTGCTAATGTTAAGAAAATGTTAAGGCTAATGTTAAAAACTGCAGCATGCAGAATGAATTTGACTCAGCTTAAATATCATGACTAAAAAAACAAAACAAATGTCTTACTGTCTGTTTAAAAATGAAAAATTGTAAAATATGACTTCCATGAGTCTGTTCAGTCAGATAACAGATCACAGCCAATAGACTCAGCATGGTTACTGCTCAGTTACATGATGTTCATTATAATGTTGATTAATGTTGACACAATGTTCTTCTGCTTCAATAATTATTGATGCCACCAGATAACAAACTGAAGAGGTCAGGTTTGGAGCCAACATTTCTCATTGTTACTTTTCCTGAAATATAACCAATGGGTTTTGAGGGTAGTCAAAAATACCCTTAAATTTTGCCACGCTCAGGCTGTAACTCCAGTCTTTACCTTGTGTTTCCTTGTACTCTCTCTGTTTCCCCTGTGTGGATGGGTGGGTGGGTATGTTGTGGGCGTGGCTACCTCATCTGGCACCTGGTGGAACTCTGCACCTGTTTGGAATCACCTCATCAACTCACTGCTCAAGAAGTCAGCTCTCCAGCTATTCCTGCTCTCCAGATTGTTCAGGCTGCTCAGTGATATACTATTGGCCACTCAGTATTACTTGAGATTCTTGTATTTTTTCCTTGTGCAACTTTTCCTAACGTTGTTTTCTCCTGTGCTATCTGCAAACACCAACCCAGCTCAATCCTCCATCCATTCAACCCTGCTCATCTGTCTGCCTGACCCCTGCCTTCACCAGCACCCCTCACCATTATGTGTGATAATAAATCCACTTTACCATCTACAACAACCTGCTGTGTCTGTGTCTGCTTCTGGGTCTAAAACAACAGCCCCAATAAAATTTACCAGGATTCCCGGGATAAAAAATGTCTAATTTTCTAGAAAAATCTTAATCTCTAGTAAATACTCCACTAGCATCATTTCTGTAGGCACCCAATTAGTGTTATATCTTGATGTGCTGTCCAGTGAGAAAGTCTGCTTATGGAGGAGTTGGGTGGAAGGATGATCAAACAAACACAGAACTTTCACCCGGAGGACCAAGTTAGAAGTGAGAACATGTTGGTGCTCTCTGTCATAAGACCCCTGATTCCAGTGAGCAAAAAATGGCCCTAAAAACAGTAAAGAGCAACAAGCGAGGGATCGCTCTCCCCGGACAGACAGATTTGAATAGATGTCGTATGTACAGAATAGACCGACAACATAAAATCATATTATATACTGATGGTAAAATGTGGATTGCCAAACACAGATAAAGAGGATGGACGCCCACTAAGTATAGCTGAGCCTCATGCCCTCCTCTCCTCCCCAGAGGACAGGAGTTACAACCCCAGAGTTTACCAGATAAGTGCAAATTAAGTTAACTTCAAATAAAGTAAAGCAAACATAACAGAAATAAATGTTAACTTAAAATACTAAATCAAATGACACTATAACACCGAAAAGATAATGAGTGTCTTTGCAAGCCAGGGAAGCTAACAAAGCACATGCTACACAAGGAGACACTGAGCGTCCTTGCTAACCTGGGAGGCTAGCAAGACAAATAAGACACAGAGAGACAACAAGTGACTTTGCTAGCTGAGGGAAGCTAGCAAAACACATGATACACAAAAGACAACGAGCAGTCTAATCTGCCACAGGAGAGCACAGAAACCAACAGTCACACTGAGTCACGTAACAACAGGCTACACAAACACAGAGAGGAGAACAACAAATAACCAGAGGAAGAGAGAGTCATGATAACATGTGAGGAGGAGTGGCTGAATCTCCACAGGGAGAAAATTCAGATAAACAATTGGACTGAATGAAGCATCGACAGTCAGGTCCAAATGTTGCTGCATGTTGTTTCCTGGAGACGTGGTTTATCAGAGTCCATCAACAAAACCAATGCAGCATCAGAGATATCGTCTTTTTTTATTCAACATAATCTGGAGCCTACATTACCCAGAATGCAATTCATCTGATGACAGTTCAGTCGGAGAGTTAGCTTTGTGCACAGCATGTAGGTAAGCTAAATTCAACATTACATTAGACACAATGATGCAGCAGACAATAAATACAGTAAATATTGTCAGTAAATCTGTGAAAATCTGACACTGGACCTTAAATGAAAAGAGGTCTGTGGTGTAAAGCATTTTTCATTTGATCCAATAGGCTTTAAATTGTTAATTTCACTTAAATGGCAGCACATTCTCATAATAAATCCTCAACTTTAGTCTTTTTATCATCAGTAAGTCTGTATGTTCCTCTGCAGTTTGTTTTGCTGCCGGTGATCTCTGCCTGTCTCGTCCAGAACACTTGTAAAAAAGTTATTTTTAATTTCAGCACTGGTTTCCTATTTGAATAAAGGTCAAATGAAAATAAAAATTTAAGCAGTCACATGTTATTACACGGAGAACTTGCCAAAGAACCGGGGCCATTTTCCATTTCACTGTCAGTTTAATCCATGTTGCTCATTATGACTAGATATTATGTGCAGTCTGCTGTGCAAACTGTCTTTTTTTTCCTCAATTTATTTACAACCAGCCACATTTCGGAGCTTTGTTATTATTATTGGAAGTTAATAACCGGTGTCAACTTATTATATGATGCGTCGCTTCATTTTAACTTCCAATTAGCACTCTACCTGACAGTGTTTGAGTTAATGACACACTGTTCATTAAAAAGAGTGGTTAATGGTGCTTATCAGGTATTAAACATCCTGTAAACGTGCAGCAGCTGACAGCAGAGGAGAAGAAGAAGAAGAGAATCAGATCATCAAGGTCGACCGACCGGACATCAGAACAGAACGCCGTGCACCCTCTGAAATTAGCTCACGACCTTTAAAAGTATGCTAAATTAGCAAAGCTGTCCAGTTCATAAAGCCTTGAGGTAAGCATGGTAAGATGTACTGTCCTGCCATTAGGGGAGTGGTGGAGGGAGGGCGGGTGGAGGGCGGGTGGAGCTTTATTTAGCAGGTGCAGTTTATTACCCGTCATCAAATCCCCCTCCGAACAGGAACAGCTGACGGTGCAGAAATACGAGGAGACCCAAATAAGCTCAATCAACAGAACTGATAATATTTCATATGCCGGTGTGTGTGTGTGTGTTTTTCTCTTCCACTTCCCAGACAGGAGCCCATTTTTCAGCCCCTTCGCTCATCACCCGTGGCGACCTCCGCAGGGTCACCCGGGTCCCCACTGAGCGGAGACGGCGGGTGAGCGGTGCGGTGCCTTTGGAAAAACCAGGGCGTCTCTTTCTGTCTCTGACCAACCAGCCAGCCGGGGCCGAGGCCGAGCACACTCTCTGGGATTCCCGTCATCAGCTGCTGGACCGGAGGAATGAGGGGGAGAGTTCCCCTTTTTTTGTCCTTCTTCCTGCTGGCTTTCTTTCCTCCTTCACTTCATCTCACCTCCTACTAGAGAGGAGCTGGTAGGAATTGGAGGAAGGAAGCAGGCGAAGGAGACACAAGTGAACAGAATGTCACATGTGACCAGGTATCAGGATATAGAGAAGAAAGAAAGGGAGGAGTTAGTGAAGGAAAGAGCAAAGGAAAAGGTAAAGGAAAGCAAGAATAAAAAAGATGAGGTAGTGAAAGTAACATGTGTCAAGGGAAGGAGGAGACAAGAGTAAGGAAAGGATGAAGGGAAAATGGATCACAAACTAAGTGGAAAAGGAAGTGAGGAGCCAGTGAAGGAAAAGAGGAAGCAGTAAAAAATGGAAGCGCTATAGGAAAGGAAAAGAAAGTGATATAGGAAATTAAAAAACTATGACGAGGAGGTAAAAGGAAAGAAATGAAGGATGCAAGGAAAGAGAGAGGAGAAAGTGAGGCAACAAGGAAAGGAAAGGATAAAATTGGGAGGGAGAGAGAGCAGAAAATGAAATGTGTGAAGGATACAGGGAAAGAAAGAGGAAGAAATAAGGAAACAGAAACAGATATGATAGTAAAGGGGAGAAAAAGAGGAAAGACAGGAGATGATGAAGGAAAGGTGGGAGCAAGGCAGGAGAAGATGAGGGAAACTGGGTGAAGATAGAGAAGGGAGGGAGGGAAAGAAGCAAATTTGAGGATATAGAGGAAACAATAAAGGATTCAGGAAAGGGAACAGGAAGAAGTGAAGCAAAAGAGGAAATAATGGAGAGCTGACTGAAGGAAGAAAAAGGTGAAACAGAAAAAAGAAAGGAGGGGTTAGTGAAGGATTGGTGGCAATAAGGAAGGAGAAGACAAGGGAAGTAAGGATATTAGGAAGAGAAATGCACCGACTGTGTGTGCAGCCTGTTGCAGTCGCACCTAGTAACTTTTTTTGCTTTATTACTTAAGTATTTGTGTTTTGTATTTTTCTGACTGACTTTTGAAGCTGCACCCTCTCTAAATATGCTTTTCGAGAGAGTTTTGGTCTGTTTCTTCATGCTTTATTTAATATTTTCATTCGGACCCGGCACCGTTGCGCAACAACTTCATGGCCGCATTGTTTACTCCAGAGATCAGCTGATCGCGCTGAGGCCAGCCGGCCGGCTCGTCAGCTAGAACATCAGAGGTCCCTGCTGAACTATGGAGGAACACAGAGGATGCAGGGGAGGATTTAAACAACGGATGAAAAGAGCTGGGTCGAGACAACGGAGGCTTATGGAGAAGAGGAGATATAAGCCGTGTCTCCCCTCTCTCATCATGGGCAACGTGAGGTCGCTGGCAAATAAGGTGGATGAACTAACAGCACTCGCCAGGAGTCAGAGGGAGTACTGGGAGTGTAGTTTGATGTGCTTTATGGAGACATGGCTGCACCAGGACATACCGGACAACAACGTCTCCATCAGTGGCTTTCAGACTGTTCGGGCCGACCGGGATTGCACCGAGAGCGGTAAGCGCAAAGGAGGGGGGCTTGCCGTTCTAGTCAACAACCGTTGGTGTAATTCTGGTCACATTGCCATCAAGGAACGTATCTGTTGCCTGGACATTGAACTGTTGGCTGTTGGACTCAGGCCGTGTTGTTTGCCCAGGGAGTTTTCACATGTCATTATTGTGACTGTGTACATCCCTCCCTCGGCCAACCTGACGTCGGCGTGTGACGTCATTCACTCCGCCATAGCCCGTCTGCAGACTCAACACCCCAGTGCATTTATCGCCATCTCAGGTGACTTAAACCACGTCACCATGGCAACAACCCTGCCCAATTTTACCCAGTATGTGAGCTGTCCTACTAGAGAAGGGAGAACCCTGGACTTGCTGTATGCAAACACCAAGGATGCATACAGCTGCTCCCCCCTCCCCCCTCTGGTTAGGTCAGACCACAACCTGGTGCACCTCAACCCCCGCTATGTACCTCTAGTGAGGAGCCAGCCTGCGACCACGAGGACAGTGAGGAGATGGTCAGAGGAGGCTTATGAGACACTGCAGGGCTGTTTTGAGGTGACAGACTGGCAGCCCCCCCCCCCACACACACACACACACACACCCATCATCCAGTGTGAGCCCTCCTCACGCCTCCTCCCCTACTGGCCAGACTGACTGTACTCTCCAACCTGAGGACTACACCACTCCCCCACCTGTCACCTCCACAATGTGCCTCACTGCTGACCAGGTGAGAAGACAGCTGTTGAGACTCCACTCAAGTGAGGCTGCAGGCCCTGATGGTGTCAGCCCCAGGGTGCTCAAAGCCTGTGCCCCCCAGCTGTGTGGAGTTCTTCACCATGTCTTCAACATGAGCCTGAGTCTCCAGAGGGTCCCCATGCTGTGGAAGACATCCTGCCTCATTCCTGTGCCACAGACGCCGCGTCCCAGTGGCTCCAGGGACTACAGACCCGTGGCATTGACCTCCCACATCATGAAGACCCTGGAGAGACTCGTCCTGGAGCAGCTCCGGCCCTTGGTCAACCCCCTACAGTTCGCCTATCAGCCCCGACTTGGAGTGGAGAACACCATCATCTACCTGCTCAACTGCGTCTACGCCCACCTGGACAAGCCGGTGAGCACTATGAGGGTCATGTTTTTTGACTTCTCCAGTGCTTTCAACACCATCCGTCCAGCTCTACTGGGTGACAAGCTGACAGCAATGCAGGTGGATGCCCCCCTGGTGTCATGGATTGTCGACTACCTGACTGGCAGACCACAGTACGTGCGCCTGCAGCACTGTGTGTCAAGCAGAGTGGTCAGCAACACTGGGGCCCCACA
Source organism: Lutjanus argentimaculatus (assembly GCA_034769285.1). Classification (NCBI taxonomy): domain Eukaryota; kingdom Metazoa; phylum Chordata; class Actinopteri; order Lutjaniformes; family Lutjanidae; genus Lutjanus; species Lutjanus argentimaculatus. The sequence continues at coordinate 1,202,371 of JAWZSL010000040.1, read as the reverse complement.
GGGGACTGTCCTCTCTCCCTTCCTCTTGCACAGAGACCTGCCGTCTTCAGAAGTTTTCTGATGACTCTGCCATAGTTGGATGTATCAGCAAGGGTGATGAGAGTGAGTACAGGGCTACTGTGGACAATTTTCTCAGATGGTGCGAGCAGAACCATCTGCAGCTCAACGTGGCAAAGACAAAGGAACTGGTTGTGGACCTGAGGAGGACCAAGGCACCAGTGACCCCTGTTTCCATCCAGGGGGTCAGTGTGGACATAGTGGGGGATTACAAGTATCTGGGAGTGCACATTGACATTAAGAATACTGACGCTCTCTACAGGAAGGGCCAGAGCTGTCTTTATTTTCTGAGATGACTGAGGTCCTTCAACATCTCCCTCATGGTGGTGTCAGAGAGGAGGATGCTGTCCAAGCTATGGACTATCCTGGATAATGTCTCACACCCACTCCACCCTCTGCTGGTCAGGCACAGGAGAACCTTCAGTGGGAGACTCATACCACCAAAATATACCACTGTGTGCCACAGGAAATCATTCCTGCCTGGGGCCATCAAACTGTACAACTCCTCCCTCTGAGGTAATAATTTAACCAATAAATTATTACATATTTATGCAGTTTTGCAGTTCACGTAACCTTAATAATTACTCAAAGTACAATAATTTAACTGGTGCATTAACTGTACTGTCACACAACTCTTTAAACTGTTATATAAGCATATTTTTTCATATCACGATGCACATTTTGTGCATAATCCTCAATTTCCTCTCTCTATTTTCTTAATTTGTTCTATTACCATTCTATATCTCTGCTTATAATACAGTACGTAATTATAATAACATGTCTGTAGAGTACCAGTATACTATTGTTCAGAAAGCAATGCACATACCTTACCTTCACTGTATATAGTCTGTTTATTATCTATTTTTGTCATCTGTGTATATTTGATAGGTTATAAATGTATATTTGAAACTTCTTGTTATATTTTTTTTATATTTTCACTTCTAATTGCTCTATAAGATATATCTTTCTAATCTTGTAAGGGGCACCTGTAACGTCAACAATTTCCCCTCAGGGATCAATAAAGTATTTCTGATTCTGATTCTAACAAACTGGGTAGAGACAGAGAAGGAAGTGAGGGGAAAGAAGGAGCAATGGAAAAAGGAGATGTATATGAAAGGAAAAGGAAGTGGTATAGGAAATAAAAAAGAGGTACAGAGAGGGTGGAGCAGAAAAGGAAAGGGTGAAAGAATGCGCAGAAGTAAAGAGGAGGAAGTGAAGGAAAAGAGGAAATAGGGAAGAGAAGGAGAGGGTAAGTAAAGAAGAGAGAGGCATTAACAAAGAAAAGATGGCAGTAAGGAAAGAGGAGACAAAGGAAGTAAGGCAGAGTGGAGAAGGAAGTGAGGCAATAGTGAAAGAAAAGAGGAAATGGGAAAAGGGAGGTGGTGTAGGAAAGGAAAGGGAAGGATATAAAGGAAGAAAAGGGATGGAGAGGGTGGAAGAGAAGGAAAATAATGAAGGATGCAGGAGAGAAAAGCAGAGGAAGTGAAGAAAAAGAGGGAACAGGGACGGATGGGTAAGGAACTGGGGCATTGGTGAGGAAAAGGTAATTATAGGGGAGAAAAATAGGAAACAGGAAAGCAGAAGGAAAGGAAAGGAGAGGTGGAGAGGAAGAGAAAATGGATAGTGAAGTGGTGGTTTGAAACCAGGAAATGAGAGGGTAGTGAAGGAAAAGAGGAGGCAGTGAAAAGAAGAGGTGGTACAGGGAAGGAAAAATGAAATAGGAACTAAAAAGCTAAGGAAAAGAGGGAACAGGAAAAGAAAGGAGGGGTAAGTCAAGAAAAGGTGGCAGTAAGGAAATAGAATACAAAGAAAATAAGGAGGCAGAGAAATGGATAATGACCTGGGGGGAGATAGAGAGGGAAGTAAGGGAGCAACAGAAAATGTAGGAAAAAAAGGAAGTTGAGGTTATAAAGGAAGAAAAGGAACAGCAAGGGTGCAGCAGCAAAGGAAAGGAATGAAGGACATGAGGAAGGAAAGAGGAGAAAGTGAAGGAAATGAGGAAGCAGTGAAAAAAGAGGTGGTGTACGAAAGCAGACAGAAGTGGTACAGGAAATAAAAAATGGAATGGAAAGGGTGGAGCAGGAAAGGAGGGGAAAGGAAGGAATTCAGAGAAAGTGAAGAAAAAGAGAAGAGAAAGAAAAGTAAGGGTGAGGATGCAAGGGAAAAAAGGAAAGATGGCAGTAAAGAAGGAGAAGACAAGGGAAACATGGGGGTGAGAGAAATAAATAAGGGAGGAAAACAGGAAATAGTGTCCAGGAAAGGAAAAGGAAGTGAAAAAGGAAATTTAAAAAATGTTAAGGATGAGCAGAGAGAG